>FR990141.1:3224236-4424236 GCA_905404295.2 Ochlodes sylvanus | reverse complement strand
ATGAAAAATAACGCGCGCGAAAATAAATTCGTGCGCTGGTTACGTTTAACAATATTGGACTTGGGTACTAAGGGACAGGTTTCCCTAGGGCGGGTTTACTAGTTATTAACATAAAGAAAATAGATGTATCATCAAATGTAACCTGGACGCCCAGGCGTCGTGGTAGTGCTCGGAGAACTTCTGCACTATGGTGTTGAGGTCGTTGTTGAGCGCCACCGAGGACGTGTTGATCGGTTGCGGGTCGTACTGCGGGTTGTCGGGCCCGCCCGCGCTCTGCGTCTCCTTGCCGTAGAACTCGTCCTCGTAGTTCTTGGACAGGGAATAGTCCGGTGGGAGTGCGCAACCTGGTCACACAAATCATTCCAATTCATCATCATCACAACCCATAACTGTCCCACTGCTGGGCACGGGTCTCACTAAAATCGCGAAAAAAATGTCCCAGTCACAGCCATCGCAAGAATAGAAATGGTAATTTAAACACTAAAATCATTAGGTACATGACGGTTTTATTTCGATTGCAGTCGTGTTCGCGGTATTGTTGCTCTTTTTGCGTTTTGAAGCTCATTTATTTGAAGTCCATAGTAATTATTATTACTAGCCAATGAGTCTAATCTACAAATTCTGTCTTATAATATCTTACCAATAGCAATGAGACACGGCAACGCCTTCCCGAACAGTTCCGGCTCGTAGTCCATCTTGCTGAGAGAATCAAAGATGTTGGAGAACAGCATCATGGTGAGACGCTTCTCCTCGTCCGAGGAGGCTCCGTAGATCCCCTGCCCGCCGGTACTGCCGTAGTACTTGGCGCAGCGCTCGTAGTGGAGCGTTAAAAGCTATCGGGGGATTCAAGGTCACAGTAAGTTTTTGTTTGTTTTTGTTACTAGCTGGTACCTGCGAGTTTTTTTATTCACACAACATTTTGCCCCGTTTTTTACCACTCGAAGGAACGAATTAAAAAATACATTTTTTTTAATAACTCAGTTAAGAATTAATTCCAAGTATTGAAGTAAATTAAGCCTCATTTACATGATACCATTTTCTTGTACATGCAAGAGCAATAATGGTATGCAATTAAATACACGCAAGAATTGCCATTCAAGAATTGTAAGCGGCTGTTTACACGCAGATTATTGAATACGATAATTGCATGCGATTATTGCATGCAAGTCTTGACAAGACAAATTTGTTTACACCAAGGCAATTCTGTTTATGAAACAATTGCTTTCAAGTTTTGCCTTGTCTAAACACATACTTGTACCATTTTTTGACGTGTTGCTTCAAGTATTGCACGTATTTGCATTGGTGAATATTTAGTAGAACATTTTATGCGCTAGCTAATTATTTCAAATGAGCCAAATAGTCTTAAAGTTCGGTTCTGCTGATATAATAAGGTTCATTGAAATTTATCGCGATAATTAATTTTTAAGGGATACTGAAAATAAAAAAATATTTTAATATCTAAATTTTTTTTATTTATATTTTTACGTTGTTTTCTCAATATTCGTGCCTCAGAAGAGCAGCAACGATCAACACACCCTCACTCACTGCACTCACGTTTGCAAATGCAGAGAGAAATCAATAAAATTGAATACAATAATTGCTTGAAATTATGGTATTATGCTGTTTACACCAAAGCGAAACTTGCAACGCAAGTTGAGCAGAAGGTCAAGAATGTCACGAGTTGTTTAGATGATACAAGTCATTTATTGCTCCAATTTTATTATATGCAACAGGCAAGAAACTGGTATCATGTAAATGAGGCCTTAGACTCAAATAAATTTTTACCCCCCATTTTATCACTTTGCTTTTTCATTGCCCGAAGCCTAACCTTGCTAAAGCCCGAGCCCAGCAATTGATACTAATTTTGTAAGTAATAACTTGTAAATCAAATATTTATGTACCTACCCTCCATATCTAACATTACGTTAATTGGCTTAATAGGATATTATAATTGTCATCGTATCATTATCATAATTGTCATTTTCTGAGTAAGAATTTTTTTTTTAATCTTTTGAGAAAAATGAATTAAACCTTAAACAGTATATTCCTCACCCGTAAAGCGACGGTGGTATACTCAGAGAGTCGGGACACGTCCACCGTCAGTTTCCTCAGCAGTTTGAGCAACATGGAGGGCTGCATCGCTGACGTCAGCGCCACCAGGAAGTCCGACACCGCCTCACGCTGACCCTTGGTCAACATGCGGTTCTTTGACAACCTGAAATAATGAAGTGTAATTAAATACGTATCATGTTATTTAAATTGATAAATAAATTTTGACTTTCGTTAAGTGAGTACTAGTTCTTAAGAAGAAATAAAATTGTTGACTTTGACTATATTTAATACCTTTCCTTTACTTGTTTAATTTATTAATGTAATATAGACTATCATGAATCAATTACTTTCTTATATGAATGTCAAATCGAAAAGACATATGCGACTGCGACAATCGCCTGTGCGGCCGAAGTGGGACAGTAATGGATAATGATAATGCTGATGATGACGTCGGTGATGATAATAACGATGATTAATTGTGATACCTGTAGACTGTATGCAGCGTAGCATCCAACAAGCTGGCGTAATTCTCGGCCTCGTTGTAGAAGTTGGCATGCTTGATCAACAGCGGGAGAATCGAGTTGCCGATGTAACGGTTCATCGACAATGCCATGTCTGACTCGCAACCATCGTTCTACAAAATACATTTAGCATTATTAAATAATCTTTCTCTTGTATAGTCCTAAACAGAATTTTACGAAGGGCTTACTTATTACTTTGATATGTAAAAGCCAACCAAAAGAATTTGCCGGCTATTAACATATGTAACATGTACAAATTTAAATAAGTTCATTGAGTTACACTGAATAGAGATGAACCAGATATTGAATTTAGTAACAACTCACCCTATCTAACATAGTAGCCGCTCTCAAATCCGGCAAGAAAGCTTCTTCTAGAAGCTTATAGAACAGCTCCTGTGTCTCGATGCCGTACACTCGCTCCAGGAACAGACCCACGCTTTGCTTGTGGCCGGGGATGAGACCGGACGGCATGTCTAGAAAAAAACGGACGTTCAATGTTTTCAAACGTTCAAACGACTTTGAAATATACTTACACTGTACAATTATCACAAAGAATATTAAAACGATTCGTTTTAATTCTTTATAAGTACCTTTACTAAAATTGCGTAGCGATTGTGATCGACCAATGTCGAAATGACATGTGCTACCATAATTTATTTATTAATTTAATATGATGAATTTACCTGACTTAGGTCGTTCTTCCCCGGCAGCAGGGTTGTTGAGGGTGAAGCGAAGACTGAGCACCCCTTGCAGGTCTTCCAGCGGCACCAGGGATCTTAGGATGGCGCGCGCTCGTAGGGATTCGTTTTTACCCTAAAACATGGACATTCAAAATCGACATTAAAAGTTTGAAACGTTTATGTAAAATTACTTTTTAGATGAACCACGTTGTACAATGTCTAGGTTTTCTCTTAGTCTGATCGACTTTCAATGTCATTAAACGTTTAATTCAATACAATGTAGTAATGTTAAAGAGGTAGGTTTTTATTGATTTAAATTATGAAAAGCCTATGCACGTGGAATGGCGACCACAATATTCAAATTTAATGTTGTAAAAACGAATTGAAAATTCAAATTCTATTTAATTCTTAAAAATTTAAACACTATACTATACTATAAACTTTATACACTAAACTACATATATTTTTTTGTCTTCAGTATCGTTTAGCATCTAAACGATACTGAAGACAAAAAAAAATATGTGCAGTTTAGTGTATTAGCAGATGTGTAAAGTTTATTATTAAATTCTAAACTTTAGAAGGTTAGTGGGAAGAAATGGTGCAACAAACTCGTAGGCGGTAGTTTTGGACAGTACTGACCACTGCGATGACGGCGGCGTCGGGCGCACACCGGCCGAGCAGGTCGACCAGGGTGCAGTAGAAGTTGAGGATCGCTGCTCCAGTGTCGATGTAATCCTCGTCATCATCAGACTCCGGGAGTGGGTGGCTGAACTGTCGGAACAAGTGTGTTTTTTTTATTGAAATAATGAATTTTTATCGTACTTTTTTATCGTGTTTATTGTTAATGTTTCAGATCTCGTGTCGTTTCACATTACATTAATGTCAACGAAAAATAACGTTACAAATTTCATGTGAGACCTATTAGTTTGTCAGATAAATCATAAAAAAATCTGCACCCTTGTTTCCATGATGATACATAAGGATGATACATAAGGAATGACAATACATAAGGTTCATCCATAGTTTCGTGCAAAAAGCATTTCCAGGCTACACTCGTGAATGTATAATATACTGTTAATTTTATAGCACATAATGTAGTAAACTATACAGGGGGTATCTTTTATATTTCAGGATTATAAAATAGATTTTTCAGGAAAATAAATACTTTGCTAAAATTCATTAGGCACGGACCTCATGCTTGCTTTCTTCATTCATCTCCACTTCATTACCATCTTGCCCCTCCAATTTTTTGAGGGATGGTAATGACCCCTTCATTACCATTTGGAAGGAAATGAATAGCTCAATAATTACGCAGTTTATTACAGCTAAGCTGTTACTTTTATTAGCATATATGCTCATTTTTTAAATTATACTATATAGATGAGTGAAGTTATACAATCATAATATATTTTACATTTTTTCAAAATTAACATGGGGAAATCTCGTAAAATGTTAACGAGCCAGCCAGCCCGCGAAAGATAAGTGACGTAAACGTGAAAAATATGCACAAATAAAAGCAAACCCTGAGTTATTTTCTGTACAAAAAGAAAAAGAAGGACTGAGATATAGCGCGGAAAGAGTAGGACAAGATTTGCAGCATTAAAGACATAACTCCTAGCTCACAACGAGAATAAAGAAGACGATGGCGGAAAAATCAGTCAAATACTTAGAAAGAAAAGCAAAAAAAGAAAAATTAGAGACGATTTTGATCCGAAACTCACCGCCTTAGAGTGACTCGGGAGTATTTGAAAATCTAGATCCCAGACTTCCTTTGGTGCTTGCTGAACAAAGTCAAAGTCAAAATATGCTTGATCATTTATCTAATCTCGATAAACAAAATTAGGCGCTATGTTATATTTACATAAAAATAATAAATAAACTAAAATATAGAATTAGTAAACAAGACAGAGAAAAGGACGTTTTATGTAATCGAAGTTATGAAACTAAAAACGTGCAGGACTCTTTTTACAATAGAGATGTGACTGTTTAAATCTAGAAAGCTTTGTGGATATGTCAATTATAATTATGTATATTTGTCAAAGATGATAAGAGATTCAGAAAAGATAAGTTGCTACACAAATTACCACTTTCTCGAAGACTATAAACTGTACCAAATGATTAATAAAAAACCATAATGATCATCACTGTCATCACAGGAACAGATGTTATTTATAGTCTGTGCTGTGATGTAAAGCAAAAATGTGTGCAATCAATCCAATCATGAAATTTCAGTTATCATATTCACCTTTCAGTTTTTATAAATCAGTTAACGACTTGAATTCGATTTTGTATAAAAAAATATGGAATATCTAAGAAAATTTTTGATTTTTCAAAACGGTGTTTTTTGCACGAAACGGTGGAAAGACCCATAACTTCTACCAGCAACGCCGTATAACTTTAATAATCCCTCAATACTTACATTAATATCTCCCTCTTGTTCCATTTCCCTAAGTTTCCTCCGGTCAGCGATCCGCTCACTCATCTTGTTGGCATCCACGATAGCTTTCAATAGGCCTTCGCCCTCGCCCCTCAGCGCCGGCCCGAGGCACTCAGGTCTTCTGATCAGAAGACGGATCACTAGGTTGGCGTTTTCTTCTACGCTTTCTCCATTCACCTAAACATAGGGTTTTTTTTATTACTGACGGAATTATTTATATTTCAATTTATAGAGATATATTGATTTTGTTCTAAGAAGTAGGCAATATTAATAATAATTGAGTTTATAATTATTATTGCTTTACTACGCCACTGGTATTTGAATATTTAGCACATGCACTGCTCATAAACATTCAATGTTCGGTACTGAATGACTGAAGATATTGAGTTGAAGTTGAAGTGCTCCTTGATATAAGACTATCAGTAACTTACCCAAACGCAGAACCTAAGGAAATCGAGGTATCTTTCACCCTCGACTGGATCCCAGCCCAAGTCAGGGTATCCCTTCTCCACCAGCTCGGAGTTGCTCTGCAGACCACAGCGGGAGAGATATACGGCTATCTTCTCCAAGTAATGCTCCCTGGTAAATAAATAAATATTGACGACTTCAATCACGTGGGTTACTTTAAGAGTGAAAAGGCTTTTTCTAAGTTGGAATTTTCCATCTAAGACCACATTGCCACTTCCCGTCAGGTAGAATCGAGTTCAAACACTTACTTAATAGAGTAAGTAAAAACCTTCATCATTAAAAAAATATTCATGTTGCCAAGATGCTTTAAAAGAAATGCTTTTAATATAATTATGTTTATAAACTTACTCATACAACAAGAAACAATACGTAAGACTACGTTTTAACAAAGAGACTACACACCTCAAAGCCAAAGCAAGCTCAGTATTCTCCATGAGACTGGAATAGGCGACGTCGAGCGGCGTGGACCCTCGCAAAGAAGGCCTGGACAGCAGGATGTTGGAGTTCTCCAGCAGGAAGTCGAAGTGATCGAACATTGCCTTCTGGTTCTGCCTGCCTGTCCTGCAGAAGTAACACAGGAAACGGCAGCAGGCTACTACCATTTCGTGAGACGTATCCTGAAAAGAAAATACTATTTAGACGAGGTTTGCATTGTTGATGATTTACAAGACTTCTTTCCGATCGGGGTTGACATGTTTTGTTTACACTCTTTTACAATAAAATATTCATTCAATTCAAAGTCCGTATTTACGATACGATGGTCCTCCTTAAAAAACCGACGGTGAAATGATTTTTGACATGTTATGGTCGCCGTTTCGAAGATGGAGAAGTAATTTGGAACTCTCGTATCTATTTTGGCCAACAAAAATTCGCCGATTCCAAATTATAATATGATGTGTTCGAAAATCAAAAGAATCATCATAATCGGTACACCCAGTAACGTTAGGTAACACAAATGAAAAAAAAGACATTCAAATTGGGAACTTCCTTCCTTTTTTAAAGTCGATTAAACATCTTAACTATTGTAACATAGTGAAGAGTTCACCTTCTCCTTATCCTCGGCGGAGGGCGGCGCGGAGGGCTGCGCGTCGGACTGCGCCTGCGCGCGCCGCCCCAGCGTGTTCATCATCACCGCCATCACGTTCTCGTGCACGCGGAGCACTCTGTACACACACACGGATCTGTTTACTGACGGTTTACGGGAGGGGGATTTGTTATCATAACTTGATATAATTATTGATAATTATACTTTATCATCTAAATAATCAAAACATAACAGCAAATATTACCTTATTAAGTCTGGATGCTGGAAGAAAGTGTGATTGTTCACAAGCTTCCTGTAAATATAAATGATTAATTGGAAATTAAACAATTGGTCACGTTCGGAAATAAGCAGTTATTGTAATAAAGTATAATAAGCGCTCGTAATGTAGCAGTTTGCGTAGACCTAAGGAGATCAACGGAGTTAATAACATTTGAATTTGACGATTTTTATTATTTATACCGAAAATTCGACTTAGTTGCATGGAACAAGGTTCCAATTTCATATTAATATAAAAATCGTGAGTGTCCATTCCAGTCAAAATGTTACGTTTTTGTTTATTTCTTATTTTTTTTTAGTATAAGTCTGTCTCGCTCACCAGAGCCGCTTCCTCATCAGCTCCTCCTCCTCCTGGCTCATCTGCACGGGCAGCAGCGCGCGGATCTGGCTGAGCCCCACCCACATCTCGGCCACGTCCTGTTTGGTCTTCGCGTTGATCACGTACGTCTTCTCCAGCGCGCGAATCAGTTCGCCCACCGCGTCGTATTGACGGACCAGTAAACTGTAGGGATTGTAGATTATGGGTTTAGCTTCAATCGTTTAAACTGATCTCCCCCTTTCCTCCATCCTTGTCATTAGATATTTTTCAATTTTGTTTTTTGGGTTATTGTAAAAGTTCTCGAAGAAACTCGCGTCGCGGCGTTCCAGTAGCAGAACTATTTTAACTGCTAGCTCTGACGTCACGCTATTACGTCACGCTCTGACGTCGGCGGAACGGGAAACATTTTCGTGCGTGCTGCCAGTGTTCATCAGTTTATAAGACGTTATCACGTCAAAAAAGAATATTTTATACAGTAAATTGTTAGTTAAAACTTACCTAAACATTTCCCTGACAAGTTTGGGCGTCTCAAGGGGAGACTCTTCAGCCCAGTTGACGATCGTCTGAATCAACACTTTCCGGAATTTCTCTTCCGGTGTCTTTTTCGGTGGTTCTTCGATCGCCTGGGAATAACAAATATTTATATTATTTAAAGGAGTACAGTTACATTCTGACGAAAAAACTATTAAATTGAAAACGTTTCCTCAAAGATACTTAAGGCAACATAAATAGTTTTGTTATACCCTAGTTTCCTCATTCTCCAATTCCTTCACGGTGTTAATGATGTTGTATAGCTTGCCAAAGGCGCCAGGCTTGGTCTCTGGCTCAGTCGATTCCTAAAAAAAGAAAAAAAATAATTAAAATTCATTTTATATACCCATATTGCGGGGAGGCACTGGGATTCCCCGTGTCGCTGGTGATTAGATAAGACAAATAAAACGTCACAAACACTAATAACCAAAGAACAAACATTTAGCTGTCACATAAATTTTAATATCTGTCCCAACCAGGAGGCCTACTACGAAAAACGAAAGTCGACGTTTCGGTCGACGGATCGTACATTTTTCTTACTGTTAAGTGTTCCTTTTCCTATTAAAATAAATTTGTATACGAAAATCGCATTGAGTTCTCTTAAGAAAATTCCATATGTTCACACGAAACATAATTTGGCGACCGTGACTGGTAGGAAAAAGTACGACCCGTCGTCCGAAACGTCGACTTTCGTTTTTCGTAGTAGGCCTCCAGGAATCGAACCCTTCGCTTCGACGGCAGGATCCTAGCCCGGCGGCTTGCGTCGATCCTAAGGGCTTGAAGTAATAAAAATATCTTGACATACTTCAACAACTTTCTACTTTCAAAAATTTCTGTGTTTTTACGTAAAACCTGATCCTTTAGTTTAGAAGTTAAGATTCAACCACTCAAATGCTATACGGGACAAGTAAGTACAATACAGGGACACGTAAGTGGAATACCTCTATAAGTGAAACGACATTGCAGGTCCCTTGATGTCTCACTTAACCAGGTTTCACTGTATAAGAAAACTAACTCTTAACGAGGTCATAACCAAGACCAAACACTAATGTATCGCAAAACTCACATAGTCAGGTTCCTGTAGGGCATTGAGTGACACATGAGCCATCAATGCCTCGTGGAATTCGTTCATACGAGCGATCAGGTCTTCCCCACATGGACAGTTATCTGGGTCTTCCTCTTCTAAATGCTTGAAGCCTGGAAATATAAAAAAATCGATTACGTAATCGATTCTTTATGTGTACGTAAAACGCTTTGATTCGATTTACAGAATATATAACAATATATGTCATACAATTTACTATATGGCAATAAAAAACAAGTTTGATTTCTAGCATTCGTAACGAAGTTATAATTGGGTAAATATAAGATTGTAAGTAAGGATTTATTAGAGGTGCGCGACTGCGAATGATCTCACTATTCGAATAATCTACAACTACTAATGTGCGCATTCGACTTGAATATTAGTAATATACTAATGTTCAATCTAACAGCGTTTCGACTTGCGACGTGAGTCGCGCATTCGAGTTCATTTCATTCGACGCTCACTCAGTCGGTTCAGTTGTCAGGTTGGAATGAATAATACGAATGACGACTACTAAATTAGTAACTAATCTCAGCGTTTCGACTCGCAACGCGAGTCGCGCATTTGACTTCATTTCATTCGACGCTCACTCAGTCAGTTTGGAATGAATAATAATTATGTAGGCATGGATCGTACACCGCTTATTGGGATACTAGCATTTGCCCGCGACTTCGCCCGCGTGGAATTTGGTCTGTCACTTAGTGTTCAATTATATCGTCATAACTTTTAAACTATTCGTACAGTTTATTTACGTTCAATACTGAAAGCGACAAATGAATCAATTTTGATAAGAATGTGATAAATTTTGTAAAATGGGCATCGTAAAAAGCACCCAATTTAAATAAACAAAATTGGAGGGTCTGTTTGTAATATTAAAATAACCGCTTTTTACTAAATGCATAATAGGATGTGTACACGGTACATATATCAAAATAACATTATTTACGATTTTTGTCTGTCTGTCTGTTTGTTCCGGCAAATCTCTGGAACGACTGGACCGATTTTGACGGGACTTTCACTGGCACACAGCTGATGTAATAAGGAGTAACTTAGGCTAATTTTATATTAGAAATGGAATAACTTTTTGTTAAATTCCACGCGGGCGAAGTCGCGGGCACAGCTATTTGTATTTAAACCTCACTATTTTTGATATAGTGGCTCCCACGTAAAATGTACTTGTAAATATGCTGTCCGTTATAGTTCCGTCCGAGTCGAATGAAATACAACTACACGATTAGTACTCTGTGTCGACTCAAGTCAAATTAGTTATTGACCTAAAGGTTGTAAATACCAGGTCATAAAATCCCCAAAAAAAAAAAAACAAATTAGTTACTAATTTGTATGGATCATTCGACTGAGTCGAATGATTTACTAAGTCGAATAATTCGACTGGAATCATTCAAAGTCGCGCACCGCTAGGATTTATATTGTAAGTATCTTTACAGAACATTCTTCATAATAGAAAGTCTTACAAACCTTGCTAGGGCGTAGTTTAATTCATTGAAAAGTTAAAAATATAACTGATAAGAGTTTCAATAAAAGCTATGTTTAGTGTTAAGAACTCACTGAGAATAGCATTCATCTGTTCCCGTGGTGGACAACGGAATTCTCTGGTCTTCTTAGCCGCTACAGCGCTCGGCAAATCTGACTGCTTGATTTCTGTGTAACGTCTGGACGAGGCAAACAAAATATTATTAGTTCACGAACACTTCAACACAGAAAAGTTAAAGGCATTTGTAAAAATTTGCAACTTATTCAGTTAGTCACTCGTACTTTAATGAAAAGAAATAGCTTAAGTTTAAATTATTAAGTATTGGCTTAGGTATTATCGCCCGCATCTTATTACTTTATCATCTTCATTTCTGGCAATTATTCTTATTGCTCTTTTCTTTACAGTAGAAGCGAGACATCAAATAGCACTCCTTAAGAACTAGACTATTTATTACTTGCAACGGTTTTTTCAAATGTGTTATATTATAATAAACACAAATTACACCTTTCTGCAGTTCTTCATAACCTGAACCTTATCCTGAACCCTGAATCCTTAAAAATAAAAAGTATTCCAAATTCAAATATAAAAAAGTATTAAAAACATCCTTTAAAGATTAAAAGTATTCCACAAAAATAAAAAGTATTCCAAATTTAAATATAAAAACGTATTAAAAATAACCTTTAAAGATTAAAAAGTATCCCATAAAAAAATACAAAACAAACATGTACGCACCTCAATTGGTCCGACTGCAGGTCCCCGACGAAGTCGTGCGCAAACGCGATGATGGACTCGACCCGGTGCCGCAGCTGGATGTCGTTCAAATGCTGCAGCAGGTAGCACATCTGCAGCTTCGCCCCCTCCGCCATCTTCATGTGCAGCAGACCCTTCCTGTGCTCGTCCTTGCCCTCTGTACCAAACGGACCAAGAGTTTGGGAGTAACAAAACATTTATTTCTTCATCTATATAATTATATAAAACGATTGCGTTACTGAGTGACTGACAGACAACGCACAGTCGAAACTACTGAGCGCAACAAGCTGAAATTTGGCAATTGGCATGTATGTTCGTTGGGGAGTGTAGGGGAGCACTAAGAGAGGATTTTTGGAAATTCCCCCCCTCCTAAGGGGATAAAAAAGGGGATAAACTGATTTTTTGGAAGTTGGCGGGCGAAACAGCAGGGGAAAACTCGTTTTACATAAAGTTATGAAATACGTATAAAATATTTTTTCGAACATCATCCCTTAAGCGGGTAAAAAGGGGCGCAAAGTTATTATGAAAGTTCTCTGATTTATCAACTTTTATATATTTAGGGATTTTTTGCGGGCGAAGCCCCGGGTGCGGGCTTGTAGGGTATAAAGGGTGACAGCGTGGGCGTTGGAGATTGGGTTTTCGTCAATCATGGATGAACAAAACATCGTGTGCACTCAAAATATTTTAGTTCAAAACTCATTAATGTACGGGATACACACGTAACTCACATTAAATAAACGATCACTAATAGAACATTCAGGATAACCAATCATAATTCACATGACGTAATGCAGACAAACAGCGAGATCGTCGGCTTCATAACCCCCCGCGTGAACAATACCATCAGAAGCTAACTGTTATAGCAACAGTGAGTGCTATTCCTCAATTGCGATTCTAATACATCATTCTACTCACCCTTGTCGAAGGTGGGGTCCCAAGTTTCCGGGTTGGTCATGATGAGCAGTTTCTCTACGTCCTCATCCCTCATCATACCCACGAGCAGCAGTCGGTCTGTCAGCTTGATCAGAGGTCTGGGGGTGACGTAATAATAATAATAATTGTTTATTCGGCATAAAAGTTATACAACACTTTTACATAATGGTAACAACGACAGCATCAATGTTGTAGTCAACAATTTAATTTTATTGTTGCTCTGAATATTATTATTATTATTTTATTTACTAGTAATTCAGCCTCGAAAAATAAAGCCTTGGTTAAAAAATCTATTTATTGGTAAAATCTGCAGGATTTAACATCATCAGGATGAACTCGTAGAATCCATGTGAAGTACTCACAGGAAGAGGTTCTCATTGCTGCCTCCAACAGGGTCTCTGTTATGGACCTGGTTGGTCTCCACGGCTTCAGCCAGCGCCTGCATCACGAACTCACGCACCACCTCCAGGGGGAAGTGTGGGGAGTACAGGTTACTGATGTCTTGGATGTGCTCTCTGTTGACAATATACTCTGTGTAACAAATTGATGCCTGGCGATAGTGACAGACAATATACTTAATTATGTATTTAAATTCGATGATCCTGTCAAATGGTCAAGGGTTCGATTCTATAGCAATGTTTACGTGAAAGAGACCTGTAGTACAGAGTGAGACTTTAAATACTTTAAATAATTAGACAATCGTTTCGAACCCAGACTCACTGAACCGAAGACCTAATTTCCAACATCTAAATTTACTAAATATCAACTCACACGACGCTACATTCTCCAAAGACAGAGTTAAACTGTCAGGCATGACATCATTCCACAACAAAGGGATCACGACCCTCATTAAGGCGGAAAACGACGTTAGGAGGATTGGAAATAATAACAGTACCCAGTTTCAGCGTATTGAAAATACTTACGCAATATCAGTCATCTTCATCTGCGGCCTCACACTCTCAGTTTGCAGGGATCGTAGACTGTGACACATTTCCGGATCTTCGTACAGAGACTTCAGCTCCGCGCCCAGGGGGATCACAAATTCGTTTTTGCACGTTTCCCTAAAAACAAAATTAGGATATAGAAATATAGATTTGCTACATAAAATAAATGCTTGCGTATCATATTTTCTGCTTTTTGTTTTTATTTTATATATATTGGTATTTAAAAATCAAAGTCGTATCAAAAAGTTTTGTATAGTTGATCCCTAAGGAGATTCGTATGGAGCCATCATTAGAAAAGAAGTATATCTATCCAGCCTTATGATAAGAATTACGTCATAAGATTTACGTACGATACGTGTGTACGTACGTACGTGTACGTGTAATAAGATTACCGTCGTTAAAATGTACAACGAAAAATTTAAAAGGAGTTGATTGTATCGGATCCTCTTCACCGACTAGAAAGACCTGATGATCGTCAAACATCTATCAAGTTACCTTCCAAACAAAAATGATCCTTATGGTCCATCCGTTTAGGAGCTACGATCCCACACACGCACACACACAGATACGCACGTTAAACTTATCACCCCCCTTTTAGCATGGTGGGTTAAAAACTTACATGGTGGTGGCGTGCGACTCGAGATGCAACGCTATGAGCAGATCGTAGAACCCCTGCCGCAGCGGGCCCGACATGTACTGCGACTGGATCGCGTACAACAGTTGCTTCTGGTCCACGTGCTGGCACAACGCGTGGGCGGCTCTGCGAACACGAAATTATTTAAAACAAAACAATGTTAATAACTGTTAACCAGATCACGTCAAAACTCAAAACGGGGCTACATTACATCAATATTGAAAATTTAATTTAGAATGGTTGCTTACGTTAGCAACCATTGCCATTGTTATCATTATACATCTTAAATGAGCATCCGAAATGAAAAACGGTAAGAAAAATCTGTAAATGACTGATATGCTGTTAGCGTCACGTAAAATATTACCTGTAGTTGCTCTGGTAACACAGGGCAGCGTACAGCGTGAGCGTGTGCGAATGGAAACTCAGCAACTTGTCCATTTCTATCAGCTCCAAGATATCGATACAGCGATCCTCCTCTGAAAGCAAGTATGATGTTTAAACATAAACATAAAAACATGATGATTTACTTATAGTAAACATAATTCGTAATTAATTCAATTGAAAGATTACTTACCCGGTATATGTAAAGCAAGCATGGATACTGCATCCTCACAAAGCATGGACCAACCGCGGATATCCGATAGCTTCAAGGCGTGCACTTGTAGCGATTGGTTAGGTACCTGTTTTAAAATAATATATATTTATATAACATAACATTTCCTCCAAATTTACCATTTATTTAAATTTCAACGATGCAATGTTGTGAAGCAATATTCACAAATTGCCTGAAGAGCAAATAAATAACGCCACAGGATGGAATGTATGTTAAATAAGCTACGCGCTGCCAGAGTTTGGGCATAAGAGATGAACCTACCCGAGCCCACTGGTGGGGTTTAAGGCACTGTATCTTCAACCGCGGTGGGAACTGTGGGGTGACGTGTTTGTCGCTAGTGGGCAGCACGGCTGCGCTAAGCGGCAGGCTTGTAGATGACCTCCCAAGCTCAATCTGAAGGATCTCCTTCGACGTGGCCTCTACGAAGATAGCCGGGAACAGTTTCGACTCTGGCTCCATCTGAAATAGAAATTGATGTATAGGCACCTTACGTTTATTTATTCTCCATTATAAAAATGCAATATAAACATACCAAACATCTTATGAACACAATAAAAGTAAATCATCCGTAAGTACCACCCTGTGAAACTCCTTTCATACAGTGAAATTAATGATTATGAAAACAAAAGCAGAAATAAATTTGATGTATCTAAAAACTTTTTCACTACATAGTCCCCTGTCATATACAAGGTAATGAGGATATCTTAATACTTCTCGTATATGACTTGAAATTTAGAATCAAAAGCTTACCTTGAATTTAATGCTAGTTTCCTTCCCCTCGCAAGTGAAGGACACAGTGCCAGTGGAAGTATCGACGGAACACCCTATAAACATGCCCTGCGACGCGCCCTTGCCGGTCGCCTCGGCCATCACCTCGTTGTATAGCTCGTCAGCCCGCGCCATGTAGCACGATTGGCGGTTCACACTACGAGATAGAGAGTTTTGTGTGTTCAGTGGAAAATGATGCATTTGGTTAAGTGGTCATTGAGTAAAATCAGCTATATGATTACTCTCTTTTGACTATTTTTTTACATTTTTTTTTACTTTTTATAAGGTAGTGATTGGCAACAATCTCAACTGGTAAGTGACCATGAAGTCATTAACTAACGCACTAACTTAGATAAAGTCTATTCACTCTCCTCTTGAAGACTCCCATATCAGACGTAGGTGGAAACACTGACGCAGGTAACCTACCCACCTATATGCCCATTCTGCTTCATCAGGCAGCCGATGTAATGGCCTACCACCGGAGTTGCTGCTCGTTTAGCATTACCCAGGGGACGCGAGCGCCATCCATCACATCCAACCATCACATTGTTACATAATTCTAAAAATATATTTTTGTTCTTTGTCATACAAAATGGATACTTGTAAACATTTAATAACATTATACTCAAGTTTATTTTCCTTTAATTTTTGCCAGCTGACTTCAACTACCGATTACTAATATTTAAGCTGCAAATACTCTAGTATTTACTTCATACAATTTTACCTTTCAACAACTCTGTCGTAATCGTCGGTGATGATGACGGATGACTTGGTGACTTTGTTCTGGTTGAAATCCTTCGAGTGCAGATGGTACTGTGTGGTCACCCAGCCGATGTACACGTGTGTTGGGTCTTGACCGGGGAAAATCCTGAAAACATTCTAACATTAGGTCATGAGGCATTATGATGGTGTTTTTGATGGTGGTGTTGACCGACCCAGGACAAAACTCAAGTTTTATCCTCTCTTTCTCACGCTTATTCATTTTTTATTTATTCATGTAACATGTTAATAAATGTTGCATGTTTGGCAGTAAGTTTTCCCCCATTCCTAAGTAAAAACCTCCCCTGCTAGTGATATACCCTACTTATAACAAACTAGGTTACGGAAACGGTCTCTCAAGATCTCTTCATTTTAGATGAAAACAAAAATGAGGGTACTTTTTTGTTGACTTAACGCCAAACCCCGGGTGATAACAGCTTTGACGTACCTGACACCGTAGAAGTATTCGTTTATAAGCTTGAGACAATCCGCATCGAATATTTCGTTGCCAACAGTCTCGGTGGTAGCGGCTGCTAGCGTTGTGGTGGTCATCTGTTTCCTGTCCTGCTGCGGCGTGGGTACTTGCAAGTTTGTCTGTACCCAGAGAGATTCATCAATATCATAAAATGTCATCATAAATTTTTTATACCGGAAACCATTGAAGAAGGATTTTTGAACGCCAATCTTGTTATAAGTATCACTGCTTCAGAAGGTGATTTTTAAGGCAATTGATCAAGCAACTCAGTGACACATATTCACAATTCACAGTTTGCTTGTATTACTGAGCGAGTATTTACCGAGCTTGAAGTAATTATAGGTATAATGGTACAAAAAATATGAAATGAAAAAAAATGAAAAAACTTGAAATTATTCTATCGAAGATTTCTGTCCAAAGATTTTAATTAAAGTTGAAGAATTTTTAAGAAAATGAGAAAATGGTTAGTACAAAATCAAATTAGAATGTTTTTGTTTGTTAGTTATAAAATATCTCTCAATTCAATTCGCATTTTCAATACTTACATTGAGCCCTGTCTGGCTTCCATATAAATTGGTCCCACTAGGTCTACTATGCATGTTATATCTCTGATTCGCCTTAACAATAAAAAACATAGGATAAAAACAAAATTTTCAAAAACATAACAGGGTAAAAAATGCAAGGAATATGAAATACGTATTTGCGAACTTTACAAAGTAGCTTAACAATAAGACAATTCGCCCTTACGTATTTAATATAAGTTAACTTATTGGAAAACAATATGATAAAAAACTCAAACGGGAAATGTGATTTTGATGCAACAAAAGGAACTGCTATTTAGAAGAAAATTGGGTAAATTTTTAATTTAAATTGCAACAAGGTATGCCATTATTAAAATAACTTGATGAGTTAATAAATTATGTGTGCCTGGTAAAACGATCGTGTCTTTCATTAGTTTTAACTGAAACTCATCGAACAAATTACATCAAACTGGATGCTACTACTTAAAACGGATTCCTGTTCACGCAAAATTAAACCTTATTAAAAGAGATTTTCATTTTAAAGTAACGTTACCTGTGATATCCTGATCTGTGGATTAGGTCGCCTCGGCCCACGCTCAGGAGAAACTTCGGTATCACTGAATGGTTCTGGTGTTTTCGATTTGCGGGATTTGGCTCTGTCGCCGCTTTCGCCTCGTTTGCTTCTAAAGAACCTTTTGGGGTAATTTTGGTATTTTCAGTCACTTGTACTAAACCATAAAATACTTTACTATATTATGCGATCCTCACTTTTGAGAAGATCGATTTCTATTCTACTCAGGTGACTTTCATCACAGTAACCATCGACTACAAGGAATGAGTCTCTCTAGCAATGTGAAACGATATAAGTAGGTATTCTTAAGCTGCCAGTAGGCTTCCGAAGGGTTAACTGCGGTCCTCAAGATAATAGGGACCAATTACATAATTAAACTTCGATACTTGGATAAACATACAGAAATACATTTCGCTATATTTAACTTCAACTCACTTGAATGGAGATCTTCCTCTCTTTTCTTTCTTATCATCGTGACCTTGAACACCTAATTCATATTTAGACATCTCAGCTTCACTTGTAGAACGGTGCATACCGTTGACAGTACCTGGAAAACACAAATGTATATGAATAATACAAAGTATATTCGCAAATTAATAATGAGGGTACCCACAGATGCGCGTATTCATGAAGTTTGCTTTGTTAATATTTTGGACTGTGATATTGATTTATCAAATTCACGTAACGCTTTGAAGATAATGACAATAAAATACTGAACTTATTACAGTTAAATGTCCTTTTTACAAGAAATTGCCGTCAACAATGCGAATGGCTGCAAAGCAAGAGTAGCAGACTATAGAGAGGAAAGAGTTTTGTACAAAGGCGCAGTAAAATATTTAAGTTAATTTACGAGGTTAAATGATTAACGAGTGTCGGTGATTAAGATGTATAAGAGGTGATATTTAATTTGTAACATTTGTGTACACTTTAAATTTGATAAAAAGACTTAAGATATTTTCTACACATTATAACTCCGATTCCTCTAAATAGCCGCAGCAAAACAGCACACAATATACAAATATCAGTGATAAAGTTAATACGAAACATTATAACATTATAAACAAAAAATGTTAAGCCAGTCAAAACATAAATGCCCAATCATAAACCTGCTTGCAAATTGTAATCCTGTATAGTAACTCCGCGAGTAATCGATCCTTTCCTGGGAGGTCTCGAAGGCTGTTTCTTCAATTTGGCACTGACCTGAACTTCTTGAACCTCTTGATTCTCATCGTAGTGAAGACCTTGGGTCGAAGGAGGTAGAACAAAAAGGTCAAAAAGGGTCAAGTAAGCTTATTACAGGGTCTGACTGTGGGATGTCAATGGCAGGATATAAAATGCGTGGATAATTTATTAACAAAAGGTTGGTTTGAGAAGGGAATTAACACGTCGAGGTTTTTCGAGTAAAGTTAAATTAATTAGCAAATGTGCGAAAATATAGTAAGTGTTCTCCCACCTAAGGATTTTAAAATGAAAATTTGACACTAGATTTTACAATTAAACTACGTTTAATGGTTGATAATAATCAATATTTAATGGTAAAATAAAACTTCAAGCAGCCAAATTAAAACTATTTATAGCTAGAACTAATAGCTGTCTGCAACTGGTTCATTAAAATTAAAAAAATGAGCATCAATAGCAGTATAGCTTATTGAAATAACGATTTTGCACAAGTGACTTATAAAGGAGAACTCCCGTTTTATGTTATAAACTATTTTACGCTATTATCGATTAAAATTCATATTGATGTGGTACAAAATTTAAAGTATCAGTTTTCTGAACGGTAATAGTCTTTAGACTAGTGCATAGTTAGTACAAAATGAGGATTGACTAATATAACAATTCTGTACATATCTACATGGTACATTTAGAGACATACGAATACATGCGGTTGGTCGGCAGATCAATTTACAAGTCACCTCCTCTCATGACAAATGTATTGGCTCAAACCTTTAATATCGTTCATTGTGAATCCACTTCTCATGATCTGGTCGATGTGCGCCGGCATTTGGGCTTCCGTGGCTTCCTTCATGAGGATCTGTTGGCGTTCCTTGATCTCGACCCAGCGTCTCGCCTTTTCGTTTTCACTGTCAAACAAGAAGTTTACGTTTCGTGCTTGTAAACTGTATCTGTGTATTTTTGTGTATTTCTGTTTATTTTTTTATTGTCTCTTTGTGTCATCTTGTTTTGACGCGTCATCGTCACAACCCATAACTGTCCCGCTGATGGGCAAGTCTACTCTCACAATGCTTGCCAAGTGCGGTTTGTGTGGACATCGCACGCTTTTGAGAACATTATCGAGAACTTTCACGTGTGCAGGTTTCCTCGCGATGTTCTCCTTCACCGAAGAAAGTGATAATTAAAATCTAATACACACATGAGTTTTGAAAATTTAAAGGTTTAAGCAGGATTCGAAATACAAGTTTAAACGAATTTCAACTATCAATAAATCAATATATTATACAAAACTCCTGCGTTACTGAGTTACTGACAGACAACGCACAGCCGAAAGTGCTGAACGCAAGAAGCTGATTTTTGGCATTTTTGTTCTTTGGAGAGTGTAGGGGAGCACTAAGAGAGGATTTTTTAAAATTTGAAAACCTATTCTAGACCATAAAAACATCACCAAATATACCATAAAAAACATACTCAATGAATTCCGTTTGACATATAACAGGCAAAGACAGACGAAGGAATTCCCAGTTGGCTTTTTCCATTGTCTCGAAGGTGTTGTGAGATATCTTCATGCAAGGTGGCGTATCTGAAAACCAAAATTTAATTACATACAAAGAATTGCACAGTATAAATATCAGAAATTCCTTCCTACCTACGTAAACTTCATGGAAATAAAGTGTAGAAAGTAGGAAAAAAAGGAAAAAGTGTAGAAAGTAGAAACCAACCTGAGCCGGCCGGTATTCTAGTGACATCTATCCTTGTGTCGGCCATTTCATCTGTATTCTCGAAAATTGGCTGATCCTTCGTATACCAGTGTGTGACGTCACGTTTCATGTTTCTGTAAAATATATTTATTAATAACTTAGGTATTTACATACACTTCGGTGTATCGTATGGTATCGCATTAATTCAATATTTATTTCTGAGTAGAAACGCTAGAAAGAGTTAGTATAATGTATTAAAGAGGTTTCAAATTTAATTGAATTATGCATCAGCAGCTTTAAAATACTTACACACAAAACGGTTCGTATCCTTCCTGTAGACCGCAAGTTGTGAAATATTTCAAAGAATTAACGTCCTGACCATACGTCAACCTAAAAAGAAAGAATAACGTGTATATTTATGAATAAACTAGTAATTGGTACTAAATGCTCCGGCCAAGAGACAATGACTTTTTAGCTATGCATACTAAATACTGCTTTAGCCAATCGTGCGTGACCAATCTGTTTCTGACCAAAGTATTATGTGTGTAAAACGACGTATTTAAAACTAGCTAGACCAGATTTTATAAGCACGGTCAGTACCTAACAGTCACAAAACTAATTGCAAGTAACAGTTTGACAAATGGATCGGCCATTACTCTTAAATAATTACCTGGCTTTCTGTCCAACTCCAAGGGTACACGCCGGAACGAAGTTGTCACCCTGAACATCGGCGAACGTCGTCTCTCCTCCCAGGGCGTCCATCAAAAGCTCACCATTCAGAGAGAAACCTGATTCGGTAATTCGTGTTAGAATATTCGGAATTCTTTAATACAATAAATGTGTGATTGATTCACATGTGATTCATATGTTTAAATAAACACATTTTTTTTAAATAAACGCAACTTTGTAATTAAGTGTAAAATGAAGTTTAAAAATAACCTTTTTGACGTGACAACGTCTTATAATTCGATAGAGCCGGTGGCACGCATGAAAAAACATGACTCATGCGTCGTTACCGTAACGGCGTAGCAATCGGCCTTTGCGTTCGGCAGCGTTCGGCAGCGTCCGACATCCGTCTCTCTCCTACTTGAGTGAGCGATGCGTCTGCGTGGACAGCTGCTATACTATAGTACATTTATATGTTTTGATCGAGTATCAAGTGCAGTGAAAAGTGAATGTGGTGTCAATTGTTTATAGCAACGATAATTACAGCGATAAAGGTAATGATTCTTTCGATATTAATTATATATTCAGTGATATATTGTCGAATATTCGTGCTTTCATCATTAAAATGAATAGCATCGGTCCGCTAGTGCAGCGATTGTAGGTTATGCTATAATTGACATTGACAAATCTATTAAACAAATGAAATTAAAATTTTCTTTTGAAAAATGCTACCATTCCATCAGTATTTTCTTAAGACGTTGTCACGTTCAACTATCGTCAGTAAACCGACTTTACAGACAACCAATTTTTTTTCTACCAACAAAAAGGTAAATCAATTTACATTAAAAAATAAACATTTCAAATCAAAAAGTATAGTTTTGGATTTATTTAACGTTATTATTATGATTGTATTTGGAGTTAGAAAAGAAACATACGAAAAAAAGGAAACAGAAAAAACATCACAGACCAACGAAAAGGAATACGAACATTTTGTATATTACGTCTATAAGCACGTTACCTGAATGTATGTCATTACGGTGTAAGTATAGTGTGATAATATCAATAACTGTATATGTGGCAAACATTATACTTTTCAGAGCATATAACCCTGTATCTCTTTCTCTTTGTTTAGAAAATGTTAGGTAAGTAAAATCAACTGAATATACATTATACGCAATTTATATTCTTAACTAAGAAACTTTCATTTACAAGAGCACTGCAAATCGAATTGACAGTTCGAAGTATGTATGGTCATTAATGTATGTGTATCTAAAAATCAATTTGAAATTTTTAAATAATCTATAGTTATTCATTTTCGTTGGTCCTTATACAATCATTATTATTAGTAATACAAGCCCAAACAACTAGCATCAGTGAGAAAATACAGGTATTAAGTAATAGCTAACATAGCGCGAAGTATTAATCAATCTACTTTCGAAAACTATAATAATATTACCTCATTATTTTTTCATCAAATCAATATTATTCAAACTACTCGTAGAAGTGTATTACAAACTATCAAGTTTTGATATGCACATCATTATGTAAACTTTACTTAGCATGCGCGTATCCATCGTATAAGTACTAGATTCTACGACTAAGATATTTCAGTAAAATTTTGCTTAAGATGCATGTTGGCATCTAATTCATTCGTAAAGTGCATTAGAACGTTTAGTGGATTAAAGCAATGTATAGTGAAGTCGTTAGAACCGAAGCCAATGAACTTCATGATCATAGCTAAGCGAATCAATTTCAAAGTCTAGCGTGAATTTCTAAGTGGCAGGAACTTTTTTATAATTTTACCTCTAAATCTAAGTATATAAAGTTTAGATTTTACTACATAAGCGTTTATTATACGTTTTAAATGTATTTTAATTCAATATTTAAGTTATTTTACTTATTACACATAAATTAATATATCACAAATTATTACATTTTTTACTTTATTTTGTTTATTTTAAATTGCAAAGTTTATGAAGCATGCAAAAAAATTAATTCGCGAAGCATTATTTGGCAATATAATACTACACAATAATTTATCACTGACCTCTATAACACCTAATACAGATCAGTGAGATTTCAATCCAAATATTTAAGTTTGTTATTCGTTAGTTATTAAAAATGATAAAAATGTTCCTGCCACGTCGTTCTAGAAGCGAGCTAATGTTGCCAGTCCAATAAACTTCGTATTATTTACTTATCGTCTTGTCAATGAGATCTAGGAACACGCCTACAACGTCACCAACGGCCCATTGCTTGCCAAAAGACTCTGTACTACCGCTGTATACCTTTTCCTCCTTGAAAAGTCGAGAGACACTTTCTATTTACTTTTTTATTTTACACAATCATGTTACAAACATAATAAAAATAATAAACAACAGAAACCTGTTTTTCTACACATTTTATTCTGGCAACACCACCTTACGATTCGAAGATAAGTTACTAGATAGTTGTTTAACTACTTACTACTGACTAACAAGTTACGATGATGAATTAAAGGAAGAAAACCTCGGAATACAACACAACAATAAAATAGAGGATAGTGCACTCGTATGGACCACCTCAGCAAAACAATTGTTACCACATATTAACCACAATAAGGGACAAAACGGACGTTGGAGTGCTCTCGGACAGTTAAAGTTACATACAAACTGTACCAGCCATTACCTTTTAATTAAAACAGAAAACGTAAATCGGAAAAAAATGAGGTAATCGTTGTAAACTGTGTTGTACCTCTGACGAAATGACTGGTTTGTGGTATTGAAATTAATGTACCTAAGTTTGAGACTATAGCTCAGTTGGAAGTGACTGCTTAAGGGAAAAGTTTGAGTCAACTGGCATGTCTGTAAATCGGTTTGTGATATTGTATGTCTTGTGCATTTCAGAATAACACGGATAGCTTTACATTAATTTAGAGTTTAAACCCGTATCAGGGATTAAAAAGTGAAGTATGAAACGTATAAATGTATATAAATTTAGTATTAGGAGCACTCCAACGCCGCCTATCGGTGGCAACTCACTAATCGTTTGGTCGATAACGTCTAGAAAACAGCCAACAATGTCGCCAACTTTCAACTGTTGACCGAAAGTGTCGCTCGAGCCGCCGTGCCACTTTTGAGACTGTATTCAAATAATATTTTAATGTCCATACACAAGTTTATACAATTTAATATTTCTTACTTACATCTACACAAAATTGACGAAAGTGATCTCCTCGCGGTAAATAGATAATAGCTTGTAACAATTTATCATTACCGCGTTTTTTAGTTTATCGATTCTCAACGAATCGAATCGTCAGGCCTTATCGACACTTGAGTTGGCCACTAATCCTTGACATGAGACATTTAGAATTTTAGACGGTCTACATTCGTTATACCTCTGTCATGTAAATAAAATTGTATCATTAAATTGATAGCGATGGAACATCATTTTCTAAACAAAATCACGAGATTACTTATATTAGGATTAGTCGTAACGTTATTTATTACTTAAGAATAGGGTACTTACATTATAACCATCAAACGCCCAGGAGTTTTCATCTTGTCCAAGCATCATACCAGGAGCCATATCTGCGTGAGCCCACCCGACCTTAAAAGCAATATTATGTCAAATTCTAGTGAACAAAAAAGTACTTTAGAACTTACTACACCAACTATTAAAAAAATATATATCCTGACAGAAATAGAGGGTATATGAATATTCGAAAAATATATATATTTATTTGTGTCATTCGCCCCAAAATTAATAACTAAGAATGATATAATGACAATGAATGAAGTTCGGCCAACGACGAATCAATTGCCACGCCTAAATAGGCATACGTAATGTTTCTGAGGATTATGTTGTTTTAAGAAACTAAAATGTTAAATTATCTCACAGCAATCTAAAATTTATGACCTTATATCAAATGAAATTTGAAAATTAACATGATACGATGATAATGATGATAAATAATATACTCCTATATAAAAGACAACACATACCCGCATAGGTCCGGCGGTAAGAATTTCGAACTCAAAGTACCATTTCCCCGAACCGACAGCGTAATTCTTTTCTGCTCTGTAAGTTCTGAAATCTGCTTGTTTTAGCTTCGAAGCTTCCGCCAGTAATGCTGCAAACAAAAATACTATGAGCATCACGCAACATAGATTTGCTTTAATGGCAGTTTGCAATATTCATAATCCTCAGTAAGTTGTCTAGAAGTTTTATAGCTCTACTTAAAGAGTCAGATAATTATTGTAGTGGTAATTGTTATAACTTACTTAGAATATTGGGAACAGCCGTGAATATACATGTACACAACCTATTATATCGTAGACCACATCGCCGCTTATCATCAGGTGGCTTTGTAGTCAAGCATTAACTTATAATAGGTATTATAATCAAATTGACATACACGTAATCAATCACGTAAGCAAGCTGTATCTCTAATACAGCTTGCTTACGTGAACAATGTTGGGCGATACTCCAAAACTGTACGTTTATGCAGGGAAATTTCCTTGTATTAAACATTACGTCTAAATCGGGTGAGATTTCATCAACAGTCTTACCAACAAGTAGGTACGTCTATCTCAAAACGAATATAACAAACAAGTATAATTTGACAAATTTATGTCTAAAAAATTAATTAAAATGATTTAATGAATCAATGATAATCACAACGTTTATGGAAATGACTTTTACTAGATAATGTAACATATATCTATGTATCTACACACAGAAAAACTGATAGTTAAACTAATAGTTACGTCAGAATGAACAAATAATGAACATGTGTGACACTTTTTGACAAATTCAATGGAAATTATATTTTAAATAAACTCTGAAATAAGATTTTGATACTCTTGATGTGGCTAAAACCCATTAATGGCCCACTACTGAGCACGGGTCTCTCCTCGTACCTGAGGAGGCCTAGAGCATACTCCACCACGCTGCTCCAGTGCGGATTGGTGGAGGGGTTAGTGGCCAACCCAAGTGTCGGAAATTTTAAGCCACCCGAAGGTATCCGACATGGCTTAACGATTGCTACCAAATGATAACAACCGGGACCGACGGCTTTACGTGCCCTCCGAAGCACGGAAGCGCTCAAGAAATTTTTGCCACTAGCGGTCACCCATCCAACTACCGACCGCGCCCGCTGTTGCTTAACTTTGTCGATCACTTGAGATCGACGCAAGCCGCCGGGCTATGAGCGCTTCAATACTCTTGATGTATCTAGATGTATTAACAATAAAGACGTACACATATGACATACATAGACGTCACACACACACATAATCTTATTGTCACTCGCATATACTTACCATATCTAGCAGATCCGCTTAAGTGCGCAGTTGCGAGATCTAATTTATTTAATAATACTTCATTATATTAACAAGTTTAGTAAAAGCCTTAAACTATGGTTAAACTATGCAGCTAAAATATGTTTTATGAATAATAAAATTCGTGAACGTATAATAAGCAGTTATGATTTTCCAAACTTTGCAGAAGTTCAATTTTTTACATATCTATGAAACATCGAAATTATATAATTTTAATATACAAAAGGCCAATTAATCTTAAAATAAAACAAATATTTGAGCTGAAAACTAACAATTAATAAATACAATAAAACATAAAAGCGTGATAGTGACCTGTTGTGAAAATGAAACTATTGCTACTTTACTATACCTCACTATTATACTTATTATTATTATTAAATATATTACTTTACTATTAAAAACTTTACTTTGCTGCTTAAAAATTATAATGACATATCATATTAACAGATAATCCATTACAAAAGATACTGCTACACGAATTCTAAGCTTATTAGTAAGCATTAAATCCAAAAGCGCGTAGAAGCAAAAATTATATTTGTTACATTTGATTATTACCTTCATGCTGTTCCCCGGTCGGTGGGTCCAAGTTATATCCGTACACGAGAAGTGTCCGCACTGTCTCTGACGCAGTGTCTCTGTTGGCCTTCTTTATAGCGTCGTCCACTTTAGGGTACGGCACTAGATGTGGCGATCGGTGCATATCTGGGTCCTGAAAACAACATTTTATATCTTTAGTTATCTGTTACCCTATACTTTCCAATAACAATCTTTCTTTCTTTTTCGTTTATTTTTCGCGGGTATCGTTACTGATATCAGTGGGCAACAGTGGCCACTTACCACGAGATGGTTCGTTTGCTCATTCGTTGGTTTAAAATGCAAACGGAAACTCACGATTTTTAGTGTTATAATCTCGCCGTGACCATGATTCATGCAACTGTGTCCAAGTATCGGTATAACAATTCAAAATCGTGTGTTCAGAACGTTTGCATATAATTTTTTTGTGTCCACGACGGCGCATTTTTAAAATCATACGTTTTTCGGTTATTTACATTAAAAACAAAGTATGTATTTAAAACAGTATTTTTTATAGTATACTTTCCCTAGTTACACTAATCCCACACACAACAATTCCCTATGTCATATGGCAAGGACAACATAAATAACACATCAATAAATATCTGCTACAGCCGGAAATCGAAATCGGGACACCACATTTCACAGGCAGAGCCATTACCAACGCTATGGGGTCCTTAACACCACTACAATAATATTTGCACACATAACTAAACAAGGAACAAATGTATAACAAAATGTTTAAAATCATAGGACAAAATAAGAAGTCTTCCTTCCTTTCATGTATCTTCTCCGGTAGTATATCTAAACACAACACGCTGTGACCCTCACACCTAGTAATAACCTGAACATATTAAGTGTGAGAGTCCCAGCCGCTGGGTTTAGTGTTCAGGTCTTCATCTCTCTCTCCCTCTCTCTCTCGTCTGATGGCTATGTCCGCTGTATTTTATTTTGAAGTATTTTTCTGGCACGTGAATGTGTTAGTAATAACATATGCCGATTCCGTGCGTTACATAAAATATATAATATAGTTTAAAAAACTAAGAACACCTAGTTATCAGTATTGTTCAGTTTACGTTCGACATTCGCTTCGCCTGTAAATTTATACTACAAATAAAATATGATATAGATTACAAAACGCTAATAATGAATAAAAATCATACCCCCGCACTTCAAGACCCTGTGTCGCGGGTGGCATGGACAACACTAATAACACAATGACATCACTAATACCCATGACTCGAGAAAAAACATATATTGGGGTTTGTTGAAGTTGGTCGATCTAATTGCCCTCATTGGTAAAAAAGTCTGGTTTAGAAGGTTAGTTTAAACTTCAGAGAAGTCTATTGTAAATCAAATTATAATTAAAATAGTATAAGTAAGTTTTGGTAAAATAAAAAAATTGGGGACGCTGAAAAATAATTGAGTTTTAAAGTGGGCGCTAGACGAAATAAGTCTGCGAACCTCTGCAGTCTAAGGTATTTAATATTTCAATCTGCCTTCGTTACAACAGTACAGTTACCTCATTGAGCCCATACGTCCAGCCCTGTTGGATCCTCTCCCTGGCCCACAGGTTGTGCGTGTTCTCGGCCAGCTGGTCCACCAGCTCGTCCATCTTCGGTGTCAGGGTGACAGCACTCAGGTCTAACGGTGCTGGTTTGTAGCCGTTGGACTGAAGACAATGTCATGCGTTATATGTTGGGGTAGATGAAGCGCCCATGATTCCATGGCTTGCCTAAGTTTTTTTACATAGTATAAATGAATGCTCGAGTTTAATCCAACCTGATGGTAAGCAGCGATGTGGCCTTTAAACCACCCAAGGCTTCTAAGTAAGACACTTAAGGCTAAAGTTTAGCGCACTAACTTACAAGCCTATTCACTTTGGACTTGAAGACTTTTATATCGTAATCGTAGCGTAAGCGATCGACCGAGTTAAGCAACAGCGGCGCGGTCGGTAGTTGGACGGGTGACCGATAGTAGCATAACTTTCTAAAGCGTTTCTGTGCTTTGGAGGGCACGTAAAGCCGTGTCGTTCAGCCATGTCGGACCTTCGGGCGGCATCAAAGTTGACAATCACCCCTCTATCGATCGGTACTATAGTGAGGTGGAGTACGCTCTAGGCCTTTTCAATGTTGAGGAAGACCCGTGCTTAGTAGTAGGCCATTTAAAATTGATACATATATTTAACTTATTACCTGCATGAAGGGCTCGTTCGGTAGACGAACGTTGCGAATGCGTGCGGGCGGTTTGTCTAGACTGATGTAGTAGCCGAGCGCGAGAATTGTCCTAAATGAAATAATAAATAATAAATAAACGCTCACCCACAATCATTCTAATCGACCTGGGAAATATTGTAATACTTCATAAAATTATTTAAAGAAAATTGATTTGATACTAAATTAAAAATAATTAAAATTTAATTAAGTCAAGGTTTAATAGCCGAACATGTAGTCTGAGCTCATCAAATCAATGCTATTACCACTATCCTGGTGAGTTACAGACTCAATTGGTTACTACGCATGCAATAAATAAGTATAGGGTTCCGTTTGTCACACTTATGGTACGGAACCCTAAACGGCAACCCCGTGATCTCATGAACAATTATCGTACATCGTATCCTCGTATGAACGTGATATAAACAGCGGATCAGTCCAGCCATAAAGATTTGCGTGAACCATATCAATTCATTACGTATCTTAACACCGAATACCATTATAAGGACTGCGTACATTAAACCCACTCAACTCCCACCCGTCACCGAGTCCACTAAAAGACTGGACAAAACTAAAACTCAATTATGAGCTTTATATCTTGATTCGTAAGGTTGAACTTCGAACTTATATATACATTACTTGGTTTGTGTGCTCGTTTGTCGGGTGTAAACGTATAATAGTGTGTATACATACTTAAGTGTTTGCACTGCGAGCTGGATATCGTATCGTTTCTCAGCGGGCGGCAGTCGCTCGAAGGGCACGAGGCACGGGTGGATCTTGTGGATGTCGTCTCTTTGGTCGCCGTACATCCAACCGGCTTCGATCTGACAACCATATCGTATCGTCGTTAAGCGGTCTTTATAGGAAAGGAAAAATATTTCATTGTATTGTACCTTTAAACTTAAATTTACCTTATTCATAGCCCACATTTCGTGGATATTCTCGGCCAACTTGTCCCGGATTTGCTCAATATAGGATGGCAGAGTAATCTGTAAAAAAAATACGTTACCTATCTTATAATACGATACTACTACTCTTACAATACTAACCAGTATAACTTTAGTCACATAATAATACTATTTTTTACAATCGGTTTCGCTGTGCATTGCCCTAAGTTTATTAGTAGAGAATCTTTAAAGGTTCGATTCCGCAGACAAACATTAGCAACAGACGGCCACAGCATTTGACAAATCGTTTGTCGCCAATGTCTGTCGTCGGCCTTGTTTTGACGAATCGCACCTTAAGTAATAAATCCATCCATCCATAGTTGAGGAGCGTCTGTTCAAAAGGTTATAACTGCACTCTAAATAAATTTAGGGAAATTGGAAAAAACTGTTTTAAGTTAAGTTAAGCTTTGTGTGTACATCTAATGTAATTGTAAATACATATAACTTTTTGGTCAAGATTACGATTTTTATTGACGTTTATTATGGAGAAATATAGTGTTTAGGACAGAATTACATGTACGATTTGATACATTTTTATGTAAACAACCAGAAACGAAAAAAATTTTTTTTTTCAGAAAACGTAATTATAACCTTTTGAACAGATGCTCCTCAGTTGTTAAACTATGTAACGTGAATAAAGAAATCAAAACTAACCAAAGCGGTATCAACGGGCGTGGGCACGAAGGCCGTGTCGTCCTGCACGAGCGTCGGCCCCGACAGCGCCCGCTTGGCGAGGTTGCCGAAGTAGAAGCAGGGCTCCAGGCTCAGGATCTGCTGCGGCAGTAGCGACTCCACTAGCGGGGAATACCCCTCCGGCGCCGCGTACCGCAGTCTCCCGTGCTCGCCGCCCAGCAGGAAACGACAACTGCGGGTAGAAACCAAAATAATTAAGGATAGACACAAAATCATATAAAAAAATGTGTGCATATTTGAACTGAAATTCCCAACGTTTGGATAGTTAAATTCACATTCTGTTTACTTATTTTGATAAGTGTAGTGTTTTGGTATCTATATATACATAGATATACTCTGTCTCGGGCGCACGTCACACAGACTGTCATGGCGGTAACACCAGAGCCGTGGACGAGAATGGTCGTGTCATTGTTTTGCGTGCGTGTGTCAGCGAGCCAGTGTTCATTAGTGACGGGAGGTCCTACAATAAGGATTAAACTTAAGTGTAAGAATGACATACAATGCTGTGTATATACATATAAATATAAGTATAGCGCTTTTCCATAGCTATCAATGAGTCGCGATCGTTTAACGCCCTTACTCGTGCGTCATGTCCTTGGATTTTTACTCTCAACGCGACTAAAGAAGTTTCACTTCATAAACGTCAATATCGTTGTATGTTAATAATAAACATGATTACCTCAGTTTACTAGAACAACTGATCACTGGGAAGAACATTCCCTCCAAGTTGAAATTGGTGAACGATCCAGTGACCCTTATGCCGTTGAACATAAAGTTGATTATCGGGACCGTCAAGTCCAAGGCACACCCAATGACGTCTCCTATAACAAATTATAGCAAATCTTTACTTTGTGTATAAGGTGGTTTTAATAAAGACGAAACAACAGAAGAATCAATATTATAAATGCGACAGTAACTCTTTCTGTCTGTCAGTTTGTCCATCTGCTACTTGTTTACGCTTAACAATTCAGATTAAATTTAGTATGGAGATAGTTTGAGACCCTGGAATGGATTCCTTTTACCTCGGAAATATATTCCATGGGGACAATTCAAACGGTATCTTGTCGTTTTCCGGCTCCAACAAGGACGAAAACTAGTACAATAACATTTTTATAACTATACCTTTCCTGATGTAAGGCTCCTCAGCATGAGACCTGTTGACTTGCGTCTTGCGGCCCCCGGACCAGAGGTGGGCGCCGTCGAACCCGTACGAGTACAGATCATCGCCCACGCCGTTACCACCCCACTTCTCCCCACCACCGGGATACGGTACGTATCTGGAGATAAAAAAAATTGAAGTTATAAAGCACCAGGTTGGAAAAGTGTGTGTATTAACACACGTACCTAAATTACACTTTTTTGGTTTATTAAAAATCACACACACACATTATCGTCAACATTGACACCTTATGGCCAACATTGTCACATTATCGTCAACATTGTCACCATATGGCCAACATTGACACATTACCGTCAACATTGACACCTTATGGCCAACATTGATGACACATGTTTCCGTTACGTTTTCATGTCCATAGTGAATAGAGAATTTTCATCGGTTAACTCCTTCGCCAAACCGTAGTATATGATATATAACCTCTTACCCAGTAGTATTAGCCCAGCCGATCCGTAGATGAGGCATCATGTGGGTTGTCTTTTCAATGTGGTCCATTGTCACTTCAAAGTACCATTTCTGGTACACGGCTGATCCTTCGACACGGCCTACGAAGATATTTGGTCGTACGCTGAAAACACGGGGAATTCCAATAAAAACATTGTATGAACTTACACTATAAATGTTCTTAGCGTAATAATTTCTTTTTTTCATGGAAATAAACGACAAACGAGAGGCGATATAACCCGATGGTGAATGACCATTCACACGGTCACCCATGGACCCCAGTAACATCACAGTATTATTGATTACAATAATTACATCTGCAGGTCCGAGGAAAGGTAGTTGGAGGGTTCTTGGCGTGATCATGACTACATCTAGCTCATCTTCGCCTCCCCTCCCCCCCATTACCCTTACGGCCTGAGGCGAGTGACTGAGCTCTGAGTAGTCAAGCCATTACCTGGACACATGATCCACGAGCTGTGTTTGCAGCAGCAAGTTCTTCCCCGGCAGCAGGTAGTCGCAGATGTTGTTCTGCGAGGACCTCACCGCCACGCCGTTGCCCACGCACAGGGAACACAGCACGTCCAGCACCTTGGGGTCTCGGCCGTGCTTCTCCAGCAGCGAGATGATCACTTTGATGTGTTCGTCCTGGAAATTTTATCAGTGTTTCAATCAATGAACAAATGCGTTCTACTGTGAGTCTGCAGTTAAAACCGGTCAAGTGAGAGTCAGACTCGCGCACGTAGGGTTCCGCAGCAACGAGCGAAATTATTTATTTGGTCGAAGATAAATGTAGTAAAATCTCATTTTTTTTAAGTGACTTGTATGGGGACTCCCTTTGGGATCTAACTATTTTATTATTTGTTATCGTATCAGCCACAGTAAAACGCATTCTGTGAAAATTGCAGGTATTTCTGTTCAAGAGTTAGAGCCATGTGACAGACAGACAAACTTCAAAGCATACTAATATGGTTCTGATTCATTTTGGTAAAAGAATGAAATGTTATTAACATTCAACTGGGCATGTCTCGAAACACGTCGCATAAGTCGCATTGCACAAATCGCACAACTTGTTTCGTCATCGCATTCCCATTGAAAGCAAACTTCACACTCCAGCGTGTGTGTATTATTCGGGGAACAAAGTTTTGTCTTCACATATAAAAAGATACATTACTCACCCTCATCATATTTAGAGCCTCGGGCGAGTCAATCAGCACGCAATGTAATACGTCCAACATTCCGGTACCCTCCCCCGAAGCCTGCGACCCAAGTCGTGAAAATAGCCAGTTCAGGCGATTCGAGTTCGCGAATTGTGCGCAGTTGGTGTGATTACCCTTGATAATGGCGGCTGGAAAGGTGAGAGAATGTATGCAAGAGACAATAATTTTTTGGCGAAGTATATTTTACAAAGTATAATAAAGTAAATTTATAGAAAAATATTTAAGTGACACATCTCAAAGACGAAGTCAACCAATAGAATCGATGACCTAAACAAAATAATAAACAAAATGTTGGTTTGCAAGGCTTACCCAACAGCTGGTACAAGTAAACAGATATCATATCCCAGCTCTGGCCAGACTCGTCTCCCGCGAGGAATCCGGCCAGGAAGCCTTGTGACGTAATCACGTTGATCTTGTCTATGGCTTCCAGAATTAAGTTCAGGATCCCCTCCTCTTGGAACAGGTCCTGTCTGTTGCGGAGCGCGCGGAATTTGTTCTGCTTTTCTTCGTGTTCTGAGGAAGTAAATAAGGTGTGTTACTAGGTGTGTTAAGGTGTGTTACTGAAGTATAACACAACGACTTTTATTCCTCGAACTCAAGAAGTCAAGAGGTGTTAATTATAAGCGCAGTTTCAAATTTATATGTATAGTTTATAATACTAATTATCAGTTAGATAATGTTTTCTAGTCAGTGCTGTTGTTAATGTGTTGACGTCTTGTATGTACGTCTATGACATCCGCAACCCAACAAATCTCTACTGCGGGGTATAAGTGAGTGCATATTTGGAAGCAATAATTTCCGACTTTAATTTACTATTTCATGGGGTTAGCACTTTGCTGTAAGGGACTAATAAATTTAAAGTTAAAGGTAACATAAATAAAAGAAACTCACCCATATCCTCGTCAGGCTGCGCGAAGTAATTGATCAGATCCTCAAGACACATCACCATTTCACCCAGATTGACGGACGCGAAGAACATCGAGTGGCGCCTGTTCTCTTGTAATGTTTCAAGGCCACTGTAAGAAAGTTTTTTAATTTCTTTAATGTTACCATTTCTTTAAGCAATATTTTACAAACGATGTGGGTATTCACTATTAATTTTATTTAGGAAAGTGTGCAATACTGGCGTCACAGTCGCTAGAAAATAATTTTAGTTAATCTTAAAATGTATAGGTTTAGAAATGTTTCGAGGAATTTTATTTTCTCTGTCCACTGTTGGACATAGGCCTCCCCTAACTTTCACCACTCTGACCGGTCCTGGGCCTTCTAAATCCAGCGGTTGCTCGCTGTCTTCTTCGGGTTGTCAGTTCACCTGGTCGGGAGCATCCTATATTCCTTTTTCCTAATAAATTCCTTCTAATAAGGCAAAATGGCAGGTAATGTGGAGTACATACAAACTGCAGGAATAATTATTTTTAAACGATAAATTAAGATACTATTCTTCAAGATAAGAAACTTACTTGATAAACTTTGTGAAGAGTGAGGAGCACTTCCTTATAACCCTGGCAGTTCTGGACTCTTCCTCTTGCGACCTAGAGAAATCAAGGCCGTCGTCCATCTTGCCTTCCTCATGGAGTATAGCCTGCTTCTCTTCCACTTTACCCACACCTTTTTTCTTAGTCTCGTATGACTGGAAAATTGGTAAATTGCAGTCAACATATCTGATACTAAGTGAATTACATCTGTGCATCCTTTTGTGTTCGTTTTTTAATTATAATAAGTTAATCCTTGAATACAATCCCATCTGATGGTTAGTGGAAATGTAGCCTTGCATGGCACACTTAAAAGAAGCCTTTTGTCTGGTGACTTGAAGAACACCAAGGCGGGAAATTTGTTCCGGTTCTCCTTTATTCTCATTAACTTACTTTGTATGACAACCAGAGGCCAGTTTCAGAATGCTGAACGATGACAGTGGAGTCACCATACTTGATGATTGCAGACCCAATGACTTCCAGATCCTTGTCTTCTAAAACCACCTTCTGGTCATCTTTTTCTTGACGAAGGCAGAAAGCACAGGATGCTGTTGTTGCTTCCTCTCTGTAAAAGATACATTGTTAAATTAATAAAATGAATATGAAGGATTAATTTTATTGTACTTGCTCCCGTATGTGAGCTGATAAAAATTTAATCACTTATAAATATTTAGATTGAGTAATTCAAGAGATATTTCTAATAATTCTCAAATATTTTTTGTAGACAAAATATTTTCCTATAACCTTTTAAATAATATATTCAATTCAGATATGAAGTCTTGCCTTGGCAAGTCAATCATTTGAAACCAAAGATAAAGCATGATTCATTGCTTTTGACAAAATTTAATTTAAACAATTTGTTTTATTGCATTGGTCACTAAAAATAGTCCTCATCTACTTATTACACCTAATAATCATCATCAACCCATAACTGTCCCACTGCTGGGCACGGGTCTCCTCTCACAATGTGAGGGGTATAGGCCATAGTCCACCACGCTGGCCAAGTGCGGATTGGTGGACTTCACACACCTTTGAGAACATTATGGAGAACTCTCGGGTGTGCAGGTTTCCTCACGATGTTTTCCTTCACCGAAGCAAGTGATAATTAAATTTTCTACCTATGCCTGGGATTGGGAGAACATGGTGTGAATGGACGCAGAGTTACAAATAAAGTACTCACCTGCTAACCAAATACAATTCATTCTGCTCGTTAACACCTAGATACCGCCCAGTGGTGATGTGCCGGATCCTCATTGGGTGGTACCAGTTGATGAACCCTCCAGCCCACTTGGTGCGCGCCAGCTCTAGCCGCCAGAGGGAGCGCGCTTGCGACATCACCGAACCACCCTCGTAGACAACGATACTGAAGAAAAAAATCTTCATAATTATATTGCATCAATTTAGTGATTTAAAAAACACTTATAATTGGAACATTCATATATTTTCTTGCGTCTTGCTTGCGGCTATCTGATGATGTACAACCTCAGCCTTACATTACAACATGTTGCCCGCGAAGAAGGAAGGTAGGAACAAGTTTGTTAGTAGGTATTTTATCGATGTTATGAATTAAGAAATATGTAATACTATTAAACTACACATGAAATAATGCTACATGACAGAAATATACACACATAAGATGGCATTCTGGTTTTATCGCTATTCTAACCACTTATTCGTGCTTATTTATAAAAGTAACAAGACAAACAAAAAATGTAAATAAACAAATCTAATCAGCTGTTTTGCATTTTGATTGACAAATGTCAATGTCAATATTATCAATTGACAAACAAGATTGACTTAATATGTCAATGTCATACAATGAGTGACGTATAATTGAAGTTGCGATAATTCTGTGCTGCCACACGTTAAATAATTATAGAAAAAAAGCAATTATATCGAAAAGTATTGTACCTACTGACCTTTTATAGAAAGATTAATATTATTCTGAATTTTTACTATTTTGATAGTTCACACACACAGATAGACACGACTCTGAAAACTTAAGCTTTTTTAAAATTGAGTCGGTTCGCAGGTCGTACAACAAAATAAACAAAAAACTTACTTTTGCCCCCCATCTTTACACCAAGTGCTAGGTATCGTAAGACACTCGTCGCCTCCGTGGAAAAATCTCAGTACATCACCCCCGAACACATAGCCGACATACTTCATTCGAGATATGCCCGTACCGTACGGCTGCACGGACCAGTGGGTGACGTGGAATGATGCGTTTACTATCGATACTTCGTTCTCTTTTGTCGTGTGCTGAAAAATACGTGACAAGTATAATAAAAGTTAGATACGTTTTATGATCCTTAAGACTTGAATCTAGAATGATTTGTCCTTACTTACCAAATATCTTTCAGTAGCGACAGATACAAGAATCAAATCATCACCAACTCGCACCTTTTCACCTTCAGATCTAGAATATAATAATGAAACAGATTTACCTACTTATTATATTATTAGAGCGTGTGTAATTATGGCGAGCGAAGCGAGCCCTATCACTATCCCCATTGATAGTATTTAGGTCAATGACTATCCCACAACCTGACCATTTTGTGAAAGTACACTTTACTGAAAAACTATCACGCCTATAGATTCGGGCTTTGACATAGTAAATTTACTTCTTAATCTAGTAATGAAAATTAACAATTTTGTAATCATTGGATAGAATGTTAATATACTAGGTACCTTAGAATAATGACATATAGAATGACAGTCTTCATACAAGCGATCTTTAAAAAGTGAAGCACTAATTTTCTTTTTTCTTTTTTTTTATACATGTTTAATGGTTGCCAGGGAAGTGCAGTTTCCCGAAAGTGGGGAATGATTCGGCCGCTGATAAGAATTTGTTTTTAGCAATAATACCTACATAAATAGCTATGTGTGGTAAAGTATGGGTATGGTTATGTAAAATTGTTATATTACGAGAATGTTTATTTAAATATGAAACGAATACAAGAAAATATTAACATAATTTTTTTTTTACTATTTATTTTTTTACATATCTTTTACGTAACTGAACATAAGCATGAACACAGGAACTTAGTATATTTTAATAACAGCATTGAGTAAAAAAGTTTTCTTCCAATATTAAATATACTCTGTGAAAAAACAAAAAACAATGGGCTTTATTGATTTACTACTCTATGGACAATATTATATCTGTGAACTACTGTATCTGTGAAAACAACAATAAAATGAAGATGAAAATGACGTTGACAATAGACATGATATAATAATAATAACTAATAATAATAATTTAAATATTGATAGATATCTAACAACTTCAATAATTATAACAGGGACAGCATTTTCACGCAATCTACACGATCCAACCTGTGTAATGTACAGGTACAGGTAATGTACTTCATTATTAAAATGTTTTGAACATATTCGTGTATTTTTGGTTGGCTTCCAATATACTTCTCCACGACTAAGCCGTATATCACTCGTCACTTAAAATGGGAAAATTTATTTTCACAATTGGGCAACACTGAGTATTGAAACAAAACGTTTTTATTTAAACCTAATTAAATAAAAGATATTATGAAATATTGAAAGATTACCTGTGAAAAGTGATGATAATACACTTCTTTTGTTTTTCAAATGTGTTGTGACAAAATTTAACCGCACAAATCGACATAATTATTTTTTTTCCGCGAGACGCGTTTGCCGTGCATTGTGATTGAAGACTACGGAGCTGGCCGGCGTTTGGTGACATTTACTACTCACATTTAATGTTGTCAAAGTAGCCGCGCGGACTTCGTTTCTATATGTCATTATTCTAAGCTAGGTACTAACGCCTTATTTATTTTCATTAATAAACGGTAACACACTCGTCCCCCCGCCCTAGGATTCCCTGTGTCGCGGGTGGCACGGACGACACAAATAACAATTGGACTCTCTCTGATAGCTTTTGAGATAACAGTTTTAATATTTATTCAGATAATTTTACCTCTGTTTACTAGCAGGGTGCAGGGTCCACCAGCAAGCTTCTCCTTGCGAGTGCTCTTGTAGACCCACGTCAAAGGCCAGCTTATCTTGAGACGATGACGTTGACAAACATGCCAAGTACTACGAAAATGACAAATGTTTATTGATTAAATTTGCAGTACCAAAAAAAAATGTCCAAAAATGACTACAAAAATCTTACCATGTCGCTGTTAAGATGTCGTAAAAGTATAGCATTGCCGTACAATAAGGTTCTGTGTCCAGAACCGGTGCCTTTACCCTGCAATTAATAATATTAATACAGATGTTTAAAGACATTAAAATAAATTTGTTAATTAAAATAAATTAATGTCACAATAGAGGATTAATTTATTATTTTTTTCTATCTCGTCGCAAAGTTTTTGCTAAATAATTATCGTAAATTTCATTGTATAATTTCTATTGTTACTAGATAACTAAGTGTGTAATTTTTTTTATATAATATTATTTTAAATTGTTTAATATTGAAAGTAATATGGAATACGGAAAACGATAAGGTAATCAGAATGTTCACAGTGAAAAGAAAAGTAAATAAAGTTGAAAATAATTATCATACCTACATAGACGTGTATATAATCAAAGCCTTCATAATATAATATGTGCAACTTGATAAATATTTTAACTTGAAAGATATCAATGTGTGTCCGTATATTCTGTATATATTATTGTATGTTTTATTATTGTATAATATATTACATTTTTTGTTAACAGTTAATTTGGTACCTACTCATGAACATTCATTGTTATATTAATATACAAAACCGTACATCAGCACATAGGTATTTAAAACATTTTTACGTTTTTTTTTTATAATTTGGTGCATGCTTCAGTTAGAGAGCTTTTTCGTGCAATTGCATTTGAAGAATACAATTATTTTAATTTGATTTAAACAAATACGTATTAATTTAATTAAACTAAAATAATATTAGTGTCTACGTTACGTTCTACCGAAATAGAAAATAAATAAGGATATAATTGAAATATTAAAATATTTTAAAAAATAAAACACATGCATAACAATTTAAGAAATGTAGGATTGTTAGTTGCGTATACAGGAGGTACCTACGTATTATTCGAAAATAACGTAATAACTATGTGTTAGTTATATTATTTATGGAGAACTATATTTATTATAATATAAAATAAATAGATTGATACTGAGACTGATTGACGAATTATTTTAGCAGGTGAGTAATGTGGGTTAGGTACAGTGAACATACAATTTTTTTTTACATGAGTTAAGTTAATGCTTGACACGTTGACAACTATCCCACCTGATGGTAAGTGACGATGAAGTCGAAGATGTTGGACGCACTAACTTATAGCCTATTAACTCTCCTCTTGAAGACTCCCACATTAAAGTGGCATTATTATTATTTTTAAAGCATTTATATGGTACCTAGTTAAATTGTTATAAAATAAGGTTTTATTTGTGACAAATTATGACTTTCCGGATTTTTTTAACAAATTATTGCATTTTTTTGTAATTACACAAATTAAAAAAATGTTCGAATTAAAAAAGTGTTTACTTTTAAAGTTTTCAGAAAATTTAGAAAATGGAATGTAACTTGTTTTTCTTAATTGCTTATTATTTAGTAGGTACGTAATGTTTTACGTATTAAATAATAAGCAATTTAAATAGTTATAATGCAGCTTTCGAATTTGAGGTATTTTTGCCCGGAAATATATTTTAACCACTTTTAATGGTTTAAAGTGAATGGATATGCACTAAACAAATAGATACCCTGCACGAAAATGATTTCATGAAAATGATGACAAAAAAATAAAATTACATAATGTTATTAGTTCGATCATCGTTAAAATGAACATCAATATCAAATTCCAAATTTGTTACGAAAACTAACCTGGAAGACAAGGCAGCGAATAACTCGAACTAAGTATGTAATTAAATAATTATTCCAATTAGATAATAATTATGAATAAATCTCACGACATGCATTTACCGAAACGTCAATTTTGAACGGTACTCACTACTAAGTTTTCATTGCCCTGGAAAATTTAAACACGACAGCAATTCTTATAAGGGTAACATTATTCACAAATGAAAATGTTAACACAAGATAACATTTAAAAATAAAGAGAAAATCGGACAGCGGGTGGACAGTTTGTCATGAAAATCAAACTCACTCTCTTGTGAAACTCACGATCAGTTACAAGTCGGAAAAATTTGTTTTCAATGTTAATCAGGCACATGTATATAATATATCATTTTATAGTAAACATACATACATATACACATGTTACACAACACAATCAAAAACATTACATAAATATATGAAAATTAATATTAAAATACAAATAAAACTTGTAACGGAACGTTGTTTTGAGTTTACTTAATTTATCGAAAGTAGTAATAGTTATGTTAAATATTTATTGAAAAATTATAATTATAAAGATTACCACTATCGGTAGTGTTCAAAGGTTAATATTGTAGCTTTTCATATACATTGTGTATAGTTATGAAAGGTGAGTATTTAAATAAGTTATACTTACAGTTTCGGATCCTGCAGCTGTTACTAATTCCTGGAGAGCTCTCACTGACAACGCCTGCAATATAAAATATATACTGTAAGTAGGTATATAATTATTTATAAGGGATTCCTTTGATAGGTGGATTTATTAACTTCCACAATTAAAAATGTGTTTGATTGAACAAAATTAATGCTGTGTGTTTAACTTAATTACTTAACTTTTATATTTTTTGTACAATACAACATGTACCTCTTTATAATTAAATCAGAAATTAACCCAGGAAATTAACACAATAAAATTGTATTTTATACCAGTAAAGGGTAAACCTTAGAATAATTACACTATTATTCTAAGGGGTAAACTGGGTCGAGTTAGATGAGTCATACTTATAATAGGTTACGATTTAAATCTAGACAGTATAAGTACGATGATATAATTTTAATATAGTATACCTAACTTTAAAATTAATTTACCGAAGAATAGTTAATTTGACTTAGATATCGTTTTTAAATACTTAGTTACAAAGGCTGCCATACAATTCTGGCATTTTATCTTATCGTCGTGAATTTCCATAAATAGGTAAGGCATTTTAGTAATAAGCCAGATTATTTTGCGAATAGATCCAATGTCAAGTAAGTAACTGAATGCTTTGGACGAGGACAATGCAACGGAAAAGCGTTACGGCGGATAGGGAAATGACGCGTTTATACCTGCTATACCTAACTGTAACAATTCAAACGATACAAAACAGACAATATTTGTAATCGAAAAATTAATATAAAAAGTAACTACGCTAATCCCTAATAAATGACCTCAGGTTCATATTTTGATTTTCTGCTCGTAAATAGGTAGGTAGGTAACAATAACTGTATTATTTACAATGTTACGAATTGCTTGTTTACGTTTCTCTGTAAATTTACAATACAACATATTTTCATTGTGTATACTGAGAATTGTATAGAGAACAATAAATGATCAATCAAACAAGACATGTCATTTCATTTCATTCCAGAAAATCCCCAAGAGAGAAATGACATTCCACAATTTGCATGTACGCCGCAAAAAGATATTGGATATCGGATTGTGAAGGATCGCCACAAATCCACTCGATGTAAATGGAATTTAAATATTTCCCGAGAGAGAGCAGTGCGTAGCTTCACAAACTAACCCAGCAGCGCTGATATTCATTTTATCACACTTATGCTAAGTGAACACCGTCGGTCAAGCACATCAATAACACTAAGGTCTAACCAATCGACCGATGTTGACGATCAAAAAGGATAGGGAGGACCTGCATTATTACTGGTTCCGAAATACGTATAAAATATTTCACAGTAAATTTTACGAGGATAGTTGCTAGCTAGGCTGGTGAAATAATCTCCATGCACGAGTACTGTCAGTTCAAAGCCTAGCGACTTTCGATAGGAGTCACCGGACATCATCCATTGTTAATTGAAGACTCTTGTCAATTAATATAGATATTTTAATTACCTCAGAAGCACTTAATTGTAGGGACCCTACTCTTATTTGACTATTTTGAACTATAAATGTTTTTTCGACAAAAATACGCAGGCAAATATGCCGTAATTAGATCGAGTACTTCAGGAGTTATGATCAATGTAAGTATACCAACTATTATAATTATTCACTTTTATTTATACACGCCGTCAACATCCTTTATGGAATAGATAAAATTTTACTCATTAATAAACTTGAATAAATATTATGGAATGAACTGAAACTGTTTGCGACTGTGCATTAGATACTTCCCTTTTATGTTGAACTAAGATGTAGTGTTAAGTGTTAACTATACGTTTGCTCTGACCTGTTCAATGACAAAGACGCACTGCGACAGATCGGGCGGGATGTTTTTGTCTGCGATGTTCTCCAGGAAACAGTGTCGGTTGCCGAAGCCCTCGGCCGCCAGACACACGCGTTCGCCGGTCGCTGTACAAGACAAGCAGACCATGTCTTCCTGTGAAAAAAAAGTGTAAAAAATTATAAAAAGTTATTTTAATAGGCCGCTAGTAACTTTGTTATTTCAATAGTAATTACTTCGGTTCTGGAAACCAATATCTACCTCCCTATATGAATACATACCTACCATTATAATAAATCAATAAGCATAATACCTATACATTCGGAGCCATACATTTGCAGTTTTCTTTAAACCTATATAAATTACCGTAACAATGAAAATATTGTAATAGAAAATAACTAAGTCAGCTGAAAATGATCACAAAGAAAATCTAATGTGTTCGCTAGTATTTTTTTAGTCCCTAGAAAACCAACCTCTCATTTCAAAGGAAACTTTTCTCGTTTTTCCAAAAGTTTGGCAAAGCAGCGCCGTTTATGCCGTGCGATAAAAAGTTTATCATAACTGTATAAGCTCTAATAAAACACAACTTCATTTGCATCAATAGATTGTAAAAATAATTTGCACGTATAACAAAATTTTATTCAGCTCTTGTTCTTCGACAAACAAAGGGAAAGAGTATAAAAGTTACAGAGGGAAAGGTAGAGAGAGGAACAAACACAATCTGACTAATCGACATAATTATGTACAGACAAAAACCCTAAAAAACATTATCAAGAGACTTATTGCGTATAAATAAGCGTTTCTCAGATATCTTATATGTACAGACATCAATAACGTAGATATCGTTTTATTATGTACCTACTATGTAACCTGTGTAGTGTAGGTATATAGGATACTCAACATCATATTTACAAGAAAAGAAAAACTTCCTACAAGTTATATCATTCTTCTCAAAAGTCGATCTTATTGCCAAAATGCGATGTCTTCTGAATAACCTTTTTTACCCTTAGAGAACACAATAAGATAGGATCGCTTCTCCGAACGAAGTTATTGACAGCTTCTTTGAATTTCTTTTGAAGATTGAATCAATGCTTTTCGGTTCCGATGCTGAAACCATTAAATAACTTCAGACAATCGTAAGTGACCGTCTTTCGTCTACTGTAATATGATTATCCTCACCACCTCTCACAATGTGACGGGTACAGGTCATAGTCCACCATGCTGGCCAAGCGCGGCTTGGCGGCCTATAAGAATGTTATGGAAGTGTGGTTTCCTCACGATGTTTTCCTTCACCGAAGCAAGTGATATTTAAATCCTCATACACACATAATTTTTGAAAATTAGAGGTGTCTGCAGGATATGAAACCAGCCCACGTTTTCGAAAGTCCAACATTCAAACCATGTGGCTATCACTGGTTTCTTCACAGATTGATAACGTATATTTCTATAAATACTCTATATTGGTAAGTTGGGTACCGATCCGATTTTGTAAAGCATTTCCTGTTGTCAGCTCCTCGGGTTGGATTGCTCGTCAAAACAGATAAAAATAAATTTTGTCGCAAACGTCTGTAAACTGAATTGTTTTATTGTCTTGTTTCTTGCCAAATTGATTTGAACTCGACAAATTAATCTGTCGTGTCTAGCGAAAGCTTTTAGCATTTAAATGTGTATTGTTTTGTTAAAACCTTCTCATGAATTTGGTCACAGTTGTATCTGCTAGGGACTTTTATGTGGTTTTAATTGCTATCGAGCACTGGTAATACATAACTTATCTAGGGATTGACGAACATTATAACGTCACCAGCTGACAAAGTGTCAGCCCGTGAACGATTATTGCTTGCAAAGTTAATGCGATCGTTGATTATTCAGAGTGTAACCATTTCATAACTGTATTAGACATCCCACCATCAACGATTAACGATCAGCGAGGAACATAAATATATAATAATATTATTTGTTTATTTTATAGAGTTCTGAACAACCACAATAAACAAAAACCTTTTAGAATCGCTTAAGACTCTGTTTGTCGTCGTCTATTTTTTTTAACATCTATTTCATCTAGTTTAGACAAAAAAAATAGTGATTGAACATTTTTAGCTTTGATTATACACGTGTCCCATATGGACGGGAGTTCATTGCTTGCAATCCCATAGATTGAATGCTTCAGTTGTTTTTATAGTCCTTTGAAAAGTTACATTTTTTATGTTTCTTCCCTCAGAACTTGAACAGGGCTAACCGATTTTGATGATACTTTTATTTGAAAGCTGGTGCTTTCCGTGTGGTCCAATTTCATTTGGTCCAGTTCTGACAATGGCATCCATGAGAAAACCATATAAGTCTTAAATTTGCATTATTTTGAAGTCGGTTTTTTCCTTATAAGATTATTTAAATGTCAAGAAGAGGCTAGTGTAAAGTTTAATCCAAGTTTTTGGGAATTTCGCATTATCCTGCCTCTATCCTTTCCTTATCCTGCGGCCGCTATCATGGAAACAAGGGTGCAGTTGGCTTTTATTGTTTAACCGGCAAGCTATTGTTGTATTTAATGTTGTCGTATAGGTATAGCTGCTCGCGTTGAATGACACAACTGATACGAGGTCAAGGCTGGGCTTCACGTAAATATGAAGGGTGGAATAATACTGAAATTATTAATTCTGTGTATACACAAAAGGCTCTAGTTAAGGCTTAAAGTATTATTTTATATTTACCTATAGTCTAAGATCCCATAGCAGGATTACTGCGCTCATCTGTTTTTTGGTAAAATCCAAAATTTTATGCATATTTATAATTAGGAGAATATATATATATAGGGTTGCCAATCAAAATTTGGCCGCTAGTATTTTTAATTAAATTATTTTTAATTTATTTTTGGGAAAAAATTTCGTTCACTTGTTTTTTAAATAAAACCTTGTCTATATCACGGCAATTTATATAAAGAGTCTAAAAAATCACGGTTGCCATTGCGCATCTGGCCGCAACCTCTTGGCAACCAGGTGTAAACAGGTACGATTTCGATACATTTATACGTTCATAACGTACATCTATTATTTATACATCAAATTAAAGTTAATTTTTTTCTATTTATTATCATATATGGTTGCCAAATAAAATCCGGCCGCAAATAAGGGTTGCGGGCTGTTAAAGATGATAAAGTTAGCGCGTAACATCATTTAGCGGACGAAAAAGCGATTGTCAGGTGTGCGGCGCTTTTAAGCCATTGCCACTGAGGAGTAATAGAGACGACTTAATAAATACTCAAAAGAAATGCAGCGGAAGGTGGTGCTGTATGCTCGTTTGCTACCTTTTTAAATAAATAAATAACGCTACACACTCATAGCCCCACACTAAGATTCCCTGTGTCGTGGGTGCCATGGACAACACACAAGACAAGAACACACCCACACCCAGACCAAGAACGGAAATTTAAATTCATCATTCAAATTTCCGCCTCGCTGGGAATCGAACCCAGGACACTCGGAACGGCGATCCGGCGTGTTAACCGTTGCGCTATCCGGGTCATCGACCTTAATTCCATAAAAATAAATTATCTGTCTGGGAAATTAATACATTAGGAATTAGTAGATGGTACTACGTTACTACTATTGTTAATAAAGTGTCATGATATTTATATATTTTTTTACGACGAAACAATAACATTAGCGAGCACTTTTCGAATGATGCATTACCAAAGTCGAGTACTTTTTTGCCTTTTCCTTTACACAGAAAACACGCCTTCATCTTTATCAATTATATTTTACGTTAATTAATTTAATAATTAGATGCACAAATAAAACAACAAGGTAAATATAAAACGTAGTTTTTTTTTTTACATAAGAGAAGTTAATGCTTTGACAACAATTCCACCTGATGGTAAGTGGCGATTAAGTCAAAGAAAAAAAAACGAAACGGCCTTTTAGGTTTTTATGTTTTTTTTTTTTTTTTTTTATTGATTTAAGGCAGCAAACGAGCATGCAGCACCACCTTCCGCTGCCGTCCATGACAACTGTGACCGACTTAGAACAAGACTCATATATGGGGACTGGGATAGTTAGTCCGGTCAGGTGACGGTGTTAGAACATTAGTTGGTTAGTTTGTAAGTATGAGGACTGGGACAGGGACTGTTAGTGAATATTAGTCCTGTTAGTTATTGTTAGTAATAGTCCAGTTAGTAAATGTTAGTAAGAGTCTCGTTATAATTCGGTCACAGATGTGTTGCTACCCTTGAGGACTGAGATGGTCGCCTCTAAAAAGTGTAGCCGGCTCCACACCTTTCTATCCGGAACACAATTGCTGTTAAAACAATTATTACACGGTAGAAATGGTACTAAGTACCGTGGCGGGCGGTAGTACTACCCCGGGCCTACTCTAAGCTCTACTACCTATGCAAAACAATTAAAATTAATTATTTTACATAGATAGTAGATCCTAGGCTCTACTACCTACAATTTTTTGTTTTTATGAACACTAACTTTCGACGCATGCGCAATTCGCACAGCTTACAATCGCTTTCTTCGTCACTCTACCTTAAATATTTATCATCTTTAACAGCCCGCAACCCTTATTTGCGGCCGGATTTTATTTGGCAACCATATATAATAATAAATAGAAAAAAATTAGCTTTAATTTGATGTATAATTAATAGATGTACGTTATGAACGTATAAATGTGTCGAAATCGTACCTGTTTACACCTGGTTGCCAAGAGGTTGCGGCCAGGTGCGCAAAGGCAACCGTGATTTTTTAGACTCTATAAATAAATTTCCGTGATATAGATAAGGTTTTATTTAAAAAACAAGTGAACGAAATTTTTTCCCAAAAATAAATTAAAAATAATTTAATTAAAAATACTAGCGGCCAAATTTTGATAGGCAACCATACATATATATATTCTCCTAGTAATAAATATGTATAAAATTTTGGATTTAACCAAAAAACAGATGAGCGCAATAAACATGCTGCCGGATCTGGTACTACTATATTTAACACAATGGACAGAATTAGTGTTGTAAAGGCGTACGTCTACCATCTGCGGTTACTATATCCATCCAGGGCTGACTGTTAGAGAATGCCAAAAAATGCCTTATAATTCTTAGTCGAAGATGTTAAAAAATAAATAAAAAACAAAATTTTAACTCACTGTACGCAAGAATGAAACATCATCTTGCTCGCTGGCACCTCCTTCCGCTTCCGCCATTTTGATTTTATAATTTTACACGCAATTGTTCGATTTTTCTAACACTGCAATACCATTCCTCTTGAAATGCATATCTGTAAAAAAGAAATTAAATCTTTAAAAAAAACTATAAAAAGACAAGATTAAAGGTCAAGTGTAACTATAAAATACCACAATTCAATAATTTTGGTATCTACTTTATCGAAACTTGTTAAAGTTAGGGAATAATAAACAATCCTTTTTAGCAATTTTTCACAATCAAGCTTTAGTTTCTAAACATTTGTCTTGCTGTTATTGCGTAACTAAAACAAAATACGACTAGCTAAATAACATTTTGAAATAAAAATGTTCTTGTGCATTGACATAATCAATGTTCTTGTGGCACAAAATTTTAATGAAAACATTTAGCGTCCCTGACCGTTTGAATGTCAAATGGCGCTGGACATAACAGCAGTTTTAACAAAATTTAGAAACATTTTCAGACTTTCCCTTTGTTAAATTTTTACTTTGTGTTTGTGATGACATAAGTATCTAGGCTTTTAAAGACAATATGACATGTTATGTAGCTAAGAAGTTTTCAACTACATAATAAGTCCTATTTTTTGTGGATATGGTAGTAAGCGAGCATGCAGCACCACCCTTCCGCTGCCGCCCATGACAACTGAGACCGACCAAGAACTAGACTACTTACTATAATGTAAATTTATTTATACACAAGGTTTTATATAATATCGGCTAAAACTAGTTTAATCTTACTGTGGCTTATAGAACGCGTGCTTTAATGAAATAAAGAAATTAGCACAAATTGCACTGCAATGTTATAAAATCACCCTAAGAACACCCTTATCACTGCACCGGACCTACTTTCAAAACGAGGAGATAGTATCATATTTGATATCTGCGTACTGTTAATTAGTAGATACCATAACTACCACACTCATCGTCCTAAGTAAATGTTTAGCCGGCTGTATTATGTTCATAACCTCGATGTATAAGGTAAAGTACAGCCCACTTTATAAATAGAGCTGACACAGGGAGTTCTACAAGAAATGTGTTAAACTAGAGGAAATAAATTGTTGGAAAGGAAATGACGAATTTTTTCATATTAAATATAACATTATCTAATATAACATCAATAAATCTAACTATAATAGATTTTACTTGAGCATATTCTACCACGCTGCTCCAGTGTGTCGAATTGTCGGAGGGATTGTCAAACCAAGTGTCTGAACTTTACATGCCACTGATGTTTTATACCGGTTGTTTCCTATTAGTTATTTTTTAATGTTGACACACTCATACTCCCGCACTGGGAATTCTTGTGTCACACGTGGCATTGACAAAACAAATAACACATCACTAACACCCATGGCCCGAGAACAAACATTTATCTGTTACATAAATTCTGCCCCTTCCTGAAATCGATTCCAGACTCATCGTTTCGCGTGCAGGACCACTACCAACTAGTCAAATAAATCTGAAAAACGTAATATTAGGCACAAAGCCGTAATGTTAAATAAAAACCCTCAAATATTATTTTACCAAACGTAGCTTTAAAGTTATTCGGTGCTTCTATGGTAGACTAATTACCTAAATTACCATTAATTTTGCGTAGATTGTATTATTTGCTAATTGCTCATGGTTATAATATATTCATTTATTCTCTAGAACAACAGACGCTAGTCGGTAAATAAGAGCCACGCCTATGCAGACAGGTGCGATGTAGCTTTTGTAGGTCAATTGCATTTTGCATTTCCTCCGTGGCCTTTCGCGTTAGATCGACGGGTGAATTAAGCCTGCTACCTGAGTAAATAGGTAGGTTAATGGAATATTATTCATCACAACTCAATGCTGCTTAAATTTAGACTCGAGTTGATTATGAGAGAGTGTCACAATCACAACACACTACTCATAGTTCAATACGGTACTCATTTTCGAGCGTTTCTCACTTCATACGCCTTTGAAAACGTGCTTTACGTACCGATAACATCATTGTTTGAAAGTGTAAAACAACTACACTTTCAAACAATTCAATTCAAACAACTAAAGCTTAAACTTTTAGGTGAATAAAAAATATTTTGACAGCATAAATTATATTAATTAATCCTTGTTTATTGATTCAAACATACTAAACACGGAAGCGCTCATAGCCCGGCGGCTTGCGTCGATCTCAAGTGATCGACAAAGTTAAGCAACAGCGGGCGAGGTCGGTAGTTGGATGGGTGACCGCTAGTGGCAAAAATTTCTTGAGCGCTTCCGTGCTTCGGAGGGCACGTAAAGCCGTCGGTCCCGGTTGTTATCAATTGGTAGCAGTCGTTAAGCCATGTCGGATACCTTCGGGCGGCTTAAAATTTCCGACACTTGGGTTGGCCACTAACCCCTCCACCAATCCGCACTGGAGCAGCGTGGTGGAGTATGCTCTAGGCCTCCTCAGGTACGAGGAGAGACCCGTGCTCAGTAGTGGGCCATTAATGGGTTGTAGCCAAACACGGAATTTATGGAAACATCGTTATCAGACAGTAGGTAAAAGTAAATATAATATAGCAGTCAATCTCTGAACCCGTCGGCGGGCGGCGGCGTCATAATACTTGTAATGACTCGTGAAGGAAACAATGTTCTATTAATTTTCCTGATTAGCAATTTTCGCCCCTTGATTGTGTTTACGATACCGATGAGAAAATCGATTTTGATGTGTAATGAGTTTCTTGACAAAGCGTTAAACAACAACAAATATTTACAAGGGTTGAAAACAACGTAACTTTCAGAGTTTTGAAAATAGCTATAACAGTTAGTAAATGTTAGTAAGAGTCTCTTTATAATTCGGTCACAGATGTGTTGCTAGCTACACTTGGACTGAGATGGTCGCATCTAAAAAGTGTAGTCGGCTCCACAACTCCACCTACTACGAACTTAGTATACATATATTAATAAGAACATATGAATAAGTATGTAATAACAAGAACATACATACATATATTTTATCAACTTTGTAGGATAAGAACTCTAACGGCGACAATTTATTTTTCCAATGAAAATGGATTTTTATTTTCGCATTCATGTTTTAACTTAGGAAGTTATAACGGATTCCAGAAAGAACGCTGACGGAATGCGACGCTTTCTGCGCCCGGGGATAAACGGAATTCCAGCTGCGGATTCCAGAATTCTCTAGATTCTGTGCGGGGTTGGTTTTGCACATCAATTTTAAGTTTTACGCTTTAGACATTTATTCTATTCGTATATACATATTAAGATTAAGTCGCACGATTTAACGAATAAAGTTATAATAACCACCTTTTTATGGTACCTATGTATTTACTTTAAATCATTGAATATAACTATCTAAATATAAAATACGTTATAACAATGATAATTATAATGCATTTTACATTTAGTTTTGCGCCAAAGTATTAGTTTAGCGACACACGAGGGTAACCCTTGAGTTAAGTTAATACCCCAAAGCAAATACCCCAATAATGAGCTTTGGTCGAAACATATTTTTAAAATACGTATTTGTAATAGGTATGTAGGTTTCCTATATTGTTATATTTAATCACGTGGCTATGTTGTCAATAAACTACGCACTTATTTTTTATTTCAACCATGGTTTTAGAAAATTGCTTAATCACTGAGATGATACGGCGAAAGATAATAATATTGTTTACAAAGCTTACCTAACAATACTTTTAAAGGAAGCCGTTTCTTTGTATTTAGTAAATACAAAGAAACGGCTTCCTTTAAAAGTATTGTATTTATGCGATGTTTATCAGCGTGTGTCAAGTGTCCTTTGTATAATAAAAATACCGAGCCAGCTTGTTATAGGTAGCCTCTAGACTCGCTATCATATCGTACGTTTTGTTCATTTCAATAAAAAATATACTATCGTTGTCTGTTTATCATACAAGTTCTGACATACATAGTTACCGCAGAACAGTATACCTACCACCAATATTTACGTACAGGTAGTAGGTACGTATAGTTAATAGTGACATGCAAACTGATAAGAGTGTGGATTATGATGTTAATCTCATCTTAATATTTTTCTACATCCACATTATATCATTCTTTCAAAAATCGATTATTTCTTAAGATCGCTGTCTTATCCGAGGCTTGAAAAACACGGCTAATAGTCTTATTCACTTGGACACATTTTCTCATCCAAATCAATAGCGTGGACAATACTAAATTGCAACCACAACCCCTGGACTACCCAGAGGCACTGTCACTATATATAATATATGTATTATGCACCTTTACTTTTAACATCATTGTATGCAAACATGTCGCAAAGATTTATACGGCTTGGCCACAAAAACACATGCCCCGAGACAATAATTTCCGCGACCGAAATTTAACATTAAATTTCAGTTCAATATAAAATGTTAATGTGAATTCGCATGCAAATTCAAATTATATCGCCTCAATTTACAGGGCACTCTCGGGGCCATAAAATTAAAAGGTCAAACTCGTGTACAATCGGTTTTAACCAGGCGCTTAACGTTGCCTTGCAGTGCAGAGCGAATTTGCTTTGAGCGTTGTATTTCAAACACAACCCAGCATCAAGGGGTTGTAGCGATTCTATTCACAATTATCACGCTTGCTGACAATTTTTTCGTTACAATATCCTGTTTTTGTAGTATACATATGTATACTTACATCTGAATTGATTTACAAAACTTTATTGTACAATACGGTAGACCACATTATACATCTTGAAGTACTCACAGCTCGTTGCGTAAAACGTCGATCGATCATCGAGTTAAAGAACTTCGCCGCGATTGGGTCTCTATTGGCAGTGTTTTTGGAGCGACTGCAAGCTTGGGTACAGTGCATCTGTTTGTTCTCTTTAGACGGAAGTAGATAGTAGGGTATATTATTATATGGAACCTATATTTGCAATTGTGTTCCGGTTGGTAACACACCTTGTGTTACACTATTTTGGAGGTGACCATCTTAGTCCTCAAGGGTAGTAATGAAATTAGAATGATAGGTAACTTTTACTAACAATTACAATCTTCCTGTATTTTCGCAGAGCACTTTTCATATTTTTATGTCATAGATGTTTTTCACTACTCATTCAAGAGTAATTTATCACTTAGACTACAGTTAATACGAGCATTGATTAATGGAGTTTTAGTCCAATTTGAGCACAAGAGGCGCGGGTTTATAAACCTTTAATTTTTGCTTAGTAACGCTTTTCTGATACCCAACTTGTTGCAAGTATTTTAGGCTGGTGGCTTTTGATCAAAATTGTTCGACTCTTCTAGCAGAGAGGGATTACGGGTATAGTCTACTACTCTACTACACTACTCTGTCTCTCTCTGAACTCTGGTTTTTCTGGTGTGGGTTCTTTCTAGGGAGCTTCTAGGACTATTTTTACTCAAAGAACGGAAAACTAACAGACGAGCCACCTCTGGTAAGTAGTCACAGTCACCTATGGACATCAGTATCACTTAACAAGTGCTTTGCTGACCAAGAATGAAGAGAGAAGAAAGAGAAAAAGAAAAGAGAAGTGTCTCGCTCAAACTGTCATCCTGAGATGACCAGAAACCTAAAGATGCTCTGACAAACTTTTAGACTTTAACAAACTAGCACATTCAATGAACTAAATATTATCTCCTACCTTGCACCTTATTAGTAGTTACAAAGGCTGTATAAACATAATTAACGCTTAGTGCTCTCGGACCATTTTACTGAGCAAACGAGAAACTTTATTTGTACAATGTTTCTTTGTTCTTGGACTTAGCTATTAATCTTTTGCAAATAAAGCCGTGCTGGAGAAGAAAGCGAGTAAGTATCGTGGGAACAACAACAAACGGTTTGTACTGTATTTTCCAAACAAAGAGATGGCGTAGTAGCTTTAGTTTATATTTAACTACCTTTCCCTCGCGACTGCGCCCGCCAAATTCCAAGAATCCTTTCTTACTGCTCACTTGCGTCAGTTGAGGAACCTATATGTATACAAAGTTTCAAGTAAATTCATTGAAGAAATAAAGTTTCAGGTTATCCCCTATTTATCCGCATGGGAATTTCCAAAATCCTCTCTCAGTGCCATATGCCAAATTTCAGCTTCGAGCGGTCAGTAGATAGTTTCGGCTATGCGTTGACTGTGAGGCACTCAGTAATATTTATATTTTAATTTTTTTTTGATAAGGGTCCTTTCCGGTAACAAGAAAACTTTTGTCAGCCGGCTTTACCGTACACCTCTCCATATTTTGAACCAATAGACGAACCACCTGATGGTAAGTGGTCTCCTTTATCCAGAAACATCAGTAATATCAAAGCCATTGCCGACATAATTATTGTTGGCCGGGGTGACCTGGAAATGCATTCATATTAACTGTGGAACACCGATAATCTCTACAAAATTGCACCGGTATCATCCTAAAATAGGGAGGAGGTACACCGCTTCCTTCATACAGACGGACCTGACGCTCTACGTACGTACGGTGTTCGGCAGAGTTCATTTGAAATGACCACAAAAATACATGCTGCAAAAGTGGAATCAGGCACCATTAGATGTTCACGTTCTACAAGAAAATAAAGAAAATTCACTGTTGTAAAATTGTCACAATACCCATAAAGAATTTTAGAAATTTAGGTCAGAGTACTGAATATTGCAAATAAATTAATTCGTTTTATCCAACGCTGACGAGATGCTCTCCTCTACACCCTTCTAAATGACAATTAAAGTGACAATAATTACTGCGACGCGACGGTAAAGATTCCACGCGGAATTTCGTCGGAACATTTACGAAGAACGGCTACCGGTTTTTTATGGTAGAATTACGAAGTGTAATTTAAGTTGAACCTTGTAAAATGGTTTAATGGCATGGTGTGGACTTATTTAGCAATTTTAATTTTTAACCAGAAACACGCAACCCCGCAGTCCCACGATAATTTAAATCAGAGTCCAAAAAATATTGTCATAGTTAGATCGTTTAACTTTATTGCATCGAATATTTCTGATACACATATAAAATTCGTGTAGCGACAAAAATGTGAGCCTTTGAGATTGCGACCCAAGTATTCAGTTCAGGGCTATCAAAATATTAAATATAGTAGCGATAATAAGTAAAAATTTTAACATTTTTTCAATAAATATTGGTGACCTCATTCCACGCTTAATAATCCAATGCCTGTGCCTACCGACCACACAGCCAATAAACACCTAATGTTTGATGTTCCGTATTGAATACATTCTGGCAACTAGCTGAGGTAAGAACATTCTGGCAACTAGCTGAGGTTCTTACCTCAGCTAGTTGCCAGAATGTATTCAATACGGAACATCAAACATTAGGTGTTTATTGGCTGTTGTAAAATTGTCACAATACCCATAAAGAATTTTAGAAATTTAGGTCAGAGTACTGAATATTACAAATAAATTAATTCGTTTTATCCAACGCTACAACGAAGCGGGGTGACTGGCTAATTCAACGCTGTGATTGGCTAATTCAAGGTCACACGAAACGTTGGAAAGAAATAGATGAATTTAAGCAACGGGAAAGAATGAGACGGCACGAATTTATATCGGTACTATAAGCCAGATGTGTTGACAGAAACCATTCGCCTGTTATTAGGTGTCTATTGGCTGTGTGTGTGGTCGGTGCCTGTGCATAAGGGGATAAAAGTGGGGTGCCAAATTAGTAGGTATAAATTGGTATAAATTGGCGGGGAAAGCTTTTTCCTATAAAATATTTCTTCCTATTCAACTAAAAGCGATAAGGTCGGCCCACCCATTGGTTCATATTCCTTAATTGTGCTTTTATGTATTTTTTTATTTTGTCATGTGGAAACAATAAAGTGTTAAATAAACATTCTATGATGATGACATAGTAAGAGGAGACCATAAAAATATTGTGAGATTAGATATCATTTTCTGTCCCTTTAAATACTGTACTCGTAACTGCTTCGCTAAGCGTTTACCATCCTTGTATCTTTTAGCAAAGGTATATTAATTCACTGTCGTTAAGTAAGTATCTCATACATAAAACATTAGAGGCCTGGACCGCGTGAGTGAGCTCTTTACCCGCATAATATGAATTGTGATGAATTTGATTTCGATAGGTTTTGGTTTCAACGATAGCTGGTTGCGGTTAACGGTAGCAATGAAATGGCTATACATGTCACGTCTATAGATCGTAGTGGTCATATAAGTACTAATAGCTTTCAGAGGCGGTGCGTTACTATGTAACTAGTTTAGTTCAGTTTGTTTTGTATTTTTACCACAATTGAGAGAACTTATACATAGAGAGAGGCTGAGCTAATATGAACTAGGTTGAATTTAAATGGGAAAATAAAATGGGGACCACAGTTACCCACTTTATTTGAAGTCAATTAAACAAAATAAATAAATCGTTAAATTATTTAACTTAACATTAGGTATTCATTCAGAGATAAATAATCAACTGATAGAGTTATTTGTCTAAATTTGGTAAAACTGCTTGTTTAAATAGATGTGGTTTTGAGAATGATATGGTTCATTGCAGTAATTCATTATACAATTTCAAGTATAACGAATTAACAACGCGGTTGGAGGTAATTTTGACGAGTGTGGTAAGGCGTGTGTATGATGAGGCCGATCCAGTGAGACCTGAACACCTGACGTACTTTGTTTCACTCCTGTTTTTGGAATTTATGTTTGATACTCTGTACTTTGAACCATTTATGTTTTCGTAGTGGTCATTTATAGTATTTAACATTAACTGACATTATGTGGTAGACGAAAAATAGAAGACAACAGGAAAAGATCGTCTGAATTTTTTTTTTCTTGGTTACGTTTACGCCTGCCGCACATTTTCAACTACATCAAGGGTTGACTGGTAGAGAATGCCTCTAGGCATAGTCCGCCCGTTGTAGACTTTTACAATGAGGACAAAAAGGGTAAATAAACAAATAAATAAATAAATATACTGTGCTCGAAAATATATTGTAACTAAGTAATACGAATAACTTGTTTCTTAAATATATTTTACAACAAATAAGCTCTTCAAAGTTCACAAAGTAACGGCTGATATTTTTAATATTTAAATATGTACATTTGTTAGATAAATGGATATTATACATAAACGATTAATCAAACTTACAATCAGCAAAAATCGCATAAATATTGCTGTTTAAATAGATTAAAATAAAATTCTTAAGCAATCTTGTAGCAAGACTTCTGTGTAGCCTTTACCAAAGTTATTTCATTTCAACTCTTACTTTGTTTTCCCTAGCGGCCAGATGAAACCGAATAACCAAGGCACCCAGAAAAATATCTGTTTTCCTCATCCACTTTAATATTGTGAATTTATTTAGGTACTCTATTTTCTGAAGGGGCCAAGGCTTTATGTCCCTATATGGAAAAATCGGAGTAATCTGATGCTCAAAAGTAGATTTTCTCAGATATGCAGGAGTAAAAGTTTTCAGCATACACTTGGTATGCTGAAAACTGCGGTGAATTGTCATATGCAGCTTTCTTTGTGAAATCTAGTTGGCCCACTTTCATGCTTAAAACATTTGACCGGAGCTCAAATAGTACCGAGCTAGGGGTCATAGGTTCAAATACCGGGGTACATACATATGTGTATACATACGAGTATGACAGATATGTTTGAGTACTTGGTTCTGGTGTTTGTTATATTACCTTATTTGTGTATGTCTAGATATCACCTACAGGAAAGGGATATTAATGCCTAATGCATTGTGAATGTGTAAGTTCAAAAACTGGCTAGAGGGTTTGATAAAAGTTTAAATATGCTATAAAAAGCTCGTATTATGTTAAAGAAACATACTTTCATTTCGAGATATAACCAACTCTAGCATGTTTATTATATTTCGAAAGAACACGAAAATATTGTTCGTCAACAAGTACTAAAATAATAGTTTATTGTATTCTGCATCTATCCCCAGCGCGACCATAACAACCTTGTCTAGACTGAAATAGCCGAAATGTTTACAAATGCTGACATATTTCAGTAGTGTTTACTTAAGTACTTACTGACTTATACCACTTATAAATTCTTTCAGAATTAAACTGCTTAATGTTATAAGTTCACAGAGGAACGAAATAGGTAACGAAAAGAAATGTTTTGTTATTCCGGCTCGAAGAACTGTTAATTTAATACATTAATTTTAATTTTTATCAAATGCAGTATCTTTGTCCAATAACATACAACAATCATTTGTACGACAATGAGTTTTCTTAATTGAAACGACTATACCTACTGTGAAGTTAACCACGAAGGAATCAAAAGGAGACAACTTTAGTAAGTAAAGTCTGTAATTCGTCTCAGTTAATTAACTGAAAGTTCTGCAACTTCAATGAAACCTCCGTCCGTTACGAAAGCTGTTTGAATCCGTAATATATATTCGTATCTTACCAACTACACCCCTACCAGTTATATCTATCTTGGCAGCACGCCAGGTGAGTATTCGATTAACGGGGGAACTATGTAAGCCATTTGTCGCAGAGCTTTTCCAATTGGGATGTTGACTATTTTTAGGAAAAAGGTCTAACACGATGTATTATTATTATAAGTACCTAATATACCTCAGTATATTTTTTAATTAGGTATATAGTATATCTATTGTAAGTTTTGATAATTTGTTCCAATTTACGCTCCAAACGTACCTACCTAGTATTACCCATAAACTAGTAAACGTACACGTCAAACAAAGACTCACCGATGCGTTGCCGACCAAAGATAAAATTAAATCAGTTTGTCAATAGGCTCTCTGACACTGCAAACGTAACATCTTAAAAACTAAATATTATAATTAGTTATAACGTTAATTAGGTTAGGTATAACGTTAATAACGTAATTAGGTGTAACGTTTTTAGTGATTTTTTATAGCATTAAGGTAGCAAACGAGTTGCAGCACCACTCACGCCCATGACAACTGTGACCGAACTAGAACAAGATTCAAATGGCGACTAGGTTAGCTAACTCTAGCTAAATACAGCTTTGTGAAAACAACAACAAAATAAACTAAGTGCTTAACTGTACTACTCAACTTTGCTTTGGGTTTGCCGTAGTTTAGACTTTAATTTAATGTAGGAGTAAGTGGAAATAGCTAATTAGAGCACCCGGTCTCCGGTGCTCTGCGGGAGTTAAGAGTAATGAGCCACTTTGTATTCTAAGTTCCGCGTTCATTCCTTTTCCATCTTTTCGAAGATTGCATCAGTTATTTAATTAGTTATTAATTATTTATTATTAATAATTGGTTTTTTTTTTCATTTTATTAGTTGCCTTTGTTATTGGTGTAGTTTTAAACATGGTTTAGAATTATTATGTTTATAAAGACACCTTATTGTAATGAAGATCACTGCACCCAATAACACGATAATTTCAAATTTATTTTGAAACTAGAAGCTTTGAGGAAGCGACGAGAGAAGGTCCATAATATTATCTTATTCCAGTGGAAATTGTATTTCGCCGTACGTCCGAGAAATATTTGTAAACAAAATAACATGTCACGTTTTTTGAAACGGAAGTTGCGTAATAAGGTTTAAAAAACAGAAAGTTGTCTACTGTGTACACATTGTCTTATTAAAATGATCATGACTGAAGAATTCACTACAGCATCAATAAAGTAAGCAAGCATATAGTAGGCTACGGTATAGTAAAGTACAACAGTAAACAGCTTTAAATGAATACATAAAAATACCATGTCCCAAATAAGTTTCACTTCGTCCGTGTGTACAATAATATACGCACATGTTTCATTACTATAGTCACATAACATAAATATATAGAAATAATACTATATACTAGGTTCTTCAGTATTCTTGGTTCTCCAGAAAATACAGGGTATATTTTCTTCAGCGTATTCGTGGAACAAACTATAGTACAATCTATTTATTTCAAGGCTCACATTAGGAAGTCGAGGCTATTCGCTGTCCCGGGAGGTCTGCTAAAGTGGGCCAAGTACATAAACTTGAACTGAGCCGAGTTCAGATTAAATAAGACGATTTATGGCCACCACCGTGACTGAAGTGGGTATACGGGCAACACATTAAGCAACTATGTTTGTTAGTGGGAAACGACAGAAATAAAACAATATAATATAATTAAATAAAATTAAATCATTTACAAAACGGTTATGGCAGTGAGTCGAATCGTCTGGCTTACCAACTAACAACAATGTAAATTCTTTTTTATTGAATTAAGGTAGCAAACGAGCATGCAGCACCACCTTCCGCTGCCGCCCATGACAACTGTGACCGACTTAGAACAAGACTCATATGGGGACTGAGATAGTCCGGTTAGGAGACGAGAGTTAGGAGAGGTTGTTAGTACAGTACCAAAGTAAAAGCACCAGTAGAACACCAAAGCCATCACCGACGGGCTGTTGCCTAAGGAAAAACACTAGGGATGGATGGAATGGCTTAGGTTTTTGCAGTACCTCGTTGGCGGGCAACGCGTTTGCTTACGTCACGTCCGTTACATACAAGTGTTAGATTGTTTGCATTCATATAATTCAAGTATTTGCCTACCGTAGTTCCTATTTATCTTATAAGTTTGAATAATGGCTCTGATGCCGACCTAAATTTATCATCAGAATTTACCTCCCGTGCAATGCGGCAAAATAGCTGTTTGCTCTTCGCTGTTGCGTTCAGCTACTAAGCTGTAATTTTCATTTCATGGAAGTGTGTTTTATGGCTTTGTTTCTTGTTTGTAAGAGGATAAAATTAAAAGGAAAATACCAAATTACTTAGATGAAAAATATTTTTTTAATAATGAAAAATGTTGAACTAGGTATTAAGTGTATTAATGAATTGAATTATGAGGTCACTATGTGTTGCTTATTAATTTGTTGCTAAAGCTTAATTTTTGCGATTAATTTTAATTAAAAAAGTGCTGATTAACAGAATACCTATTTTTGTCTTCATTACAAGGACCAAATAACATACCTACGTCTACATAAAAGTTTAGAAACAATACAAATCAGTTTGCTTCGTGCTAAGTCGACCTGATACTGCTACGAAATTGTTACTTTTCTTGGCAGAGACAAAAAATCTGCCAGTAACTTCGTACAATGTAACCAAATAATACACCCACAACTTTCCACACGAACTCTAAATTACAAATCAATAATAATGTAAGAAACGTGTACAGAAACTTCTAGAAGTTTTTACGCAAAAATCCTGTAATAATCGTAGCTCGTAGCCCGTAGTCTGTAGGCTATAGCTACGAATATAAAGTCGACCGTAGACCTGTTACAAAAGACGATTTAAGAGTTTTGGTAGCCGGAAACTTTATCGGAGCGGCACGGCGCCGCATTTTATCGGGAACGTTTTGCGAAAATATTCATAATAGTTATGAACTGAATTTGATATGAATAAAACTCCCTAAAAATTTATGTTATTCAGACATCATGCTGCGATTATGCATTTCGAGCAAACACTCATATATCAAATTGGATATGCTGTAAACTCTTACATTACTTTTTTATGTTCCTCTGTTGATCGTATCGTCCTAACAGGTATGTACATTCTGACGTACTTTTTTAGTTTATTTTAAAACATAATATCAACAGGAAATTACATGCAGACCTAACCGCACCTAATCATTTGCAACTCCAGCTCTACTTCGTATTATTTTAACATCGCAGTATATGATGAAACACTGTAACATTCACAACCGTGTTGATATAGAAAAGGCATAACATTAAAGTTATCAAACTACTTTTTATCCAGGAGTAACATGATGTTAAAATAATCGTACCTTTGAACACGCAACTTAGTTTTCCTTTTAAGTTCAGTTTCCGTTTATAATAAATTAAGCTTGTTCTAGAATTCTTCCAAATAAATTTTGCGTCTTTTGCCTCGAATTGGAGTAGTTTGACAAATTTTTGACGCGATTTATGCGTTTGTAAATCCGTAGATTTGGGCTCTAGATAGGTACATAACATATATTATTGAATTTTAATTATATTGCATAATATCATTTGGATGATTACATTACGTCCTTGTCCGGCACTTGAACCACAGAGTAGTTAAACTACTCTACAGGGTTGTTCAAGCACAGAGTAGTTAAACTACTCTGTGCTTGAACAACCCTGTTCATAATTGGTGCAGTTGTCTGAAATGTAACTATTGTTTTAGTTAGAATCCAAATTCAAATTTCTACAACAGTATCGGCACCAAATTAATCATACTACTGGAGAGTGACCTGTTCAGTATTTTTTGCTCCATGTTTGTGGATATGACCCAGATTAATATTCCTATAAAGCTGACGGGCACGTTCTGATAAAATTTAATACATTACTACCTGTTTTTGTGCTGTTCTCATTTTAATAATGTTTAAAGTACGCAGCCTTCCAATATGCAATGTGATTAATATCATATTAAAATTTTATTTATGTAACGTAAGAAATGTGTAGCATCTGCGATCCTGTTATTTCTTAAGGACTTAATCAATTGAGTTCATGTATATAATATAACATATGTATCGCCGCCAATCCGCACTGGAGCAGCGTGGTGGATGGTAGAGAGATTAGTGACCAACCCAATTGTTGAAAGCCGCTCGATAGCTTCCGTATCTAACGATATCATGGTGCAACGATGGTCGTTTTTTCATTATCAAACTCTATATTTAAAGAACTATTACTACTGTTCAACTACTACTCAACATTTACTTAGTTATAAATAAAATAGTAGTTACACGACTATATTTGAGCAAAAAACTAACTGCGTCGCTTATTTTCTTTCACTACATCGCATGATTACTTGCCGGATTCGTTAATAAAGCATTCCTTCCAAATCCAAGGGGTACCTACATGCAATATGTTCTCTATAAATTCGGCAGGGAAGCCTCGACGGGGATAAATCGCGAACCCTACTCAATTAGTAACGATCTAGGGTGAGATATAGCAACCACTAATATTTATGTAGACAAGGACAACGTGTCGGTGTTACCTTGGTTTTTTTTACGGTATTAAGGTAACAAACGAGCATGCTGCACCCTTCCGCTGCCGCCCATGACGACTGTGATCGACTTAGAACAAGTCAAAAACAAGGTTAGGCGATCATTTTAACAGTATTTTGTCGTTTTCCGACTCATACTGAAATAAAATGAATAGATAGTGCGGGTTAGATTTCTGGCCGCGACAAATATTTATGCAGTTCGTTACCTGCACGGAATGCTTTGTGAAAAGAATCAAAGCTGGCACAGTAATTACGTAGCCTCGGCATTGGCGCGCTTTTAATAATAACTGCCGTTAACCTCAGGGAATTACCTCTGTACGAAAAGCACAGAATAGTAACGTCATTTTTGCTACGTTTCTGTTAATTCTTTTTGGGTCTAGTCTGTTCGCCTATGCGTCTGTTTGTGTGCCAGTTAGGTACACTTTTAGAGGTGACCATGTCAGTCCTCAAGAGTAGCAATACATCAATGACTGAATTATAATGGGACTCTTACAATTATTAAATCTATCTAACTCTTACTCTTGCAATACATTAGTGGAACCCGCACGCTTAAACTATTTCTGAGATTAGCGCACAGTCAAAAAATCTAATATTGTTTTGAGTAATATTGCGTTGGTAAAGGCCCGATAGTTTTCTTCGTACATCTTTCATGTACAGACAGCGATCAGTTACATTTTTGTTATATGTATAGATGAGCTGGTTCATTTCTGACAGTGTAAGGGACATAATCAAGTTCTTGGTGGAAGATGAAAAATCTATATTAATAAGTACTTTGTTCCGCTTGACTTTTCCCCACTCGTCACCCATTTGCAGTAGAAACCCGGCCTCGTTACCTTTTTATAAAGATCGACGTCTGCCAATCAGCACTTGGCCAGGTTATAGGACGGGGTTTTGGCATTACTCATTGAACGAATTATCAGACCATGAACAATAGTTTTATTATTGCTAAACAAAAATTAGTATTTAAAGTGGTAAAGAGAACATGTCGGGTTTAAAAAGGAAAAAAGAAAGTATTTATATAACCCTTTATCAGGTTTTACAAGGTTGGATGTCCTAAGATTTCCTTCATGAAAAAGTTATGTTTTAAATTTTTAATTGGTGTAGCAAAAACGACCTGTGTTTATTAGGTATTTTTCAAAATTCAACTTAAAACCACCTAAGTTACCCCATTAAACTGATTGCGTCATATACAATGAACACTGAATTTTATAGTCCTGCATCCCAAATTATTTTTCAAAATTTAACTCAGAAACACTTAGCACAAAACCCAAGAAAATTGCGTCATCTACAAATAAACATTGAATTTTATTGTCTTGCCCTCCAATACTCCAAATAAAGATCTAAGAGTGCAGTAAAATTTTACTGGCTTTGCACAAAGGTTATTTGCGTTGAGCGCCAATGTTACCCAAGGTCAAAATAATGCCTCACTCAAAATTGCATGAAGTTTAATAGACAAATACCTAGTCCCCAGATGGTATTCATAGAATAGTTTTTAGGCATAACTTAAAAAAACATATAAGTGTCTGTTATGCTTCTTGAGTACTTCAACAAAAAGAATTGTAATACCGGTAAGTTAATAAATATAAATATATATTTTAAGTTTATATTATATTATATCGGGTGCTGATAACAAAAAAAAAGCGCATTTCAATACTTTTTTCAGAAAAACAAGCACACGAGAATACGTCGGTGGTCAACATAGACATCAGTAGCAGCAAACGCATCACCGAAGCGTTGTCGGTCTAAAAATATTAGAGAAGAAAGAATGGCTGACTGGCAGGCGACCTTAATGCTCTTAGCATCAAGGTCGCCTTTTGTTCCATATTACAGGCTTTTGTCTCCAAAGCAAATGAAATCCAATTGATGATATTTATTTCAGTCAGATCCATTAATATCAGTCCTACCTTATATGAAACCTAACTGGGACTCTCAACGATATCGGATTTGGAGTATATCCGTCCATTTTACAGAATGGAATGTATCCTATCATGTTGACTCATGGAATTTAGAAGGTCTCTTCAAGATTCATTCTGAGACATTTTTTCAATATATTCGATCCGAGAATCGAAACCAAGACTCAGCTGGCAGGGTCATTACTCGTTACCTACTGGGCTATCCTCAATTAATTGAACGTTAAATTGATTGACTGACCTTTACGTTAACCTACTCAATGTCGCTTATTACATTAGCTTCTATTTTATAAATGCAAAGGTATATAAGTGTGCACAATAATATAAAATAATAATAATACGTATGTATTTTTCGAGTGATATCTAGATATTATAGGGAGTGCTCCGTGTTTGGAACTTCTATAATGGTTACGAAATAGAATCTACTCGATTGGTACGTTGACCCACTTCCTGCTGGGTAAAAATAACCGAAACTAACGTCTGGGCGTTTTGGCGCTTATTCAAAATATGGACAATATATATTTTGTACTGTTTATGTCAGGTGTAATAAAGCTGATATGAAAAGAGACGAGTTTTGTGTTTTTGGGATTCGGTAATCTAAAAAGAAAAAACGGAACCCTTATGATGGATTATGGAGAAGAGAAAAATTCAAACTTCTAAGTCAACGCAATCAAAAGACATGACCGATTATGCCGTACTATTACAAACGAACTTATTACCTACTACTAATGAACTACTACTTATCTATTATCCCCGGTGCGCAAGTCCCACTAGCACTTGGCCGGTTTTTATAATTATTAAAAGTGTTATTCGTTTTTATCTGAATAGTCTACAAACGAGCGGAGCGGAGCAAGTCACCTAATGGGTTATCATTAGGTGACTTGCTCCGCTTGCTTGCTTATTAACTGGCGCCCGTGGATTGTAAGCCAAGCAAACTAATATGCCAACTAAGGTAAGAAGTTACCTACCCTTAACAAAAGGAAAAAGTTCAATAGATATCCAACGAGCATTGAACTCTTCGATACGAAGTTAATTTCGTTTACAATTCTATCGATCGTATTCAGTCGCTTACAATGTCTTTAGTATTCTGAATGCGATACCTAAGCGTCAGCAATTATTGAGGGTCCGAAGAACTCCCCTGTAACTATATTAGTTCAAGTAGAATACGATTAGCAACAATTTGATTTTCACTTTTTTATACCTACTAGTATAATTTGGCATGTATGTTCTTTGGGGAGGTTAGGAGAGCACTAAATGAGGATTTTAGGAAATTTCCCCTCTAAGGGGATCAAACGTGGATAAAATGAAACATTTAATTTCTTCAATGGATTCACTTGAAAATTTGAATACAGGTTCCTCAAGTGACGCAAGTGAGCACTAAGAGAGGAATTTTGGAAATTATGGTAAGTAAAACAAGTCAGAAGAAAAAGCACAGTCGAGTTCATTAAAAGGCGCGATCCGAAATTCACGGGGGCGAAGCCGTGGGCGCAAAGCTTGTAATATAAGCCTTACGCGAAGGCCTACCACCAAGCAGTCGGCTACTGTCACCTCTTGCGACACCTTAGTCTACCGGCTTGGAATAAGGTCAGTATCCTCGGTGACCCGAAAAAAGTAAAGCATTTTTTATTTTTTTTATTATTTAACAGTTACAACGGCGAGACTAGCATTAGAACACCCGCAGTGGACATTACACTCGCCTAATTGCGCTGAATATTCATCAGTCGATGGCCCGATCTCGATCCCTTCTCGATTCTAACAATCGGCCTCACAATCTGGAGCCCAAGTTTGCCAATTTAAATGCTAAAATGAATGCGGCGTGTTTGAATAGTTTTAATACATACCTACATATTTATTTTAGAATTTAGGAAATGCTCTTGAATGCGTTTATTAGAGGAAAACTTGGTGGATACCTTCCTCAACTCCGCAAGCAAGGAGTTCCAGAGTAACGATGCCTGTACACTGAACGAGTAATGGAAAAATCCGCTGCTATCCGATGGAATTTCGACTCTGAGGTTAGTAACTCGATCGAAGCGTTCTGGTGTGAGTAGTAAAGCAATACTGAAAATCATCATTGAGTTACTGTGGAGAATTAGGGTCGTTTAAGATAGAAAATAGTACCTAATAGGAGTAACCTGGACTTACGCCTCTCGCGAATCGGGGACCAATTTAGTTGACGACGAAATAGGGAGATGTGATCCGAAGATATATCGAATACCTTTGATAGGTATTAAAGGCGGTGTATTAAAGGTAGGTATTAAAGGCGCTCTAGTTTGTTAAGAAGTTCAATACAATAATTTTATACTGGATTCTCGCACAGTAGGTAAGTAAAAGTAATAATTATGAAACTCGTATAAACTCGTATCAAACCGTAATGGATCCGTGTATCTAGGGATAGGTACAATCGTACTCGTATTTCACCTCATGACGCGTCTGTCATGAATATTCAGGCGCCTGCAGTGTGTAGATCTAGATTACCCTGCTTGAATACCTACAACTACCTTCTACTGAACTGTATTATGTCCGTGTGTTGGAAATAACCACTTCAACAGCTGAATAGCAAAATATCTATTGTTTATTCTGTACTGTATATTGTTTATTTTGTTAATGGGTAGTCTGTTTGTACATTAATTTTTTTTGTCAAGTTTTGTGATGAAAATAAAAGATTTTAAATATGAATTCCCCCAACCTGCTTCAAAAATAAATGCAAATGTCACACAATGACTACAAAGGTAAAGGTATTGGGATTTTTTTTTGCTGAACCATGCGCGAGTCGGCAAATGGTAACTCAGGGTGAATATTCATTGGAGCGAAACGAACCCGTTTGCCGCACAATAGAATTCATTCATTCAGTTTTTTAACGACAACGCCAGGGAGCCCAGGGACTTGTTAAAACCTATTCCAGTATTGTGATGGTGTAATTGAAAGAGCACTTGTTTATTAAAATTTCAAAAATGTATTAATATCCATTTTAAACATAATATTATAAGCGTTATACTACAGATGTTTAACAAAACTTTCATAACTCAAAAAAGTTCTCGGACATTAGTGACCAGAACATGACGTTGAATCAGGCTACTCAGTGTGGTTCGTGAACCCCTAGTTTACTTATTCAATCGTAGGGGTTTGCAATAAAATTTACGTTATAGCGGCAGATGGACGGCAGATAGATAGATATATAAATAAATAAATAAATAGTCAGGATTTGCAAATAATGGCGGTTTTGTTAATTGATAAAAAACTAGATTTTGTTGATAAAAACAAGCCAAAGATTTACTACTACTTAGGTAGGTACTATACATTTTTCCGGTTTTCAGTTCTATTTCGAAGTTTCTTTAATGTAAGAAACTACTTTCAGAATTTGCATATTTGTTTAGTAACGAATGGGGGAATGTGGGAAGAAGAAATAGAAATAGTGAAGTGCCGTTTCACAGTACAGTGTCGCGAGTGTGAAGTGAAGTGTGAAGGGAAGTAAAGTGTACAGTAAAGTGTATAGTACCGTGTCGCGTGTAGTGTTGAAGCCGGCCTTATTTCTTCCCATCCCCTACCCACGGCTGTGACAATTGACCATTTGACCATCCGGTCAAAACGTGATTCGCAATCGGATTAAAAGTTTATTACTTTTAGGCGTGAAGCTAAAAGTTCTTAGCTCTGAAGGATATTATGAAAACATTCGATGTGTCAATAGCTATAAACATACTCATAATTTACTAGACCGATATCGAACCGAGGACGAAACTTTGCGTGAATGAAAAGTAATTTTGTTTCGTCTTTCCCAAAAGTTTAATATACGAGATCCAATCTATACCAATGTAGTACATAGGTACCTTTCTCTGTCCATAACCTATTGAATAATAATATGGTTTCAGATAAAACATTGAATACTTTCGCTACAATAGGTACATACAGATCACCTATTTTGAAAACACAGGTAAATATTGAATATAACAATTAGGTACACACTTTATTATTGTCGTACTTATTATAGTCGCAATTTCATTTGCACCGAGATTTTATGGAGATATGCTTTAAATCATGACCTTTGAGGGTTAAGTAATGCAGTCGGATTTAAATAAAGACATTGTAGATATACTTACAGGCGCATAGCTAGGTTTATATGGACATAAAGCTCGAGTAAAAACTAATTTATAGTAAATGAATTATACCAAAACACTTACTTTTAAATCCACGTAATCAGTCAATATCAAAACTTAATATCTATGATATATAATTAAGGCAATTCTATTTTCTAAAAAAGAAAAATAATCTCACAGAACTGGGCCCATTCTAAGTAATGGCCTGAAAAACCCGTGAGTAATGACCACAAAATCAGGACTGAGCTAAGATATAACGCAAATTAGGGAGAGCATTGGGTCATTAGACGTCTAAAAGCTGATAAATAAGTGGACATTACAAAACGTATTATTATTAAATTGCCTTTGTTAGTATAGTTATTATTTTCGGTAATAATTTTTAAATTGTAGCTACGTAATAAAGCCGGTAGGTATCAGATATATTCAAAATGATTGTTTTCAATCTAAATTTTAGAGGCCACAAAGAAAGGCCGCATTCGCGCTATAACAAATCTTTTAACACAATAGAAAACCGCAACGAAGTAATAAAATTAACATTAAAACCAAGCCCATAAACGTGTGCGTTATAACAATTAAATGTAGGAACACAAAGATAACTTACACGAAAGTAGCAAAACAAACATTTTTGACATCCCATAACTGGTTATATTCACACAAACACGCACTAAAACACTTAACCAAACACTTTAACACTTTATTAAAATTTCACTGAAGTTACAAGTGTTACATTTGAAAGTAATATTTTGTGTGTTTTGTAACATTTTCAGACGCGCGTCCGTACAGAAGCTTGTGCCGCAGGCAACTGAAAGACTGAAACTGACTATAGCGAAATTTCAGCTGAAAAGCTTGCTCAAAACGGCAGTGCGTTTTATGATTCGCTTGCCGGAAATTACGAATATTTGCTAGAACGTTACATGTCACACGTCGTCAATTCGTCCCCTAAGTTGGAATAATTATTATATACAGGGTGTAATCGTTAAGTGTGCACAGGCGATTATTCCGTAACTATTACAGATATCAAAAAGCTTTAAACTGATATCGAAAGCACTTTACCTAATGAGTAAAATGACAATAATAATTTATTAAAAATAAATCGAGAAATATCCAAAAAAATTACATTAAACTCTCCCATACATTTAGTATGAGATAGTAGAAAGGTTTTACTTTCTTTATTTAAAGTGGAATGGGAGAGTTTAATGTAATTTTTTTGGATATTTCTCGTTTTTATTTTAATAAATTATTATTGTAATTTTACTCATTAGGTAAAGTACTTTCGATATCAGTTTAAAGCTTTTTGATATCTGTAATAGTTACGGAATAATCGCCTGTGCACACTTAACGATTACACCCTGTATACTATGTAGGTGACGTACTACATAATTATGTAGATGGGTGACAAATAGATAGGTAATACCAAAATGATACCTTATCATAATTATACATGATACCTTTTAGCTTTTCTTTCTTGCTTGCCTCTTCGTTTCTTCTTGACTGGCAACGCGTTAGTGATGAATTTGGTGTTGGTGATGTCCCTTGGCGACGGTGACCACTTCCCATCAGGTGGCTCTGCGTTTGTCGGCTATTAAAATTAAAAAAAAAACCTAAACCAAAATAACTCGTAAGCTTACCTAGAAAACACATTGTCTGGTGATTTATTCGATAGCAGAAAGGGGCAGGACATGCATAACAGGTTCGCTGGGTCAGTTACATACGTAAACCAAAATTAGAAAACAGTCCCTAGAAATGAACGACTGTAATTGGCTAGTTGATTCTTTTCTATATGAATAGCCTAAAAACAGAAAAGGGCAAAATGTAATCATGATTACACATAACAACGGATTACCAGACAGATTACCACGAGCGGTCACCCATTCAACTACCGACCGCGCCCGCTTTTGTATAACCTCGATCACTTAAGATCGACGCAAGCCGCCGGGCTATGAGCGCTTCGCTTCCGCTTCATCATCACTACATAGTATAAAACAAAGTCGCTTTCTCTGTCCCTATGTATGCTTAGATCTTTAAAACTACGCAACGGATTTTGATGCGGTTTTTTTAATAGATATAATGATTCAAGAGGAAAGCTTATATGTACCTATAATATATTAAAGTTTTGTGTAAATTGGTTTTCCCGAAGCGAAGCGAGGGCGGGTTTACTAGTCAACGATAAATAACATTATTTACATTACAAAATATGGAATTGTTAGGGAAGCCACTGGCCCCTTTGATACGGGCCTACCTAGTTTAGAGGTAAGGATTCCAATGTAATAATATGTTGAGTAATTGAATAAAGCAATTCAATTTACAGCTTATTACAACGAAGTAATAAAGAAACTTAACGGTGATATAAAACCCAATTACATATCAGAGCCATCAGAGGTCCCTTACACAACAGATCCCTGGTAGAGATTAACCTTATTATCTGTTGTTCGAGCTTCGAACCATGTTTATTGGACATCATCATTTATAGCCGTCTACTGACTGAATCAGTATTTATTTCAATCTACAAGTCTCATGCCAAGAGCCGGCGCCATGGTCACAGAATCGATACAGATGTAAAATATATTTTGTAGGAATCAGAATATTTAACATTACAAAATACGCAATTGTTAGGGAAGACACTGGCCTCTAAGATATGGGTCTTAATTATATGTAATGATTTAATAAATAAAGATTTGATTGATTCATTTATTCATTTTAATAAGATAATTAATTATTTATTTTCAATATTTTTGGTAAGTGAACGTTACCTTTTACGTGACGTCCGTCATTTTTACAAGAGTTTTCTTGTATCTTTCAGGTCTTGTAAAGTAAAATAGATCAATACATATTTTAATCTCGTTACTGATCTATACTGCATAGAAGATATTTGAGAAAATCTTTTATTAAAGGTGTATAATATATTATACATATTATTGATATATTATTGAAAGAGTTATAGGACCTCATGCCGATTATATCACAATATATTGCTGTTTTTCGGTTTGTATCTGCGTTAGTTCCCGGTAATCTCAGAAACAATTTCGCCGATTTGGATATTTACAAATTAAAAAAGTATTTTTATTAAGAACAGAACCCGTTCAATATTTTTTTCGGGTGCTGGTACTGCATAGGTTTCCCAAAGCAAAGCAAGGGTGGGTTACTTCTAAATAAATAAATACTAAAGCATATTTTTAGTCGACGGTATTTTTTTATGGAATAAGGTAGCAAACGAGCTCTACAAAACAAACTCTCATGCTCTACAAAACCCTGCTCTCCATATTTTGTGGTAATATCTACCTACACACCAATGTCGACAACGGACTCTTTTATTTCAATATTTAGTATGCGAAATTTAAAAATTATGAGTGGGATTTAATGACGTTATTGTTATTAAAAGATAGTGACTAAGGCCTTAGCATGAACAAATTGCATCATCACACTAACGTCAATAATGAATGGGCATTGGGCAAACGTTCAATACTATGAGGAAGGTGACACAGTTCATATTGTAATTATTTGATCAAACGTAATGTAGATACATTATTATTGTTCATATTACTAATTACGGGACTCTTAAAACCCAGCGGCTTGTGTGAATTGGGTCAATCATGCCACAATAGTGCGCGCAACAAAGCGATAAATTCGTATTAATAAAAGTGAAGCTGAATGAAAGAAGAAGAAGAAACATTTATTCCGTCAGTTAAACTTTGACAAAGCTTACAGTTACATGATTTTAATTTGCTTGAGTTTAAAGTTGCAGCTGCAGATTCATGTGAATTGACTCGCATTCGCATTTTTTTTATTTCTGGTCGAATCTTAATAAATATCAAGGAGCAACGCGAGTGTGGTAGGCTTGAATTCGCGCGAATTATCGCTGCTTACTCGTATATTTCTGCTGCTATAATAATTTGATCAGATTAACTTTTGTAGTAGTTCCATTTGAATTATATATTATCGATAGCATCCTATATAACAGCCCTAAGGAAACCAATTATTGTGTAGAACTGAAAATGAGACACCTACTAGCTAAGCTTAAAGCTCAGTAATTATTGCATTGGCACTAGTTTTAGCTAACATGATGTGTATTGCCCTAGATTCTTTACGCTATTTGCATACCTAATTGCGTGACAACGGCAAGCAGTAACGGAAAAAAACCGCCCTAATTTTAGTCCACGGCTCCACGCGCTAATTTTACTTTGAAAATTTGGAACAATTTAACATTTTCCTGACACGAGTGAAAATTGGAAGCTAATAGTTTCTCGCATTACCGTTATATGGACACCGCGAAATAATCAAATAAATTTAAACAGCTGAAAGTTCACGGCGGGACGACGCTGTTTTTAATAGAATTAATGGGCAGCTCTTACTAATTAAAATGGTTCTCCCAGATACCGATGCACGTGAGTGGAAATAGGACGCGGATTGTTCTTACTGATCACTTTTTGGGTTATTGTTACTGACTAAAGTTCACTAGTACAACCAACCTCGCTTCGCTTCGGGAAACTTCTTCCTTACGTTTGCAAAGATCTATTCAAAATCACACATCGTAACGTTATTACGTCCGTAATTATTACACTAAGACCTCGCTTCGCTTCGGGACACTTCTTCCTTACGCTAACACACTCATTCCCCGCACTAGAAATCCCTGTGTCGCGGGTCGCATGGACAACACAAATAACACGCCTATAGCCTGAGAACAAACTTTTATTTGTCATAATAAGAAGTGATTTTCTTTACGCGAAGCGAGGTTTGATTAGCGCAGAATACACTTTAGATATTATTGTTAATCTTGTTGTTTACAATCATCTACATTCAATCTACTAACGGATAGATACGTGCCGTTAGTTGAGACGTGTTTTTGGATTTTTTGGACAGATATTTATGTTTAGTTTACCAATAGCACCCGCACCCAATATGTTTGCTGATGCAATATCATTGTTTCTTTTTCTACAAACTGAAAATCAATCTACTTACATTGAAACATTTGCGGCAAAAAAAAACCCGTATGATGTTGTATACTTTCACTTTTCTCTTCTTTTTAGTAAATTATAAGTACACGCACCCGAAACATTATTGTTGCTACTCATTTATTTCAGGCACTATGATAAATTTTATGTGTAGGTACCTCATTTAACGAGTTAAGGGTTATTATTAATTTTTGTTATACCATAATTTCTTAAGGTATGGCTCTTTGCACACGTTACATGCTTTCAACCTTACTAAAGTAGAGTAGTACAACCTTACTAAAGTACATAAAAAAATTCGCCAAAATTGTTCGCAAAAATATTTCTTCAGTAGGTATTCGCAATTGTTCATAACAGACATCTCGCGCAATTCTTCGAATAGTCATATAATAATGTATTATTATATACCTATTGCTGAAAACTGAAACAAGGCCTATTCAACTGAAAGTGCTAGGCATGATAGGTATCTAGACTAAATTCTGAGTCGACGACGGGACCAAATTCAATCTGTATAGATTGGAATCAATCATTATACACAATATTTTTGGCACGCACAAATTTAAATCAACACCCACTGACTAACACGGTAAGACATTACCCCAAGGCGTAGAGCCAATTGAATTGCCTTGAATTCGATTTATTCCTAAATTGTTTAACAATAAAATAAAAATAGTAGTTGGATTCCCAAGGTTCGAATCCTGCACGAATATTTTCAAACATTATGTGCGTATTAGAATTTAATTATCACTCTATTCGGTGAAAACATCGTGAGTAAAGCTGTACTCGTGCATCTGAAAGTTCTCCATATTTTTTGTAAAGGTGTATGTAGTCCTAGCGTTATGGATTATGGCGTGTAACTACCCTTCTCATCGTGACCTATGCGTACCAGTGGGACAGTTGCTGCCGGCAGGCCGGTTATGTCAGCAAAGTTGCAATGATGAATAAAATCTTATACACGAGCAATAGTCGTAGTGTCACTCAATTTGTGGGGAAGAGAACCCAGCTAATAGCGATTAAGTTCATTGATAGTTGATTCAAAATTGCTAATCGATCGGGCCGGGAATTGAAAATAATGTTAAACAAAACAATTATTGTGTTAGAAACAGAATTGTCTGTTACTTCAATAGTTGCTACGTACATACCAGTAGGTAGGTACCTATAATATCTAATGTTATGTTGTATGTCCACAAATAAATTGGTCATCACTATCTTATCGTCGTATCACACTATTTTCATAGTTTATCATAAGTGCTTAGATTTTAATGGAAATAATACAATAAATATCTATAATAAAAATAAATAATATTCAGAAACTTGCACCCCCGCACTAGGATTCAAAGTGTCGCGGGCGTGGACAACGACATCACAAACACCCACGACCACAAACAACACGAACAAGAACAAACATATTCTGTAACATAAAATGTCTACCCGGCCGGGAATCCAACCAGGGACCTTTGGGTTTGCAGATCGAAAGAAATAAGTGGAGTTCATACGAAACATACGAATTAACTTAAGGTTTAAAGACAAGAATCAACATAACAACCTACAAAAAATGTTTAAGTAGGTATAGGTACTTTATCTGCATTATAATCCTTTTGTAGAACTACTCATTACCTAAACATGATCCTAGGTTTCTATGAAAAGTACCTAACCTGTAAGTTAACTGTTAACGTCGTTAGTAGGTAATCACTTGATATTATTTCCGTTATCAACTCAATTTATCAATGATTTTAAATAGCGGCATCGAACGATTCATGTAGTTTGTGATCTTATCTTTCCTTATCAGTAAATACATCATATTTGACTTGAATGGGTGGTAGATAGATTTATAGTAGTATTGTAGAAAATTGTATGGTACAAAAATGATGGTTACTTTTTGGACTTGTTAAGATGTCTAGTACACTGTGTTCAAAGCTTCACATAAGGTCTTATTATCCAACTGCGCGACGTAAAGATGGTAATGTGTTTACCAGTCTATGTATATATGTATGTATGTATGTATGTATGTTCCTTTGTAACTGATACTTTTTACGTTAATCGATTTGTCTTAACCTTGCGGTTGAGATATAACTACAATCATAATGCAATGTGGTGACAACCAGACGCCATATTGTAAAAAAGAAAATAATTAAAGTCGATTTACTCTATCAAGTTGGGTATCGCTGAACAGATAGGTATTTGAAAATAATTTTTAGGTTTCTCTTATAATTTTTCATTCCGAGCTGGTCAGGTCATTGTCAAGTAAGTAGTCAGGTTTTAAGTTTTTAATTTCCGATTTGTTAATTTATCAGATGATTGAGAATCTTGTTTGTTTAACTGACTTCATCAATGTTCGACTGTATTTTCTTTACATAAATAAATGATGACCCAGTCGGGACTCTAGGACATTGCGTGCCTAAGTTGGTAGGGTTCGATTCCTAGCCAATCAAGTAAGTTATGTATATGACAGTTATGGACTATAATGCTCAAGCAACCCACACATAGGAAGTTCTAGTGCAACGTTTGAAAGGATATTTTTTATTTATTACTAGGTAACAAAACTTTGGAACACTTTTCACGATGTACACACGTGACTTTGACGGGGAAATATGAAAACAAGCGTGAGGTCGCTCGGATTAGTTTTAATAGATTTCATGCAGTTCTCAGAATCGCAAAGAAATACGTTCATATTATACAACTACTAACCCAACCACTATGTACCTATCTACGAGTATAATTCCTACCTACAATTACAATGAAAATGTCTTAGCGTTTTCGTAAGCGGAAGTCCATACCAGCGGTTTTCACCCGTTTTATTCCCTTTACAGTAAGTAACCTAAAAGATTATGCAATTACTTTTGTACTTACCAAACTGAATCATACATCCATACAGGCGTTACCGTCGGGTGCACTGTTCACACATTTTCACTCACCAATCACTTAATGTCCTACAGTTCGTTTGGCGTGGCCTATCCAGTCGTTAATCGAACCGTCACATTAATTGCAATCCGGTTTACGTCGTCCGGGCAGCGCGGGTGCCGCGGAGAATTTAGACCGGGACGGTATAAACGCGTGGCGATCTATTTTTACTTTTGCTGGGCGAGACAGGCGAACCAATATATTTTGATCTCCTCTATATAAAACAGGTGATTCTGTACACATTGATCGTTCAGGATTGTTTTGAAGATGGTAAATAATGGATTTTGATTGAAGGTGATCGGCAATGTGTATCGTATGGTTTCATACCACAGGGGGGATACATACACACACATACATAATTATGTCGTGATAGTATTTGCTACGTGGTAGACTTTTAAAGTAATCTGTATTATACCGGCTGCCGACAATTCGTTAAGGCTCCGTAGCTGAATTGGTTGTGAGTTGGCTGCCGACGACCATAGGTTCGATTTCGGCCAAAATATTGTGAGACAGAGAATGTTTGTTCTCAGGTCTTAGATGGTTGTCTGTCGTTTGTTCGACCCAGCGTCGTGTATGAGTGTAAAATATTTAAGTACATAATGTAAAGTGACCTACTGACCATTAGGTATATTTGAGATTTATGCTTGAGTAAGTGTTACACATTGGGGTAAAACGTTCAATGAACGTAATTTAAATTATTACTGGGTTGCAGAGATTCCAACTGAAACACTTTATATACCCGAAATTTTCTTGTCGTGATCTCACGACTTTTAGGGTTCAGTACCAAATAGGTGACAAACGGAGCCCTATTAATATGCCTCCGCTGCCTGTCTGTTTATCACACGGCTCTATCTCTTGAAAGGTACTTAGGTTCATGAAATTTACACAAAATGCGTGTTACTGTGGGTACTATCACAACGAATTATAATAAAAGTAAAAAACTTACACCCTGTCTACCTTAAGCTTAAAAATTTCAGGTTTTCTAAAATCCATTTTGTTATTGACCGATTCGAGTTAATATTGCTTGGCGGTACGGAACCCTAGTATGCGAGTCCGATTCGCACTCGACCGGTTTTTCTATTAGATTATTTTTATCCAAACACGTCACGACTAAACACGACAAACATTTAAAAAAATTAATGAGAATCTGACGTTAATAAATCCTTATAACTTTTGGACGTAAAAACTCCATCATTTATATAAAGTTTTTGTAGAGTGACCTGTAGGTATAGCAAATAAAACAAAAAAATAAAATGAAACAAAACAATTGTATTATTATGCTACATTATTTAGTTATTTGTCACATATTTATTTATTAACGAGTATATGTAAAATATTGGGTATTCCGTAAACATAAAAAACTATTGTTTTATATCTAAGGGTATACCTCCACATCACTGGACTAAGACCGACTTTCCATTTTTGTTTTCATTCACTTATGACCTTTTATCATTCATTTATGATCCGGTGCCTGGCAATGTGGCAATACATTCCACCGTATAGTTACATTGATTGATGAAGGTTTAACGATTGATATCTAACGACAAAAAGGGCCCATATCTTTGGGTCCACTCTCACTTACATGGGAGAGTGCGCAGCAGATTTTCGCTGCAAGATATTATTGAGCATTTTCAACCTTATGTACTAATGCATACTTAACAGAATGGGTCGCGCGGTGCCGCAAGTTACTCCGAGGCGTGTAGCCTTATTGTGACTACACATCGCTACCCATTTAAATAAATTAAAGCTTTATTATTAAGAACGTGAGGTTCAAGATGCTTGGTATTATTTTGCACCGAAAAGCCACTACTTTTTAAGCGGGAGCAGACTTTTACCTTGCTCTTTACCCTCCAAAGCGCGAGTAATTTCTATCAAAATCGAATGAAGCTTAAAAGAACTAAACGCAGGAACAGATAGACAAAATAGTGACTTTAGTTAAATACAAATAGAATATCCATATTTTAACTAAAATAAATAACCATTGTAATACTGGACATTCATAAAAGGCTGAGTTGTGTATGAGAGGTCATTACAGAGCATTAATTAATTAATTTATAATCTTAAATCAGATTGCTGATTATGCAATGAGACCATTATGAGTAATTTTACTATAATAAGTGGCTCCATTATATAGGTAAGTAACCTTAAGTTATTGGTAAGTAATTTACCCTAAGTTATTAGTAAGTAATAGGTAAGTAGGCGTCAGCATATCCACAGTAATTTTAATCTATGCATTTTGAGAAATTGTTATTCTCTAATAATAAAAACTGCTGTTCATATTAGAATTTGTTGAAGTTATTATAAAAAAATGAAAACCCAAGTTGTTTAACCATTATAATATATGTATAATATAATAGTGGTGCAGGATATAATGTTCTTATTTATTGAAGCCACTAAAAGAAATAAAAAGCGACCACGAATTTTTGGTTTCTTAAACTAAAACTTAAAATCAAATATAGGACAATGTTCATAAAATTGATAAATAAATGTACCCACATGAACTCGCATGTAATTTTATTTGTTTCAATTAATATTCATCAAATGTTTCCCACCAAAAATACTAAGGGAGTCCTCATTTCATTACCGGGGAGTGTATAGCATTCGGGCTGTATACATTGCATGTTTGAAATATTGATTATGGGTATACATTGTAATAATCTCTTTCTTACATATCAAAAACATTATACACAAGATTACAGTATATCAACACACTACTGGGAATCTTCACTCTATTATTATAATATTATCTATAGAAAAGTCTATACATTACTCAGATCAACAATTACGATTAGTTAATAACAGATATTTTATATTCAAATTATTTGTATTACAAAACTCTTTATTGTACACCAAAAGAAATAAACATTTGGCAAACCGAACACACTGTATGTTAGGCTCAATTGCCGAAATCGGTTATTGAGCGAAAAAATGGACTACACAGTTCACAACGCATTGTGACTTCATTCAAACGCAATTTGTATTATGGCTATCCACGATTCGACCACAACGCGGTATCATAAATGGCATAAATTCATAAATGGATAATGAATAAATTTGTGGTTATTGCGATATTAAGGTGGAAAAGGGTGGGGTACTGGGGTGCCGAAAGCCCCGGAAAGGGGGTCGAAGCCCCTACCATAAGAACTTAAATATAGGGATTTTACCAATGACATTTTAAGTAAAAAGAACGCGAAAAATTAAACTCTAAGACCAAGTTAAATGGGAGACTGTAATATAGTTGTAGGAGTTTTTAATTTTAGAAAATAGATATTTTCATTCCATTTCCTTGTTTGTAAATTTGGTATAACACCTCATTATCTATTAGTAATTGTTGATTTGAGATACAATAAGTCGATTAACATTAAAAGTCGAAACAAAAATTGTTTGTTCCGCTCTAGCAATTATGTATTATATTAATTAGTAATGATTTTATTATTAACAATGTCCCATGTCAAAATTGAGAGGGTTCATAGAGTGAAATAAATAAATTTAAATAAATTATTTTAGACTTACTAGGACACCAAATATCACAATTCCAAAGAATTTACAAAACTAACTAGTTCTAATAGTTATACACAATCACATAGTAAGAAATAATTAAGACTTTCCTAGTGTCCCAAGGGAATATACCATTTTGATTTTGTCCAATTTGTTAAAACTAAAATCCATTTAATGTCATAAAATTTAATGTAAAAGTAACTGTCTGTTTGCTACCTTTTCACATGTAACGATTTAGATGAAATTTAGTATGGAGATAGTTTGAGATCCGGGAAAATATATATAATAGTTTTTATTCCGGAAATATGTTCCCTTGAGATAATTTTAACGATATATTGTTGTCGTTTTCCGATTCAAACACGGGCGAAGCCGCGGATAAAAATAGTAACAAATATGTACAGTACATGTAAATGTTTTTGTGTAAAAATTAACCAAATTCATCCATTACTATGTTACTTATAATATAAAGGAAGTCCACATACCGTTACATAATACAAACTATTGGTGAGTATATTACTTGTATACCTTTCAAATGACTTTAGCAGTTAAGTTTATATTCACAATACAATTGTCTTAATGACGATTACAGCAATACTACAACCCTACATGTTGCTGTGATCACAATTATTAACTACCAAACATATAAAGACCACAATAATTCTTAAAATTGATTGTGTATAACCTGGAAGTTCTCAATTTTGACATAAACAATTACGCTAAAATTTATTGCCTTCATCATTACCTTCACTAGAAACATCAGTCTGTCCGGTGTCCAGGATAGCTTCCGCACTCGGTATAACAATCACTTCACGCACATTATTAGCACACGCTATATCACAAACACCGTTCTTATTATTCTCACAACTATCACACGCGATATCAATACTATCTTCTATATCCGTACTAGATTTCCTCTTATCCATATGCTTGGCTATATCAATTTCCTCTTCAACATTCATTATACCAGCATTTAAGTCTTTATCTTGTGACGAAGCAGCACAGAAATCTTTAATCTCTGAACATATACGCTTCACATTCTCATCTAAACAACTAGAACAAGTCACTTCATCATCGTTATTACTAGAAATTCTAACTAGCTTCTCAGTTTCTATATCCACTAGCCTAGTATTATCTCCTAACGTGAATATAACTTTGTTTTCTGATACGTTTTCAATCATGTCTCGCCCGGGCATCATTCTAGATATTTCTGAGTCGGAGTTGTGCGATTTCATGTAGCTTTGATTGCCATCAGATGACTTCGCTTGCGTCAGCTTCATGTCGTATATGTTTGATTCGCTGCCCATTATTGATGTCGTCGAAGCATCTAATGTTGACAGTTCCTAAAAATAAATAGATATTTACATTCTGTTTCTCCAATAAGGGCATCCTGCATAAATAAAATGAATAAGATATTTCAAGAAAATTACTATTTTAATAATAAAATTTATAAACGCTAACATAATTGTACCTGTCTGTCTCTCACGTCATCATCTCACCCACTGTCACATAAATATTTGTCGCGGCCGGGAATAGAATCCGCCACCATACGCTTTGCAGGGCAACTAGGCTAGGGATTGTTTTACACTAAACTTTTATAAAAAGTAATCTCAATTTAAGTTAATCACTGGCAGAATATTTAGTATTTAGTCTTCTTTATTCTTGTCTTGTATAAAACAAATAATAATAAACTAAATAAATTCCAATCCTTTACCTGGTCATCGTGGTAACTCCCAACGCTTCTAGAATGCTTGTGCCGTTTGTGTAACGCAGAGTGTGGCGCCTGACCATCAACTGAATCCTTAAATAAAATAATAATTTGCATTAATGCTACAAAGAGATAACTTATAATAAGACTAAAATATTTTACCAAGACAAATAAATAATAAATAAATAAAATCCGCGCTTTCACACTAATACCCCCAACCAACTTTTAATAGGTAGTAGAGCCACCGCCCGCTACGGTACTTAGTATCATTTCTAACGTGTAATAATTGTTTTAACAGCAATTCTGTTCCGGTTAGAAAGGTGTGTAGCCGGTTACACTTTTTAGAGGCGACCATCTCAGTCTTCAAGGGTAGTATATCTGTGACCGAATTAGAACAAGAGTCGCACTAACAATTACTAACTGGACTATTACTAACAACAACTAACAGGACTGTCTGACTATCACTAACAGTCCCTGTCCCAGTCCTCGTACTTATTAACAAACTAACCAACTAATGTTTTAACACCGTCTGCTAACAGGACTAACCATCCTAGTCCCCAGTTGAGTCTTGTTCTGTGTCGGTCACAGTTGTCATGGGCGGCAGCGGAAAGGTGGTGCTGCGTGCTCATTTGATACCTTAATACAATAAAAAAATAATTAAATGTGGCACTTGGAGACTGCCGCGGTAAAGCTATTGCATAGCATTTTTTATCAACTTATGCAATTATAATTATTAGAAGTTATATAGTTATATCAGAACAGCGCCATCTAGTTTGTAGAAAACATACGTACCGTACCTTAGTATTAAGGTACTAGATGGCACTGATTGGGGGTGTTAGGTTTTTTTCGTTACGGAATTTCTGGATTCGGTCCCCACGCTCAAGGCCCGCGATAAAAGCTATGCAATAGCTTAAAAAAGCAAATATTTATCTGTAACAGAAATATCTGGCCCGGCCGGGAATGGAACCCGGGACTCCTCGCTTCACAGGCAGGGTCACTACCAACTAGGTTCCTATAGTATTCTTGCAATTTTCACGCAATCCTACCGCTACCAACATTTCATTTTACTATTAATTTAATTTTACATTTAAAATCATACAAGGCTACTTGTATCAATGCAATATATTACAACAAGTAGTTTGTGTAAATCAAAACCATACCTTAAATCTATTAAACTGCCTATATTTGCCCCTCTCAGAGGCAACTAGACTCCTCAAAGATTGGGTCCTCGGGCATTCACTGTCGATCAACCATTTGTATGTGCCAAATAACTTCGATGTGTCTGACCTGAGAATAGGTTTACATATAAATGTTAATAAGTAATAAAGTTTCCAAATATAATGATAAATTTACGTTATCAATGTATATGCAGATAAATTAACGATCAAATAGATAATACAGTTATGAAAGTACTTTATCGTAGTATCGAAAATACTGATAATGAAATAAGTATTGATACTGGAATCACAGATATGTGTTTAGAAGTCTAAAATCAGTGTATCCCTAATCGAGGCAACTCAATTGAGTTCAGTTGCCTCAATTAGGGGTGGGGAAGGGGAAGGAGAGGAGGTTATCTCCGATAATCATAACTTAGATGTCGACGGAACCCAAGTCCACGGGGTTCCCTTTTCCCACCGACCACACAGTCAATAGACTCCTAATAACAGGCGAATGGTTTCAAACAACACATCTGGCTTATAGTACTGATATAAATTCGTGCCGTCTCATTATTTCCCGTTGCTTAAATTAATCTATTTCTTTCCAACGTTTCGTGTGTCTTGAATTAGCCAATCATAGCGTTGAATTAGCCTGTCACCCCGCTTCGTCTTACCTCAGCTAGTCGTCTGAATGTTTTCCATATGGAAAATCAAACATTAGGAGTCTATTGGCTGTGTGGTCGGTGTCTTTTCCCATAAAAACACCAGAAGGACAGTTATTTATTGTCATGATGATGACATTCCTATTAATTACCAAATACTCACAAGTTACTAGGCGTGATCAACAGCCGTTGTAAATTGGCCAACGTGGGTCGCATGTCGTGCACGGGAAGAGATCTGCCCCACAGCAACTGTGCTATACACTTGTTGAGGAGGAACATCCCATAACGGAACAACGTTATGTCCCCCCCTCGGGCGAAAAGCGGTATACTGGAAGTTAAGATAAATTAAGTAAAGAACGCATTACACGCAGTCAATCTATACATAATAATAAAAATGTATCTGGTTTATGTCTGTACATAAAAGATATTTAAGAAAAAATTGTATGAAGGGTCGTCCGCGCATATGCAAAACTAATGAATGAAATAAGATGCTGTTTTCGCAGTATAGCTGGAAAACTTAAAAACGTATTATACGTTTTTAAGTTTTCCTGTCGCGGACGCGGTCGCGGAAATTTCCAGAGCCGACGGGTACCTAATAACATCAAAGGGGCCGCCGTGAGATCTTGTTTCAAGCTACATTACACTTTATGTCGATACCGTAAGGTATAAAATGGCATGGATTTGCCATGCCATTTTGTTAACTTGTTTACAATTTGTCGGCGAGCCGCGAACATAGGAAAAGCTCTCGAAGCCTTTCACCATAAATTACGTTGTTGACGTACATTGAGAAACATTCTAGTATCTAATGCCGAGAGATATAAAAGGGGCAAAGTGAGGCCGCGAAGTCAGTTCAGTTTGAGCTTTCGACGCGAAAACAGCGCGAGTGATCAAGTACGAAGAAACCTGCAACCTGAGCGATACCAACGGACATCAGAACGACTCTGCGACTTGGCTACAGTGTGTTTGTATCTACGACCCCAGCGACCAAAGGACTACGATTTACTCTACGATTTGGCTACGGTCATTGTGTCTGCGACGAGTTCATCGCCTAATAAATCTTTCAAAAAGAAGTCAGCGGTGATTACTACAAATCCCGAACCCCGAGTTCGTAACAATATGTTTAATCTTAGCAGGCCACTTAAAACCTAAGATACAAATAATAAACTTGCATTTTGCAAAACAAACAGAAAACCATGGAATTATGCACGGTTCACAGAAAAGATAACCTCAAATTCACCAACAAATATAAAGTACCAACTCACTTCGGATCGGGCAAGTCCGGCGTGATGTCCAATATCTTACTGGCGGAGCCGAGCAACGTGATCTTGTACCGGAGCGGCTGGTTGAGCACGGCGGCCGCGAGCGAGGTGGCCTGCGCCGCGAACCCCGCCGCCACCGCGTCCGCCACCGGGCGAGTGGCGCGGGGGTTCTCGTCGCCGCATATTGGTAGGGGGACGTCGACTATCTTCCATGTTGACGGGTCTACCTGTATTTTTTTATATGTATAGAATAATAAATAAATAACGCTACACACTCATAGCCCCACACTAGGAATCCCTGTGTCGTGGGTGCCATGGACAACACACAAGACAAGAACACACCCACACCAAGAACCCAGGACCCTCGGAACGGCGATCCGGCGTGTTAACCATTGCGCCATCGGGGTCGTCATAGAAAATATTATTATGGTAATACTAGTGACCCGCCCTCGCTTCAGGAAACTTTGGATAATTCACACTATATCTTTATAAATTATAGTCTATATGTTATTCTGATGTGTAAGCTATATTATTGTAAAGTTTTAGCAAAATCCATTCGGTAGTTTTTGCGTGAAAGATTAACAAACATTCATACATCCATACAAACTTTCGCGTTTATAATATTAATATGATAATGTAAAGCAGAGTAATACGTGGTTTGAACTTTGGACTTCCGAACCGAACCTGGGTTCAAATCCTGCTCGCACCTCTAATTTTGATCACTTGCTTCGGTGAAGGAAACCATCGTGAGAAAACCTGCACTGAGAGCTCTCCATAATATTCTCAAAAGTGTGTAAAATCCACCAATCCGCACTTGGCCAGCGTGGTGGACTATGGCTTATACCCCTCACACTGTGAGAGGAGACCCGTGCCCAGCAGTGGGACAGTTATGGGTTGTGATGATGATGCGTATAACGTAACGCATAGTGGTACTGACGACAGATGTGAACGTCATACAGGCAACTGTCACCCGCACCATGCTACAGCGCAAATAGGCTAATGGCCGTTCCATTAGCCTAACCTAACCTAACCTTAGAATAATTACACTATAGAAGACAGTCTTCATACAAGCGCTCTGCCTAAAGTGAAGCACTAAACCGAAACTTTCCCGAAAGCGGGGAATGATTCGGCTGCAGATAATCATATGTTTTTAGCAATAATACACAAATAGCTTTCAGATATTTTGTGACACAATTTAACTGGACAAATCGTCATAATTCTTTTTTTTTCGCGAGACACGTTTGGCGCGCGTTGACATTGAACACTACGGAGCTGCCCGGTGTTTGGAGTCATTTCTGACTCCAATTAAGGTGCTTCAAAATGGCCGCGCGGAGTTGGTTTCTATAGTAATTATTCTAAGGGCCTAACTTGCCTGTTCTATATGAAACAGCTGATGCAACTGGGCCAACAGCTCGCACCGCTGGCTGGCCAGCGCCGCGTGCGACCTGGCCGCGAGCTCCCGCACGGCCGCGCACGATTTACTACTCTCCTTCAGCGCGTCGTTCCTCCGCGAGAGGGTGTGGTAGTTCTGCATGAGCTCGGAGCCTGGAGATTGAGAACTTGTTTCATACTTGATCATTGATGATCTAGTTGGCAACCTTGCCTCCAAAGTGAGTGGTGCCGGTTGGATTTCCAGCCGGGCAATTATGTGGCAGATACATGTTTTTTCTTGGGTCATAGGTGTTAGTGATATAGTGGGTGGGGGGGTATTGACTCATTACTAAATGTATTTTTTTTTATGGAATTAAGGTAGCAAACGAGCATGCAGCACCACCTTCCGCTGCCGCCCATGACAACTGTGAGCGACTTAGAACAAGACTCAAATGGGGACTGGGACAGTCAATCAAACTTAAATTATTCTGGATTAATCAAACTTAAAACGGAGGTACTAAGCATAGAATTTTTATTAATAAAATTTGCACGCTTTTAATTTGGCAAAATAAATGTAAGCGATTTTAAATAATTCCTACCACATACTTAACCACATTTATGCAAATAAACTATTTTTTATTTATTTCATTGTTGTATACTTTTGTAACCAGCAACATAAAGAAGTGTAGACCTGTGAGTGTATAAATGACTAATTAATGTTAATGAGTATTTAATCCCCAACTTTCATACCAACGTCCTGGTTCTCTTCAAAAAGTTTAGCATGTTTCTCTTTCAGTCTTCTAATGTTGGCGAGCTTGCTATCTCGTTCATCGGATAGAATCAATCGCTTGAAGTGAAGTATTTCCAGCTGCTTGGTCAATCGTACGTGCTCTGCTCTTTGAAAGGGCGAGGGTTTGGACTGAAATCGAAGAGTTACAGTTAACGAGAAGGCAATCTAACTTAGGAAAATGGTAACAAGACACCGGTAAAGAGACACCACACCACCCCCCTAAAATCTACTGTAAAATATTTCATGTACGTTTTAGTCGCAGTTGACCTTTGTTGTTATTCATGTCCATGCACAATATTTCTACTATTTTTTTTATCATTTTTAAAAGTTCGTCATTCATTCGATTCGATTCAAGTGTGGTGCTCTTACATAGATTGTACCCAATTATATAGCACAAAATATCAGACTATCTTAGTAAATTAAAAAATAACTGCAGCCTACTTCACTGTCTATCTTATCTAGTATCTTACAAAACGTCGAGAGCATAAAATGTTATAAAAAGTCAACAGAATTTATCATTATCTTATCAATTGGCCAAGTCTCAAGTTGCGAAATAAAACAAATGCACTGACCTTGTAAGACAGTAAATCATTCAACTTCAAAGTGAGTCTTGGCCCATTCGAAATGGGTGTTTTATCTTCCTTTATTCTCCCGTTTTTGCTCAAATCGCTCTGCGATGATGATCGTTCCTTCTGTAAACTATCATTTTCTTCCGGCGAAAAAAGATTCCTTTGAGATCTACTTCTGGACTTGTGTTTTATTTCGAATGAACTTTCCGGCTGTGTCCAGCACTCATTCGCTAATGCAGACTTCTGGTAAATTTTCTCCTTAATCTCTTGAACAGCTTCCTGCTTTTTCTTTATTGAGTACTGTAGCAAGTGTAAATTTTGCAGCTTAGATGCGTTGTAACTTGGCCGGATTTCCGATTTAAGGAAACTCAACGCCAAGTACCGATATTTAGGCACACCATCAGATTCATTCCTTAAATCATAGCTCTCAGCCGTTTCACTTAAATCTATTTTACTGGCGGACAGTTCCTCTTGTGACGCGTTTTTAGATATATCACAGTTTTCATCACTGGTCGTGAATTCTTTTACGTCTAAATTATCGGGCGAGTGCTCGTATATGTGATTAGGGTCAACTTTTTTCCTTTCACTACTGTCATCTCCTTGTCTTATTCCTTCTCTATTATTTATTGTCATGTTCAAACTGGCAGATGCTTTCAGGCTTGGAAAATTCTGTTTAAAGCCTCTCTCAATAGGACTATGGCTTTTAGAATACTCCTTATCTGATTTCCTTGAAACTTTACTAGGTGATATAGATCTGGCTTCTTTAAAATGTCTGTAGTTTTGCAAAGCGCATGATTCCAGAGTAATTTTAGACACGTGTGTTTTCCCGGAGGAGTCTGAAGATAATGATCCGTGTTCTATTTCATTTTCCGGTGGTATAATGTCTAATTTGAGACTTTTGTACGAGCAAAAATATCCACCGTGCATTTGGAAAACCAATGTGTTGCTCTTAAAACAATCGGACGTGAAGTTTAAAGCAAGGTTGGCCCCGATATACCTCAAACCGCTGAAATACACCCCCCAAGTTTGAATAACAGTATCTTGGACCCTATCACATTTATCCTCGCCATCTTTACACGGTGAAGTGAGAACGTGACACCATATCCTAATAACAACGTTCGTGGAAGACATTCGTTGGATTGTTTCTGTAACAGACAAAAATATTTTTTCTGTAGCAATAACATCTAGCTAGAGAGAGAGATTTTTTTAAAGTAGGTAATATTATGACGAAATGTGCACATATGAAAATTAACTTAATGGATGGGGTGGATTAACCTGTACCCCTCAATTTGATTAAGGGACCGTTTTAAGTATGACATAAAGATAATGGCTGAAGTGAAAAAGCATTACCTAGAATGTTAATCCTATCAAAGAGCATGCCAAAGTAAAGGAGATTATTGAAGAATTTACTTATCATATCTAAACTACGGCTTTGAAAATAGAATTAGGTACTTATTTATTTATTTAATAAGTCTCTCCAACAACATTATCACAATTGCATTTATGACGTTACTTACTTACTTACGTATAACAGCGTCATTTACATTCAATTGATAATTAATTGAAAGTGAACAGCGTCCTAATATGCCTATTCGGCACACCGAGACGGCTGTCAATGGTATAAAACAGTCTGATATTCTACGCAATTCAACTGTTTCATAGTTACAGTATCATCCTATTATACTATTATATTTTGAATTTCCTCTAATTTCTTTCATCACTCCAATTTCGATGACTTTAAAGTCCAATTCTTACTTGACTGTATCTGTTAATATACGCATTTCAAACGTTTCATAGTTACAGTTTCGTACTATACATTATTTTCTCTGGTTTCTTTCCTAATGAGTGACCCTAATTTCGATGACTTTAAACTCCAATCCTTACTTGACTCTACATTTCACCCAATTACTCACCCACTCAGTTAACTGTATTGTATTTACGTGATGTGACATCATGCTCAATATTACGCAAAACAACAATTTGTCATTCCACTCAATCTGTTATATTATGTCGAGTTTTATGTAATATGATGACGTTTTCCTCGCCTGCTGCGCTTACAAAACACGTCATTACGATAACCAGAGTATTGTTTCAATTTTGTCAGTAAACTTAAAGAGAAACTACAATGGTAGCCTTGTTAGATTTTTTTTAGTAATATCATTTACCTAAACACTTACAATCTGACTGAGATTATATTTTGCTTATTGAAATGGTCCTAATTAGCACAAAGGATTTGCTACGCATCAGAAGTAATTTGTATTGCGTATTGATAAATTTATTTGCCGATTAATTACTTCACATACCTAGTCATAGTTATTTAAAATCAATTAGCTGCCTCCTGATCAATATAAGGAATAAAAATCTTTGTATGCTACCTACTCTTGTAAGGCCCCATTATGTAAACAGGGATTTCGATCAGCAAGCTATGGTAGCCAGTTTTTACGCCCTTCATTTAGTCAACACACACTATCTACAACCACAAACCCAGTTGGAAAATGATAGGCAAGTACTATTCTATTTCCAATAATAACAATCTATTAAACAAAGATATGCATCAATGTTTTGTATGTAATAATAATAAATTAATTAATCAACACCAGCAATAATACTGGTCCATGATTATAATAATACGTCATAACGAGTAGGTACATTATTATTATCGTCTACTTTCCGAATTAAAATCTACACACACGTCATATTTTACTGATATGGAAGTTTTAGATATTTAAGTCCATTAAATTTGTTGTACACTTGGATCTCTGTGAAAGAGTTTCTGTCATGGTGTTACTCAGTTCTTAAAGTGGTCATACGTTTCAAGTAAGATAATCACAAATTAATGACAAACGAAATGAATGACACTAATGTGACCTATATTGAAGCAGACGTATACGTTTTATCAGACCCAGTGACTCACATCTAATAGCATTAATTGTCAAAGACCCAATTGTTTTGATAATACGCCAACGTACTCGTATTGTAGACAATTTAAAGAGTTACAGAGTTTTTTTATGTGTTAGTGGCCGTTAAGGTCGTGATGGTAACTGGTCATAACCACTAACAGATCATGGTTCATCACCACCAGTCATCTACACCAGAAAGAAATGTTTGATCCCGGGTCAAGGGTGTTTGTGATGTCTTATTTGTATTGTCTGTGCTACCCACAAAACAGGGAATTAGTGTAATTTTAGCATACTCCTTATCTTACTTCCTTGAATGGAATTACTTGCAGCAAGCTATGCATAAAAATTTCAGAGGAGCTAAAAGTTTGGCAAGAGTTTTAAGTGTGAGAATCCCTACACACCTGTAATTTTCAAAGATTATGTGTTATCAGAAAATTATACCACTTCCTTCGGTGACGGAAAGCATCGGGAGGAAACCTGCACACCTGAGAGTTCTCAAAGTTATGCGAAGTCTGTCAATCTGCACTTAAACAGCGTGGTGGATTATGGCCCGTAAACCTCGCATTGTGATCCGAGCCCAGCTGTGGGACATTTATAGGTTGCGTTGATGAAACCTTAAAAAAATTAATGGACTTTTTACCTGAATCAATTTCTTTCCATTTTGGATGAGGTGAGCATATCTTTTCACTAGTGAAGAATGGCGCAGACATCGTAGTATGGTGCAACGTGAGATAATAACTGCACTGCCGGTTACACCACTCCGGCGGTCGGATGTTGTAGCCTACAATCTGGAAGTACAAGGTTAATCTGTGGTTTGTCAGTTCATACAATACAACAAGAATATTTACAATATATTAAAATTATAATCTAGAGAAATAAGAATCTTTCACAGCACACGGCATCATGGGGGGTCAATCTTAAGTATTAGACAAAAATTTTCATTGTCAAATGTCAAATGAGGGTGAAAATTTACTGGGCAACCACCATCTTGAAATTTATAAGCTGACAATTCATCTCTATAAAAAGCTGTCTAAAACTTTCATAAACAATCATACCATTGCATTAGAATTCTCTGAGTTGAGTGGAATGGACACAATTAACACAATACATCACAAACGAACAATCCTGTATGTATCATGTAAATATGCATCATGTAATAGCTCCAGCTAGGAATCTAACCTGGGACCTCTCAATCTTTAAGTTGTGGTATGGGGTTGTCTAATGTTTATACATACTTTTAATTACACATCAGTAAAAAATATTATTACTTGCTTTCAAGTATATCTTTAAAACGTAACTTGCCTAGCACTTAAATAAATAAGTGATTCTTATCTAACCTTGACACTGCTCTTATTACATGATATAAGAAAGTTGTAAACAAAGGTATTATTAAATGTCATTCAAGTCAGCTCTATCAATTACATAAAAATCTTGCATTACTGAGTGATAGTCAGACAACGCACAGCCAAAACTACTGAACGCAACAAGCTGAAATTTGGCATGTATGTAAATTCACTCCAATATGTAATGTCACTCCAGGGGAGGGCCGAGACTCATATTTAACACTATGTCTGGCAAAGAGAGAAAGGGAGTATAATTATGAAAAATGTGTGACATAAATAATTTTATTATGCTTGACCCCTTAAGGAGCTGTACCCTACAGGGCATTTTAAGTTGTTGGTTGTGTTAAGTAGTTGGTCTGTTCTTATGTTATATAGCTAAAGCTGTGAATGACTATGAATGTTGATTGTCATTCGGGGAATTCACATGTAGAACTGTTTTGTTTATCTTTAATATAATAACACTGAAGAGATTTTATTGTTTGTTTGAATGTGCTATTGAATCTCTGCAACTGCTAGTCGTATTTGAAAAAATATTTTTGTGTATGATACCCACATTCACACAAGTGAACCAACAATCACATCAAATTCATCAGTTCCTCAATCTTAAAGTTCACACTTCGCACTTATGCTACAAATTAAAAGAGCACTCAAAATTGTATCTTAACACATAGTATAAAATGTATACAATACAGTATAGATAATAATGTCATTTGTAGCCTAACATACTTGTCTGTGTGGGTTATGCTCTCATTCAATTACATTTCTACAATAAGATAATATTGCGAGGCATCTAGAATGGTGGGAGAGCCAGTAATAGTATAGTATTTGCATATTTTCGGCTGGCTACGCATTGTTGTGACCTTTGGAGGTACTGATGTCCATCGCCAATGGCGACCACTTAACAGGTCAATCCAGTGGTTCGTCTGCACATTTGTTGAATATTTACTAAAAAAGGGATATAATTTCAAACAACCTTTTTGTTATCATTAAGTTCTTTGACAAGATAGTCCAAAAACAATACCATGTGAGTTTCATAACAACTACCCACACAACTTTACGTTTATAGTGGGATCATCATTTTATTAGATTAAACAACAATGCATTTCCTAATAAGAGATTAAAACGTCATAACAGCATGTAGGCGTTTGTTGATAAACCATTGACTAAACAGTTTTATAGTTCACAACTTAAATATATAATGTAGTACTATCGCTGTGTACCTGAATTAGGCTCCGTAGTCGAAGCTGCTGAGTTGTAAGTGGGGTCCATTCCCTACACCTTGGTCTTCCAAACATTTTATATTTCACTTACAACAAATTTTCACTTTAAATTAGCACTTAACATTTGTTGACTATATTCATGAATTTAATTAGTTGAGTCATCAAAAGTTCCATGCCCAAAAATATTTATACAATTAAAAACTGTATTAAATTATTTCGTAAAGAAAATAAATAAAAAGGCATTGTTCAGTACACTCGTCTTCTACTTCATTTTCAGACGTCAAGTAAACGTCATGTACTCATGTCAATAAAATTCATGACTTCACGGTTCATCCACAGCCTCCACAGGCTACTCAGATAATATAGCTTGTACCGTCTATACCCGACATAGGTTGATGAGAATAGTACGATTTATACATTACTTCTGAAATTAAAAATATACACTTATACCCATGTATATATAGGTACATAATTTGGTCTAATATTTTATTTACCTTAATTGTATCCATCAAAATGAGCAGTTAAGCCATAATAATTATAGTAACTCGCCCATGGACATTCATAATGGCAACATTCTATCGACGCGTTACCGGCCAAGAAAGAGGCTCCTGAAAACGTGTTTCTGGTTTCTGCATTGGAGTGCCAATGATACTGATACATGTAGGTACTAGATATAATAAACTTATTATATCTTTATCTAGTACCTACCTTATCCTCCAGCCCACGAAATACAGAGAGAAGTGGAAATGGTACAAGTGTTGATTAATAAGGAAACCACGGTAGCAAAATAAACACAAGTAAATCCCTAATCGTATTATTCACACTAAGAAACTTACATTTTAATTGGTTGGTACTCGTCAACTTAAAATAGTCTATCAAATCGGCTGTTTATAGTTGAAAATGCACCTTAACATGTTATCTTAGTTTTTATTTTTCCTTGCCATATTTGGTGTTTTGTTACCTTTATAAATTATACTATTTCCATTTCTTTATTTTCTCGATGACAGCTCCTGTGAAAACTTGAACGAGCGTCTTTTTTACATTATGTATGCATTATTTTATAAAAATATGACGTTTTCACACGTACAAGGTTATACCACCTGATTCGGAGAAACTGATAGGGATGGGCTATATCGATAAACGTAACACGATAACAGACCCGATATTTTTACAAAATGTAAGAAACTAACTGCTGCCGGATACTTTTGTACAAATTTATTAACTAATATTATACTATATTTCATTACAAGATGTTACACGTATTTATTCTTGATTGATAATGCCAAGTACTTTAAAATTTTCGAAGATGTTGTAAAATAAGTAGGTATAGGTAGTAGCCCGGTTAATTTAGACATTTGAAATAACAATAATTCCCGGAAAGCCAAATTTTGGTGGAGAGCTAGGGTTTACCATTACAAATAAAGTGTCAAAAGTCCCCATCGATCCCATGTGTGCGTCAAAAGTTATTCGGGATCAAGGGTCAAAGTTTGAGGTTTTTTAGATTTATCTCGAAAACGGTAAGTTTTACAAAACAAACTTCAGGCCATAGTTGTAGATCTTAAAATTCTCTACAAAAATGGTTTTTATAATTTTTTTCCTAAGAGTTACCATTCCTGAGATATCGCGATTCTAAGAGTAGTGGAGTGCCTGAAGCTTTATACCTCGGAATCCAGAGCCAGTCAATGAATATTTATAAAAACTGTTGAACTGTACTTTTAAAGGCTCGAGTAAAAAAGTTAAAAGGAAAAAAAAACCCGCTCTTGATTATAACAATTTTTTACAACAATTTACTGAAAAAAATGTTCATAAAATGAAAACTACTAAGCCAAACTATGTTAAATTTTTATGAGACCAAATGGCAGCTAGTCCGCATCAAACTAAAGAACAACCACGTAAATCGGATCATAAATATCTGCGTAATCGGTCTACATACATAAAAAATCTCCACCAAAATTTGGCTTTCCGGGAATTATTGTTATTTGACTACTACTTTTATGTCTAAATTTACCGGGCTATAGATACTCGAATTAATAATTATAAAAGGCAGTAATAGCCTAGTCACTAGTGGTTAATATTTCGGTCTCCTGTTCGGGGGGTCTAGAGGGTTCGAACCCCAGGGCACGCACTTCTGACTTTTCGGAATTGTGTGCGTTTTAAGTATTTAAATATTATCATTAATTTGCTAAAACGGTGAAGGAAAACGTTTTGAGAAAACCTGCAGCAAACAAGCAAATTCCGGATTATCCGATATATAAACATATAACTACTTTAATGCAATGTTCATAATTATATGTACCTACTGAAATAAAAATAAATAAAAATACGGTTTCCAGTTAAATTACATAACATACATATATTCATAATTATCATTAGATACTTACATGCTTACCACGTCTTACGTTAGTGCGTCTTTTACGACGGCTAGGATGTTTTTGTTTTCCTACAGAGTATAATACATATATATGTCGGCGACATCCATTGTGGGCTTATTTCATGTCAGGATTTCAGTTTAGGATAGCAAATAAAACACAGGTTCCGGACAAACACATGAAGAACACGTTTATTCAATGATCACTGTCCGGCTTGGCATAAATTCTCTCTTTTACTTTGGTTATTTGGTTGTTTACGCGGAACTCCGTTTCCGACATATTTGATTTACTCAGCGATACGCAATATTGATGTTATCGATCGAGCCACTCGCTCAATCTGCGATATCACATTTTATTAGAACTTTAATAACAACTTGCTCTTTCCGAAATTTTCAATTACTTCAAACCAAAGCAAAACTCAAAATCTTTAACATAGGAAAAATGGCTACTAGTGGCGAGTGGATTTTAATAAACTTTGTATTGCATTTTTTATCCCTAACTACCGTAAACTACCACTGCTTCCAATGTCCAATTATTATCGAGAACATTAAAGAAGAAATTCTATTTTTAAATTAGGTACTTCTATGTGTCTCGTCAACAGATAAATCAACGCGACAATATTCATATAATTAATAATTCATATTGACTGAGTTCACTGTTAGAGAATGCCAACAACACCAGCGTATTTATAATATGTATTATAATATATGTATTTATATTATTTTATATTTATTAACAATGGAATTATTTGTGAAGCTATTTATTTGATAAATAGCAATTTAAACCCTAATCAGTCTTGGCCGTTGATCGTTTTTTGGCAATAACTTGCCTGTAGTATGTAATATAAAAATAGTAAATTGTTTTATAACAACTTCACAAAATGTCATTACAATTGAATGTACGGCATAGGAAATAGTGCTTTCTATTTTGTCAAAAATGTCCATCCCTAACGCATAACAACTAACCAAAATCCCATTGCAATCGGATGAACGGCTTGGAATGGTGTGGAGGGCAAAATGAAATATTCTTTATTCCACACCATCTAGCAGAACTGTATACACATGTTGTTAATTAAATGGTAAATGTAATATTGATATGAATTTTTTTAACTAGAAATAATATAATAAAATTGTCGATATCGATAATTTTTTACCGCATCCCTGCACGAGTAGCATAGAATTTTCTGGGAATAGCACTACTTCTTAAAACTTGAAACGAACCTTATTGCAAAGGGACTGAGTAGCTTTTTGGTTATAAATTATAGTTTCTTTTAATTGTATGTTTTTGATTTTTTGGTTTTCAAATTAATTTAAAACTAGGCTTACCTATGGTACGAAACTCCGCCATTAGATCAATTCTAAGCTCTGCTATCATTTTTGCACTCCAAAATTGCACAGTAAGGCATATTTACGTAGTTTATTAAGAATTTAATTTACGCAATGCACAACTGACGCATCTCAGTGACAGTTAAGCAATACCGGCCATTTTCCGGCAAATACGCGGAGCTCCGCGCAACCTTAGTGCGTGTGCCACGCCTACTTTGCACTTCCAGTTCTCTCTGTATTTCGTGCTCCAGCCGTTGCCTTTCCGTTTCGCCTACCTTGTCCTCCAGCCGTTGCCTTTCCGTTTCGTAGCTGGAGGACAAGGTAGGTACTAGATAAAGATATAATAAGTTTATTATATCTAGTACCTACATGTATCAGTATCATTGGCACTCCAATGCAGAAACCAGAAACACGTTTTCAGGAGGGTATTAACCAATAAGGAAGTTAACAATAATTGCTGATGTAATTTTGTGTTATTACTGGGTACGGCCTGGAAAACGGATGTTATTGCCTCGCCCGTTGTTAAGTAGGTAGCAGTATGTGCAACATTAATACAATGTTTACATTAATATTTATTGGAAAATAAAATTATTAATAAGCATCATCGTAGGCAGTAGCCGAGTGGTTTGAACGTTAGACTCGAATCGCGGGGGCGGGGATCAAATCCGCTACTCAAAAATTATGTGTGCGATTATTGGAATTTAATCTTGGAGTCTGCTAATATTTTGACGAAATATCTTAATCAAATGTGAATACTTGCAACAGGCAATCAATGCGTGTGCTAAGTCACTTCACCTTCGTGTTATTGGTATTATACCTAGTACTTAGTGCTGCATGCAACGTTCGGCAATATAGAACCTTTTGATATAAAATTACAAAGGATAAAGTGTAATTATCAACAGTATGTATATAATAATAATTATGTTATAGTTAGGCAGTGAAAAATAATTAGGTAGTTAAATATTGAGAAAAAACTGCGTCAATTGTTTTATATCCTGTCTTGAAGTGAGTTTCAGTTGAGTTCCAAAGTATCAAAGTAAAATCTGATTCACATGAAATCATGGGTGTCTTAGCTATTGGTATAAAATATCATAGATCTGTTTAACGAAAAAGTAAAGCTGCTCAAAGGTAATCGGCGTTGTAATCTTAAAATTGTAAGAATTATAAGCAGGAAAATTCATGCATAACTTATTAAAATGTGCTTGCTAACGATGAATAGTAAATTACTTTTGTGCTCATAAAATATTGGCTTTCGTTTTACGCAAGCAAAATAAACTGTTTTGTAAATCCAGTTTACATCATGAAAATGAAATTGTTTTTAAGTATTTGCACCATGTACCAAATTATAAGGCACACTGTGAGAAAATCTAACAAAACAAGTATTTACCGTTACAGTTGTATAGAGTTTATAATTAATTAGGTACCTATGTATTTATTTTAGACGGCCGAAGCATCCAGTGAATCAAGGATTAACGAAGATAACTATGGAGAACGTGTGTTATCAGGAACAAAGTTGAAGAACAGGACCAAGGCAATGGTATATTTTGTAAATTTATTATATACGATATTATACGACATACCTACCTAAGTACCTTCTTTAATTATTATTATCATGTTTAATAGTTAAATGTTATTACTTAATCTTCATTTTTTAATTTTCGAAAACAATTTTAACATAAGATCAATTTCAAGAAAATTGAAACGGTAGGTACCTACCTATGTACTAACTTACCTACTTATTTTAAAAATCATTACATAACATTTGCGCCACGAGTAGGGGGAGTTTTGGCTTGGACTGAAGAATTCAATATTTGTTACTTGGCTGCAACTCACTAGTGGCCCACTAATCTCTCTTCATCATTGATGAGACCTAGACCATATTCCACTGTATCCATTTGTAAAATTTACTATGATGATTTCAAGCAATTTTTCTTTTTCTTTTTATGTAAGTCGTTTATTATAGGAATACTTAAGTATACTTATTATTAGGATTACTATCAAATGGCTATTACGGACTTACGTTTTTTCAGAGGTCAGGTGAAAGTGACTATGATGATGATTCGAATAATGCGGATAATGTTGTCCTGGGTAACATTTCAACAGAAAAATCTCCCGCTATTAAGGCAGAGGTAAATATATTTTTAATCAACTTATAAGTAGTTCGGTTTTTCTATTTGGCGTATTAAAACGGATTCATCCGGGTTTCGCAGTGGCCGACAAAAATCCTCGACAGCTTAAGCTAGCGACCATAATTCTCGACACCCGAAAGAACCCTCGCGAATTCTACTTAAGGTTTTGGTCTTCACCTTATAAATTTGCTTCTTTGCTGGCAGCGATGCGCGTTCTCTTAGAATCTAGGGCAGATGGATCTTTATACGTGTACAATGATTTCCAATTGTCAGGACACCATTGTCACCATATTAGGACCGGTTTTTTCCAACAATTACTTAATGTGACAAAGTTGGGGATAAAACATTCCATACCCTGTCGTATCACATCGGCTACTGTCAGCGCCTACGTTCTGATCCCCTGATATGAAACTGCCCGAAGATGACTCCAGGTTATGAACCCAAAAATTCCCTGAGTCCGTCCCAGTCTGCTGTTTTATACCAGTGCCACACTTGACGCGTTCCAGTGGGCCCTCTTGGTGTGTCACGGGCATACGAGTAATAATCGTTCTTACTACTACCCCTAGTTAAACAGTGGACGGATGTGTAGTGAACTATTATAGTGATGTTACCTACGACACAACCTGACTACTTAAAATGTTATTTAAATCCAGGAAAAAGAATACGAAGCTGAAAAGAAACAAGGTGATATGGCCGCTCTGTTTGGGACCAATCAACATCATAGTTATCCCGAAGTTTACAAAGATTTGGGCCGGAGATTCGTGCCCCAGTATCCTTATATGGAAGTAACGGTAAATATTAAAATATATACCTAGAAAGTTGTTATATTAAATTCATATCCGGACCGACCGAAAAATACTTAAGTATATAGGTAGTAAAAATACTTAAGTATATAGGTACCTACCTATATACTTCAGTATTTTTATGGTACTGGAGTCACCATTGAGAGTGAAAGGTAGGCAGAGTTACGTGTCAGAGATACCAGTTCAATACCTTATACAGATCTCGTAGACAGAAAAGAATAGGTACAGACCTCTGTATGCCATCTATCGCGCTCACGCAAGAAAAGGAACAACTTAATACCCCAATAACGCAAAAAAACGAGACAGAATGATACGATGCTTTGTCTCACTTTGCGTGGCGGTTTTTCAAGGAAAGCACATTAATTACTCGCAAGCAAATTTAACAGCCGACTATTGTAAAACTGACTGTCTAATTTTTTTTGAGTCACATACAATTGTACCTACTTTTTCGCGCTATCTCATGTTGGCCTCTGTCCACACAGCTATCATAAATGCCGAGCTGCAGATCATAATTACTCTGTTGTGGGCTTGTGGGTCAGGGTCATAGAAATCAATACACCACCACCAAGCTTCCAAAATTTGTGAAGGTACCTACATACACTCTAACACGCAGACGTATTTTTTTTGTTTCAGGATATAAATGAATCAGCTGAAATAAATGTAGATAATTTTGCAAAGGTAAAATATTCTACCTATTATAGGTACATCATTCAAGGCATAGTACAACGGTTTACTTATATGTATGGCAGCAACCCATTAATGGAAGTGTCAGTGGCCAACAAAAGTGTCGGAATTTTTTAAGCCGCCCGATGGCATCCGACATGGTTTAACGACTGTAACTGTAGGTAACAACCGGGACCGACAGCGTTACGGGCCCTCCGAAGCACGGAAGCGCCCAAGAAATTTTGCCACTAGCGGTCACCCTACCAACTATCGATCGTGTCCGCTGTTGCTTAACTTTCAAGCCGCCGCCGCCGGGCTACGTGCGCTTCTAGGCCTTCTAGCTGTATAAGCTCTAACTACATATTTGGAACATTTCAAAATACTTACAAAAATGTTTAAAACAAAAATAACTTCTATATTTTCATTGTCAATTAGGTATGTATGTACCTTTTATGTAGTACTAACTGATTTATGTAGCTCCCTACCTACAATTTAAAACTTTACCTAAGTAAGTACTACTTACATTTTTTTAACAGGATTACATGTACAAAAATCCAGCCGAGAACAATGTTATACCTATTAGGGTAAAGTATTTGCTTTTTTTTATTAAAGTATTTGTTTGTCTATACGAATAAATAAAATTGAAGTCTCCTGTCTCTGTTTGTAACATTAAAATAACCGCGCACAGCTAGTAATATGAATATCGTGGGTATCTGCATAATAAAAAGGAAAAACAATCTTTGGAGAAGTCTTTACATAACCTATTTTTATAGAGACTGTGTTATTTAACAGGCTCCCCCTGAACTAGTACTGGAAGTTGCAGCAAAATCCGCTTTGCTGGAAGCCGCGATGCCGCATAATCACTTAGAAGAAAAACGTAGAGATAAAGAAATTCTTAGATCAGGGGTAAGACTTCATACTTATTTTATTGGATAATTTAAATCCTATTCATCCTACAATATTTGAAATATTCATTTTGCTGACTTACTTACTAGCTATTTTTAATGTTATGTATACATAGTAATTTTAATTTTCATATTAATGAAATACATAATTATTTATTTACAGAATTACTGGAACAGCGTATGGCGAGAAGACTTCGATCCAGACATACTACGGACCCACAAAGATAAAAATATTGTAAGTCGTACATAATCAGGAATTCCATGGTGCCACCCATCTATCTAATCTACCGACTACCTATGATGTTAATAATATCAAATTCAACTACTTATTTGAGGACTTCCCTTTGTCCGGAAATCTGGAAAGACTGTCCGATAAACGACAATAATTTTGCGGGGTTTTATTTTGTAAGCGCAATACCTAAATTTATTTCAGGAATCTGTTAAAGTCAAGGTGATGCCAAAGTCAAAGCTATACAACCTGGTATCGGAGCTGAAGAAAATCTCACCGCGACTTGTCTACGTCATTAATAAAAAACAAAGTGATTAACACCGCTGCAATATCTTGTCAAATAAGTTTCATATTAAAGAAAGATAATATTTATTTTGTTATTGTGTCTTTGATTCCTTCTATGAACCCAAAGTGCTTAAGAAGTTCCTTTTCGTGGAAGTTTCAATGCTCAGAGTAGGCACTGATAGTTCTTACCTTTTTCAACTGTGTTTTGGAATAAAGTCAGTCATGGACAAATTGGACAATGGGTAGGAGCGTGCTTGTGTCTTCCGATGAATGGGATTGCTACTTACTTAAATAGGAGTTTTTCTGAGTCCTTCAGTTTAGTGTTTACCCTTGAATAGTTGATTACATTCAATACTTAAGTTGGCATTTATTTCTGCGTTGCGATGAAAGCACTAGTGCTGCGTCCCGGGACCACACACCTATGGGCGCCTTTCCACCAGAGATATGCTACGCTACGTTGCTATGGATGCGTTTGGATACACTGATGGAAACGGGTTCCGCTAAGCTGTTTTTATATGAAAGGAGGCGTGCTATGGATGTTCTTAATAGCAAATCTTTCTCGCTTCACTGCGTAGCTTAGCGTCAGTGGAAACCTCGCATCGTAATAATTGCATAGCACATCTCTGGTGGAAAGGCACCCTAACATCTAGATGCTATCATGTGGTTGTAAGCGGCGATGCGCCGGCTTACTCCTCAATAGATCGATTCCAATCAACACAAACCATTAAGTAACATATCTTTGGGTAAGACTGAAAATATGGATTTTACAGTAGTGTTTACCGCAAATAAAAATCACACTACTAAACATTTATCTTAAATTTTCGTCTGCACTTTGTTTGTTTGTCAATAAAAACTACTATAAAATGTTTAAATAGTTAGATATTAGTATAAGAATAAATAAGTAAATTAAAGTGTAGAAGATATCGACGCAAACTTTTGACATTTCAGAACATACATTATGAGAATAGGGTTAGTTTTAAAGCTCTACAAAATTTTCAATTGGTCATAGTGCCACGAGACACACTTGTAGGTACCATACGACGCAGAATTGTTTTTTTTTTAATTCCGAATCTGCGATAAATAAAATTGTCATAGGTGTGGGTTACGTTTCCACTTTTTGCGTCGATATTGATAGGTTAGGTTTAACGTAGCAAAACAAAAGGTAGGTATAACATGACTTTATACAATCGCTATATCAAACACCATCGTTAAACGGATCTTTTATAACATTGATCACCAAATCATTCGTTGGCGTATTCCATAGGTTTAATTCTTTATCATGTTTCTTTTTAATCTTGTGGAAAAGCTGTAATATCATCTCTTTGACCTTATAATTCTGTGGAGACTCACAGTAGTCAATCATTTCTCTCATTTCATCCTTAATAGTGTACTGGCGTAGTATTCTCTTCATTTCGCTGTAGAAATAATTTGTCGAGCTGTAACGCTCTCTCATAAAATCTATCAATTCTTCCATTTTCTTCCTATGTTGATACTTGAGAAGTCTTCCTGTTTTGGAGGTTTGGACTTTGTCCCTGGTAAAGTCCATTTCACTGGCGCTGGAGGACCTTAATGCTTTTTTCAAAACGTCCAAACTCACTTCGTGCTCCAAATTTTTTCGACTATTTTCATCAGATACGAAATAAACTTTTCGTGGATAAAATTGAAAAGATTTTAAATTCATATCATTTTTTAGAGTATTCAGTAATTTATAAACTTCGAGTTTGTTATATTCTGAATCGCAGTATGCATAACTGATGAGGAGTACCTACAATTTAATACACACAATAAAATAATAAACGGTTATATACTCATACATACCCCACCGGGATTCCCTGTGACGCAAATATAATGGGCAACACATTGACATATTACTAATGTCAATGGCAACACACGACCCAATCGAATCGTTTTTCGAATGTAGGAAACTGGCATAAGTGCATCGCCGATTCGTTTCGGCCAAAAACGAAGCGGAGAGGGAAGATTTTATAGGACCATGTTTTGTTAGAGGCCACAAAACTTGTGCAATTTTGAAAAGTATGCCTTAGTTGAAATTCAGATACTATATCTATGGTGCAATTTATCTTTTAATTGAATAAACACGCAAAAACTTACGTAAATTAAAAATGCAGACAAATAAAAGTACAGTTTCACTGTAAAATCCATGACAACTAGCAAACAATTCATTCAACAATGATTAATTGCAAGTAACGCATTACACGTGAATCAGAAATAAGGGTGATTGAAATATTTATTGTTTTGATAAGAGGATGTAAATTACATCTACAGCACCAGTGAAGGGATGATGTTTTTGCATTACTGTTATGAGAAGGGGATTTTTAATGCATGCCATTCACTTATTACCCGAGTATAAAATTTATGTATTTTTGGAGGCAATAGCCAAAATCTGTTTTACTTTTTTTTGACCAGTGATGGCCCCTGACTGCCTATTTGGAACTCCAGAGAGAACTTCATAAAACCAAGTAAAAAAAAAAATGTTATATTTACCCTGTCCTTTAATGTTAGAATATTTTATGACCATGAGTGTATATTCTAAACACCATTTTATCCCCATTCTTTAATTTCAGTGTTTACAAAATCCTCGATTTTCATCCGCTTTAGACTTGGTGGCAAGCTGTCTCCAAAGCTATCGAAAATTGGGTTATATGTCCAAGGAAAAATGTGTGTGACTCCATTCTTGTCATACACCACTGTATTTTCAGTCTCAGTGGATTTCTTCAGCTTCTGGTCTTGCAGTTTATGATACAGATCTTCAAAGGATGGTTGGCTGATATCTGATGTGCTGCTATTTTTTGCTGCAACTGAAATTTGAAAAAACAAAACAATGTTCAATCATTCCATCTCTAATTCTGTCTTTAATCAGAACCAACAGAAATGCACGGTAACAAGAGTTTCAGTGAAATGGTAAAGTGCATTAACTAAGCAAGAGTCTATTCAATCTAGATCTAGACTTAGATACCTACATTATCATCATTGCAACTCGTAACTTTCTAACTACTGCATACAGGTCTCGTCTCACAATGATAATTGACAACCCTGTAGCCTAGTTGGTAGTGACCCTGCCTGCAAATCGAGGGGTCCTGGGTTAAAATCCCTGCCAGGGCACACATTTATGTGACAGATAAATGTTTGTTTGTCTTGTGTGTTGTGTGGTGACGCGACACAAGGGAATCCTAGTGCGGGGTATGAGTGTGTTAGAGTTTATCAATATGTATTTATTTGTATTTATAACATTGTTGTAGTAATAAATAGATGTCACTTTGTTTCTTGACATAGTTTTGTGAGTGTGTAAACATCATTTTTAAGTTCTGGATTCTTAAAATAACCAAAAGTTAAATTAACATTGTTCAAATTGTATTTATTACAAATAAAGGATAACAAACCTGTAGACTGTAGAAAGAAAAATACAATAATATAATAATAAATATGTGCAATATTATTGTATTTTTCTAGATTTCAAAATCCATGTTCGGTAATTAGAACTTACCATATCTTCGTATTTCCTCAATTTCTTCTCTACTGTAATGAGAAAAACGGCAAATGCTTCCAAATGGGCAATTACCAGTTGGAAACCTTGAACATGGTATTTTTTTACTCTCCTCATTGAGGATGGTTTCTGGGTCTGTAATCATAATATTGATGTAGATAACTATGATGAAGATATTGCCTACTGATTCCTGTTGCACAATCTATAATTAAACATTCAACTCATTGATTAAACAGAATATCTAGAAGACTGCTTGATCTATGAAGTAGCCTGATAAAATTAGGAAAATCAGACCAATAATACAAATGTAGTTTGATAGTTGGTGCAGCTTTTCCTTGAGGTGTTCAGATGAAAATACTAAATCCAAAAGTGCACGCCTCATAATCTCGTTCATTACAATAAAATTGAGATTATTTGTAAATAATAATTAAACTACATCGAATTATACCGTGAAAAGTAATAGGCTTCTCATCCTCAAAATACTGAAGCCTATAAAATAAAACCAACTTGATAAGTGAAGTATTTCGCACGTTATAGTGACCACAAGATACGGGAGCCACACATACTGGCACACTGACGTCAAAGACAGAACTTTTTTAAACAATTTTTTAATTAGTTTAAATAATAAAGAGATTTAATAATATCAAAGTGCTAAAAATAGTGTTTTTTCTCAACATTTGTCTATTTATATTCACTTATAAAAGCAATAAAGAATAAAAAAGTGACATTTTAAGTTGGAGAATCAATCGGTGTGCTTAAACTGACAGTAATACCCACCTCAATGCTTCGCTTATGAGGCGTCCAATACTGAAAGTCCCCGATTGTGGGGGGTAAGCCGGCAAGTTTCTTTGTGTGGGGGACTGTCTATCCAGACCTCCCCACCTACTACCAACCCCGGAGGAGGCACTATTCTAAACCCAACCCGAATTATTTTATACAATCGTACAAAACTGAGCTTTCATGGTTTTCGACCTTGGCCTTGGAGTTACTCTCAAACGGGTTATAAAAACGAAATTAAGAGATTAATGAAAACGTACCTTTAAATTGACTGTAATGATCTTGAACCATTTTCTGGTGGCCGACACCTTTATTATGAGTTTTGATAACAGAGGGAGTAGCCACCATGGTTTTATTGCAGAAGTCACAGTAATATCTCTTGCCCATAGTGGATTTTATTTTTTAGCAGATTGTCGCTTGTGTTGGTAAAAATAAAATGTCTGTATGTATGTTTTCTTTTAATTCAATTTAGTTATTTATTTCTGATTCATGAAGTAACTTAACCTTATCCTTGCACCTTGCATGACAAGATTGACAAATGACAAGAGTCAATACAGACACTCAAGACAGTCAAGTCACTCAAGTCAAGACATTAGACATTATGACAGTGAGTGACAGGACAGACAATGATTGATGTGATGACATGACATGGAGTGAAATCATGATTTCCGTATAATACAAAGTACTCTGTGGGACATGACAAGTTCTAATGTTTTATTCTGTTGGTGTATATGTATATGTACTCTGTTAAACAAATAGAAATATATTCTGTGGTTGGTTCCGGAGAGCCCGTGCTTGACTACTCCGGGATTTAGGCCATTTTAGGCAGCGATCTTATTATGGCGCGATGCGTTTTCGTCGTGCGATGGGTTCAAACATACAGATTTCATCAGAGTGTCCTATTTTAACCTCGCAAGTAATTGTATTGAAATACCCATCGCACGACGAGATCGCATCGCGCCATCGTACGATCGCCATTGTACGAACGCATCGCGCGATCGTACGATCGTACGATCGCAGACAGGTGGTGCCGCATGTTCATTTGCTATCTTAAAACTACAAAAATCAATATTTTCCGTTGGCTAATTTGAATGATATAAAAGCTAATTACAATTACATAATTGATAGGTACATATACATAATTATCACAGTTTCTCTATTATATTTCCTACTATGAATATTTTGCAGCTCTTTTGAATCTTCTCTTGTAAGTTTTAATGTATAACAACAATAATAAAAACATATATTACGCATAATAGAAACATTTATTACATATTTAAAACAAAATTTTATTTCCTATATCGTATGCAAATCAAAATCGTATACAAGTTACAAAAAATAGAAAATTGTACATTTAAGATTTAAGATTAAGTTTAAACCTTCTGTTAAAAACCCGGCATATAATCGTGGCCGTAAACAGAAAAATCAGCTGTAAAACGAGGATTAATAGAATATGGATTTTTTATATTATTATTCCTTTGCAGGGTTGTTGATAATTTTCTTGGGAATAGTGAAGCTCTTGCTAGTTTTTGGAACAGAATTTTAATGTTTACTGGAATTATATCATTCTTATTTCTTGGGTCATTTAATACTACTAGTTGTGGGCTAGGTCGTTGCAGATACGTATTTGGACTTGCAATGTACTCGGTCCCTAATTGTTTATTTTCCAAATTTATTCTCATATTTCTCATTCCTTGAGGTTGATGGTATGGATATTGATTTCCTGGGTCGTTATTATTTATTAACATTTTCGACGTCTCTTGTACATCTTCATTTCTGACTTCAAGATTTATATTTCCGAAGTTTTTGTAATTAGGATTTTTCTCTTGATTTTGATAATGTTGGTGAATTTGATTTTGTGATCCTCGGTTTAAATTTGAAAATTGTTTATTATCTATAAACCCTCTTATACCTGTTGGTGCTTGATTTTGGTATAGTTTGGCCGCTTGGTTCCTTGTTTCAACATGTGAATTTTCAAATTGTTTATTTGGGAATATTCCTTGCGTGTGTGGACTTTTTTGAGGTGGATAATATTGTTGTTGATTATTTGGATGAAAGAAGGTACTTTCATGAACAGATTTGAACTGTGATATTTGCGGTCCTATAGACTGATTTGGTGACTGGGTTTCTTCTTGTTTTACTTTAAGATAAATCGGTAAATCTCGCGGCCCTTGATAATCTGAATTAAGATTTGGAAAATTAATACCGAGTTCAGGCTGAGGATAAATTTTGGGCATGTATTCCTGGTGCAAAATTTCTTGATGTGCTAATTTCGTGACAACTGGCATATTTGTTTTTGCAATTATAGTAGATGGTTCAGTTCTTGAAGAATCAATTAACTTAATGTTCCTGTCGGTACCTGAAACAAAAAATATTTCGTTAATAATTTAAATGTAGCTACTTAATTGTTTGTTACTATGAAATAACTAAAAACATAATCAAGTACTTTCGAAAGTAGGAAGGCATTAAGTATTATATTAATAAGTTTGTCTACTTAAAAAGATCGCTTTATATAAGTGCTCAGTAACATAACTGAATTTTCCTTAACCGAATGAAAGAAAAGTACTTAGAATGTATTGCGAACTGAGATAAAATAAGGAGATTATCTACCGAACTCATTATAGTTGTTGTACGAATTAAAGTTTGGTTTAAGAGCAGTTTTCACTTCTGGTTTTACTTCTGTAGTACCTGCTCTCATCTTTGTGTCTACAACTATATTGTCGGTGGCTGAAAACATCCTTCTAGTTCCACGGCTTTCATTTAAGATTAACTCATCTGATTTCTCTTTTATTTTCTCATTTTTAGATTTCCTATCAGAGACATCTACATTAGAAGAGGCCTTTTCACTATCACTAAGTTTACTTTCTGAACTTGCCTCCGAAAGATCCGCAGGTTTTCTATCTTCAGTTTCTGATGCAGACCGAGATGTTTCAGGCGATTCTTCCAATTGTTTCTCCACATTTTCTGATGACTTCTCAACCTCTATTGTCGCATCTGGAGAATTAGTTCTACGCGTTGATTGTTTGACTTCTTTATCAACTTGATTACCTTGTTTTTCACTAATTATTTCATCAAGAGTGGATTTTTCTGTAATGAGTGATGTAGAAAAATCATCCGACTGTGATACATTTTCGCTAGAATGTTGAGGTGAAGATCGTGAAATACGAATGTCCTCAATAGCTTCACTGGCCTTGTTTGCATCTCTGTCATTTTCTTTATTTTCGGGTTTACTCTGTAATGCTTCGTTATCTCCAGATTTTAATTCTGTTTTTTCTGACACTCCATTTACATTTTCAGTTGTATTAAGTTCCTGTAATCAACATGTATCCTTGCATTATGTTAAGGAGATCCAGAGTAAGTTATGATTAACAAAAAATAGACTGTTTAAGACTGAGACTGTTTACCTCCTCACAATTCATTTTCGCACAATTTGCTGAAACAATAATAATTAAAATTGTAATCTTCATCATCATTGTAAAATAGAGAGCTGTTATTTTAGGTGATAAGTATGAACACCGTGATGTACATTATTGGACTAACAAGTTACTTGGGTCTGCGAATGAGCTACGCATATCATTATGATTTAATCGTGAAATCAATTTCCTTAATGATATTTTCATTGTCAGGCGTGAAAAATTTTATTTACTGTAAGGTAAATATTAAATCTTAAAAGAATTATCGTATCGTGTAATATTAGCTATTATTGCTTAGTATTAAAGATCAAAGTTACACGACTGTTTGTTTAAGTGTGTGGCTCATGCTGAGCAGAACTGTTTGTGTTGGTACTCTTACAATCCTGATTAATCTTTACGCCTTTTAGAGCAAATATGATGGTTTTATTACGTGTTCCCGAGATGGATAAGCTAATCGAATTGTATTGGTGTGTCGAATTGTAGTGTCATTAATTATCATGATCAATTCTTATCTTTTTTCTGTCACATCATAAACCTGTGGGGAGTATTGTAGGAGTCGAAAATGACAAAGGTAAATCACTATTTTTATATTGTTTTCTATATTTAACTTGCATACGGACAGAATGGCAATACAGTAAGTTAACGTAAGTTTCAAAGTTTCATGCTTTTTATATAAAGTTTTTGAGTTATTATTTGTAATAAAACATACATTTTTCTACCACCCATCCTCTAAAACCGCTGACATGTTTTATTTAAAGAGGTTCGATCGCAGTATCGCAGCTTCAGAGCTAACTAGTCTTGCATCCAACAGGTGCACCTCTTAACGGAGCACACCTAACAGGTTTTATTAGTAAGGCCCCGGGGTACAGGGGCCCTCTTCTTTGACGTGGTCAAGCCGTTCGACAAGGTCTGGCACAGCGGCTGGATTTACAAGCTTTACCAACTTGGTCTAAGATCCGAACATACATCGACCTTCACTGGGTTGATAATAGAATTCTGGACAGAATATGTTTTTAATTATTTTTTAAAAATGATTTTTCATTAAATGTTGCTTCATTAAATTTTATTATTATCTTCATGTTGCAACATTTAATGAAAAATCATTTTTTAAAAAATAATTAAAAATATTCTGTCCAGGGTTTTTTTGTCAACCCATTTATAATATATTTTCTAATATACGAAATTTATTATAAAGTAAGTTTGATTCTATTATCAACCGGGTGAATGTCGATGTAGTTTCGGATCTTCTACTAACTGGGAGTGCCAGACAGACTCGTGCACATCATACGGGATTTTCTGTCGAATCGCAGGTCAGGTTCAGAGTGGAGGGCACACGGTCCTCTACCCGTTCCATCAGGGCCGGTATCCCTCAGGGCTCGGCCCTGTCTCCCATCCTATACTCACTGTACACCAGTGACATGCCTCGACACCCAAACGTGGAGTTAGCTCTTTTTGCGGATGATACCGTCATCTTCGCCACGCACCCGCTGCCCGCCCGCATCACCTCAAACCTTCAGGCCACGGACACCACCCTAGGCGGATGGTTCGCGAGATGGAGAATAGAGGTCAATCCCGATAAAAGCGCAGAAATTTTCTTTAACACAGTTAAACGTAAGAAAATGACCCGTACAGTATCATTGTACAACCGCTTAACCGCCCCGTCCCTTGGGCGGACTCCGTCAAATACTTAGGTGTCACGTTAAATAACCGATTGACTTTCAAAGAGCACGAAGGGGGCGCTCACATAACAGAGTGATCGCCCGCTTCGATAGGGGGTTGCGACGTCCTAAGGATACCCCCTGTGGGGTACGAACCTCGGCTTAGGACGTCGCATGATGGAGGACGACTGACCTTGCTGGCCTTGGCTGCCGATCATTCGGCAATACCTCGTCGCGGCAGTTTGAAAGAGGGGACCTGTAGGTGTGATGTGTTTGTGTATAGTGTCTGAGGTGGGGCGTCAGGGTCCAGGGACCCATTGGCCACCGTGATCTCATCATCGGGGTCTTCGAGCCTGTCGGGAGCATGAGAGGCCGCTTGGACAACCAACCGGTTGGGATGGTCTGCAGTTGACTCGAAAAAGGTGGTAGAGAGGCTTTTTAGATATTGATCTAAGGTGGGCAGCTCGAGATCGCGATGTAGGTCTACATTGCGAACGTACCACGAACAACCTGTGGTAATGTGCATAAAGCGATTCTGTATACCTAATCTGCATGGAGGAAGTTTTCCTAGTGTGCGAGAATCCCACGCTGGCATATGTCATGATGGGCCTTATGCAGGTCTTGTAAAGAGTCGTCTTATTACGCAGCGACATCTTACTAGACCTGCCTATCAAAAGATACAGTCGCCCTAATACGAAGGCGGCTCGGTTCCTTACCCGAAAAGAAGAACATATTGCGCCGACCTCAAATAAAATTGGGAAATGGGCAGGAAGATGATGAGTTTGGCTTAGTAGTTTTCATTTTATGAACATTTTTTTAGTAAACTGTAGTAAAAAATTGTTGTAATCAAGAGATTTTTTTTAACTTTTTTATTTGAGCTTTTAACTATGCAGTTCAACAGTTTTTATGAATATTTATTGACTGGCCCTGGATTCTGAGGTATAAACCTGTGGGCACTCCAATATAAAATTATTACCCGTAAGAAAAACTACGCGAGCCCTTACAAAGCTCAGCTTTTTCGTAGTTATCTGTAATGAAACATTAATTTCCCTACCACCCATCCGTTTAAACACCTGTACCTTTAACACCTGTTTTAACAAATTAACACCTTCCTTCGTTTGGGTTCCCACATTGACGTATAGTAATAATAAGTCAATGGGTTCCCACATCTTTTTAGGTCAGCAATGCGCATGCGCCGATGATGCTTCTATTGTCATTAATGACCATGACCATGAGCAATGGTGACCACTTAGCATCAGTTAAGGTTTGCGCACTAGTTACATGAAAGTAGGTATATGGGGTCGAATCGGCTCACTATATCTTTCACATTTGTTTCAATAATTAGTATTGCTATTATTCCAAATACAGTCGAAAGTTACCTGAGTACACACAAGCCAATTTTTATCTCGGTTCGTAGGCTTTGCTACTCAATTACCTTTAATTCATAATTATAATGTTTGTAAGAAGAATGTTGTTATGAGATTAGATTAAATACCGGCTAGAAACGAGAAATACAATGTGAACTACCGATAAACCGACCTTGCAGTGTGGCAGGAAATAGAATATTCTGTGTAAAAACTTTTATTTGGATAAATAAAAAAAATATTATATGAGTATGAATTAAGTAGGTACTCGGAGTAGAGGAAATAATCGTAAGAAAATTTCATAATGCTCAATAGGTACCTACTTGTTTAATTGTAACAAATAAAATAATTTTACAGTAAATACTTTATTGAATTCAAGTGGCACTGAATACTGGCCCTGAGTCACTGATAGAAGAACAAATTTGACGTTCTTAAAATAAATAATTTCACGAAGACGGTTTCGAATTTCTGGGGACACGTTTTGTTTTTATAATATTTTTTACCGATGTTTACTTTTTGAGATAGTTTAATTCAAAATTGAGTCGATATCGAAGTACTTAGGGATGGTAAGTGTATTTTAATATTACATTAGGTTCGTTGAAGTGATTCTCCACTATACAGAGCGTGCTATCCGCATTTTCCGAGTCTCATACAGCGTAATTTGTTTTATTATCATATTCGTACATGAAAGGTCTAAGGTACGTTTATAGATTTTATTACCCTAGTCTCTTATTAGCTTTTACCAATAAGTTGGCCCGCGGAGATGAGTTTTTAACTCGTTGTCACTTTTCTTGTCACGTCTTCCAAACTCTATTTAACCTTCGTGTTGAAATATTTCAAAATCCGCTCTTAGCCAACTTCAATATTTTCTATACTGATAAACTATCTATGAATAATTGCCAAATGATCATGTTCTTTCATGCTTAAACAGTTAATGACTGTGTAAGTATCCTTTCGTGTTTATAATTATAGTATAAGTAGGATAACCAAGGAAGATATGTATGTCGGTAGCGTTGTGTGATAGGATAAAAGGTGCTCACATCGTTTGATATTTTTGAAGAACATTGTAAAACCAACAAAATTATAATTTTTTGTCTTGTGTTTGTGGAAGGATTATTTCTTCAAGCCAATTTATATCTCTTGACATGTGGACTTTGGTTCTAGTCGGACGGCCCAAAGCCTTCTCAAGGTGGCCGAGGTAACTTCCGAAACTTAGCTCCGACCCAAGCGGATGAAGATGCCTTTGACTACGTGCGTTACCGGGATGTACCTAAACCTAATGGGTAAATAAATCATTTACTTTAGCACATTTACATAGGTCGTCTAAGTTGCCTCTAAATTTTTGAAGTGAAAATTTCTTTAGTAGATATCGTTGTGATTTGGAAGTCGATGAAACGGAAATGACGCGCAAATGTAACGAAATGGAAACGTGGGAGAAAATAAGATAGGAACATTAGCAAGAGTTAGAACTAAAGTTCGCTGCAGCGCTTAAACAAAAGTTATGACATGTAACCAAACTATTAAAACATGCAGCGCTAGATCGCTTATAGGGTATAGTTTACTCGCGACCAAAACGCTATTAGCGCTCTGAATTTCGTGGCGTAAGCGTTCGTTCAACGTAGTGTAAGAACAAGTCGCTTTCATAGCACATTTCGAGCCAAATGTACGGGCACAGAACGCATGCACACAGAATCAGGCTGACTTCTGAGTCACGGCGCATCGCGCATGCGGAATTCGCCGCGCAAGAAACAAATACTCGGTTTTAACCTGTCTGATATGCGAGCGGGCGAGCACACGATCTAGTCGAGTAGTTCTTTCGTGCGCGGCAGATTCCGCATGCGCGATACGCTGTGACTCAGGACTCAGCCTCACGCTGGGCCACAGCGCGTATAAGCCGACGAAAACAGCTGATGTGCCTATCTACCAAAGTCAAAAACGAATTATGTCTATAATAGTAAGTAATTGTACTGTAATGTATCATAAAAGCCGAATTATCATGAAATTTTTTTGAAGGTTTCACTTCTAGCACGTGTGAATTGCACACATTTTGAGTTTCTTTTTGTTTGGCGTTTGTCAGGATAAATATAAGACAACAACGGTTGTGAAGTCTTCAAGAAAAGAGTGAATCGGCTTTTACAAAGTTAGTGCTTATCATGAAACTTCATCGCCACTTAACATCAGGTGGGATTGCAGACAAGTATTGACATATTAGGTCATGGGGCTACATCGGCTCCATTCTTCTTCAGTTCCAAGCACCCTCGCTCGCGATTCTCCCAGTGGCCATCGTAGATGATCATCACTGTCCAAAACGCTAACGTTTCACTTTTAGCATCACACTAGGATTCACTGTATCATGGGTGCCATGGACAACATCCAAAGTCAAGGACACACACCCAGACCGACAACAGAAATGTAATGTTTACATTCAAATATTCGCCTCACTGGGAATCGAACCGTCCTGGGTCGTCCTTTGAAAGCAGTCCGGCATGGTAACCATTGCGCCATAAAGGTCATCGTGTCTATAAATCTCCTACACAGCTCTACTTGCTCCGTTTTCTGACAATTAAATTTCAGAATAAGTCGTTTTTATGATTAAGAAATAAATTTGTTTAAAAAACTTGATCTTCTTTTGCAGTATTATTGGGTCGGTAGCTCACATGGTGAAGGGAGCCCTTGGTGGTGGGATCTTGGGAGGCCACGTGGCTTACATGAAAGCTGGTGTATATATTGCGCTGCCCCTAAATTTTTTGTTTGGCTTATACATGTATTATTGTCTATACGTAAGTTATAATTTTTTACCTTTGTCACCTGTATTCTAGATTACAGTAGTAGTTGAAAAGTACCACGTAGTTGTATACCTAATGAAATATTACTGCGCGGAACTATCGTCCACAGTTCGGATTTCCCGAAACTTGTGGAACGAACCTCCTAATTCGGTGTTCCCACAGTGCTATGACATTGGGTCCTTCAAGATGCGGGTCCATCGCTTCTTTAATGGTCGGCAACGCGTTGGTGATGCCCCTGGTGTTGCTAATATCCATGGGCGACGGAGATCACTCAGATGACCCGTCTGGTCGTTTTCCCAGGCTCGTCGCTTAGGCGCCTTATGCTATAAAAAAAACAATCAATAAATCGGAAACGCAAATATGGTGTGGATGTAGTGTGATGTTGGTGTTGTTGATGCTTTGTTGGATATCAGTGTTATTATGAACGTGCCTATATCACTAGCGCCCCACTATAAGGCAGTTAAATTAATTAGGGGTAATTAATGTGTTCTCATTTAGCTGTCTCTATCTGCCACAGAAGTTCCGTAATTTATCTTTCGCATCCATACTTAGTTACAGTAATATCATCGGAGTGAATCAAAAAGTGCGACTCGCAAGAGAGTTATGGAGAACTACTTTGTAACACTTGCATCATTTTTTAAAATTATATGTGCATAAAAGATTTAAACGAAGCCTCGAAGCCTCCCCTCCTGTTCGGGAGTCCAACGTCCGAAACTAAGCTATCACTAACTATAAGGTCTTTAAATTGTTGAACCATCCAAATATTTTCTTATAGATATTAGTGACATCAGCTCAAAAGCTTTACAAAAGAACTAGAATTCCGAGCATGTCTTATCCGGATGTCGGTGAAGCAGCTATGGCGTGTTTTCCAAATCCAAGTGTTGCCAAGTGGTCTACGGTATTTAGGTAACCATGCCATTTTATTATAACTGAATTCATTTCTTTCCTCTTTTTTCTTTCACACCCGGCAAACAATCAGAGATGCCTTTAGTGTTACTGATGTTTAGGACGACGGTGACCAGTTACCATCACGTGGCTCAGCTGCTCTGATACTTCTCTTGATTTTTATTCCAGGTACACAATAGATGCAATAATATGCATAGATTTGTTTGGTGCTTGCGCTTGTTACCAGCTGATCATAGCAAAGTCAGTAAAACAACTCGTGGAAGATACTCCGAAGGTTCAAATAGAAGGTGTAGGACCAGGTATATTGGCTGCCATTGGCTGATGCAGCTATTTCCTTTGTCGATCTTAGTAGGGTGGTAGTTAGACAGGCGGGTAAAATACTGACCGACCATGCGAGTACCGTCTGCATAAAACTGGCCACCTAGTTTACGAAGTACGACGTGTGGCGAATGCTAACAGGGAACCTGGCATCTTAACCTCGTTCGTTTTGCAGCAGGGTGCATCACGAAAGTATTCAAAGATGAATGGAGAAAAATGGAGGATGGAAATTTTAATGACAAGTTTAAATTTCTTTTCCCTGTCTGGGTTTGACTTCTTAACCTTTGTGTGTTGTCCATGGCACCCATGACACAGGGAATCCTAGTTTTGGGCTTTGAAAGTGTAGCGTTACTGATTTATTTATTTATTATATATTATTAATTTGTACTATTTAATTTTCTTACCTCTTATTAATGTACTTTACATACCTTTTTTAGGATACCCTGAATTAAGAGTGTACTTGGCGGCCATGATTATTCCCGTGGTGCTGATTTGCTTAATCACACATCTAAAGTGGCTGGCACCCTTCTCAGTGGTAGCAAATCTTGTCATATGTAAGATTTTTTGAGAAACTACAGCTGTAAGGTCTGATAAAGCAGTGGTTCTACTTATGAAGGAAATCATTATACGTATCTGTTTTACTATAACAATCTTAGCAGAGATTGATCATGTGGCTTTTCGAGAGCCGATGTATTTACTTTTAATGTAAATAAACGTTTATTGTAACAAACGGGCACGCGAGCCACTTAATAGTAAGTGGTTAACGATGTCCATTGACATCATAACTAAAAAAGCCATCACAGATGCGCTGCTGGTCGAAAAAAGTAGGGATCAACATTATTTTTTGCTCTCCGACACTGCGACTGAAACACGTAAAATACATTTTACAGTCGATTTTAGAAAATTCCTGGTAGCTAGCCAGGCGGGTAAAACCGCCTATGCATGCCGTCAGGATTAAACTACAGGTAAAGTCCTTGGCGAATTCTAAGGAGGACCTGGCGTCATAGTATTCCGCTGTTCAGAAGGGTGTAAGTAAGGGTCCAATCGAACCATCACCCAAACTTGCACACACATTCTGCTGCATTCATTCATGTACGGAGCTGCCAATTGTAGACTTTATCGTATAATCTACTATGTATTATTACATTTTAGTGTTCTGCATTGGCATGACTACATATTATTGCATACAAAAGAATCCAACGTTTTCAAATTTGGAAAAGGCAAATGGGCTGTATAGTTTTTTTGAGTACTGCGGAATGGCTGTATTTAGTATGTCTTGTTCCGGTGTGGTTATCCCAATAGAAAATAATATGAAAGACCCAAGAAAATACCCACTTGTACTAACAATTGGTAAGTTAATAATTTGGAAAATTCTACAAAAATGTCACAAGATAAAAAAATGCTACAGTTGCCAATTGATCCTTTTGTATTCTGTATGTTTGTGACTTAAGAACTGATACGGATACGGATACATTGCTTTTTGTCATCTTTTTGTAAATTATACTCTTTATTTTTTAATTTTGCTTATCTGTTTTACAGGCATGAGTCTCATTATCTTGTGCACGTTCTTGGTTTCTTTCTTTGGATATAGCGCATTTTTGGGCGCCAGCGAGTCTCCTATCACTGTCAACTTTCCTATGGATATGTAAGTATTAACTCCTGTGTTTTTTTATTTTACGATGCGATTCAATTAATTACTGAGCTCACAGAACCGGCCCAGCTTATCTCGCCTCTTGCAACATTCTGCTCTCGCACCATGGTATTTAATTGGTGGTAGAGTGAGTTTACCCGGGATAGCGCCACCGCGCCACGGTAGTTAATTTTTACCAAGTAATAATTGTTTTAAAGCAATTGTGTTCCGATTAGAAAGTTGTGGATCCGATCACTTTTTAGAGGCGAACATCTTAGTCCTCAAGCAACACATTTGTGACCAAATTAGAACAAGACTCTTACTAACCACTAGGTACCTACTAACAGAATTATAACTAACTACTACTAACAGGTTTAAATTTCACTAACTGTCCCTGCCCAGTCCTAATACCTACTAAGTAATTAACCGACTAATGTTTTAACTCCCTCCGCTAACTGGACTAACCATCATAGTCCATATTTAAGTCGTCTTCTGTGTTGGTCTCAATTGTCATGAGCAGTAGCGGAAGGGTAGTGCTCCATGCTCATACCAAATCTTAATTGAATAAAAAACACACCCACAGATATTCCTTATTATCTTTCTGTTAAGTCCGGATAGCTTGTAACTACCATTTTACTCAATTCAGCCGCCTAACGACTAGTCGTGACAGTGATCACTTACCATCTATAGCTCGTATGAAAATGAAAGAGCGTACCTATCAAGTTAAATATTATGATCTATAAATTATCCTTAACACCTCGATAACCATTTGTTGATGGCTAATCCTTTTCATTTACAGTTTGCCGAAGATTTTGAAGGGAGGTATAGCTTTGATGATTTATGTCACTCACGCTTTAAACTACTGGGTGCCATTCAACTTAGTGTTCTATTACATCAAAGCACACCACAATCAAAACAAACTTCTCATGTGGGAACTGATCTATAGAGCTATTTTTGTCGTGTTGATTGGCATTGTGGCTATAGTTTTTCCTGACATTAACGCCTTGATGGGATTTGTAAGTTTCTTTTTTACGATACAATTGTATGTTACTCATCATCCTTATCGTTGCGACTATTAACTCCCACCGCTGGTCTCGGAACTCCTCCCAAAATGACTTTGTTGATTAATTCCAGATACACTATACTCCAGAATATCTTATAAATTCTAAGATAAAACAGCAGTAATATTTTTTTACAGCTTGGAGCATTTTGTTTGTCGAACATGGCTTTCATCTGGCCAAATATGATTTATTTAATGACAGTTTGGCAGCGGCCCGGACTCGGCAAATTTAAATGGCGCTTATGGAATTCTATCTTTTGTATAAGCGTCGGAATTTTCTTGTTAATATGCGGCTCTGTTGTTAACGTGAATGAGTTGAGGAAAGTTTTTGTAAAAGAAGACGTACAAAGACTTATGGGTCACTAACTATTAACTATTTTTTTTTGTTGATCGCCATCAAATATTTTGGCTTGTTGTTAATTTTAGGGGAAATACGTACAAAATGACATTAACGGGCAAAATGACAAAGACATCATTCATTGAAATACGATCAAGTATTTTATAAAAAGTTTTTTTTTTGTAAAAATGTTTATCTTCAAAATCGGTTAATACGTTCCTTGATGTCAAACACACATGACACAACAGATTATAAGAAATACCGTTTCCCATAGACTTGTAAAAAAACTCTTGTTCTTTTTGAATTTCCTCAAGTTGTAAAATCAAACAATTTGCCCAACTACCCACCAAAGTGTAAGAGACGAAAACACTATAAAATGTAATTTGAACAAGATACTGAAAATCGTATTTTCAATGACTCGGACGAAGAACAGAATGTTTGCGCATATAATTGTAACGTTTATTTCGATCTTAGTGCTAAAAAATAAATGAATTCTACTCATGTTTCTTCTGATAACGTTTCTCACTTTATTCAAGCGTCTTCCGATGACGTTTCTCATTTTAATCACCCTTCTTCCGATGACGTTTCTCATTTTACTCACGCTTCTTCGAAGTTTCTAATGAACTTACAGGTTATAATGGTCAAAATGGAATCGCTTTGATTTAACGTGCACGTCTCATTTAAACTCTTTTATTTCTCCTAAATGATGATTACATGTCATAAACAAATATCCAAAGATGATTGGTGTAAAATATGAGTGCTGTGATGTGTATGTCATTTTCTATGTACTTTTCCCTGCTTATTTATATTCTAAATTATGTGTGTAATGTAGTTATTATTATTATTAATGTATTGTAGTTGACATGATCAATGAATATTTCAGTATTTCGTTTACAAAACGTCCTCAGTTTAAATTTGTTCAGTTTACAAATATGATATAAAGCGTCTACAGAGTCCAATGAAACACAAATCTTATATCTCAATTGAAATATTTGTCATCATATTATGAGCGATAAAACAATAAGCTAAACGTTTTTAAAATGCAATTCTGTTAACAGCAGCAATTAAAAGTATTTTATTAATGTTTAGTGATATAAGTCGTTTTATGCTTTAATAATAAACAAAATAATAATTTATTTACATAATGTACTCACGTAATGTAAATATACGACATTAACAGTTCATATGGACAAAGGCAGGATTTTTAGTGTATGTATCGAAAGTTTTTTTAATAGTTTTTATATGTTTTCGGTGTTAAATGCTTGTACGGAATTTATGTAATAAATAATTTTATTCTTTTTGAGTATTATTTTTTAAAACCACCGCTTACTACTCAATTAGCGCTATTTTGCGCAATTATACTTACTAGGTACCTGTATCTTTATACTTAAGTACTTTATACTTAAGTACGTTATCTGAATTAGCCTCCTTGTAATAATTAGTTATACATTCGCTAACAACCTTTATTGTCAAAGTAGTTCTGAATGATAGGCTTTTTATTACCAACTTTGTTGGGAACTTTAAAATCTACACAAAAAACAAGCTGGAAATACACTAATGCTTACTAGCCTTATCCTTACTGATATTATTGTAACGGAGGAATTTTGTACCTCTACTAAAACCACTGCGATGAGCAGCATTAGCAGGAGATGGTCATATGAGGTGTGGGGACGTGAGGTGAGGTGTGGTGAGCTGGAGAGGCGCGGTGTGGAGTGGTGAGGAGCAGGCTTGAGGAGTGGAGAGTAGATTGAGGAGCGGAGAGGAGAGATATTCAGTTGGTAGTTTTTCATAGGTTTCAGGTATTCTAACAAAATGTTACTGGCCGCCGAACAGGCCATCTACAAGAATAAACGGATAAATATGAAGAACAAACGAATTATGTCAATATTGTCATTGAATAGAAATGTATTGTAAAATAGAGCTCGTGTATTAATTTGCCCTTTTACATTATAATTGCGAAGCTATTGTACCGTCTTCCAATACATTTTATTGAATGCCAATATTTTCATGATTCCTTTGTTTTTATTAATGATTTGTTTATTCTTGGAGATGGCCTGTTCGCTGGCCAGTAACATTTTGCTGGATTGAACCTGAGACCTTTAAAAGACTCCCAACTCATCATCTCTCCTCTCTAATCTACAAACCCGCTCCTCACCACTAAACGCCTCACCAACTCGCCGCACCTCACCTCACTTCATCACACCTCACATCACCATTTCCTGCTGATTCTGCTTACTTTTAGTAGATGTATAAATTCCTCCGTTACACTAGTTTTCTTTGTGCATGTTTGGCACAGAAGCAGTAAACACTTCAAAAAAGTCTAATTAAAGTCAACCCTGGTTATAGGTATTATCTACTACTACTAACAAAGTAACCGCGGCGGGAACGGGTGAAAATCGCTCCGTGAGTTCTTAGGCTTAATGTTATAACACTTTATCTTAACCGAACCAACTATCCTAGTCGCGATTTGAGTCTCGTTCTAAGTCGGTCACAGTTGTCATGGGTGGCAGCGGAAGGTGGTGCTGCATGCTCGTTTGTTACCTTAATTCCATAAAAAATGTTACCAATGGCCACATAGAGTCGCAAATTATCGTGTGGCTTAACGTAAGTTTTGCTCTCCACTGAAAGTAAAACACACAAGTTTTGATACTGTTATTTACAAATTAGTTATGAGTCCTACAACATTGGAGTAGGTTCCAGCTACAAATAGTAATAATCCTATAATTAATACGATCACGTTCTTCCATAACCGCCAATAAAACCTTCCCAGGCCTGGATCATCCCACACCACCAGAAGTTCTATACACGCTGGGAATATGAAGCCCATATTGGATAAGCAGAATGCTCCGAGCTGAAACAAATTAAAATGGTATATTTACCGCGGTTGCACGTAAGCAATTATATAGCTAGAGGTTCGATTTTGGACCTTCGATGTGCGTAGAAATTGATTATTTATTACTTACTTCGGTGTAGGAAAACGTGAGAAAACCAGCACATCTAAAATTAAATGTAGGTATTCCATACTATAAAGGTAGTTATGTGAAGCCTACTAATTTCACGTTATATTCTGATAACAATGGGACAGTTATAGGTCGAAAAATTCATATGTATGATTTCTGAGGACGGAGACAAATAGATACTTACCAGTCCCATTAAGTTTCCGATGTTAGGGAACGCTATAGCGATCGCAGTTATGACGACGATGAAAGTTGCGCGGTACACTCTCTCCCACAGCCAGTGTTTGGTCTTGTCGTGCTTCTTCGACATGTAGTACCAGACGAGATTGAACGGTGCCCAGAAATTGAGGGCAAATGTAATGAAGATCATGATGCCCATCAGCCATTTTAGAACTGTGGGAAAGCTGGAAACAGAGGAAATGGTTGGAAGGAGTACAGGAATTCAAATTGATAGCCTGAAACAAGTTTTTGAGATACAAGGCTGCGTTAAAGGTTTTTTATACGATTATGGATTGCACATTGATTAACGAGTTTAATTACTATGGACGTCGTCGGGTCCGCGCTAAAAAATGTCCGAGCCAAATGAGCTTCAAAACGAAAAAAGAGCTACAATTCCGCGTTCACCACTGCAATCGACATTTTCTTTCACTATTTTAGTATGAGACTCGAGGTCCATGGTATTAATAAGTCAATGGGATTGCATTTAGGGTTCCGTACCAACAAGACAGCTGTAAGTCGGCTTGTCCGTATATCCGCCCATCCATCTGGGGCTTTACAGTTTGAACCATAACAGGTAGAGACACTTGAAATGTTTAGAGTGTGTATTGTGTATTTTTAGGGATTACCTGCGAAACCGGTTTTTTAGCTTATCTATTGACTCGTTAAGGTAACCATTTTAAATTTTCATAAAATATTTATTACTACCTATAGCTATCAAAAGCTACCAAACTGCCAAAACATCAAATGAAAAAGTAAAATATAGTTGAAAAATATTTTGTTTGCAATTAAAGGTATTGCACACAATTTTATTCATTTTTATTAAATGTATGAACCTACCAATTAATATATAGGTAAGGAGTATATTTATATCTTGTGATTTTGGATCATCTTGTACTTGTACTTAAATTTACATTGAAATACCTATAATATGCTATGTTGGAATTGGAATAAAAAAGCCTTCTGGCAGGAGCCAAAGTAGATTATAAGTTCAATAAAAAATTAAGGGCCACCCTAAGTTGCCCGAAATTCAAGTAAGTAACATTAATTATTTAATGCTCGCTACTTAGGTTTAAGATATTCGAGGTAAATCAAACACATCTTGGGTAATATTGATGTTTAATATTACATCAATCTTGTTAAAATATACAATGCGGAACATTCCGCTAACGGTGTTATAACCACGCTGGTTGTAACATAATTAAAATGTATACTTAACGGTTTCATAAATCATTCATACCGAAATGTTCCTACAATTATTTAAATTTAACGTTTTAAAATTTAAACATTTCAAAATTCTCAATTAGAATTTATACAAAGGTACCATATTCTGAATCGAATGGTGGTTGTCAGAAACCCGCAATACTTTTGAACAGGCTAACCAACACCGTGGGGTATCCACGACAAAGGATAGACAAGAGAAAACGATTCATCCCCACTGTAAGGCTTTTATTTTATTCACTCAGTCGGTGTTTTTATTCATATTGCAATCCGTGAACGTACAGACGGATGGCCGAATATACCCTTATATATAGTATTACATGAGTATTTAATAAATAACAAATAAATAAGCATTGAGCACGTCAACCCGCTTTTATTCCTATATTTCAATATGGCCTCCGCGCCGTCAGGACATATTTTTATGTAGCAAATACATTTGATACACTTTAATTAATTTGAAGGAATCTTAATATTGCGATTATTCTTATTAATTATGCTTATTGTTATATAAATCTTATGTTTAATCATTGCTATCAATATTAATATAGCGGCACCGGAAACGGAACTTGTTACATTAGGGTTACTTGACTACGAATACCCGAAAACAAGGGCTATAAAAATAAAGCTTACGTTTCAGTAGGGAAATTCAATGTGACTGGTGAAATGGAACCTTCACCAAAGCCCCAATATCCAAAGAATCCAACCATCACCAGAAACGAAACTACAATTGACATACCTGAAAATTAAAATATATATCTTATACATAACTATTATTTATCCAGTATAATATTAACTGAATTACGAGGTCAGTGAACGTGCACTTCAAAATTACTTGTGTAGAAAAGTGTAACTATCATAGAGTAGGTATAAGCCCACCCCCGCGAATTCTAGGATTTTTCATTGATATTCCATAATTATAAGTATTTGAGAGTTGTAAATATCCTAGCTACTTTTTGAAATTTTCTTTTAAATAGGGATGATGGAATTTTTAGTCGTTTGTCATTAAGAGGGGGTATAAAGCTAGGAAAAAATCAAATTCAACGGTACTGATAAATGGAACAGAGCATGTCAAAATCCTAGAGCTATAAAGACAATTAATGTATTTTATTAAATTATAGATTTGATTTAGAAATCGATCTACAAATCCCTCCGTGATACTAATTAGCATAACATATTAAAATATTGACTCAAAAACATGCACCATATTGAAAAAAAATTGATTTTAGTTGAAAATTAGACCTAACTTTGTGATTTTTTTCTATCGAGAAAATGTAATTTTTTTATGTTTTTGATTCTTACATTCACTCAATAATATAATGAAGTTTATCTATGTCCTTATTCAGCTTCTAGAAACTTGATCTACTACTGTAAAAATTGAATCTACGATTGCCAATTTTGCTTTATACCCCCTCTTAAGGTCAAGTAAGTCCATTTTTACACGGTTGCTCCGGTTGAATTACATCAATAATAAAATAAATAAATCAATAAGTAAGCGCTTACGCACTCATATCCCGGAATGCCCCGCATTAGGATTCCCGTTGTCGCGGATGGCATGGATAACCCAAATGAAACATCACTAACACCCTCAACCCAAGAATATTCATCTGACACATAATGACCTCAACCGGGAATTGAACCCGGGACCCGTCGCCTACAAATAAGGCCCCTACAAACTAGGCTACAGGGTCGTCACTGGGATGAACATTATTGTATTTTTCAAAATACATATTTTCAATATTTTGCGCATTGGTGTTGATCTACAAACTGGCAAACCTTGCAAAGGCGAGCAAGGTTAGCAAGTGACGTTACACGTTTATTTTGCATTAATAAATTAAGGAATGCTGCTGAATACTTTATGTATACGGCTTTAAACCGCAAATGTGATCTGGTTTGATTCTACAATACATAAAGCATACCTGTACGTAAAGTTGATCTTCTTGCTTTAGGTATGTAGGTACATTATTTGCCGAAAACAAGTAATGAACAATCGAACAGGTAGGTACTTTACGAGAGTAAAAAGTATCCGCCAGAGCTATATAAGGCGGATCAATTTCCCGTAATAATGTACATATTCCGAGATATCCGACGTACAACCACCTCCATTCAATATGAAGTTGGTAAGGATTTATACTTTAAAGATTGAAATTTGAAATGAAATAATTAAGTAGTGCTTTACAATTTAAATGATTAACATTAGGTACATGCAGTTAAAATACGTCTTAGATATTAATAAATAATTACTGGTGCAATAATACAATGCATCGCTCATGTATTATGGGATAAAATGATACTTTTTAGACTTGGTCACTATTTATTGTCAAGTAAGATTGTTTTAAACTTTGTCTATATTTATTGTCAACTAAGATTTTTTAGACTTTGTCAGTATTTTCTTTTTGCAACGTAATGAAAAAAAAACTTATGTTTGTTGACTGTATTATTTCAGACTATTGTTTTAGACTTTGTAACTATTTATTTTATGTCTACAGAAGAATAATGGTTACTACATCTATAGATATTCTTTCAACAACATAGATGTGTTGTCAGTCAAGAAGGAGGAAGCTCGAGAAAGCTTCAAATGACAGAACATCAAACATTTATTTCCTCTATTACTCTTCGACAAAGCTTACAGTTTGTATAAAATTATTTCACTTTGCGTGAATTCGATATCGTATTAGTGTGTTGACGTTTATTTAATATCTAGATAATTAAGAGAAAATACATATTTTTATAGTTATAAAAATGATTACAGATCGTTGCTCTGTGCCTTTTCGTCGTGGTAGCAGCTGCGCCAACAGAGGAGGTTAGAACCAACCCCACCAACAATGTTGGGCTCCTGCGATATGATAAAGATACCAAGGCAGATGGTGCTTACAGTTTCAGGTACCTAAGTTAACAATACAAAATTTTGATGCTTGAGATTTAAGAAATACTATTTTACCAAAGCTTGGTAAATTTTACGTATACAAATATTACCTATTGTCTTTAATTATTTATTTTCTATAACGCAAAATGCAGTAATAGTTTGTATTTTGGCGGTATGCGAATTATTTTACCTATCTTTATAATTTTGCGGGTAAATAGATCAAAATTTCGCCAATACCAAATTTTTTTCTATTTACCCGCAAAATTATTAAAGTCATTGGGCTTTGATGTCAAATATTTTACAAAAAAAGTACAGACTACATACATAGATAAAGTCAATTTTTAGAAAAATCCATTCATACTGAAATGACCACAGATTAAACAGTGACCTTATTAGTTTGAGATATTTTTTCTAGAAGGCAAATTTCCCGCGTGTACCGAGGAACATTGTTTCATTAATTTATTTTTTATATTTTTTGAAATCAAAGGGCGGTCTTAATGGTCGCTATTAATGTATCCAGGACATTCGAGTGGTTTGTTTACATAGTAATAAAACTTGAATTACTCGTACAGTTATGAACAAACTGACGGCCAAAGGCGCGAGGAGCAAAGTGAACTGAAGAAAACTGGCCCCGATAGCCAATCACTTTCCGTGAAGGGTTCCTACTACTGGGTGGGTCCTGACGGCGTGGAGTACATGGTGACGTACGTAGCTGATGAAGAGGGCTACAAACCAGAGATCCAACAAGGACCTGGAGGCGCCATATCTCCACAATTAGCTTCATTAATCGGTTGATGTTAACGCTATTATTAAGTAAGTTTAAAAATAAATTATTATTTTATTTAATTATTTAATACGTTAATCAAATGAAATAATTTCTAATGATCATAAATTTGAATTGAAATCCTAATCCTAATTGAGGCTTAGTACCCAAAACGCTGGCAGAATTGTGCTACTTTATGACTTAGCTAATTCTTTAGGCAAAATAGTTCCAAGTCTCTTTTTTATTGCCTTAACATAGCATACGAACATGCAGCCCTAACTGCATAAGCCTTAACAACTGTGACCGAAACGCAACAAGACTCAAATTAGGACTAGGATGGTTTGTCTAGTCAGCAAAGGGTGTTTGTTATTAAAAATGTTAGTTGGTCAGGTCGTTCGTACATATGAGGACTTGGGCAGGGACTGTTATTGAAAGTTAGTCCTGTTAATTGTTGTTAGTAATAGTCCAGTTAGTGGGTAATTGTAAGATGTAACATTGTACACAATACATTTATATCCCACACTAGGAACGACCTAATCTATCTGGCAAAAGTGTTGCACCGTCGGGTCTCCTGAAATCATCCCTGCACAGACACTGGTTCTGATGTGACTCTTCTCACGGTGTCTATACCGATAGACACCATGAGAAACAAATCATTGATTGTACCGTGAACAGCAAAGTTCTGTTATTAAATAATGAATAATTCGTTATTATAATAAATTGATTACATTATAGTTACTCTCATCAATGAAATTTCCAAACTGACTTACCAGCACATAAAATCTTAGGGAACTGATTCGGATCTTTCATGTTATTCTCTATTGGCAAAGAGACTCCAACTCCTTCCATGCTAAAAATCGCTATGCCACAGAACTCGAAGAACCCCGTGGGGTTCTTCCAAGCGGGTACTTCAGAGATCGGTGGGGCTACCCGCAAACTGTAAACCACTGTTGCAATCACGCACGCGACTGTAAATATTTAAAATATATAAAAATACACATGTTTTTACTTGCGAAATTATGTTACTTGTGAAGCGGTCATAGCCTGGCGGCTTGTTTCGCTCCTACTTAAACAACCGCGTTTCGGAGGGCACGTTAAGCAATGGGTTCCGGCTGTTATCTTGAGATAACAATCAGTAAGCCATGTCGGAGACTTCAAACACATGGTTTGGCCACAAAGTCGCACTGGAGCAGCTTGGTGAAGTATGCTCTGGACCTTCTCAGTTACGAGTATGAGGAGATACCCGAGGTCAGTAGTAGGTACGCCATGCATGGGTTGAAGAAACACAAAAATCGTCCGCTGGTAAAAGGCTACGTGACGTTATACATTAGTACATTATGACGCTCTCTAGACGATAGACTCTAGACTTGTAGAAGCCTTAAAAGTCGCCTTGTTGGTAATCAACATTAAATTTTAGTCAGTCTAAATTTTTTTTACGATGTGGTATAATTATACTAACCAATAAACACATCAGCAAGTAAAGTGAACGGCGCAAGATATTTCAGGGTTGTGATCATGCAGAGCAACAATATAGGCACTAGCAACGCCAAAATGTATAGCCTCAGTTGGTCCAAGTCGCCCGGAGCTACAGCATCTGTGGTTTCCTCGACCAATTCTTTGATAGTCTTCGCTATTATTATCTGATAGACACAGCAGGCTCCAAAGAGGTCTATGCAGATAATGGCGTCAACGGCATAACTGAAAATTGAGAATTGATAACTAAATAATACTTTCCCAATTTTCTATAATATACATTTTACTAGCTGTGCTCTCGACTTCGTCCGCGTGGAATTTTAATTGTTACGGGGAAATTTCTGAAATAATAACGGCCTAAATTATTACTTATTACATCCGCTATCTGCCAGTGTAAGTGCCGTCAAAAACGGTCCAGCCGTTCCAGAGATTAGCCGGATCAAACAGACAGACAGACAGACAGACAAAAATTGTAAAAAATGTTATTTTCATATGCATTTAGTATAGAGCGGTTATTTTAATATTACAAACAGACAATCCAATTTTATTCATTTGTATAGATAATAAAGTTGTAGTTATTGTCGGAACATGGAAGACTAATAGGTTTCCCGAAACGAAGGCGGTTAATAGTCCCTATAATAATTGCAATGATTTTATGACGTTACTTTTGTAAAGTCAGAAGTCCGCTAGCATTTAAATGTCTTGCTTTATTTCTTGGCTTGCCTTTCGGTTTTATCAAACTAAAAATATTGCATATCTATGCAATATATTCGTATCTACGAATAGGAAATAAAATATTCACGCATATCTGACATTGATGTTTTTCCCGTCACTGTTTGGACGAAAAACCAAAAATATATGTTAGCATTTGTAGCTATTGGTATGTCCTATCAGGGATTTGGTATATCTAAAAAGTGAACGGACAGATGAAACGTTTATCACATACAATGTTTATGTATTCCATTCATTAATTTAACTCAAAAATCAGACTCCAAAAGGTCAAATTGGATGACGAATAACATTTAAAATGAAAGGATTAGATGTTTTAATCCATGACATCGTTGACATCGATTTTTTGTCCTAATTGAGCAGGTTATCTAACCCTGCTACAGCGTAAATGGATGGTTTAACGACGGTTATTTTCTGTTGCTTATTTGTTTGTCCGTGTGTTTGTTTCCATTAATCTCTCAAATGGCCTGAACAATTTGGATGAGGTATTAACGCATGGGTTTCCTAAAGGAAGCGAGGGTGGGTTGATATCTTAATTATATAATTAATTTCAAGATTACCGGAACCATTTGCTGTATTTCCTCAAGCTGGGAAACGGACCAATTTCCAACGCCGCTTCAGCGACGTCTGGATACGACATCTCGGGCAAATGAAGCCTCGTGTATAGAGTTTGTGCGGATTTTACCAGGATCTGAAACAAGGGAGAATCAGTTCACATCTAGTCAATGGGATTTCACTTAAATAAAGTGACCGGATGGTCACTGGTTTCAACCAAATCCTTTACTGGGTTTATGTCTCGTTTTTGTAAAAACGGTCAAGTGTGAGTCGGACTCGTAGGGTTCCGTACTGCCGAGCGATATAAACTCTTTTATGTACAAATGGGTTACTTGTATGGTCCCCTTTATGATCTCGTTTTTTACTTTTTTATTCAGTACTAGCTTTTACTCGAAGCTTCGCTTGTGTACATTGTATTCCAAAACATAAAAGCCATTAAGCCAACAATGATCCCAAACTGACAGACTTTAAGAGAGGAAGCTGTTGCATGTTACCATTGACTTATTATCCTGTTACACATAGGTAATTTACCAGTTACGTAGTGTTTTATTTTTAATTTGTTTATTTATTTTTCTTTCATTTTTCTTGGTTGGCAACGTGTTGGTGATGCTTTCGATGTTACTGATGTCTAATGATAACAGTAACCGCTAACCATCATATGACTCCAAGTGAAAAGGTAAATTGAAATACAAGTAAAACCCAAACGCAATCTTTTGAAATCCAAATAGTATTTTTAGTTCGTAATACTCCAAACATATATCATTGGATTCCGGAAAAAGTTCATGAAAAATCTTTCCTTTTCCAACTTCGGGAGAACGAAAAATTGTGAACGGAAGATTTCGGAGCGTCACGCGAAATAAACTGCAGTGCAGTGGTTAAAGACGGACAGGCAAGAATTTTATGTTCAGAAATTGTCAGACCTGTTTAGGAATGGCGCAGAATTTTGCGAATACTCTTTTACACTTTACATTTAGCTACAATATTAGTTTGACTTAAAACTACGTAATAAAATGAGCATGGTTTAAATCGTTAAATGGTCATTTGAAATGAAAAATTAATAAAGATGATTTTTAATTATGTACCTATACCCCATTTGACATAGTTCGTCGATTTCATTTTGTTCATTTTCACCATCGAGATATAAATATCTCGATGATTTTCACAATAATTATGGCATCTGGTTGACATCATATTGAATTTTGATTACTTTCGTGTCAATAATTATACTTACAAGATTATTCCATTGAAATGTTACAGTTTTTGGGCTACAGTGTTTGCTTCAACCAGCCAAGATTTCGTCGCTACTTACCGTCTGTTGGGATTGTAAAAGTCAAACAATTACTTATAAATAAAAAAATACAATTCATTTATAGATAAAACTTACATGCACACAATATGTTATGTAAAACCCGAAGATAATTGTGACGAACAGCGAAGTCCATAGCCCACATTTCATGTATGCTTCGTGTATTCCTAGAATTCCGCCGCCCAAACATCCTTTTATAAGGTGACCAGTTGATTCTATGGCACTGAAAAGCAAGATTATTTCCATAACATTTCGCAAGTACATAATTCGAAATACTCCATAACTGTAAACATTGGCTTTGGATCTCCAGTCATAAAGTGAGGAGTACAGATTATACACACATACATACATACATACATACATACAGGGTATTTATCACGATGCTTTCCTTCATTGAGTCAAGTGATAAATACTTTCTTAATAAGAACACAATTTTTTAACAATAAAACATTACCCTCAGGCCTCTTGCGGTGCGAGATCCCAAAGTTCAAACCACTTACTTGTCTATTACTTAACCACGTTGAAATGAGACAAAAATAAATATTACTTCAACCTTGCTACAATAAAATCATGTGAAAACCTCATCCAAATCGGTTAAGCCTAATTGAGATAATTGAGCCTAAACGGCAACAAACTCACAGACAAACGGAGAAACCAGCAAATAGATAAACATTCTTAAAAGCATTGTTATTAAACACCCATACCTACCTACTCACCTTTTTTAATCGATAGAAATTGATTGGCTACAGTTTTACTATAATAATGTAAAAATATGTAAAGTACTACTAACTACTATAGAATATACATGCACATTAGAATGACGACGAAACACAATGTTATTGATAACCTAGATTAGAAGAACTGTTTAAACATGTTCTTGCTTCTCTTTGGGTAATTTCATCCTTGACTCAATACTTAATAAAGTACTGAATGTAGAAAATATATCCTGTCATTACAGATACATTAAGTTTATAAACAAAATTTCACATACATTAAAATAAGTTACTCTATGTACGCCACAATGTGTTTGATTTGACGTGACATGACGTTTAAGATTTTGATAGAATGAATTAACGTTCGAATTTCGAGCGTAGACCGTTGTCTTGACCTTGTGTTTTGTAAATAATTATGTTGGCTTTAGACCATTAATGACCCACTATAACAGTACCGGTCTCTCCTCATAACTAAAGAGGCCTAGAGCATACTCCACCACGGCACCAGTGTGAGGATTGGTGGAGCGGGTCTCTTCTTTTGAAATCATAATATTAATCTCATCATCTCCTAAGTTTGAAATAATAATCTTAATGTGTATAAAAGACTGCTGAATTGAAATAAGTAGTTCTCCATGTCATTCAATAGTTCTGTTGTCACATAATGGTTTTTAATTCGTGTGAAGGTCTCGCGACCGTATTTAATTGTAAGAACATTTTTCGTCATTGACATTGATAACAGACAAGTCAACTTGTTTGGTCATAATTATGTGCTTGCGTAATATTGCATGTCGGTTTATATTTTTTGCACTTGAAATAACTGTGTGAGTACGAGCGCAGGCTTCTTTTTAAGGACATGAAGCACCACATTCCGCTACCGCCCATGACAACTAGTTGGATGGGTGACCGCTAGTGGCAAAATTTCTTGAGCGCTTCCGTGCGTCGGAGGGCACGTAAAGCCGTCGGTCCCGGTAGTTACCATATGGTAGCAGTCGTTAAGCCATGATGTCGTGATACCTTCGGGCGGCTTAAAAATATCCGACACTTGGGTTGGCCACTAACTCCTCCACCAATCCGCACTGGAGCAGCGTGGTGGAGTATGCTCTAGGCCTCCTCAGGTATGAGGAGAGACCCGTGCTCAGTAGTGGGCCATCAATGGGTTGAAGCCAGCCAGCCATGACAACTGTGACCGACCCAGAACAAGACTCAAATTGGGACTAGGAAGGTTAGTCCAGTTAGCGTTGGTCAGTTCGTTAGTACGTATGAGGACTGGGTCAGGGACTGTTAGTGCCAGTTAGTGCTGTTAGTTGTTCCATAGTAATACCTACTTTGTTGGCTTGGCAGTCTGTCTGGCTGCGACGAAGTCGTACGGTTCTTTTCCTGTATGAAGCGTGAACTTCCGGCCTGGTGGAGGTTGAGGAGGTGGTTTTGATGGTTCTGCATCGTGAGTTCGAGACTGGTTCACCTGTAATTAGACGTTAGGAAAATTAAGTTATTTCAAATAAATTCTGGATGTAGAGACGCTAGGTATTTAGGTACTACTATGAACCTGTAATTGTATTATTAGTGTATTTAGAGCAAATAATAAATTTGAATTAGAATTATATTATACCGTTTGGCCGTATTGGGGCGACCTAGAATACTGGCACCAATCCGTGGGGTCAGGGTGTCTTAAAAGACCGACAAGCCACCAGACGAGCCACTAAATAACAAATAATCACCCTTGTCCATAGACATCATTCACCGAATGCATCACTGATGCGTTGCCGGCGACGAAGTATTGATTAGATTTATAGATAGATTGGCAATGCGAAAGAGAAGGAACATAATGTTAGAGCGAGACAGATAGGCGAGACCATTTTGCGTACACGCTATCGGCCAGTATCGGCCCAAATCCAGTTGTGAACGAAACAAATTTTGCTTATTTTTCTCAATATCACGTTTGAAAGCGTACATTTGGTGTGAATCAGACGTAAATAATTATGTCTACGTGTGCAGTACCAGGATGTAACTCATCTAAGAAAGAAAATCATTATTTTCCTTGCACACATGCACATTACACGCATACTAGTGTATTTAATTTTTGGTCTCACTTTGATGTTTCTCTTGGCAATCTAACTCTATTATAATAAATCTATTATTGATAATGTGATTCTTACGCGAAGTGCTACCACCAAGCATGGGGTCTGTCGTCTCTTACGACATCCTGGTATGATAGCATAAAAACAGCGTCTTTATTCTAGGCCACCCTAATAAGGCCAATGATTATAATATTATCTGTTTAATGATTGCGGCGTCATATAGTCACAGATACACAAAAGCATCCAAAAATACGTTTTAAGACAATAAGGGGTATTAAATTATTACATCATATTTAAGGTTTGTCTTTTTAAGGCCCTTTACGCAACCTGTTTCAGGTAAAAATCTCTTCGTATTTGTGGTAAAACATCTTCGAAGTAACGTATAATAAACTTTGCGATTTATCACAATTTATCTGTACTACCTAATTGCCTCTGACGTGGAAATCTCGGCTAGTCAAACAAGATAAAAGGTTTTAGTATTGTTTAAAGAGGCTTCATTTAATAAATTTATGTGGTAACTATTCATCTTTTTAATGTTTATAGCCGAAAAACGGGCAGACGGGCCACCTGATGGTAAGTGGTGACCGTCGCAGATGGACATCAGCAACACCAAAGGCATCACCGATGCGTTGCCGACCAAGAAAGAAGAGTATAGAAAGAAAGAAAAAACATTCTCGCTTTGCTTCGATAAAGTTGACTTGGAAAATGTACACTTTACTCTAGAATATACATTTGAAAATCACCGTCACAAAATCAAACGCAATCTTCAACGTCAACGTTCAACGTCAAAATCACATAATATATGAACCGATCGAAATAAAATAAACACTGTGTTACCCTAAGCTTACTAATAATATTAATAATATGTATTGGTGAAAGGGCATATAAATTGGATAAGTCGTTTCTGAGATCAGTGGTAACAATCGCGTCTATTCATATTCATATTCTTAATCTACTTATTTCCTTTCAAGAGATACAGCCCTGTGACGAACAGACATAGGGTTCTGTTAACGCGTTTCTGCTACGGAACCCTAAAATCAAATAATATATTTCCCATGTTACAGGTTTATTATACGAAATATAATTATTATCTTTTTATGTGGGAGGTGAATATGATATTACATTATTTCAAACTGACGTATTATTAGCTTTTTCAAAGATACTCTTATAAGTTATTATCCTCACGTAATCCTCTGAGTAGAATGTTTTAAGATAATTTTAAAGCGAGATCAAATAAAGTGAGATAACATAATAATTATGTAAGTCAAATATAATATTCTAGATTAATATTTTTTAACGTTCTCTAAATGAAAATAACTTTTACTGGATCCATCGCGTGGCTGATAGTAGGTCTATTTTGTCTTGTTTTTCGAAATGTACGTACCTACGTATTATTGTGGAACAGCAAAACCGCTGCGACTTCTTGCTACGGTGCGGTAGCCACTACTTACAGCAAATGAATACGTAATCAACTTATTGAAATGTTACATTTTTTTGGGTTTAGCGTGCATTTGTCAAGGACGCAATTTTATTATTTAAATGTCGAGAGGGGGTTAATGTAAAGTTAAATCCAGGTTTGTGGGATCGCAACCCATCTCTTTAACTGGCAAACTATTGGTCTCACATAAAACTTGTTAGAACATTTTTCGTTGCAAATTAAATTCTCTACAACTTCGGTCATGCAACTTTTATTTGAAGAAACAAAAATAACAAAGAAAGAAAGAAAAGAAAATTTGTTTAAATATTATCATAGATTTTCAAAATATAAATAGACATACGCTAATATAATAATAGTCGTAGACTAGTAATATGGTTCACGACTGTGCGGAACCCTTAGTAAAACAAAACCAATGCACAAAACCATGACACCTATCAAACCTATGCGGGTTGAGACTCGTACATCGAGGCGATCGATAGTGTTTCATAAAAACTTTTTTCTATTTTTGTATCTGCGTTTTGATTAAAAACGACTAGACTGATTTATTTTTTGCCAGTCCGTTGTGACTGGCTAAAAATATTTTTTGATTAACATGGAAATAGTGCTATGGTAGACATCAGGAGCGCCTGACAGTATCTCAACCGCACAGCAAGATGCATTACGTGGTGAGATTGGTCACCGATATAAGGATGGCCTAGCGCTCCATGTTACAAAAAATATATTTAAACAAGTAGGTCATCTACAAACAAAGGTATCCCGATCGACCCGGTTTGTTAGTGTGCACACCGCTGTCTCAGCACATACGTATGCAACTCAGAACGCACACAAAAATTATCATTGGAGGCCTAAGGACGACACTGTTCTTTCCACGCTGCATGGCAAGCTTGGCACGCTGCATGCACAGCGCGCACACAATCTGTCCTCCCCACTAACGCGTGTGTTGATAATCTACTATTCTGTATGTATGTTGGTTACACTCTTCATTATCATCATCAGCATTTGCTTCTGAGGGTGACTACCAATACACTTACGCCGCTTTGGAAGCAAATTTTAATTTTGTTATTGTTTCGTCTATCACAAAGTCCTCATCGATCACCAATAGTCATCGAGGAAATGGAGTTACCCCTCACTTGATTGATTGGACAAAATAACCAATCACGAAATTTATAAGTCCATACCATTTGATGACGTAAGAGAAACAATGAACAGACAAGGTTGATTGGTTGTCATTTTTCGTTGTCTATCTTTTATTGTCTTTCATATGTTATGTATTTACATACAAGACATACAAGACAAGAACACACCCAGACCGAAAAAGAAATTCTAACTCACTATTAAAATATCCGCCTCGCTGGGTATTGAACCCGGGAACTCCTGAACGGCGTCAGTAGTCCCGCAACGTAACCATTGCACCAAATGGGTCGTCAAATTCGGCAAGTTTACGGGTGTTCAATTTTTTTTATGAAATCCATAATGTGAAAGCCATAATAAAAACAGCAGTTATTTAAAAATATCAGTAAAGTGTTTATATACATTATGTTTCTTTTTAAAGCTATCCATTTAAGTATGGGGTATTTCTATAAAAAATCTGCGTAACGAAAAAATATACTTACAACGATAACATAAAAACAAAAATCTCTCATATTAATTCTGTCGGATACAGGCTATTTTCGAGAAATATTAAAGTAGATTATACCTAACATAGCTATGAAGAAAAATAAACTTTATTAATTGAAATTACGGGGGCGGAGGCTGAAGCCCTTAACCTCCGCTTTATGTCTACAAATAGATAATTTATTGTTCAATAAACAATAACAAAATAAGGTATTTGCTCACCTTTTGAACATGCTTACCAAATAATTCCATGTTATACCTACAATTATTCTTTTGAATGTAGTTAGTGTACTGGTTCGGTTGGTAATGCCAATAAAACAACAAATCAGTTCAACTACACTCCTACTCGCTCGGTGTTCGGGCAGAGAGAGCGCAGTCAGCAGTTACTTGTACTTACTTCCAGCGCCCCCACCGCCGAGCACTCCGCACAGTATTCGTGCATATATTTATTGTGTTCACAATATAATTATGTATATATTACATATACACTACAGTTAGTATACATTTATCCCTTAATTTTCATAATTTAAGTATTATATATCTTTTTGTACAAACAATTAAATAGCATTATTGACAATTCGAACCTACTTCAACACTTCTCACTTAATATCCCATATAATTTACCACGACATCCAAGACCATTACTCGCCCATAGAAAATTCAAAACTAACTTAGGACGCAATTCTCTCATCCCTAGACTATGCAAACTATTTCAGGAGTTCCTTAGTAAAGACGAGACCATTGACATTTTTCATGATAAGCTTGCATTATTTAAAAATAAAATTCATAGGGTTTTAAACCCAAAATCTTACAAAATTTCCTGATCAGGTATTACAATTTTAGGTATTCATACCTACTACACAATTTGCACATTTAGTATCGTATTTATTTTTTATCATATTTATAACATATGTATTGCAATCGTATATTTATATCATAATAATTATATAGTATTTTTTAATATGCTTGTTATCATCATATTTATAAAGATAAGAGACGTGCAATGTTAATGCATCTAAATACGCATGCTGTGTTCATCCGTAATTAAAATTACAAATAGACTAATTTTAAGACTTAGATCTGTAATCACTGCTGGTTTTTGTAATTTTGTGGATGATCCTATAAATAAATAAATAAATAAATAAATAAATAAATAAATAAATAAATAAATATCACTTTTTTGCTTTTACGAGTATATTATGTTTTCTACTATTACTGGTAGAGAATGCTACTTAGTATTAAGTCCGCCTATTGTACCTACCACTTATCTTAAGGGTCAATAAAGCATACAAAAATCGTTATCATCGCAACCCATAACTGTTCTACTGTTGGGCACGGATCTCCTTTCACATTGTGAGGGGCTGAGGGGTACGGGCCATATACCACCACGCTGGCCCTGCGGATTATCGGACTTCACCCCTCTTTTGGAACATTATGGAGATCTTTCAGATGAGCAGGTTGCCGCATGATGTTTTCCTTCACGAAAGCCAAAGAGTATATAAACACTTGACCGAAGCAAGCGATAATTAAATTCTAATACGCACATATTCCACCAATACAAAACAAAACAAAAAATACGTCACAGAAATTAGCCGTCAGTCGTGTTAAAAAGGCTTTTATCACTCATGAATAGAAATTACAAATTATGTAAACAAACCGCATAACATTATTTTAATTACTTAAAAATCTGTTTGTGTAACCAAATACTATCCAAAGTGTTCATAAAATTTGATTAATTAAATTTGGTTATAGACTTACATGATTAGAGTTTAATTCCATGATCATTGGTAAATATCACATATCCTCGTCATAGCAGACGCGGGCGCACACTAGCAGACTTGGTATCAATTGTAATTTTGCTTACAGCCTGTGTCGTCTCTACGACCTTGGACAGTCGTGTATAAAACTTGATAATGTATATTTTTGCAATATATAATTCTAATTTTTGCTTACTTTCTATATGAGCTTGAGAACAATCTCACCTGATGATCCTCACCTGAAATGGAAATGAAGTCCTTGATTTTGAGCGTACTAATCTTCTTGAAGGCTTCCACACCATACGTAGACGGGAACACTTAGGTACTTTTACGAGTATGTTCATGTTATTAGATCTTGGTTAGATGGTTTTGATTTTCGGCCTTTGACTGTCCAATGCTCTTCAAGGATTAGATAGAAATTCGTTAGTGAAAGGCCAAACATGCTGGGCTGGACTTTGACAAAGACTTCTTATCAGATTTGAGGTAGTCCAACCTCAAAGCCTAGATGCGCCAGAGGTTTTATTACAATGTTTGAGTATGACACCCACTATGAAATGATCTCAGTTTCTCTGTAGGAAATTGTATTATGTATTGTATATTTACTTATGTCGCTCCGATTGTTATTATTAGATATTAGTGAAGCCATGTCGGAGGCATTCGGGTGGCTTGGTAATTGAAGTGCGTCATCATGTCTATGGAGACTTCTGAGAGAGTATGGGAGAACTGGGAGAGTTCCATTAATGCGATCTTATTTTAACGAAATTTATGAATATTAAAGTTTCATTTTTTTCCCCGACGGTACCAACTCGTGTCCATTGATAAACAACACTTATAATTTCGGTTCGTTATCTTTGCATCTGAGTATCACAACTTCTCAGTTAATACACCTGTTATGAGTTGTAGCCTCTTGAAACATTGTCTTCTATGGAAAATTTACAATTATAAAGCTTATATTCTTATTTAACTATACTGATTATTCTTGAAATCTTAAACAAGCAATCATTAACACTAAACTGGAAGTCATGAAATACATTTAAATATCAATTCCTGATAACAATTTACGAAAGTTTTAAAAACGTTAAATCCTATGCTGTCGATACTACCCGGAGTAAGTGCCAGTAATAATATTAATTACTTAATGATAATATTGACCATAAGAAATAATGTCATGATCTTTACCACCAAGCCTTTCTTCTGCTTTTTACGACACCCTGAACTGCATGGTGTTGGGGCCAGTATACCTCAATACGGCGCACATTCTTCATCATCCATCCAAACCTAATCTATTGTTACGTTGTTATTCTTGTTGAATCTTTTAAGTTGCAACAGACATGCCGCTAAGCCATAAATCCTTTACAAACGTGTACTGTCATTAACATAATGACACGCAACACAGTTACATTTTAAGGAAAACATTTCAATAAGGATAAAACTAAGAAAGAACTGGTTTTCATGTCACCTCAATTCACTACAAAGATATCCTTATATTCGCATGCATTGAGCATTACGGTTTTACTTATCTACTTTGTGATTACGGTCTAACGTTGTTTTTTACTCAAATTCAACGCTTTATTTAAATAAATAATTTATTACTTTATTATTTTGTTACGGAAGAACCAAACCGCCTCGTAGTCAGGAGGTCTTTTGAGGAGTGATAATTTTCATGGCTCCTGAGCACCCTTATCAATTATCATGAACACAAACCACACAGTGCTTTTGTTCTAATAATTATGTACATATACCTAATACTACCTACCTACCTACCTACTACCTACCAAACGAGCATGCAGCACCATCTTCCGCCGCCACCCATGACAATTGTGACCAACCGAGAAAAACATTCAAATAGGGACAAGGATGGTTAGTCCAGTTAGCAAACGGGGTTAGAACATTAGTTTAGTTAGTTTGATATTAAGTATGAGGACAGGGCCAGGGACTGTTAGTGATAGCTAGTTAGTACCTATTGTTATTAATAGTTCAGATAGTAATTATTAGTAAGAGTCTTATTCCAATTCAGTCACAGATGCATTGCTACCTTTGAGGACTGAGATGATCACCGCTAAAAGTGTAACCGGCTCGGCTCCACACCTTTCTAATTATAATAATGTTATTTAAAAATATCAATAATAAAATGATAGCTATCCTAATTACCAAAGAAGGGGAACAATATTTATCCAACTAGACTATTATTGTTACTGTATGAGGCATAAATTAAACAAATGTAAACCAATAATTGTCGTCACCTCTTCAATTCATCAAGTATCGTTCGTTCATTGTACCAATAAATAGTCATCAACAGCTCCAATCAAATTTTCAATGACAATGTGTTTGTCATGTAAAACGCATTGTCATTTAAGCTTGTGCCTGTAAATAAGTTACCTATAAATATGTATAAATTTGTAATTTCCTGTATCGCACAATAAATAATATTTCTATTCTATTCTATTCTATCCGCTTGTGCGGTGGAAATTATTAAGGCAGAACTAAGGCTCAATCACTATTCAAACGAAGCCGAAGTGAAGCGGAGCTTAAGATGTATTTTTTACACAGTTTCTTACAAATAGCTAATAAACCCTACACTATGCCCATATACCGGCGAGATTACGCTGGGTGGTAGAGCCCAACAATTGACAGAGGAAATATTTACCCATGGCCTTGTTTCTTGTTTGTTGTTTAGCAGGACGCACCACGATTAGGGGTAGTTGATTTGGACTTGAGTATGGGTCCTTCGACCCGTAAATACACTATTTTGACCTTTATCTTCACAACACCTTGTCTTTGAAACAAATTGTAAAGCGCATATTTCATGGCCTTTTTGTCGAACACATACAGATTGTTTTTAACGCTCGACGCTCTAGCAGCGCAGAGCGAATTCGCTATAAGCGTTGCGACTCGTGTCCCTCGGGCTAATTTATGCAGCCTGAATTCAGGCTTGCGTTTTTATTTTGGCGAAAATGTATTATATTTGTATGCTTATTCAAATCGCTACTCGCTTAAGTTTTTACGCGTCCGGAAATAGTAATTATACACAATGTTCCTATTCGATAATGCCATAATAGCTAGATTAATTCGCCTAGAACTCAAGTGTTGGTAATCCCTCTCAATAAGTGCACATTTATCGGCATTTCAAACGGTTTGACACAATACGTGTAGGTAAGCCTTTTTGTGTTGAAACCGATACAGTAGTTTATCAGAAATGCTAGAGTGTTAATTAATCTCTCGTGTATGGCAGAAGAGTATTATTATTATTTGTACTTTATTGTAACTTTGATTACTGTGTAAGTCGAAGTTGAGTGTACAAGAACCCTGGAGGCCTGGATAGGCGTTACAGGAGATTGACCGCAACTTAACAATTGTTAATAAATTGCTTATATGTTCAAAACCTTTAAACATGATCATGTACTTGCTTAAATATGTTACATATTTTTTAACTGAAAATTGGTGTGTAAATATCAAGTTTACATTTTTTGTGTTCCATGACATGAGCTTCGATGCAGTGCCTTTATTATTATCAATGTGGCATACGGGACCCTTTTTAAAGTGTATAGTTTGTGAGATATACCTCTACATATCTACCTATTCGTAAACTATAAAACTTGAAAAACCAAATTCTATCCACATCGAGGTAAATATAAAAAATCAATGAGAAAAGGAGCCCTCTTTAAGGAATTTGACTTTTCCGGCTTTCGCAATGCCTGTTTACCAACAAATTTTATTTGCCACATGCCATTTTAAAATCTTTTAGCTACTTGGTGAATAAATTTAATTAAAAATATTGTATATTGAACTTGCGTTTGCACCTCAACATTCTCAAAATATTCTTAGAGCCTATAAATTTATCATAGCAATATTTATGCTCGCAACTGCTAACATTATTTACAGTTGTGTATCAGGCGCTGCGCATGCGATAGCCCGCCTTCGCTTCGCTTTGGGAAATTTATGCCTTAGGAAACTATTGTTAACAGCCATATTGGGTTGGCCTAGAATAATTATCCCAATCATATACCTTAAACTAGCCCTCTTGTTTTATTCAGTCGCCTAAGAACTTGTGTTCCAGCTTGGGGCTTGAGAGCCAGTACCTATTGTTATTGTTTCCTTTTCCTATACATCTGTGATGCCTTCGGTATTACTGAGTTTACTGACGTGCATGGGCGCCGGTGACCACTTACCATAAGTGTCGTCTAAACTGACTGTAACACAGATCGTTCTAGTTTGAGGGTATAAATGTGTAAGCGACACTTAATATTATTAAAAACCCTTCCATTAAGCTGCTGTTGACTGAAAACACGTCGACTAATACCTTAAACTCTTACAACCACAATTATTATATATTCACATCACCAACCCGCTATTAGCTAAGCTGTCAACACAAGTACCTAGGTATTTTAACGAACAATCAAAATTAGTAGTCAGTAGGTTTGAATTATAAAATTAATCTGAAAGACCGAGTAAACTGACATTGCTAATTAAATTTTAATGTCAAGCGCGAAGAGAATAATTAGTTGGCAGACCGCGATGCTGTTAAAAACGAATGAGCCACGAAATTGTTAGCTCGCCTACAGTTCACATTCTATAATTAATCCTTTTTAGAGACAAAATTGTAATAGACCGTCGTACTAGTTGGTACAGTAGCTCTGTCGACAGTTTATCTGGGCTTTCTGCGAACAACACAACTACTTCCGGCGTCCCAATATACTCCAAAATCCTTATGTTAATGATCATAAATTATAATAATTACCGAAATTTAATAGTTGATAAATACAAATTATATCAATAAGTAGTTTTATTGTTTATACATAAGTGTAATCCCACTTCCGGTTATATCGTTAGTGAGGTTGATGGTAGGATATAAATATTGCGAGCCAAGATAATGCAGGCACATTATTGTTGTATACGGGGAAATTCTGCCAGAGTTTATACTTGCAACAATAATTGGTATATTTGTGAAACGAATTATCGATAGGGAAGTGTTTCGTCATTGCTGCAGCCAGTGTGAAGGTCGTCACGTCTTCCAAGACCAAGGCCACCGATGGTGAAGGTTGAAGTTCGAAAGATGTTCTCATATAACCTTTTTTATGGATTAAATATAGCAAACACCATCCTTCCACTGCTGCTCATGAAAATTGCACCCAACACAGAACAAGACTCAAATCGGGACTAGGATGGTTAGTCCAGTAAGCAGAGGGTGTTGTTAAGAACGTTAGTTAGTCAGTTCGTTAGTATATAAAATTTCCTAGTCTTTGCGTGGCTCATTCCCACTGTGACCAAAAAACATAAGACTTTAGGTTAGTTAATAATCTCTCACATCGATCGGTCAGATAGTCTTTCAATAGCAACAACAACCCAACAACTTTAAAACATCGAAGCTATTTATATTAAGCGAAACTTTAAAATTTAAAGTATCGCTGAATCACCAATGCTAACAAAAAGAAAAAGGATAATGTCTACTTAATAAAACCTCTTCTTTGATTTCTTACATCTATTTTATTATTGATATTAAATAATCTTTAATCGTATGAATAAATCGCACCGCAACATAGAAGTAGGCCGATTATTATGAACATCACGTCTTTTGGGACTCTCCATCTGAAAATAAATCAACCATAAAAAATCGGTAGGTTTTTTTGTAGCCTGAAGGGCTGACGTAAAAGCAGACATAGCCATCTAATGGTAAGTGGTCATCGTCGCCTACGGACACGAGCAACAGTCAGCGGAGACACCAGTGGAACGCCGGCGCTGAAGGAGAACTCTTTTTACACATTTTAAAGAACCCCATGTCATAGCGCGCCGGGAATACCTCGGAAGGAAGCTCGTTGCACAATTTGTTCGTACGTAGCAACGTAAGTAGGATCGTGAAAATCGGTTCTTAGATTTTTTAAAATTAGTTCTCAGGATTGCTTCTAGAATTTCCTACGTGAAATTTCCTACCGCGATTTAGGGAACTATGTAGTTAAATATTGTCCTTTACTTGAGTTGGAACTGATCTTGCCTTTTGAGCAACGTGTCCCAGGATCTGTTGGAGCAGACATTTATGTGACTGATAAATGTCTGTCCAATCTGTCCATGCTATACAGAGAATAATAGTGCAGGGATGTGTGTGTGAATGTTCATTTACTCGTATTAGATATGTAACTATTGTGATCTATCTTGTTACCTTTTCCCTCGACGCTCCTTCCACATCACTAAAGTTTCAATAACTGCTGGAAATATGAACACGATGAAACCTAGGAAGAAGTTTCCGAGCTAGAAATTGTTTAAAAAAGTTATAAGACTTCTACAAAATTGCTATGCTTAAACATTGGAGTGTTTTGTAAAACTTTTATTCATTTATATTATTACAGAAGTGGACAATCAAAGACTGATGGATGAGTAAAAATTTGTTTACTCTACTCAATGCTTGATAATAATCTGCCCAGATGGTAAGAGGCAATGAAGTCAAAGATATTGAACGTACCAACTTATAAAAGCGTTTGCACTCCTCTTGAAGACTACCAAGTACATATGTACTTGGATTTTTCTCGTAATCTTTGTTATTAAATCAAAATACTTATTTGACATACAAATACATCATGTTAGCATGGTAATCTCAACGACGTAGATATAATTATTATGAATAACGAACTCGAACGAAACTTCTTAAAGCGCATACGTAAAAATAAATGTTAGTACTTACAAAACTCATCCACGTAATGAGACTTGGGAAAGCGATAGCTAATCCCGTTATAAATAAAACATGCAAACATCTGTAAAATCTTTCCCATATACCTCGCCTCCTGAAAGATATTTTTTGTATACCTAATTAGTAAATAGATTTTAATATACGGGGACCCATGGTCGCATGGTTAAAAATCTCATAGTTTAGAAGTCTATGGGGTAAGCTGTAACTGTTTGTGAGCGGTTTTCAATAATATTGTGCTAAGCTTCTTATTTCAATCGGTTCATAAAATACAAATTAAAAATTAATATCACTTTAAAGAATCACGCGTAACAATATTCGAATGTGAGTATGTACAAGGGACATGTTTCCCGAAGCGATGCGAGGGCGGGTTTACTAGCAGTACAATAATACAAAGCAAGATCTTGCAATTCAGCGCAGCTGTAACACCTTAGGGACGTAATTACAAATTTTGTGGTAATAACAGTTTGCGATGCAACAAAATCTTAAAGCTATAATCCACCAATTAGTTATATAGTTACATAGACGTAGCATAAACATAGCATTAGCAGACCTTAAAACTAAGAAAATTTGCATTTAGTTTCAGAATAGACACTAGGAACGAATAAACAAGACTGTTATTTAATGATACCGGTAGATTACCAATTCCGCTTTTAAAAAAATAAAACCCAAGTTAATTTATTATTAAATGAACTATAGTGACATCTATTTTAGAATACTAAAAGTAGACTAAAACCCTCAAGCATGCTTCATTACACAAACCATAGACGTGATAATATTTCACGCATTACCACCACAAACCTTCTGTGACGCTTTCCGATGTAGTACCAAATTACTCTAAAAGGAACCCAGAAGTGTATGGCGAATGTTACCCCGAGAGACGCTACTAACAGGAACTGCATTACGATTGGAACTCTGAAACGGCAAAGAAGATTTATTATTAATAGAAGTTCAATGACATGTAACACTTTAGCACTGAATGATTCGTGAGTATAAATACATTTTACGTGTATATTGCGGCTTACTACTGACGGCCGTTCTCAATGGATAGAATATCTATCCACTATCCTCAAATCAGTTGCCTAGCAACTGTCAAAAACTGTGGTAGATATATAAATTAGGTACTTCTTTATTTCTTCTTTTAATTCTTACTCCATTTATTTCTAAATAGTCTTAAAATCTTTGATTATAGATGCAGCTATATTGTATGTATTTGGGCTGCTGTTTCGAATAAAATCTTCACTGAGTCTGTACCTATCTCTTAATAAGCGTGCAGTTAAAATAATAACTCTGTCTGTGGGAACAGAGATAGAACAAATTGAGCTCCAGTGATCTCAGAAACACTTAGTCGGCAATACCATCGCAGTGTAATGGAAATGTGTTGGTTTTAGCATAACAGCTTAGAGTAAGGATTAGCTTGCTAATGTTCCTACAGTGTTTGGTAGAACCAAAATACTTTTGTCATTTTCTTTGATGGAAGAGGTGTAGGTTGAAAATATTGTCCTAGTCAACAATTTTAATAATTTCATTTTACTTAGAACTTCAAAGTTTCTATTTTATTAGATTGTAGCCTTTATAAATAACGTAAACGTTGAATTAAATAGTTATAAATTTGAATTTAAAATGGATAATCCCATTTTTGTTGTCCCATTATAATGTTACCAGTTATAAGTCGATTATAAGTCACTAATTAATTAACCAAAGGTTAATAATTAACCATTTTTGAACAAAGTGCTAAAAATAAACGTGCTAGCATTGGCGACGGTACTCCAGTTGGTACTTAGTAGTGACACTACCTGTTGAGCGAGAAGATCCCAGGTTCAATTCTCGGTAGGAGCATATATTAATGTGACAAATAAATGTTCATTTTCGTATCTGGAGTGGCTGTGATGTCTCATACGTGTGTCCCTGACATTCGTGAACCCTAGTCGATGTATGTGTGAAAGCGTTTATTTATTGATCTGATACATTACAGGAAAAAGGTAACATACGTGGCCATCGGCAAGTGTATAGTGATGGGCGACCGACAGCTCTCGCCCCATCCCCAGTAACCGAAGAATCCGATAATTGCGACGAGACTGACCACAATTGCCATTCCTAAAAATATTAAAAAAACAAAACATTACGAAAAATATTAGAAAACCTGGCACAGTGCTGGCAATTATACAATAATAAATGAATAAGAAAAGAAAATACACAGAGAAAAGTCAAACAAGCTGAAGGGGCACCCAACGGTAAATACATCACCGATATATTATGTTGTTGAACAAGAAATAAGAAACACAGAATCAAAGAAAAATACAGCCACGTTATACATTAAAGGTAAAGGATAGCAAACAATCATGCTATATAAATTAACGGCGAGTGGTTTTTTGGTGGAGAATTATTTTTGACGTGATAACGTCTTATAAAACGATTAACGATGCCGACTGAACGCACGAAAAAGTATGACGTCATTGTCACGTTCCGCCAGAGCCGAACGTGCAAGCGAGAGCCCGGAACAAGCGATAGAGAGGCACGATCAGCCTGAGCGTTCGGTTTTCTTTTATGTTTTCTTATGACGCTATCACGTAAAATTATCGTCCACAAATCGACTTTACAGACAACCATTATTTTTTTCAAATATCACAAACTAAAGTCAAACTAACCACAACGCAGCACGAAACCGAAGTACTGTGGTTGTCGCATGTAGTTTTCAATTGGCAACGTTACACCGACGCCTTCTATGCTGTATATGCTGACTCCACAGAAACGAATCCAGCCTTGTATGCTTTTCCACGCGGGACGTTCACTTAGCTTCGGAGCAACACGGAGACTGTAGTAAATAGTAGTTAGCACGCATATTGCTAAAAGATGAACAATATGTGATTATTATTATACCTTTTGGGTATACCTAGCTTGTGATATCTGGTACAAAACAGAGTGTACAGAAGTTAAAATCATTTTTACAGCGTATCTATGTGTGTTTACTTCCCTTGTGCAAACGACTCGTTAGGGAAGTAACTAGCAAAAAGCAGAAATTAGAAACGAAATTTTTCTAACTCCGTATTTCGCGCAGTTTTGCGCGCGTGGAATTTTGAGAACGACAAAATATTGCAAAAATGATCCCAAGAAATAGCACTATTAGGATAGAAACTATCCTTTGACCTTTCCAGCTTAACAAATCTCCAAAACAAATCTCCAAATCTAATTAAGCGTGAAAACGTAGCAGAGAGACATACAGAGTTATTTTCGCATTAAGAATATAATCATGTATTGATTATCTTACCACAAAACACATCAGCAAGTAGTGAAAACGGCGCCAAATACTTGAGACTTCTTATTAAACATAACAGAATTAATGGACCAGTTATTATTAATACGTATAAGCTTATTGACAATCCACGCTCCTTTATATTAGACGATATTGCCTCTAAAACCTACAATAATAATTGCAAGAATCAATTCCCAAAGTCCGCAAAGAAGAGAATTTGTTAACAACGGCCGAATTGTTTATGTATCAAAAAATTGAATCAAAAGGAATTCAAAGTACCAGTAAAAGTAAAGTTAATGCTTGACCACAATCCCATTTGATGGTAAGTGGAGAAATGTGGTCGTGGTAGAGCGCACTAACTTAGTAGCAGCCTATTCACTCTTGATTTGAAGACACCCACATTATAATTGAATGGGCAAACCGATTTATTCTAGTCCTTCTTATTATTATTTTTAGTTTTATATTTATTTTTATATTATTATTAGTTATGGGTTCCGATGATGATGATGATGAAGTGAGGTTCCAAGGGTTTATCCGTAATTTCATACATACCTCCTTAAGAGTTTGCGCGAGCATAATTTGAAAGATGCAACAAGTACCGCAAAACTCTATGAAGAGGAACGACTCCACTAGATATCTGAAAACAAAGCACCAAGCAAAACGTAAGTAAGAAGTTTCTTCATTCTTTTATTAACCCTGCAATCTTTCTTTATCATAATATGATACAACATTCTGTTTCTCTTTTGAAATTTCACAAAATTTATGATGATGAATTTAATCTATGAATAAACCCTTAATGGCAGGCTCAAGGCACCAACAAATAATCACAAAGGCATAACAATAAATTGACCTGAAAGGACTAAAAGGCTGCAACTGCCCGCAAAATTTCAACGGTCTACTGCCCAAGACGGCTCTAGGTACTCTTAGCCGAGAATAGACAGAATTATTTATGTAATGCAGGAACAATTGTTTCAACTACGACACTCTACTAAATTCTTATTAAGATTATGTTTGTACCTTATAATATCTACCAAATAACATTCTAAATAATTTGTGTATTATTACGCGAAGAGAAAACTTTGTATCCCCTAAGAATATTACATGTGTGAGATCTAGCATTTATTAAAGTTTACACGGCGAAAAATGCAGAAAGTATAAATAAGACAAAAAAACCGCTAACACACTCATACCCCCGTACTAGAATTCCCTGTGTCACAAATCACAAACACCCAAGAACCAACCCGACCCGACAACAAACATTTACATACATAATTGTATCTGTCACATAAATATCTACTCGGCCGGATATCGTACCCGAGACCCCTCGTTTCAAAGGGACACTACCAACTAGGCTTCAGAACTCATAAAAAAATAAAACCTGTACCCATTGATGGTCTATAGAAGCTGTTTACCTGAAAGCCTTGCTGTAGCGCCTGATCACCTTAACTGGACCGGTGGCAACAGCAACTTCTGCTAACTTTGGGTACGACAATCTGAATACCCGAAGACGGGTGTACATTGTTTGAGCTGAGTTCACCAGACTCTGTGGACATAATATTGAGACTGAATTCCTGAAAATAGCTAGCAAAATAGAAGCAGTTTTAGGATTAAGGTTCAAAGGCAGTTGGTTTTAACGTTCAAATCCTGCATACACCATTAATTTTTAAAAATTGTGTGCGTGTTAGAATAACCGAATTCACAAAAGTTATATCTAAGTGGACACGTCACATAGTGACGTTACCTCAAGCCTGAATCACCCTGCCGAAGTCTAATATTAATACGGCTCCGTTTGTTACCATTTGTATACTGAACCCTGCCGGTTTCTTGTAACCTTTTCGTTTTAGTTTTTGTACTTGATGCAACAGCGGACATATACACAATACATTCATAAAAAATGTGTGCTTCTTATAAAAGATCAAGAGATACAGCCCTGTGGAAGACAGTCGGACGCACGGATTGCAGTCTTAATAAGACGGGACTCCGTAGGCACTCATGGTGTACTGAACCCCAAGTACGAAAATGAAGATAAGTACAAAATAAGTCTATTACTTACTAACATAGAAGAAGAAATAAGAAGACCGATGAAGATAGTAGAGACCAGAGAAGTCCAGAGGCCTCCGTACATGAAGGCCTCATGCATACCCAGGATACCAGCGCCAAGACATCCTTTGACTAAATGGGCGATTGATTCTAGTAAACTGCTTAGAAAAAAGAAGTATATGTTTGCTCAAATCGGACAAATTTTAGTATGTTTCTACTACAGGAATAACACAAAATTCGTTCTTCGCTGATGTGTTCTACTCTTAAACTACGTCTCTACCAAGTTTCATCTCGGTAGATGAAGTAATCCATTTTGCGAATGTAATTTTGTCTGTCAGTCTGTTACCTTTTCACGCTTAATCAGCTAAACCAATATAGATGAAATTTGGAATAGAGAGAGGTTGTGATCCTGGAAAGGACTTAGGATAGTTTTATCCCGATAATAATTATGTTTTTAATATTTCGTGTAATAAAATAAAATAATCTATGAGTGAGTGAGTTTTTCTTTCGCTTTAATTTATTATTATACATATTGATAACGTACCTGGTAGCGTACAAATTGCTTCTCTCAGCAACAAAATCATATTCAAGCCTTTCTACTCCCGGGTAAGATTCGTGATAATTAGTACTTTCAGTTTTGTCCAAATATTCCTCGACTTCCATTTGCAATGTGCTGAGAGATGTGATTTCATTTGCCTTAAAATTAATCATTGTTAGGGTATTGCTTTAAATCATATTCAATAACCTCTTTTTCATTTGGATTTTTTTTATGCTAATAGCTGGTGAACGGACGATAGGTGGATAGACCATCAGAGACAAACCCTCTGATGGTAATTGGTCACCGTCACCCATGGACATCAGCAACACCAAAGGCATCTCTGATGTGGCCCAGAAAGCAAGGAGAGGGAAGAGAAAAAATTGCTTACGTCATCTTTCTCTTCTGATGCTACAGTTGGCGATTTACTTTGATCTGGCTAAAAGCAGTGTAATAATTATTATAACAATCCTTAAGTTGGTTTTCATGTACATATTGGTTTCTAATTCAATTGAACTTATCAATTTCATGCTAACCGATTGCCCTCCAGGAGTTTGTGGTTTTGGCTTATCTTCTTCATTGTAAGGTTTCTGTGATACAAAAGTACGAAATTAAATTGATTGTAGTGTAATTAACTCTTAGTGTTACACATATAATTATGTTGTTTACCAATTAGTCAATTGAGACGATCTTTAATTTAACTTAACTCTAACCCCCGCTTGATATCTAAAAAATGAAATTGCGTCGTCTGACAAACGCAACCCCAAAACTTTTCAATGGACTAAATGACAAATGGAATGAGTTTTAAAACGTTTTCAAGTTATCATGCTTATGATTTTCTTAGTAAAGATAACCCTAATTATTGTTCTACCGATTTCATTTCATTGCTAAAAATTTTAAGCTGAACATTCCTCATTATTTTACGCCCTTTTAATTATTTCTCAAATAATTACACACTTAAGCCTCTCAACCAGGTTTCATTTTTCAAATTTAGGTTTCAAAGCTAATTGGGCTTATTATAAAATAATAAAGGAATATGTAGTTTCAATAAATGCAAAGCAATAAATTGAGTCACTGTTAGTTGTGCCCTTTTTCCTTATGACGGCAGCATCGAGGAGTACTTGGCCCTCAGAACTAAAAAAATATGAAAAATATCAAGTACGTAGAATTTGAGGAAGTATAATAGTTCTAATTCAGATTGCAAGATTTGACCCACATGTACAATACAGACATGGCAAGTTAAAAAAAGCTTGTAAAAATATTAAAATACACGTACCTGATTGAGAGACATCTTAAGCTTGCTACTGACAAATCTAGATGACTATGCATTTAGACGTTACAGCTTATAGGAACATTATTTCGAAACTTACAAGCTTGATATACTATAACCTGATTAAAAACTGAAATTATTCTATTTATAATATATGTACTATTGTATATTATAAATAAAATTTAATTAAAATAGAGTATTATCATTGCAGAGGATTGCAGGTTAGATTTTAATGTCATAAAAAATTTAGTGAGATGTTAGTGTGTACGTTCTCTGTGGTCATATGCGCAAAGAGGATATAAACACTACATATGCACTTAATAGTGATAAGTAAATATTTGATTTGTAATGTCTACCTAATGCTGATCTCTACTGTATGGACCTTTTTGTTCTAAGTCTATAAATCCTTTAGTAAAATACCTCATACTCCCACGATTTACTTATAATAGAAAGAGAACTTGTTTAATCTTTGAAATAAAACGAAAATATACCCAGTGGAATAGAAATATATTGACATATATTAGCACTCCGGACACCCAACGTAAGGTTCCGTTACAGCATAGCCCTTAGTGCTGCCTGTACAACTATTGTCATCGCAAGAGTTTGCTTCACAATCATCGCAACTATCATCTTCCACATCGTCCTCACATTGGAACTTCTGTTCACATTTAATAACGCATTTATTATTCTTGGGTCCAGTGAACTTATTATTACAAGTATCTTGACATTCATTTTTTGCCTGACATCTTAAGTTATTTGATATGCGCAGCAGGTTCTTGATTATTGGTGATCTTAGAATTTCCCTCTGCCTGTTTATCCTCTTTTGCATTGGCAGTAAAGCGTGGTGAAGTTTCTTCTCGATATCATAATTTTTTTGGGGCTTATAAAGTAAATTATTTTGGGGTTTCTTCTTCTTCTCCAGCTGAAATTGATATAAAGTTTTGAGCATTAACGTCATGAAAATACTAAATGGACATATAGATTACTGTTGAGTGCCAGAGAACTGCTCAGCAACCTTCTGCTTATTTTACAACTAGCAGACGCACGGCGAGTATCCATCCTTTCGTCGTGAACATCTCCGAGGGACGAACGAGACGCTTTGCTTCGTCTTTTATGATACGTACCGCAAAGGACCGGAATAAGTTGCCTGCGACGGTGAACCCGGTCGATTATAATGTGGGTGTCTTTATGTCAAGAGTGAATAGGTTTTTTCTAAATTAACGCGCTTTACCATCTGAAGGCTACGTCGCCACTTACCATCAGGTGGGTTCGTTATGTTTCCAAAACACTTTATATGCAATTCACACTTAGAATGAGGTCGAGAAGTATCAACAAAAAACGGGATAAGTTATTAAAAAAGTTCCTAACACGTGGGATGGATATTGTAAAAAAAACCTCATAGGATGCTCGATTCTATTCAGTAGAACAGGAAATCCTGAAGAAGGTGACAGTAGCTGTTGATGACTATTTATTATTTATTTCAAATTTAAGTATCGCGAAGCGCACTAACTTAGTAGACGCTTATTCACTCTCGATTTCCTGACACATTTTTTATTATAAAGTGGGTCCACCAACGCTGGTAATTAATTTCAGCCCTTTGCAGTGCATAATATGTGACGAACCAAAGCGCATCGTCCGAACCGAAGGCATGTTAACGACGAAAGGGTTACGAGCTTCAGTCATGAAGAAACGACAAAGACAGTCTACTGGAACAGAACAGCTATTGTATTAGAATTCGAACTCATGCTTCGGCCATGCCAGCCATGTTATCTAGAACTAGACAAGTATTCTGCAGTAAACGAAAAAAAATCTTACCACGTTACTGATTGGTACCGTATTATCCAGCTTGTTGTATGCAATGGAATCCAGGGCTGTTAAAGGTTTCTTGTAAGTTTGAGCGTCCGATTGTAGTAAGTTGCTGTCAATGAGAACGATGAGGGGGCGATCTGCGGCCGCAGCTCTCTTGTACAGGAGAGACAGAAGTGCAGAGTAGTCAGCAGAGGCAACTTGATTGACCTGGAACTTTTAAGACATCATGGCCTAATGCTCTACAATCATAGTCCAGTTGGCGTTGATCTGAAGCGCTCACATCCCGGCGGCTGTCGTCCATCTTAAGTGATCGATAAAGTTAAGCAGCAGTGGGCACGGTCCGTAGCTGATGTGTGACCGCCAGTCTCAAAATTTCTTGGACGCTGCTGTGCTTCGGAGGTAACCGCACGTAAAGCCGTCGGTCCTGGTTGTTGCCATGCCCAAACTTGGGTTGGCCACTAACCCCTCGACCAATCCGTACTGAAGTAGTTTAGTGGAGTATGCTCTAGGCCTCGTCAGGTATGAGGAGAGATTCGTGTTCAGTTCGCCCGGGGTAGTACTACCGCTCGCTATCGTACTTTGTACTACTTATTTCTACTTCAATAATTGTCAGCTTAGAAAGGTGTGGAGCCGGTTACATTTTTTGAGGCGTCATCTTAGTCCTTAACGGTAGCAACACGTCTGTGACCGAATCGACTTTTCAATTACTATATTCTAAAATTTATATCAATCCATAGAGCCTTTACGAAGTTCAAGAAAGACAACACACGTTATTACTGTGATGTTATTACCGTTACTGTTGTGATTCAAATACGCCATAATGAATCTTCCAGTGGGAACAAGATGTTTTACCGGGGTAAAATGTAGCCACTACCCTCCAGCCTCTTAACTATCTCCACACACAAAAATTATTCCATAACAACAGCGACGTGAAAGAAGGACAATTAAACACAATTTAACTTTATAATATTAGTATGGATATGGAGAATACTTACCAAGATCATGAAGCTAAAAACTTGAATCATCAAAATTACAAAATTCGTTGAAGACATTTTGACTGGTTATCCCCGAGTCTACAGTCCAAGTAAGTAATTTTATTCTAGTTCAGTTTCGCGTAAAATTTTCCACTCCAGTAATTTTAATTAGCGGTTTTGAAATTAATTAATTATATTATCGCTACAGTTTTAAATGCTCCGAGAAATTTCAATTATGAAGCACTTCGAAACAAACTATTAATATTCTAAGGTAAGGATATAACATTATCTTGAATTAGTTATCATGAAGCGCTCCTAGACAGTCCAAGTTCAGATTCTAAAAAAATCGGTCAGTAATTGGAAGGTGACTATTTGGTTTCAATCTAATAGGGTCTAATAAAGGGAACGAGTCTCCTAACTGCTCTTAAACGCTTTCCTTGTAACATCTGGGCCTCCCCTAGAGCATCCATTGCGCTGCTCCAAACTGGTGGAGGGGCTATTGGATAACCCAAATGCCGGAATTTTTATGCATTATTTAAGTCTTCAACATTGCTTACTGCTACTGCATGGTGGAGACTAATATTAATGGTGACTATTATTTATTGGCCGCTTTCCTTCTAAAGAGGGTGAATTTAAGCCGTCACGAGTAAATTAGGTTATAAAACTCCCTTTGCTAGTAGATATTTGATGCCACAGTCTCATCTGTTCTTAGAAGGATGACGATAATGGTATGCTGGTTCTATCTCTACGATGAATTCGTAATCTTCGATCATTTACAACTAACGGAAAAATACTGAGGATATAAAATTTGCTGGTTTTAAACTATCTTTTTCCCTCAATATGCAAGGGTTGATGTTATTCTTGGGACGCTCCTTTGTGTAGGTGAATGAGTTTCCAAGTTTATCGTCGGGACTGATTTTCAATTTGCTACTGTCGTTACTTTTACGAGTAACGATCGATAACTTACCTTGTTAAGGGACGATAAGGTTGGTTTTATGTTTACCGATTTAAATTAAAAAGTCGTCGGCGTTTTTTGGGGATAGAGTAATACAGTACAATTTTGGGCTCTGCTATGCAACAAGTTGCTGAGAATTTTAAAGTTCATAGTTTTAAAATATGTATAAGTATATTATTCAAAAATCATAATTGGGCGTTGTACTCCAAACGCTGGCAGCATTGCCCAGCTGTTTCACTGAACTAATTCTATGAGCAAAATAGCTGCCAGCCCTCTGGTCTCCTGAAGTGAGGATCAATCGGCTCGAGATGTCTTTAATAAAAGACTTCATGTGAATCGATCTCAAATCCATGTTAGGTAAATATACATATTACTTGTAACGATCTCGTTTTTACCTACATTATTATTAAGTACCAAGTTTAGTCATTTTCACCCAGTCAATTCAGATAATATTATTATTTGATGAGAAAGCAACGCCAGTAACCTAAAGGTATATTTTTTCATAAATGCAGTAAAGGCTTTTTTTGCAATAAAAGCTCTAAATCAAAGTCTCTTCACTTTATTAGCTTACAAATCCCAAGAAGGTGGCATTGTGTGGCCACATTTGGCAACACCGCATTTACTTTCCTTCGGTTCATCGCACTCGTCAAGGTCATCGTAAGTCTGTTTACATTGTATGGTGCAAGATAACTTTATTGTCTTCTTAGGACACTGTTTCCTGCATTTATTCAGCCTTTTACATCGGCCGATGAAAGCGTTTCGGAGGAACTCCTTAGCTGGTTCCAACCTCTGGACTGTTCTTGGGTGGACCTCTTCTTCTTCCAGGGTAGTCTGTAAAAATTTTTTTGTTGGCTTACTACACGTGCTGAAAAACGTCACTATTACGTCAGTCTGTCATACTCTATTATCTCCTACTATTTGGCTTCAATCCAGAAAAGGTCTACTACAATGAGTCTCCTATCTCCTCTTGAACGCTCTTTTCATAACATCTAGGCCTCCCCTAGAGCATCAATTGCGCTGCTCTAGCTACCAGTAGAGGGGCTATTGGGTAACCCAAATGCCGGAATTTTTATGCCTTATGTAAGTCTTCAACATTGCTTAAAGACCTAACGATAACAAAAGGAATCCAAAGATTTATGTGCCATATTAATATGATAAATACATCCACAAAAGATGCTTACATCACTTAATATAGTATTATTTGAAATATTTATTTATTTATTTAATCTTTATTGTAAAGCCTTAAAATAAGGGTGGACAATGAGCAGACTATATGCCTAATGGCATTCGCTACCAGTCAACCCAGGTTGTTATAGAGAGGATGTGGTAGGTGTTACAATATTATACTTGACTTTAATATGTATTTATTGCTATAAACACTTACAAACACAAGTAGGTATTTAACCTTTTTATTTTTAAAAATATTGCTAAATACGATCAGGCCCAGCGAACTTCATAAGCCATACACAGACTTTAGAAAATAAAGTCCGGACATTTATATGACAGATAAATGATTGAATTTTGTTTTTGGTTTAGTCTACAGAGAATTCTAGTCAGAGGAACTGGATTGTGGGCGAACTAACTTTCTATTTATAGCATATTTACGTCACAAGTCATTTGTCTATAATGTAGAAAGCTTCTTGTGCAAAAAGGTTAAAGGGTGATATTATCCTGTATATAATCAAAGATTATCCTTTATTAAACCTAGTTTGCGTTTAAATAACAAAGTTATTTGTAGATTCAAATCAAATGCTAAGTTAATTAGAAAGCAACTTTTTACATTTAATATTACCAAAGTTCAGATCGTAAGTAGATTTGTTCGACTTGAGTTTTTTTAGTCTATAAGGTATATTATACTTATGTATCACAGATAAACATAGACATTTATTGGAAAACCCTCAGAAATAGATGAAATTTTGTGAATGATTTCAAATAAGACTTAAAGTTTTATACGATTTCGCTCCTACGTTTTATTTGGTAAACAGTAAAGACCAGCTAATTAAAGTTATTTTCTACTCTTTTATTTAACTACTTAAATAGTTCTCGAATGACCAGATGGGCAACCCGATAAAAGATCACTGTCGGACATTAATAATATCAAAGGGATCAGCAATATATCTTTTTTCCACTATTGTACTTGTCCTGGTATACAATAAAGAGCATTACTACTACTACTACAATGTGTTCACGACCAGGAAAGAAACAGCAGACCAATTTAGTCGAATAATGACATTAGCTAAAGCCATAATCCACCACGTAGGGATGTGTACGACTAAGGAATGGATACCCGCCGTGTATAAGGTTATAAACAATGATATTATATGAAAAAAGAAGTACATGTATCGTGGCATCATCGCGCGGAAAGTAGTACAATTTTGGTAAAAAATTGACTAATTACTAAGCTTACTTTTCACTCTTTATATCTCATACGTTTCGTAATTCTCTTTCTCATCCATAGTGACACACGAATGGATCCAAAATTGCAACTCGCGTCGTGTGAACGTAACACATCTATAGTTTAAATATCTTTGGTGATAAGAACCTAATTTATCTAATCCATGGCTACGAATGTATTGCATCTTACCCTGAGCAGATGGTAAAGCAAGTACGCCCGTTCATCACTTTTTGATGTCCTTAAGTAGTTTTCGTAGCTATCGTCTTCTTTTTCATCGTCATCCCTGAAAACATTACGGCTGTCCTCGATAGATCTGAATCTTTCTCTCAAATCTTGTGGATCTTCCTCGATAGATCTATCGTATTGTCTTAAATTTTCTGGATCTTCCTCGATAGATCTATCGTTTTGTCTTAAATGTTCGGGACCCTCCTCGATAGATCTATCGTTTGGTCTTGGATCAAAGTAAAGTAGAACGGGGAGTTTGTTTCTATTCCGAAATAATTTGGACAGGATATACGGCATTCCATTTCCTTCTAGTGGCTGTTTTGATTCACATTTCTGAAATTAAATAATGTTAATGACTTATGTAGACGGCTGATGATGAATTTGGCTGGCCAAGTGCGGATTAGTGAGATTTCACACACCTTTCAGAGCATTACGAAATACGCACATTTTTTTTAATTAGAGGTGCGTGGTCCATTTGGCTCTCAATGCTTGATAACAATTGCTCATTAACTATTTATCTTTATTTTTAAATTCATAGCTTTTCTTGAAACATTATAAATTAATGGCTTTAACATTTTCATTAAATTAATATTTCTATTACGTACATTAATCGCAATAAAAGGAGATTGATTGTGTTTAAGTACATATTTGTTTCGTCGAAACGGTTTATAACTATGATAGACTTCAAAAGTGAACCGAACTTATTTATCAATATTTTACAAATTACATCAAAACATAATTTTATTGTTATCTACAACGTATGCCAGAACAGATTGATTTATTTCAAAAACGTTGTAGTAATTGCTTCATCGTAAAGCTAAAATCGATACACAAAACACGAATCTAAAAGTATAGTTTACAAATACAGTAATTTACCATTCACGGCTAAATTTCCAAATAACTATTGTATTTTGTTATTGTAAAAATGTATCTTACAATACTAAGAAAACTTTGTAAAGGAAACTTACATTGAAAAATGATAAATAAGTTACAAAAACAAGCCAGAGTAAGTGGTGCTGCATGACTGCGAGAAATATCTCAATAACGATTGACGAAACGTAACGCATGGGTTGCTTTAATTAACCCGCGAGTCGGTACAACCGTCGAAAACTGACGCGGAAATAGTTTGGTACTTTAGACCACTGCGGCTAACTGTCGGAATTGTAACAGTTTCAGAACGATGTGCTTGTTAGATTTTAATGTTATAAAATTTATGACCTATCATGGAGGATAGTTTATATTGTGTATTCCAAAAAAATAAAAAAGAATATAACACAGCACATTTTATTGTTACTACATAATACGGAAACATCCTTAATAATACAGAAATAGTTTATAAACAAAAATTAAACTTTTTTAAATAAACATCGTGAGTACCCATTTGCAATTAAAATGTTTAGTGTCCGCGATGATATTATAATTCTGAAACAAAACTAGGCCTAATCACAAGTTAAAGCGATACCTTCCAAAAAACCTAAAGTAAGAATTAAGTAGGTAAGAATCGTCGACAAAATATCTGTGTTATCTCTGATACTGCAGGTGTGACGATGTGGGCTGTCTCGTTTATGGTAGTTACTAAAATAACTAGGTATACAAAATTTATTCTAAAGTCTCTACGACCACTAGTTGAACATTTGTGGGTTAAAGTTTTACTAGTTACGTGGTTATTATGATTGCATGAATATACACGTTAAAGTTAACGCACGTAGATAATAGAGAATGATAATAGAACTTCATTATACTATCTGTCAATCATAATTTTGATCAAAAGGTTATTTGAAGCGTGAAAAGTTATGAAATTGTTATTTATGTAGGTAAAAACTTTTGGGTGTGTGATACCAAACTATGCGCGTAAGGGTAGCATTATACCGTCCGTATTCAAGAAGCATACTTACCAAAGTCATCAAAGAATACCAATATTTTGTGGTAATAGTATGCAAAGAACTATATTCTTATCTCCGGTATTCAATAACAATATATACGTTTTATAAGTTCTCGGGAACACTTTTGACGGCATTGACAAACGCATTGTAGTGAACTGCACTGTAGGATTTTTTGTGAATACGGGGGTTAGTGACGCCACAGTATAATACTGTGCTAACTCGGGTGTAGAGTCTACAGACATAAACAATAAAAAACGACCTGTCAAAACTGGGCGCAAACTGGTATAGAGACCAGAACGAATACAACCGTGTCCAAACTACTATATTGTCCCAATAATCTTTCAAAAAAAGTAAGGGCTTTATCCATCTTCGAGTCCAAGCCAACCTCGTCTGCTCGGGGAACACCCTGCTGAACAATGGACGATTTTGCGACGACCGGCCCTCTTTTCAGAGGTCTCTAGACTCCGTACCATCCATCCTGGTAGCAGGGTTTTGAACCCGGCCCGCTACCATGTTCTTGCTTGATTCAGCCCCCAAACGCCTTGTCGTGTTGGGGGCTTTCCCCAGATTTTTTTTCTTACCACTTCTTTCTTTCGTTCTTGATGATGTCCTCCAAACGCCTTGTCGTGTTCCGGTTGGGGCCTTTCCCCAGATTTCTGTTTTCTTTCCACTTCTTTCTTTCTTTTTTTCTTTCTTTCTTGATGATGTCTTTGGTGATGCTAATGTCCATGGAGGACGGTGACCACTTACCATCAGATGGCTTGTCTGTTCGTTTGTAGGCTATTAAAAAACGTATTAGGAAACCAATACGTACCAAAAAAACGTTACATTGCTTATGGACTTGACATACGGATGGTCATTTGAGCAAAGTTAAGCCTACATCACATTACAGCGTTCACACAAACAATGGGCATTCCGTCCACAAACGGTTACGTATAAAGTCGTCCAGCCGTCAAATCGCTTCATATGGGACGCTGCCTTTTGTCAAGTTAGCAAAGCGTACTCAAATTAGACACAATGGTAGAACTGACTGTAGGGTCTGTACAATTACGAGTGAATTTTCAATACATGTGTATTTAATTAACACTTCCGACATAGTGAACTACAGTGAGTAAAATAAAACAAGTAAGAATTACGAGTATAATTACACATAATAATATATACCTAAACCAAAACCCCGCGTTGTGTGGTCTGTACCCCCCGCACATTATTCCTTGTGATGTGGATTGCATGGACAATGGACATACCAAAACATACCTACACATAGATCACATTAATGACAAACACTCAACTTGCAATTGAAAACGTTAAATGAAAAATTTGTCTTTAGTTAATTATGGCTTAAACCCACTAAAGAGCACACCGGATGGAGATTTCCTTATAACAGAAGCAGACGAAGGCCTAGACCATATTCCACTAGTAGCAGTAGTAGTAGCTCCTTGCGGATTAGTGGAGGGGTTAGTGGTCAACCCATGTATCGGAAATTATGCCACTCGAAGGCTTCCGCTGAACTATCTTATAACAACACCATTGCAACTTATGAGCGCCAGTTGTATTTCGCAGATGAATATTTTGATTCTAACAATCTTAAAGTTAAAGTGATATCTATATTGTAGAAAATCTAAGGATACAAGACATATTCTTAAACCATTTCCTAAATTCAAGTTGCATTTACGAGTCGGCTATAAATCAAGATTCTCAGTTATTCACTGACATGCGCTCTATTCAGCTAAACTAACGAAAACAGTTTGAATTTACACAACTAAACAGCATCTCGAGAACGTGAATAAATTATTGTATAAACTCGTATCTCGAAACATCTGGTAGCTGCTAGGCGCCGTACGAATATACAGCTATGAAATACGGGTCTTATCCAAGTTCGCATCTCTACTAAAATATTTACCGAACGCGCATAATCTAAATCATAATAAAGAGTTGTCTTGCAATGGAATGGGTGTGCAAAAATAGAACACCATGTACATGCTTAGGTGCTTTTGCTATTTGAGGTTAGTGTTAAGGAATGGAGTTGGTAATTCAGTGATAAGTAATTGCAGTTATTATAATTGACATGACATTCTTATTATTGACATGAAGTATTTTTAATATAACGCTACACACTGATAGCCCCACACTAGGATTCCCTGTGTCGTGGGTGCCAGGGACAACACACAAGACAAGAACACACACATCCAGACCGAGAGCGGAAGTTTAAACTCATCATTCAAATTTCCGACTCGCTGGGTTTTGAGTCCAGGACCCTTGGAACGGCGATCAAGCATGTTAACCATTGCGCCATACGGGTCGTCATTATGAAAAAGAAAAATGATAATGAAAAATCTATTTAATACCAGAACTTATGGAAATATAAATAAAGTTTCATTATAGTACATAAGGATTCATTAAGGAAGTTAGTTTGTATGTAACTAGTTATGTACATTCAAGTTTAGTTTTTCAGCGTAATCCGTCACCCACTAATCTATACATATAAATAGGTTCAATACGGTCCAATGTCTAAAACGGGATTATTCTAAACCCACTTGGTTTAGTAACTGGGAATCCTATATTGGAATTGGAATTACCCATTTGGAATCTTTTTGCTAAAGATTTGGATAAATACATTACGTTGGTGTATCTTTGAAAGTTGCAAGAAAAGAGCTGTCTTTTCGATATTATGATAAAACTCAAGGACTTGTTATAATAAACTAAATGTAAAAAAATATTTATAGGTTTACCATCCTAAGAATCAGTAACAGTGTGGAATAAATCTAATCTTCAAGTAAGTATGGTTAAAAGTGTAACAAATCTTACAATTTATATTATTGCCATAGGAATAAAAATTACAGCTAACTAATTCATCTTCATCAAAAGTTTCAACAGCTCATCAGCTTTCAAACAAAAAGCCGCATCATAATCGGTCCATTCTTTTAGGAACTACGATGCCACACACTAAACAAAGATACACAGACACAAACTTTTTTATTTTAACACCCCTCTTTTTGCGTCGGGGGTTAATAAGACTACGCTTATCATGAAAGTCTGAATTTTTCAACGAGAAAAGTAGCGAAATTGTTTGCTTTACAGCGCAGTAAACTAAGTTACCAAGCAGCTAACGAACTCCAACAGATGGACAAAACTGCACCAGATATGAGGACTTGGATATTTGTAGCATTACGGGTAACTTTGTAACCACTTCACTGAATGAGGTTTATCACCTTATGCTTCGTTGGGATGTAATTACTTTTGTCGAAATTCATTGTTATGCTACATGACTGATAGATGGCGCTGTGGTAATGTTATCTAGGTATAGTAATGCAATGTTCTAACGCTGCAATATTAAATACAGTTTGTTTTGTTTGTTGAACATTAACTAGTCTCTGGAACTGTTAGTCGAATTTGAAAAATGTTTTGTTTAACATAGCCAAATTAAAGAGAAAGCTGATTTTTTTTTTACCTTAAGTATATTGATTTTGACGATAAATTTGAAAACTGTGTAACATGTTAAAAGTAAAGAGACGTAAGTAATGTTACCATTATTTTGGTTACCATACCTTATTATTGACTTTTAGAAAGTAAAAAAATATATTTTTAATATTTGAATTAAGAATAGCGTAAATATACCTACGCTTTTTTTTAAATAAAATATTTTGAAGTGAAAACTTCTTTAGCATCATTGTGATTTGAAAGTCGATGAAACGAAAAAGCGACAGTAAAAAAAGACAGACATATAAATTCATAAGATTTAACGTGGGACAAAATGAGATAGGAAGCATTATACAGTGTTTCTTATGTATACGTGTAAGTATTATACGTTTGTAGAGTTTTTGAAGTTTCACTTCTCCCACGTGTGAATTGCACACAATTTAGTTGTTTTTCATATTTATTTCATATTATTTCGAATTCATTAAAATTTATTTCTCATTTTTTTGGTTTGGTTTTCTATAAAAGCGTGTTGTTTAGTTTTTTTTAACTATTATTTATATATATATTTAATACCGATATTTTGACCTCCTAGAGGCACCTATTATGACATGAGTGGGTATAAAATGCACTTACATAAGTACGTTCTTTAAAATATCAAGAATGTACTTATGTAAATGCATGTTGTAATGATGGCATAAGTATAAAATTTATATTTTAAAGAGTGTGTACTCGTAATATAAATTCAGAATAAAAAATGATTGTCGTTATCACTTAAATTGTTCACGGCGCAGACAATAAGATGAAATTGTGTATTTTTTAATTGTTTCTTTCATTAAAAGAAACAATTAAAAATTTATCAATCCGTAAACGTGACCAATGTTTAATCAAGGTAATAATTACTGAGTCGTGCGTGTTATTAGGATTTGTATTGTCATTCACAATATGAATAAAATGTTATAAGTAAGAGAGAAAATCTAAAAATTATTTAAATTGAGGAAGCATTTTCTTTGTTCTTTGTTTCATTTAAATAAGTTGTACACACTACATACATACATAATAACATACATACATATAACTTTGGGCCAAAGTAGCGGGAACAGAAACTCAGACAAACTGCCTGTTAGTCTGAGTTTCTGTAAATAATTCTAAAAATCATTGCTAAGGTATAATTATCTTGCGGTAATAAATACCTACCTTAATTCCTAAATGATACCTCAAATAGGTATTTGAAAAAAAGTAATAGTTTTTCTTAAATACTTTCCATGTACAGACAGCGATGAGTTACATTTTTATTATACGTGTGTATAGTTTGTTGTAACTATTTTATATATTTTGTATGATAATGATAACGTCAGACGAGCACAGAGTAACATTAAAAAGCTGTATCTAGAACACAGCAACGACAGATTATTAGATGGATTTTACCGTAGACAGACAACGATATAATTATGTTGTAGACTTCTCGTGAGCGTACCCAACATCATAGCGCCTCGTCCCTCCAGGCGAGGTCGCATCCGATGAAGGCTTAGAGGCCACAGGGCCAAAGCCATCCTCATTTATACTTCTTCAGGCGGTGTTTAGTGGGTAAAATTCCCACATAACCAACGCAGCCGGCTACGTTGGTATGCTATGAGCAGTCACCGCCTCCCTGCCGTGGAAGGGGGAAAAAAAAAACCCAACATCCAATAGAACGATAAAGAACTATTTATTGTATGTGGCCATTGACTTATTATAATATGTGGCTGGCAAATTTGCTTGTTACTATACTTTCCTTGAAAAAAACCGCGGCGTAAGTTGTTCCTTTTATTGTGTGAGTGCGATAGGTGGCATCCATTGTCTATACTCTTCTTTGTCTACGGTTGTCACACGAGTTGTGAGACCAACCTGTATCGCGGACGGAGCCGAGCCCTTTTCGTAGGGCCGCGGTTCTTTACGATCCTACTGGATTTACAGCCCTCATAAACTATTCAGTGAAATCCAACTCCGAGTGGGTCCATTTACGGTGTTCCTCTGACTTTGTAAAACAGAACCATGAGGTAAGGTTTTTATGATTATAGGCGACAAATAAGCCAAAAAGCTACTTGTTGACGGTTTCTTGGACGTTTATATCGTTCTTATATTATAGGTTATTATAGGTATTATATATAGTTCTTATCCCCAACATTCAAATTGTATTTAATATGGCAACTTTTATCCATTTGTTCCGACTCTCTCCGCCATTGCTTACATATCATGCCAGTGCGTGCAAAATGTGAAAGTTCCTTTGCTATCTTATTAATCTCATCACATTAGGTACATTTTATTACATTACACTACAAGCTTTTACATACCAAACATAAAAGTTTATATTATTTAAATGTAAATAAAGAAAAAACATCTATTGCATGCATCTCCTTATCCCGTTTGCGTCTTCAGACAGATACAAATAGTAAAGCCAAACTAAACAGCTTCCTACATTCGATTGCATAGCAAAATTAAGTGGAACCATAAAACCGGGTCGGATATTGAAACGGCTCGCGCCAACACCGCCTGCAGTAGCATAGCTGAACTCCAAATTGAATTTCAGTACGAACTTTGTAGCGAGAGTGAAGTCACATTACTGCTAACCTTTTTTAGCCTTCCTTCCGTTTGATACGGCTGCCACGTATGAGAGTGTATCTCGCTTTTTTAATATGATTTTATTAGCTTCATACGTACATACATATACTATGCTTTTATTAAGATTTTTTTTATTAACTATATTTTATTTTTATGTATAGAGCTAACAAATGACTTGACAAGCCACATAATGGTAAGTGGTCACAGTTTGTACTTTAAGAATGCCTAAAGAATCACCAATATGTTGCCAGTCAAGAAAAAGTTAGAGGAAATAAATAAATGATGTAATAATAATATTGATAACATAAAACTTGCGCGAGCCGTCATGAGATTGGAATATAATACTTACTGGGTCTCCACCAAACGAATGTTGCCAATTGTTGTGAAGGAAACAATGTTGCTAACTATTGTGTTGCCAACACGTGTTGGTGACTTATGTTGGCAACTTTCGTTTGATGGAGACTTGGCTTGAACAATTTGTATCAGAGTGCAAGTAGCGTGTATTCGCAAGTGAAGCTTCAAACGGATTATCTCGAATGATTAGTGTACATTGCGCCGAGTTAAATTAAGCATAGAGACACTGGCGCTTCGAAGCCATCTAACTACTCGTAATCCCGATTAACTCTATCTTTTATTTACACCCTTTAACTAGTAATATGTCAATGCCTTTAACGGATCCTTTGTTATTGTTTAGTGTCATCTATATATTGTTTTGTGTAACTGCTATCGAAAATTGTAATCACTATTCAATTTTGTCCCTTATTTACCGTTATTTATCCGTTAAAAACAATGTTAAGTTTGAATGAAACCCGCGTTTAAACACATCCAGGTGTATTTTGCATTATGTTGTCCTTTGAATAATGTGTGACTTTTACTTCTTATATTTAAATTTTGTGCTAAGTAACTTTCGCGGTAAGCCAAGAGGGAAAAAGTAAATGTCATGCATTCTTATTATTTTTGTGGTTAAATAAAAAAAAAAACTTGGATATGTATAAAAATTTACTCCTTCCACTGCGCACTACTCAATAAAACAACTTCACAAATGAAACAACCTAATTTCTAACTCTGAATAAAACTAGACGTGGTAGTTCCTATTTGCAGTAATTCCTTTCCTTAAAACAACTTGATTTGAACTTACTTACAAAACTAAGTTTCTTAGCGAGTACAAATGTTGCAGCATGAAGTTTTAAGAAAGTGAGCAATAGATGATCTAATTAAACAATCCTTTTAGCGTCAAAGAAAATTCTGAAGTATTTTTTTATAAAATTGTTAAAATGTTCCATTGTTTTACTACATATTGTTTTTACACACAACGTTTGAAGCAGTTTTTCATAAAACAATACAATCATGTTTTGTTTATAGGCCGTTGACATAATCAGCATCACGAATACAGATTTCTAGATCGTTTATCAACGTTATTTTTAAAAATATTAATGATTATGATTTGCCGTAAAGAAAAAATTATATCTAAATTAAATTCCAACATTAACTACCAACTTAAAGTTACACAATTTTATAGTACTACATTTTGAAATCGCTCGTATAGTTTAATCGGCGCTGGTAATGAAAACGCCCAAAATTGTATTTTGTTAAGAAACATTGTATTTTTGAGATGAGGGCCTCATCACCTCTCTCCTCTTTTCTACGCCACGCCTCACCTCGCCTTGCCACACCTCATTTCAACACTTTCTATTAATCCTGCTCCTCATTGTTGTTTTTTTCCTCCAAAATTCGTCCATTACACTATAGTCTGTTCTTTTGTTGGGTATTGAAAAAAAGATTCCTAACCGCTCGGTAATGAAAAAATAATATTCCTTACTATAAAAGCAAACTTGTAGCAAGCCTCAGGCAAGCTTCATAAATACCTCTTTCAATGTGGTTTCTTTTTTGATTCTTGTCGCGTTATTTTCCGTTAGAGAAAATGACGCTATGAGAGTTAGTATAATTTTTTTAAGGTTCCGTAATATTTATAAAATTGAACCTTCTTGTATGCCTCCTTCACAATAGTCCCTGTTGTATTGTAGCAGGTTGTGACTCTGCTTACGAAACAATGGGCCCCAGGTTCAGTTCACGGTCGGGGCAAATCCGTATGACATAAATATTCTCGGCCGTGGTAACCAGTAATTAATCGCCAAAGCTTATGGAAATAATGACATATGCGATGGTTAAGGCCGATTTTCCCTGTTTTTACAAAAACGATACAAGATTAGGTAAGTAAGTCTTAAGACTTCTTCTCGTGTGGTTTTTCTTCGAAATAAATCGATACATTCGAGTAAAATTATTCTGTAGTCATTTTAGACGTTTTTATTAATAAATACACCTTCTGGTTGCCTTGCCCTGAGTTCAAGTGGGCCCAGCGGAAGATCAGCATTAGCTGGTCTTGGACAAGCAGGATAATGCTGAGCTAGATCCATTTCGTGATAATTGCTTCCTACTCAAAGTTGTCTTTCAGTTAAATTTTATGTTCAGATTAGTATTGGTGTAATTCTCCTGAATAAATATTTTACTTTCTTCTTTCTTACTTTTAACAATTTTCGTAATCATAATTTAATTATGTTTGCCTCTAATATACATTCTTCAGTATAACGCTATTTTGGCTGAATGAATATTTAAATATTTTGTATCGTATTAAAACATTGATACGGCAACTTCTTGAATTTGTTGCGTTATGACGTTATGTTAATATAAGGGCAAGCACGGCTTGTAAAGTCTAATGAGTATTACAAAGATCGGTTCCTTGTTCCCGATCTAGAACGAAATAAAGGAGTTTGTATTAAGAAATTAACCGTCTTATATCAGCTATGCGGGGTTAATGTACAACGATGGTAGTGATGTAAATTTTAGTCGATACTTATATTTGGATATTTTTTTAAACTATGACTTTGGAATCATGTATGTATGTAAAATGGATCTTTACGAATTAATTTTGTACGACACAATTTTTAACCCATGTTTCCGTTGCGAACTGCACCGTGACCACGATCCATGCAACTGAGTCGAAATATTGGCGTACAAAATAAATATAGTGAGTGCCTGTATCATAATTATAATTATCTCATTACCAGCAATCTGGAGGACATGAGTCTCTTGTTACTCTACGTCTAGAACGTACTTTGCCACGCTGCTGCAGAAGTGACTGATGTAGCTGTTAGTGGCAACCCAAGTGTCGGAATTCTCTAGCCAACTAATAGTCAACGATATAACTATTGCTATTTAATAATAACAAATGGTCGGATGGTTTGGCTTTTCCTTCGAAGCATGGAATCCCTCAAAATTTTTGTCACTCGTCACATTTAACTCATTTAATTTATTCTTCTGTGCGTATATGTTATTGAACCTCTCCTAATCGGCTGTGCATGTGGGTTCACAATAGGACCTGGTAGGTGGCGCTGCTGTCGATATTTCATTATTAATTATAGAGTGGTACGAAGCTCGCAGGGACAGCTAGTATTATGTTAAAAAAGGAACTAAAAATTAACAATTAAATGTATTATCGATAACTGACATTCCAATCCCTATCAAGAGTAGTCCATAGCAGGTAATTACATTACTCGGTGTAGATCGAGCGAATACAGCGAGTTCTCGCTGAAATTTTAAAAAGTACCTATTACTCGCGTGTTGAGTTTTTGCTGAAGGGTGAATTTATGTGCTGTGGAGTTTTTGATGTGTAAGGCTTACTTTCCGTCTTATTACTTACAATTTACACTTGCCTTGGCTCTCTGCCGTAAGCCTGTGATGTACAAAATATGGCTACTCATTTATTTCAGATATTTAAAGTTGGTTGGTAGTGATCATGCTTGCGAAGCAAAGGGTCTCGGTTTCGATTCCCGGATGAGGGAGATATTGTGACAGACAAATGTGGATGGTAGTGATGTGTTATTTGAGTTGTCGATGCCATTCGTGACACAAATAATCTTAGAGCGGGGGCATGAGTGTGCAAGCGTTAATTTAATTATTATCTGAATAGCAATAAGCGTTTGTTTAAGACAGCTATTTACGAGTACATAAAAAAACAATTATTAAATACACACATAAGACCACTTTAAAATGGTACCGGACTGGCCTTAACATTGTCGGTTGAACCTGTTACAAAATTGACCTTACCTTCTTAAATCCTTCATACAGTGCCATAACTCATATTGCTAGCAATAATAATATATCTTAGACGTACGGCGCTGTGTTCTGAGAACCTAGTTTATAGGATCGAACACACATTTGTTTCAATTAGATTCAGCTAGGATAGATTATATTATAAATTATTTCAGCGGTTTGTATCCATTGCAGATATTCAATAGAATTTGATTTAGACATATTATCTACTAGCGACCCGCCCTCGTTTCGCTTCGGGAAACTTATTCCTTCGGTTTGCAAAGATTTAGTTGTATATTTTAGATAATTCATACTATATCGTTATAAATATGTGTTATTCTGATGTGAAACTTATATTTTTATAAAGTATTATCAAAATCCATTCGGTAGTTTTTGTGTGAAAGACTAACAAACATTCATACATCCATACAAACTTTCGCATTTATAAAATTAATAGGATTATGTTTATAAAATTAAAATTTGAGCGTTCCCGTGTCCGTGTTCGTGTTAGGCCCCGTTTGGTTTTATTAGGTACCAGTCGTTAAGCCATGTCGGAGGACTTCGGGCAGCATAACAATTGCTGACACTTGGGTTTTACCACTTACGCCCCCACCCATCCGAGGCGGAGCAGCGTGGCCTCCATAGTTTTGAGGAGAGATCCGTGCGCTATAGTAGGCCATTAATACAAACAATATTGTAGCGAAACAATATTGTTAACACTATTTTTAATCTCGTATTTACTTAATAATACTCATGCTTAAATACGACAGTAAGTTACCCAAACAATTAGAGGTCTCAAAGACCTAAATCGATACGTTTCTCAGTAGTAATGAAGTCAGTAACTAGAAAGTTAACCCGAGAATGTATGCGGTCTTTATAGTCCCTAGATATACGGGTCCGACCGTAAACGACCGGTCGCTCTGTAAAACTTGCCTCTTTATGGTTTTATTTGCGGTTGGAAACTGGCTGGGTCTGGATAGAAGCTCATATAACGTCCAGGACCATGACGTTTAATTTATTGACGGGTTATAAATTAGTATTTATTATAATTATTGTTACTAAAGAGCTGCTCGGCACTCGACCTTATTCCGTTATTCATACTATCAAAGGATTACTTTTTATTGAAACTGTGAAAGAACACATTTTAAACGTCATGTCGCGTCGTTTAAAGTATGTCAAAGGCATCGTAGTGTACATAGAGTAACTTATAGTAAGTGTAATGTTTTATTTATTAATTTAATTTATAAATATTAGCTTTCAACACACCTTCTCCATATAAAGTTTAACTGTGCCAAATTTCATACTCCTCCGTCCGCGCAATGTTTGTGAAAAGGGGTGCAAAGTTTTTGCTTCGCGTATTTACTATTGAGGGCGAATTGTTCCGATTCTGGCCGTATTGAGGCGGCCTAAAATACTGACCCCATTCCCACGCTGGCTCATCAGGGAGTCGTGAGAGGCCCAAAGCCGGCCCCTACGGCCAGCAATATGTTAACCGATCGTACATTGCTTGAGACCTTCTTTTTTCGTTTCTCTTCTTTCTTTGTTGACCACAAACGCATCGGTAACGCCTTTGGGTTTCTGATGTCGTTGGACGGTGACCATTTACCATCAGGTGGCTGGTATGCTTCAGCTTCGAGTATTTTTATGAAGCGTGATTGATCCGATACTACGTTCAAGTTTGGCTCCAAACAGAAGAACTGGAACTCCTCAATGGCAAACAGCACAATTACTATTTTTTTTTACTTTCCAGTGCAATGTATTAATTTAATTTATTCTCAAAAAAGGAAGGAATATTAAACGGTACTAAATAAGCCTGCTTAAATAACAGTAATAAAGTGATGAACTGTAAAATAAATTACACCAGTTCATTTATCTAACTGTAAAAATTTTGATCATCTCCATTCTTACAATATTGCTTAAAATTTTTCCCACAATAATATCATAAAATAATCTCATTATGTATCAATACGGTTCAATAGACACGTAATAATAGCAGCGTATCGCGTTCATCGATATTATCGCCGCGCTATCGATAACAATCGATGTTTTGTCGGTTAACAGCGGTTTTTACGATGTTGGCGCGGATATTATCGATCTTTTATCGATTTACGAGTATGAGTATGTCGATATAATTTCCTATTTATTTCTGACTAGTGAACCCGCCCTCGCTTCGCTTCGGGAAACTTTCTCTTAGTAGGCACATTCGGAAATTGTTAGGCGAATAGCTATGTCTTTAAACTGACATAGCTATAATATTTATTAACTGATTGAATAAAATAAACACTTAATGTTAAGTGAAGCTTACCAAAAATATATTTTGGTGAAGTGAACCGCACCCACATCGGTTAAGCCGTTTCAAAGATTAGCGCGTACAAAAACACAGACAAACAGACAAAAATTTCTTTATAGCTGACCCTCCTTGATGGTAATTGATTTGTCGCCCATGGACAACGGTTACACCAAGAAAGCCAACAAAGAAAGGTGCTCAACTTTTTCGAATGCGTTTATGGCAACTCCTAACAGGAGTAGGATAGAAGTCTCCTATCCTTGGGAGCGTCGGTACGTTGAAGCCGTAGCCTCAATCTCAAGCAAGTCCAACAGTGGGCAATCGGTGGGTATCAACAATAGTTTATGTACTGATGATGATAATAAATGATGCATTAGCCATCGTTATTTCTGGCGATCCTATCATCCATTAATTTCAATATTTTATAGGTCAATAAGAGAAGTTTATATATTGTTTGGATAAATCCGTTTACCAGGTAAACGGTGAACGCCGCCTATACAAAAGGACAAAAGGAGGCAAATTTATTAAAACATCCATTCAATTGAAACTTGTGTTGGCTCACGCAAACCCATTCAGCGGGCGCAGCTCGCATTAATTAATTCATTTGTTTTCATAATTCAATATTAATTAATTTTGTACTCGGCCTTTTATTCGTAGATTCGCAAAATTTCGGTATTAAAATTATTTGTGTTGCAGTGCGAGTGAGTCAGGTTTTTCGTGAATTACTTTATACGATTTAATTGGAAATAGGCAAATGATAGTAGGTAGAAGTATATTGGCAATGTATTCCTTCATAATTGAGGTAAAATAGTTTGGATAGTATGTTTTTTGTAACGTAATAAAATAACGTTTTTGTCAATTGCTTACTTATTTAGCTTAAGTCACCCGGAAATACAAAAAAAAACTATGTTTGTATATTCGGAGTTTGAATTTTTAATCTGATCTCACCCCCATATTATACAGAGCACAAACTGACTGGAAACATTTTCTTAATTTCTTACTAGTTTCATGTGTATTAATTTTCCCTTTTTTGTGTACAAGCTCTCACTGCTTGTTATACATACCTAGTATGTTAGATTGTTACCTTTTCTATCTTTGTGAAGTACTAGTAAAACCGCCCTCGCTTCGCTTCGGAAAACCTGTCCCTTAGTACCCTCACGCCAATTGATAACTAATCTAATTAATCTAATCTATTTTATTTTGTCCACCAATCCGCACTTGGCCAGCGTGGTGGACTATGGCCTATACCCCTCACACTGTGAAAGGAGACCCGTGTCCAGCAGTGGGACAGTTATGGGTTGTGATGATGATGATTTTTTTTAATTTAGAGGTGCATGCAGGTCTCGTAACCGCGACAAATGCTCGAAAGTTCAAGATTTAAACCACTTGCTGTCATTGCTTGTATTTATTACTTTATAGGAAGTGTTAAAAGTGTCCAAATTAAATTATTAACCGCAACATATTATTCGTGGAGCGCTACGATCATGTCATGAAAATTGTGGACGGTCTGACATTTCGTTTCTGCCTTCATTAGCTTCTCCCAGAATTTTATATTAGACGTGCCATGATTAACTGTGATGGTCATTATTAACGCCTAATTTTAATCTCTCCCAAAAGCGGTACAGATCAAATAATCCGGGTTCTGTTATAATCTCCAAATGAATGTAATATTTAAGCGACATTATTGCAGATAAAGGATATTATGATAATAGGGCCCGATAGAGACGAATCCCATCAAAAAAATTTCAAGTAAAATAGGAGGCCATGACTTACAAGCTTATTAGAATTTGCTGATAAAAAGTTATTAGATGAAGAGCCAGACTCCTAACTCTAAAAGCCTTACTTCACAAACCCCACATCTTTAGTAAAATGTATGGCTTGGCCCAAATTGCAATCATACATAAGATTACGGAATGCTTGGTTTCAATCCGTAAATGGCTCATTATAAGTCACCGGTTTCTCTTCATAACAGATACCTACCTCCACCATGCTGCTCCAGGGTGGATTGGTGGACATTATAGAACAGTGTCTTTAAACTTTAAAGTAATACGTTCACCAAAATAAACCGACTGGAAATATTTTCAACTAACATTTAACATTGGAAAACTTTCTCAAATAGATATAAAATTTACGACAAGGCTCTTAAAAGTAACAATCTATTATAATTCCACACCCATCTGCCGTAAAACTGGTGTAATTGTGACGGGATTCAGACAAAGAACTTGGGCAAAGATTCAATTTCCCTAGATTTATATCCGTGACCCGCCTTCTAACAAATATTAGGGGTGCTCGGTTTAGCTCAGGTTTCAAGTTTTAATTTACAGTGTGTTTAGCTTAGCTGTCAGGAGTTATATTGAGTATTAATTTAAGTTTTTATAATATAAGTAGCTTACCTTTCTTACAGTTTATTCCCCTTTTTATCCCGTTGGATTTCCAAAAATCCTTTCATAGTAATCCCCTACACTCCCCAAGGAACATATGTATGTACATGCCACAGCTTATATAATATACCTTATATAATATACCTATAGATTAAATCAAATCTTTTATATTTTATTCAAATCTTTAATATTCTCTTTTATAGTATAATATACCTATAGATTAATTAAAATGCTTTAGAAAATTGTAGACGTTGTAAAAGACGTTTATTATGTTTAGTTATTGGTTTTTTGTGCGAGAGTAACGCGTAGGAGGACAAGTGTGGGGAGGGGCGGGGGCTGAGCTTGACGGAACCTCGCTGCGTGGGGTTCTTTTTTCTAATTAAATAAAAAAACTATTTCTAGAATTTCTTAAAATTACCCTGGGAAAGGAAATTGTGAAGTTTTATATCTTCGCTTCAAAGTATTCAAGGAAACGGAATAGGTTAGTTAGGATCACTAATAACCACATATTCTAAGAATATCGCGAGTTCCTATGGGAATGTTAATAAAAGATAAATATTTTTACGATTCAATTTGCCGTATTTTCGTTATAAAATTGACGTGTAATGAAAGTAAATTAAAAGTTTCGGTTATGGGTATTAATTATCAACGTAAGAAACAACTGAGTCTAACCGAGGACGGATTTTTAGCACAATATTTAGAGGGTACAAAGATTTATCTTTGTGTATTAATATTATATACCTAACCTATTACTACGACACAACGTATAACAAAGACACAAGGTTGCAAGTCGCATAACAACCAGTCACCTGCAACTAACATTACACAACATACTGCGCGGCTCGCATCCGTTAACCCGTTAAACGCTGGATGCGGCGATGTGATTAATTTATGCGCATAATGTATGTGGATAGAATAAATTTTCGCGTTGTCCCAATTTTCAGGTGAGAACAATTAAATGAACTATATTAGAAATTGGGTACATGGAGCGGAAGTCAGTCATGTAATAAGTATATGTAATAAGTACATATAGGTATATAAATTTTGTAACTGCGCACAAAAATATAAATGAAAAATAGTTTGCTTCTAGTGTCTGCCACGTAAATATTTGTGTACTTAATAAGTATTATGTATGTAATTAATCATTATTGTCGAATATCGAAAAGGACGACCACGGGATTCATTTTTCAGATCGAAATATCGAGAACGGAAGCGGACAAACCAATACGGGGTATGCTCGCTACATATCGGTATGTCGCTGATGTTGCGTTTCGTTTGTGCCGCGTTAGTGACACGATGAGTCTCAAATTTTTAACGTACCTACATATCTACGATGACAAAAAACTGTCAAATGTGATAAAAACATAACCTTACTCGCTAATAAAATACTGATTTTGAAAAAAGATTTTTATGTTTTTAAAACCAAAATTATTTGAAATTGGAATTCATAGCCGAACAAAAATATGTTTTATGTAAGTAGTATAAGCAGTGATAGCTTTGTGGTTGAACGTTGGACTGCCGAACCGGAGGTTCCAGGTTCAAACCCCGCACGCACCACTAATTTTCAAAAATTATGTGCGTATTAAAATTTAATTATCACTTGCTTCGGTGAAGGAAAACATCGTGAGGAAACCTGCACACCTCAGAGTTCTCCATAATGTTCTCAAAGGTGTGTGAAGTCCGCCAATCCGCACTTGGCCAGCGTGGTGGACTATGGCCTATACCCCTCTCATTGTGAGAGGAGACCCGTGCCCAGCAGTGGGACAGTTATGGGTTGTGATGATGAAGTAGTATAATGGCCAGTACTACAGATCGGCAATTTCATGGATAAAAATAATAAAATTTAAACAAATTCCTTTTTTTGAAATCTGTCTCCGTTCACGTTCGAATTTTGCGTTCATTTCTTCGAAAGCCTATATGCATACTTAAATATAACGCCTTACCCTACCGTCCCTAGTACAAGGGATAGCCCCTAAATATTAGGGTAGCAGACAGCCGGCAGACGCGGGAGTCTCCACCGGTCGGTGTCAAGTGGCCTTAAGGGTGCAGCAGTGTGAGTGGGTGTTTATACACGCGTGTAAGAGGTTGGGGAGGTAATGTAGAGGTGTTGTAGACTGCCATAACTTTATCACAGTATATACAACACGATATCTATACTTAAAATAAAACTGTGTGGAATCGATTTCTCTATAAATGGAAGTGTTAATTATTAGAATTGGTCTCTTAATTAACAGTAAATCTCTATATACTCCTCCGAAACGGCTCGACCGATTCTCATGAAATTTTGTGTGCTTATCGAGTAGGTATGAGAATCCAGCCACATCTATATTTCATAGCCCTAAATGTTAAGGGTTGTCCACCCTGATTTTTATTTTCATTTTTTGGACAATTTTTTATGGTTATTTTTTTATGGTGTGGCATAAAAATAATACGCATGATCCCAAATGTTCACTTCGCTACCCCCGCCCATAAAATTTAAATCGCGCTTTTTGTATTTACATACATGGCGGAACAACGTTCGCGGGGTCAGCTAGTTAGGTGTATAAAGAACTTTTAACCTGTCAAGGTCATAGCTATCCACAGACATCAGCTTCGCTTCGCTTCGGCTTCGCCCGCAAAATTCCAAAAATCCTTTCTTAGTGCTCACTTGTGTCACTTGAGGAACCTATTTACAATTTTTCAAGTGAATCCAGAAATAAAAAGTTTCTAAAAGAACGTTATTCCCTTAGGGGAGAAATTTACCAAAATCCTCTCCTTGTGCTCCCCTACACTCCCCAAGGACCATAAATGTCAAATTTCAGCTTCTTCTGTTCACTAGTTTCAGTTTTGCGTTGTCTGTCAGTCACTCAGTAACGCAAGAGTTTTATATACATATTACTTACATAATGATTATTTTATGGCTGACTCTAAGAGTAGGGTGGTAGGCCGGAGCGTGAAAAACCCCCCACCACACACGACTATTATTGCGATGAAACATAAATGTACCCTAAAAACCAGCAAACGAAACCTTTTTGTGTCCCCTCTTAAAATAGTAAATGTTACCATTCTCGATATTGCATAACTCTCCAAACTTTTTGTAAGTACTTTTGCCATTAAGGCATTCCCATAACGTACTTCTTGCACGTCCGGACTTAAAGAGTCCTCGTTGCAATACGCTGAAGAGTTTTAGTCCTAAAAACTGTAAAATGCTCTCCGGAGAGTAATTGCAGGGTAATGTTTAAAAGCGTAACGCCGTTTTAATATTGAACGGGGTCATTTAAACACTGTAATGTTTTGAATGCGAATAAAGATGTTCTTAGTTAGTATAAAGTAATGTCTTGTACGAAATTATTACCTATTACTATTTAGCTATTTACGTAATATCTATTCACACAGAGTCACAGGGAATTCTCGTGTGGGACCAATGTATGTAAATATGTATTTATTTAAATTAATTCACTATGCAAATATCAAATTATAAATAATAAATATATTTAGGTACTTATTATTCTATAGAGATACTCTTATTTATAATTTCATCAATAAAACATCAATAATTGGACTAACAGTAATCGTTTTATTAAGTTTTCACTTGTAGCACGTGCGAATTGTACACACTTTGTTTAAGATCTCCAAAAGGATGAACTCAACGATCGCCATATTCCTAACTTGCGGAATCGTGCCACAAAGTGTTCTATTTTAAGGTTTAAATTGTGATTTTATTACATCTTTAAGGTTTTAAGGTTTAGCAATATTTTTTTTAGATAAATTTACAAAACCAATTCATACAAATAATATTGTTACCAAGTAACAAACAAGAGGTCACATCATAATCATGGACATATATTTAAACAATTTACGTCATATATATTGAAACCGTGGTTCTCTAAAACCTTTCGTTATAAAGGCTTGCAAAAGCCTGTTCAAGGCAAAGTATTATTGTTTGAGCGAGCATATAATTTGAGACAGTACCTAACTGCCAGAAGCGGTCCTAAAGCTTAGCTTTGAGCTTTGAACTTTGAACGCTTTGTTGTGCACGATGTTTACGGCTTTGTATCTGTTGACTTTGACTTTACCTGTTAAATAATAAGAAAGAGTGGGTTAAGTTAGTTTAGTTTATTATTTTATCGGGTTTGTCGTCAATTTTGTACGTAAGTACATTCTATTAATATTTATTTAGTTTTGCTTAAAATAACAAGAGTACATGACTGTTTGATATTTCTAAATATGTAATAAAAATATCTCATTCACATGCATACGTACACAATTGTTTACTATGTTATTTATTAATATTTTAGCAAAAAGAGACCTCTCGCCAAGTTACGGTGGCCATTTACCATTATGGGCCCAAGTTTGTTAATTAATTCTTCAATTGCATCGTATCGGAATAGTTTGACATATTTGTTATACGAAATGTAGCATTTATAAAAGCACCATGGGCCTCTCTTCATTTGTCGGCTATTTACATTAGAAAGCTTTGTTTTCCTCACAAAGACAATTTGTGACTGACTTCTGTTTCTTAAGTTTCTGTGCAACAAGTTGCACATCTCGATCGCACAACAAGATGCTTGCATCTTATAGTAGTAACTTCATGTGAATGTATGTTAAAAAAGTGAATTCTATAGAAGCAAAGTTATAACTTTTGTCACTGTGTTGGTAACTGTTAAGTAGTTCCCTTGTGTGGAGCCAATCCTTAGAGTAGTTACAGATCATGCTTGTCATTAAATTGCATTATTATCGGCATTATTATTATGCAAGTGAAGTCTGTAGAATAATAAGGAGTAAGTTCCAATTCAGATTGAAAGATTTGACCTCAATATGCATATAATTGCAAGTTAAGCTTTAAAAAATAGGGTCTGATAACTGTCTATTTAAACCCCTAGGGGTTAAATTCAAAATACGAAAAAGTGAATGCTTTACGGCCGAGATAAAAAATCCCCAGTATCTACTATGTAGTTCAGGTTAACAGGGCCTTCTCTCTAGTTAGGCAACTTTATCGTTTGAGCTAGTGCATAATTTCAGTGTAAACTACATGCCGGGGTCGACTCTGCTTCGAGCTCAAATTTTACATCGCGTAAAGAGAAATGTTATGTGACTTGAATGTTGCATAAGGTGCTTGGTGTAGTGGTGTACCAATATTTAACGTAAAACGAAAGCCAGAGTCAAAAATGCAAAATAGTCTTTTATAATATTAACAATATTATATTATTATTACTATTATAAATATTATAATTAATTATATTGCATAAAAAAATATGGGTAGGTATTTTGTATTGTCTCGTGTAATAGCAAACCAATTACTGCAACATGAAAGCCACGATTTTTTTTTTGAAAATTTCAATAAAAACGCATTTCGATAAAAGCGAAAGGATACGCGCTCAATAATTAAAAATGAAATCTCGAAGTTTACTTGACCTATAAAGATAAAATATGGATACCTAATGTTTGGTATACCTACCAACTACACGATACGACACAATGCAATAAATACGCAATTGAAGCATTTATTTATTTATACTTGGCCTAGTTAAGGGTTGGTTGCTGGAACTAAATTCCACGTATTTGCTACTACCAAGAATATAACAAAACCTGGAATTCAAAGTTTGTAATACTAGTAGGAAAACTTTATCGTTTGAGCCTGCATAATTAGAGAGTATGCTCGTAAGCCCCCTAATGCCACTTCAACGAAGTAGGTACTGTGCTTCCAAATACATCGTGTACGTATACAAAGAGAAATTTTAATAAACTGAAGAAACTTTATACTAAAGTAAATACGTTGTACTTTTTAAATCTATATGTATAAAACTCTTGCGTTACTGAGTGACTGACAGGCAACGCACAGGCGAAACTACTGAACGCAAGAAGATGAAATTTAGCATGTATGTTCCTTAGGGAGTGTAGGGTAGCACTAAGAGAGGATTTTTGGAAATTTCAATTTAAAAACCTCCAGCCGTGTTTGTGGTCAAGCCAAATTCATAATAGGAAAGAGATCTTTAAAACGCTATTGGAAGAAACAAGGAACACATTACTCGTACAACTGGAGATACTTAATTTATATCAGCGGCTAGCGACTCCTTCCTGCGTCAGATGCACCGTTAGTTTGTCGGTAGCAATTTATAGTGTTATCCTGCATACACTGTCATGTTACCGTAATATTATAGAATTGAACTCTGTGCTTTAGATATTTAAAGCTAAAGTTAGGTGTGACAAAGTTTAGCCGGCTAGTCCTAGCTTTAATTTCAAACGGCGGCTAATGTTTGAATATTAATACGAGTATATATCTGTCACAATCATATCTGCTCTAGCCGGGAATCGAATCTGGCACCCTTGCGTTTGCTACCAACTGGGCCTCGTCGATTTCTAATGTTCCTACGCTTTCTTTTTCTCTTTTTGAACTTTAATGGTACCCAACAATTAGTACTAACTAGGCGGAGAACCGGTTTCTTCCCACATTCCAGAGGATACGTTCAGAATATTTGTGGAGCTAATTGTTTCGTAATGGAAGTTGGCAAACAAGGAAATGGCCTTTTATGACCCAGAGTATTGAAATTTATTTGACCTTTCTAATGAGTTAGGGTCGAACATCGGAGCCAAAGTTTGACCTTTTAAAGTAATATACAACTTTCGATCGTCCCACACTGGGTTCAGATTTCCTATCATAACAAAAGACGAAAGCCCTACGAAGGCTGACGAAAGGCGTGGGGCTCTATTTTTGAATCGCTTGTCTAACATCGAGCGCTCGTTTAAATTGATTTTGACCTAACCTTAAGACCACTAATAGTAGCCGCACGACTCTCTAACACGGAATTTGCTATGACGACCGAAGATCACCTGAAACGAGCGCTCGACGATAGACGAGCGATTCAAAAATAGAGCCCTTGGTCGCAAACACACGCCCCGCTAGAGGCTGTTATCTATCTAACGTCAATTCGCATACAAATTCAATTAATATCTCTACTATTTGCAGAGCAATTTCGTGGCCTAACAAGGTCGAATAGATACATTTGTATTAAATGCCCCACGGTGACGCTTGCAGCGCAGAGCGAATTCGTTCTAAGCGTAGCCTTTCATGGTCCATGGTTAGATCTAACCATTCGGTTTATTGGTTAAGTGTGGATTGGACATTTGAAAATTGGGCGCAGTTTTGAGAATAGGTGCTATTTTATGTTTTCTTCAATTACACGGGCATAGATCATTAACCTCACGATATATTCTTCACTGAAACTGACATAATTGATTGACATTAATAAAACTTACAGCATCACCGGCGTTGCCGTGATACGCGAGGCAAATTAGCTTTTTAAGAGCTTTTATTTGACTTGCAATGTTTGTGTATACGTACCTATGTTAGGTAAAATCTTGCAAAGTGAATTTGGATATTTTGCATATTGCTTAAGTTGCAATGACCGGATAAAAGCTCTGGATTGGCTCCAGGCAAGGAAACTTCTCAGCGGTTAACAGCACACTGACTAAATTAATTAATTTAAACTTATAATTCACTTGGCATTATAAAAGCGTGTTGTAGGTTTTCAATCTATTCGTTTATTAACGATTAATATTAATATGTTGCAAACGATTTTACATGATATAACATTAACTAAACACAAAATGACATTAACTTAAAATTAGTTAATTTTTACATACGAGTAGGTATATCTTATATTTATGTTACTTTATTACATTTATTAAATAACAAAGCGTTTGTACTCAGGCTTAAATAAAAAATAAATATATTATTTTCTCGTAAACCTGGAGTTATTTTGCAGGCGGAATGAAACATTTTTCATACATTTAACCCTTAATTAGGCGCATGGGGTCAGGACAGTTTGAAGTTGAAAAAAAATTATGTTAAAGTGATTGGAAAGCGAACGCGCTCTTTCTAGCTTCCTAACTCCCCACGGGGTATGCAAATCCGTCTGGGTCGGAAACCCAACGCGTACACATTTGTCGCTGCTCTCTTAGGTGCTGACCCCATGCGACCAATTACGTAACAATTTTTGGCAAAAGGTAAGTTCTCATTTTTATGTTTTTACATATATCCATTTTAAATAAATGGATATATCTTAACTTGTATTCGTGTAATATTTAATTTATATACTCTTGTCTTTATTTTTCTAATGTTTTCTTTTTTCTTTTAATTTAAATTTCAATATGAATAAAGAAAATCAGTTACAGAAATAGCTGGAAGATTTATCCGATGATGAGAAAGACGTCGCTGGTTCTACTTAGGATAGTGAAATTGCGGAAGATAATAATACTCCTATACTTAGTGCTCATGACTCGGAAAGTGTATTTGAAGAGTCCGAAGATGTAAAAATGTCCCTGAATCATCGGAGGGTACTATTTTTTATCTAGACAATCTATGTGACAATAAAGAGAAAAACGACAACAAACGAACGAAAAAAAAGTGCCAAATAAATGCCATAAGTGTGGTAAATTTGTTTGTCAGCAACACTTCAGGACTTACAGCATTGAATGCAGAATAGAAGAATCTGTTGATGAATATGAATTACATATATTTTTTAATTGATCTCGGCTATATCAAAAATAAGTAGTTTAAGAGATGTTAGAAGTTGATTTTGTTTAAAGTCAAAGTTATTATTTTATGCATATATTTAATGCTTTATTATAATTATAATAAAGCATTTAAGTATTTTTAATAACACATACTTTGTTTTATTAATTTCTTCCACTCCATTTTTATATATTTGTTTGGGGTCAGTAGTGACCCCATGCGACTATTTGTGTGATTTTCTTAATGCGCCTAATTAAGGGTTAAGATGTGACTTAAACTGATAGATAGAGCGGGTTCTAAACTGTCGGGCATGACGTCAAAAAAAGGCGTTTGAGAATCGACGTAAAAACTTGATCCTTGGCGGTTACGCAAGGTCAGTTACAGGATAGTATGTTGAAAATATCAGAGAAAACAAAATCTAAACCCATAATACTGTAACTGGTCCATGTCTGTGCACATAAGATATTTATGAAAAAAAATTTAGAAAGATCACGCGCATCAAGCAAATACAACTGAATGTAATAAATCGGATCTGGAGGTCTTACTAAAAAATCGGTGAAGAGCGAGTTGTATTTGTAGTATTCGGCCACGTAGGGTTCCGTACCATCGAGCGATATTAACTCTATTTAATTATTATTCGGTAAAATAAATACAAGATACATGACCAATGTAAAATTGTCTAAGAAAAGTATGGAGTAGACGTTGAACAAATAGATATTATTTTCGTCGTTAGCAGCAAGCTGCTCCGTAGCCCAGTGGCATAGGTACACGGCACCTATAAAAAAACTAATAAATCCACACTGAATTACCAACATTGACGGAATTTTAAGCAAGGCCCATGACAAAAAATCTGTTTTACGATATACTAACAAAAAGTAACTAATTATTGGCGCCATGGTTACCATACCGGATCACTGCTCCAGCGGTCCTCGTGTGGGGCTATGTGTGAGTGTGTAGCCTTATTTTTTATTTTAATACTAATTTAACAATGTTATGTATTTAATAATTATATTACTATTAGTACATATAACATCCCAGCCTATTGAACTAATTTAAAAGATACTGATGTATAATTATTTCATGTGCTATTTTACCATATACTGTAACTACACCTGTGACGAATCGAAAGGGCTTGATCAGCGAGTGACAACTGTAGGAGAGGGAGGGAGATACTCCATCAATAAGTTAGAGAACGACAAAGGATATTATAGAAACTATGCGAATCTAGGTCTAAGTACAATAAATACATGTTAGCTAATGCTTCAGTGAACTAAGTTCTATAGAACGATAAAAGTTTAGTATAATAGACTAACAGTCCCTAAAGTTTTGTAAGTGCATGTGTATGACCTTTTATCATGATTACAGTTTGCGGTTTCATCTGGGGGCACGAAAACCCCTCTTGAAGATCACATCACAGGTAGGCAGATACACCGACGCGGGTCAGCTATTCCAGTTCAGTCTGTTTCCAGATGCAGTACCTATATTTAAATGTGAGTAAGTGTAAAAGAGAATTGCGATTCCAGTCTCAGATATTTTTAGCTAAGAATGTCTCACGCGTAGGGCGCGGGCTTTTGTTGTTTTTGTTATAAATCTCGATCTTTGAGTTCTTCTTTTCTCCAGCTGGACACATTATCCACAACTAAGGGGAAACTAAATACACAGATAAGTGTATTAAAATAGATGTGAGTAAGGCGAGGGATTTTGGTATGTAAAGATCCCCATCTATAAGTGCACTGGTAGATTCTACTGGCGGAATGAATTAAACCATGGAGTCAAGACTATTAGGGGTAATGAAATTCCATATGAAGCCTTTGCTACGAGCACTTCTGTAACGTTATTAAAAGCCAGCCTACGTGTATACGTGCCTTCTGATCACTTAAATTGTAACGAGTACTTTTGATCATTGTATGTTATACTGAAATAGTCTTTGCTAATGGCACGGCCCGTGTGGGAGTCGAAAACCGACAAAATACTGCTATAATTTGTCAAAAGGGAACGTGTTATCGGGATAACAATCCTGTGTTCTATCCAGTGTGTCCAGCTATCTCCATACCAAATTTTGTCTTAAACAGTTCAGCAGATTAAGTGTGAAAAGGCAGCAGACAAGCAGACAGAGTAAGTTTCGAATTTACTATACTAGTATGGATAAGTAGCCTGACTTCGCTTCGTGATCAAAACCCTAAGTATTAGAGGGGTTCCGGATTCGATTCCCGGCCGGGGTAGACTTTTATGTGACAGATAAATGTTTGTGCTCGGGTCACGAGTGTTAGTGATGTATGAGTCATAACGTTTACATTTAAATATTTTTATATTATATCATGTTTTATACATAACATACAACGCTTGAATTACCTCTTTTTACTCCAATGTAAAAAACATTCCAAAGCTTGACTTATACCTACCTGCTCAAAATATTTTTTACTCCGCTAAGTGCAAAACCTCATTAAGGTTGATTAATTACGACACTGAAAGAAAACGTCCCTCAGTTTGTTTCCAGAGAATCGTTGATAAGGAAAAATATATTTTTTATACTGGACAAAATGAAAAAGGATTTTAAATGGTGTTGTAAGTGTATGTCGTTTTAATTAATAGCGATTTGAATATTTTAATGAGTAGATATACTATTATCAGATGCCTGTTTTAGTAGATGACGGTTTTAGTATTTACTAAGATGTATGTGGTCACCATCGCCCCTGGACATCTGTAACAGCAAAGGCATCACCAATGCTGTGTCGTAATAAAGAAAGATGAGAAGTAATTTAAAAATAAAACCTTTTTTAAAAACAAGCTTTCATTTAAATGCGCTAAAAAGAACATATATTTTCCGTTATAACTTCTGTTATCAAATTATAACGTCATGACACTGTTTATAAATGATAATTGTAGTTGTCTTAAAGTTAATAAGAGCAAAGATGTCCATTAGTGGCTTTGGAATGAGTTTCTAAGGTATTTTTACTAAAGCTAGATGGTGGCGCGGTGGCTCCTTGCCGCAAGGAATCTGTAGGAAACACAAAGGTTTAGGTTACGTCCTACAACGGTTTAGATTACACCATTGCGCATTGCCGCAAACTCCGGTGAAATTGCCCCAAAAACGGATCATTTGAGGAAAGTTGTTCCTTGAAAATTTGCAGCCCATAATGTCCAACTGCTGAGTACGGATTTCCTATCACATTGTGAGGGGGCCATAGTTCACCACGGCAGCCTCTTGGCCAGCGTGGCGGATTTAGTTAGTTCACACACTTTTGAGAACATTATGGGACCTCTCAGCTTTGAAGTTTGCATGATTTTTTAAAAAAATAGTTCGTGCAGGACCCAACCTAGGCCACTCTGTTCGTAAATTCAACGTTCAAACCATTTGGATAGCACAGCTTTTATGAGTAATTATCGCATATTTTCAAGGTTTCGGCACTAAAGTTTTAATACCACGAGAAAGTTAAAATGATCACCAACTATGACTCGCGTAAAGGATAATTAATCGTAGACACGCTACCATCGTAAATTATATTCAGACCGTTTCGCTTAGTACTTTAAAAACGACCGCTAGTATTAATAGAATCAAAGCACTGCAGTGCCGCGCCGGGAAAAGGGATAGAGTTTTGGTTTGGGGGTACGTTAGAAAGGGATAAGTAGTGATCACATCAGTCTGTCTATTTATTGATGGTATAGTACTGTATGGTTGAAAATAGCTTATTTTCATGCTTAGAATTAAATTTTAAGAAGGTGTTCTAACGATTGTAAAAATAACTTAGTAAATAGTACGTAATAGATTTTAATGTTATTATAAAATGATTTAAAATAAACCAGGTATATCACGATTCAAAAATTTAATTTAATTTGGTTCATAATGCTGATCAGATTTTTTCTCAGAATAACATTAAAAAATTACGTACTTAGGTCCTCAGTAACGCATAATTTCTTTACTAATCTACTACTACGCCTAAGTAAGTAGTTTCTTCAAACTCTATATTTTTTTAATTTAACGATTCAGTAACAAGCAGGCCATTTTGACTGGGTATAAGAGATAAGTTTTCTTCATTGTCCTAATAAAAGTACCTATCAAAAATAGAATATAAATAAATAAATAAATCTACACACACATAGCACCACACTAGGAATTTGTGTCGTGGGTGCCATGGACTACAAACAAAACAAGAACAGATATTTAAACTTCATCATTCAATTTTGCACCTCCCTGGGAAGCGAACCCCGAACCCTTCGAACCATATAAAAACCATATAAAAGCTTCTTTTAGATTTGCTAATCAGTAAAAGATTTACTAAGTACAAAATTTTGTACAAAGTAAGATATAATAAACATATTTATACATAATGTGATAAACATAAGTTATTGCAAGTATTGCACCGTTATTTAACATTGCGTTTTCAAGCCAAACAGTTCCAACATTACATTACAGCATAAAATAATATAAAAACGCCGGCATTTTATAGGAACGTCCACATAAAACCCAATCCAAATAGCTGGCTATTTTTCTAAAGTGTGAATTTATTTTTTATAACGCAACTCAACATCACTTACGGCTGATTGAACTATTTCGAATAAATACAATTTTATTATCACTTGTTTTATCGTATAAAATAAAATACTATTTGAAATTTGAATAGGATTTTTTACTGAAATGCAACAAATACTAGCGTGGAACGAACCCTCATTCTACAATGAACTTTATCAGTCAAAGGGAGTCACTTCTGAATTACTACTCTATGAACGAGGGCGGGAAAGCATTACCACTCGACAGTACTTGTCCGGGCTTGACGTGTTACGGTCGTATATACGCTGTCTATATGTCAAATTCGAAAACCGAACGGCGCGAATCGAGTTTATTTTTTTGTTTTATTTTAAAAAATTTGCTTTTTTAATTTGTGAAGTAATAAAGTGATAGGATAGGTTTAATGGAATGGATTGGTGACTTGTTTTTTTAAGGATTTTCATACTGTTTGTGTACGGGACTTTGCTCTGGATATCCTCAATTTTGCCGTGTTTTGTGGTGAGTATGTTATTGTTGCTGTTAATGGCAGTTGTATGATTTTATGTGAGTGCCTATTAAGTAATAACGTTGTGAATTTAATTTACATTTATAGTGCTTTCTGGTTATTTCGTTTGCAAACAGCAGACCTGTATTATGATCATAATGCAGTTGTTATACTTACTTGTTATTGTTACCAGTGCACATATAATTGGGTACATGCATTTAATTATAATAATTATAGGTTGTTTTATCAACGTTTCATTATTATTTATCCTTATAAATAATTAAAAGATCGGGGTTTACGGATGTTTATTTGAGGATGAAAAATTACACAGAGATCGGCATGGCATTTGCACATGAAGAATATAATAACTGATTTTAATTAAAAAATATGAATCACAAGTAATGAGACATCTAGAGGTAAGATAATTTACGTGAAAATTATGTCATCGTAAAACACTTAAAAGTGAATTTTGGTGCAAAATTTTCTATATTAGGTACATAGGTATAAACGTTACAAATAAATGGGGTATTTCATTCTTAAATTAGGAAGCGCAATAGGTACACTTTTCTATTTCAATTAAATATAACATGAAGTTAATTGTGATGTCATGTTACCTATTTATAAATATTATCATAAAATTTAAAAGATAAAGTTGTAGGTAATTAAAATAATTGAAAGTTAATGTCACCAGCTATCACTTACAGAGAGTAGGTAGGTACCTATGTATCTACTTTCACATAACTGGTCGTATCGAGTGTACAGTAGACTTATCAAGTTTCCGTAACATATTATAATCAATTTCCGGCGATATTTATATGTCTACCTACTTATACATTCAATAGGTAGGTACTTATATTATAAAGCATATAATTATTTTCAATCTGTTAAAGAATTTTTCAGTTGAAAACACCACAATCTTTCATAGTTACTGAAAATCTTTGGTTTCAAGTTTTTCAGCTGTCACCTGAAAAAAATTATAGTTAACATGCATTACCTACTCGTATACTAAGTATTACTTATAGGTAACCTACCTGGCCAGGAGCTCATACGTGATGCCTTTGGTGCTACATACATCCCATGACGGCAGTGAATGCCTGTTGGTTGGCTTTTACAAAATGCATTGTCACTTGTCCATGCTCAAGCGTTAAAAATAAACATTATGGCCATGAAATCGTTTATTTTAATTTGTATGCGAATGATATTGATATAACGCTTGCAGCGTTAAAAAGTCATAGCGTTTTCGAAACTCACGGATTAAACCACTGTGATTCCGCAGTGAGGCCACAATAAATTACATTTATTTTTATAACTGTTTCATTTGACCATTTATTGGTTTTTAACTTTTTACTTATCCGTAATAAATTGATGGCTTCAACCTATTACTGGCCCACTACTGAGCACGGGTTATCATAGTTATGTTGAGGCATAGAGCAAACTCTACCACGCTGCTCCAGTGCAGGTTGTTGGAGGATTAGTAGCGACCCAAGTATCGGGTGCTTTTATGCCGTCCAACGGCCTTACGTGCCCTCCGAACCACGGGAAAACTCAAAAAATGTTTGCTACTAGCGCTTATCCATCCAACTACCGACCGCCCGCTAAATGCATTATATATAGTATAACCATACATAATATATGGATGTCTGTCTGTTTGTTTTGGCTGATCTCTGGAACGGCTGGACCAGTTTTGAACAAGGAGTAACTTGACTACTTTTATTTTATAAATTTCTCCGTAACAATTCAAATTCCACGTGGACGAAGTCGCAGCACAGCTAGTCCATAATAAATTAGGTATAACCAAACTACTTAAGTATACATAAGTAAGTTTATGTATACTTAAATAGGTACGTACTATCACAATGGGTAAATATCGAGAATGAATGTAGGTATCCTTTGACGAATTTACTAGTTCGTTGAATATAAGATTAGCATTTTTGTTGCTAAAAATTCTGCACATTAAATAAAATAAAAACTTAAATAAAGCTTAACATCACGGATCGCATGGACATACCTGATATACTCGTAATAAATATAGGTACCTTCATATCACATATCTGCTCCAACCTTGAGTCGAACCCGAGTCCCATCCATCAGACATGGTCTACACTTACAGGGTAATAAAAAACATATCGCTTAACTCTTGCGAACATAAAATTGTCACCGAACTAAGGCTAATCCCCCACCCGTGTCCCCCACCACTTTCAAACATAATTTGTCACGCGTAAACCACACAAGAATACCATAGAACGAACGTGAACCAATAACGTAATTCGTTGCAGTTCTCCAACCTAAACCAACTTTGAAGGTAAAAAAGTTAAAAGGAATAAAAGAAAAGAAAGGTCGAAAGAAAAAATAAAAGTACTGGCCGGTAGCGCAACACCTGTTGTATAAACCCATTCCCAGGCTCTGCTAGGGTCGGCAGGTATAAAAATATACAGATTTTGTTATTGACTACGAGTAGTGAACCCACCTTCGGCTTGCTTCAGGATGCTTATTATTAAGTTTTTTAGTTTGCTTATTTTCAGTTATTACTATTGTTATTATAATTTCTCAAGTTAAACGCGGCGTATTAAAATAAATTATTAAGTTACAAAGTTAGACCTCCAGAAATACAACTACGAAAACCGAATCAAATTTCGTTCAGTAATTTTTGCGTGATGCGCGATAAACATACAGAGAAAAAATTCAAAAATAATATTTTGGCTTTTATTGACACTATGAATGACATTTTTTCTCAAATATCTCCAGTATAAAGAAATGAACCAGTTACAATGCAAATAATTTTCTCAGATGTGTTTCAAGTCTGTCCTTCCGCACTTGGCCAGAGTAGTGAACTATGGCCTCTACCACTTACACCAAGCCCATTGTTATAAAGTATCTTCACGTCTGTGTCACCAAAGCAATTGTAACTAATTTTTAAAAGCGTCCGTTTTAAATTGCGTTCATCACTTGTAGTTTTAGTGACATGCGATACTTTTAGTAGTTTGACAACCCTACGCTGTAAACTGGTTTTTGTCCAAAAACACCCAAAAAAACACGGCGGCGTATCTCAACTCAATGAACGATTTTTATTTTTTTTGTAGCAGGTGGGTTGTTCTCATGTAAACCAAGGTCGTTATTTTTATTTAATTTTTTACAATCCAATTAAAGGGTAGATTTGATTGTTTAACCCCTTCATTAGATGTGTCGAGGTTTGGCTACAGTTCATATAGCGCCTGGGTAAGGGTAACAAAACAAACTTCTACCGAAGGTCATGTTTAGTTAACATTACAAATTGTAACATTAACCAGTTACAGGTACAGTTACAGTACAGTTACAGTACAGTTACAGTACAGTTACAGTACAGTTACAGTACAGTTACAGTACAGTTACAGTACAGTTACAGTACAGTTACAGTACAGTTACAGTACAGTTACAGTACAGTTACAGTACAGTTACAGTACAGTTACAGTACAGTTACAGTACAGTTACAGTACAGTTACAGTACAGTTACAGTACAGTTACAGTACAGTTACAGTACAGTTACAGTACAGTTACAGTACAGTTACAGTACAGTTACAGTACAGTTACAGTACAGTTACAGTACAGTTATAGTACTGTTACAGTACAGTTACAGGACAAGTTACAGTAAACAGTCGTAAAAAACTCCTATGGCTTTTCTATGTACCTGATAACAAGTAATCACTCGCTCATGAGCACCCAATGCGTTACTTGGCTTACTAGTCAAAAAAGAAGCCGAAGACAAGTATTATTTCTGGCCGTCCGACACTGCGACCAAAGAGTAAAAACATTTCACGCTCGATTTTAAAAGGTGGGTGTCTAACGAGGCGGGTAAAACCCCCGACCATTATTTGTATCGGTACCAAACTGGATGGTGTAGAGTCCAGCGACCTCCAACGTGAGGGAAAAGGTGACATAGCCTTGTTCGCTGTTTAGCAGAAAGCACCACGTAAAAGAGATGTAGCTTTGAGCTCGAGAGATATAGATTCACCCCCAAAATAATTGTTAAACTTTTAACGGGCCATATGGTGCAATGGCTACCATGCTGGAATGCCGTTCGAAGTGCTCTGGGTTCGATTCCCAGCGAGGCAGTTTGAATCGAGTTTCAATTTTTGTTCTCGGTCTAGATGTGTGTGTGTCTTTTTGGGTTGTCCATGGCGCCCACAACGTGTGTGTAACGTTTATAATACTTATTTTACCGTAATATTTTTAAAAAGCTTTTCCGATAACTTATTACAGTAATATCAAACGACTGACTGACGAAGTTTTTCCTCCCTTATTAACTAGATTACAGAAGTTAACCCACGCTAACGCCCACGTGTACTTTATTTAGTACTAGACTAGTGTATCCGCCCTCGCCCTCGCTTCGCTTAGTGCGACATTTAGAAATTGTAAGGCGTGATTCCTTAAACTGACATAACTTTTTTTATTTCTCAACCAATTGAAATGATACAATCACTAAATGTGAATCATTGTTGTGAACCTTACCACAATATATTAGTGAAAACTGCATCCAAATCGTGTACAGACAGCGACCAGATACAGATTTATTTTATTAGTACCTATGTACCTAGTATTAGTATTTTTACTTCAAATTTAGTTGTTACACAACAATGTACATACTTACATAGTTAACTACGAGTGGGTTGTAATGCTACAGTACTTTTCAGAACTGGTATAACTAAAGTCGTGGGATGATTTTATTACTGAAAGGGAAGGGAACATGTAGGCGGGTAAAAGTAAGTAGGTATTAAAATTTGTTGAATACAGCTCAATTATAAATAGATGATATCCTATTTCATCAGTAAAATAAATAAAACAATATCGTACATTGTATTTACATTAAATTTTATTTAATACTTACCTATTTTGAGTATTTTGCCAAGCATGTTGGTTATCAGACTAGCTTCTGCTTTTTACGCTAGATGGCATTACTTGTAGCGGTACAATGAACTAATTCGTTTTATTACCCTGTATATTTCCGTATAGATTATTTTCATTTGGATATTCTGTTAATCTATTTTTATATGCTGTTAAATTCTATGAATTATAATTTGAATTGTACGTATTCTGAAGTAGGTATCAGATTAAAATTTTATAGACAATTAAGCTCTAATCTGCCTAAATGGTTCATAAATCTTATACCTACCATGTTTTAATACCATTGTGGTGTGTAAAACATATCGCTTTACAACTAATTTTTAAAATACTACGGTTAAGTTACTTATTATTGCTATCATTTCTAATTAACTCACCAGCTAAGCTTTTAATCGAATATAACTTTAATAAATGGCCACGAGTTAATAAGGTCTATTTGTGTTTAATTATTTTAACCAATGCCGTCACGCCTACTCCATTTTACCAGCAGCCCCTAATAAAGGTGCCGTGAACGTGAAATTTGTATTGGACAGTTGAATATTATATTAGTTTAATCCTGACCTCTACTCTAAGTTATTTGGTGTATAATATAAAATAATTTCTGTCGATAAAGTAGGTAGTACTTAGTATTTAAATGTTAACATTTATCATGAACTAGCTGTCCCGGCGAACTTTGTACCGCCCTATAATTAATAAAATTTAATGTAGGTAGTGGTAACTTATTACACTTTCACTAACAAAAACAAAACACTCTCATAAAAGAAAAAATAATAATTAATAGTTCGACTCAATTGTGTTGTTATGGTTATACCTACATTAATTTTTTTTTCTTATTTTTTCAATGTTTTAATATTTATTTACCTATTATCCTATTCCGGACGAAGAATCCAAAAACACAAAAATCATAAAAATTGGTTCAACATTCTAAATTTTCATATAAATATTTGACTATTAATTTAAAACAAGTTAATTAACAAACTTTTTAGTCCAACTAACGATCAAATTACACGGTACGGGTAATTTAGCTATAAACCTATTTCTGATGCTTAAAGTCTAAGCTCGTACTTAATTAGTTGAAATAAAAAACCTTCAAACAAATTTGAAGATGGGAAGCATAAAATAGAATCGTTAAAATCGAAGTCGATTCCGATGTAAAAGTTTACGACACTCTTAGGCTGTTCACACACTAAAGACTAAGACACTGACTGAGTTACTGATGAACGTACCACTCGACGTTCTGCCACGCGGAACAAAGATTTATATCTGTTCTGTGTTATGAGCTAATAGAACATTGTTTACACATACTGTACTGCGAAGGAGTGAAATAGCTTGCCCGCGTCGGTGTATCTGTGTATGATGTGAGAGTCTTCAAAAGGAGAGTCAATAGGCTTTTATAAGTTAGTGCGTTCAACATCTTGGACTTCATCGCTTTTCTAGAGATTAGCTCAAACAAACAGACAGACGGACAGACAGATAGACAAAAATTGTAAAAAATGTTATTTTGGTATATGCAATGTGTATAGGTACACCCATATGCATTTAGTAAAAAGCGGTTATTTTAGTATTACAAACAGACACTTCAATTTTATTTATTTGTATCGATAAAAATAGTCCTTTTCGATTTAATCGAAAGCGAGTAAGGAATCGAATGTGGGAAAATGAAAGGCCATAATTTTGCAGCTTTGTAGCATGGTTACAACACAAAGCTATTCAATACAATGCGTAGGTTTCTTTTACTAATTAAGGAAACTTGAGACATTCTATGCTATGTCAGCATTCATTGGTGGTCTTCACAAACTAGTACAATTTACTAGACAGCTCATATGTATTATGTAACTTATACACCATTAATTTCACGAAGCTAACTACTGGTAGCCTAAAAAAGTAATCAAGAATCTCTTGTTGCCTATTGTGTCTACTTAATTATCTTTACAGTGCGAGCGCCTTATACGGCTTCAAAGATGAAAAGAATGAATTACCGTGTCTAGTCATTTAGTACTCTTATATTACGTTTCCTTTACAAACTCGTTCCGTGAAGGGGTTTAATTGGAAAACAATCAAGCGATGTTTGGAGAGGCTGGAGAAGCATGTTTTGTTGCTGCACAAATCAATTTGTGAATTAATAAATGATTTTTTTATATTAACTTTGTCAATACCGATCCCATAGCCTTCGCAGTGATGCAGGCGAAGCGAGGGGTCTCGGGTTCAATATCCTGGGCAGATATTGACGTAACAGACGGACATCACTGACATCCACATCCTGACAACAAACATTTATTTGTGTCACAAGTGTCTGACCCGGCCTGGAATCGATCTCGGGAAGCGATGCTTCGCAGGTCACTATTAGGTGAGTTACGAGATCGGCTGTGTCTATGAATAAATAAATGCCCTTAACATTTGTTTTTACAATAACTAACATATAACGACCCCGTAGCCTAGTTGGCAGTGACCCGGTCCCGGGTTCGATTCCCGGCCTGGGCAGATGTTTATGTGATAGATACATATTTGTTCTCGGGTCATGGGTGTTAGTGATGTATAATTTGTGTTTTCCATGCCACAGGGAACCATTCCGCGACACAGGGAATCCTAGTGAGCGAGTTTGAGTGTTTAACGTTTATTTTATTGTTATTATTTTATTTAATGTACAAGCGAATGCTTGAGCTCATCACATATCACAAAAACACAAAAAAATTATCATCCACCCATAATACTTCTATAAAAGTTAATGCTGCTTAAAAATAGATTTAATATCCACTCCGGAGATCACATCTCACCTTAAGTCTTATGTCACTCGTCATATGAGTTCTTTGAAACCGCTCTCGATTCTCATCACATCTTAAGTCTTTGTCACTCGTATATGAGTCCTTTGAAACCGCTCTCCAATTATAAATACTTCAAAGAACATGTCACATACAGTATACAAACATACACATACCTACTCTTATGTAAGTATCTAGTATCAATAAAATACAGCGAATTAATTGTTTTTAATTTGTAGGTTAGGTTTAGGTGTAGGTTTCATCTGACCTTCTAAGTGACATCGGAAAGAAAATTATTTTTATGATATGATTTTACGTTGGATGCAATAAAGATGAGCCTTGTACCAAACAGGATACGCAAAAAATCAAATTCATTGCAAAATATTTTTATTCTATTCCCTTCGCCACTTCGCGGAAGCCTCTAATCTGTATTATTTTATTAATTAGCTCAAAAACTACAGAGTATTTAAAAGTAAAATGAAAATGAATATTAATTTAAACTCTTTTTGAACTCCTCAATTAACAATATTTTTTATAATAATTGTCGTAATTTTGTGCAAGAACAAAATTACTACAATTGTTGAATAATTGTCGTAATTTTGTGCAAGAACAAAATTACTACAATTATAATTTTCATAATATATCGGCTATGCATAAATATACTTTTAATAAAATACCCGAAATAGTAAAGACATTGACGTAAATAAAAATAACAAATTGCAAGTTTGTGCATTTGAAGTGAGCAATTTATCTAAAACTCCTAATACGTAACAACAAACTTGAAATCCAGATTGTTTAAACCCAGTCCAATTTGATTTACCGATTGCGTCTGTTCAGGACGGAACATAAACGGAGGGAAGTTAGGGGAAGAAAGAAAGAAAAAAAGAATGAAGATAAACTGTATTGTTTTTTATCTGTCGACTACCAGGAACGGTTGTCTATTGGAAGATTTATCCATTTTCACCGGCAGAGATCGTAAAAACGGCTGTACTATTTCTACGTAATTCCCCGTCGAGTCAAAATCTTTTTGTAATAAATAGTTGGTGGTTTGTAACATATTATGTATATACTGGATTTAGATCCAAAATTGGTTTTAATTTAGAAAAAAAATAGAATTTACAGATTTTTCACTAATAATATGAAAGTCACTTTTAAGGAAATTTCAAAATTTCCCCCAAAATTGGAACACGTATTTACTTTGTAAAAAATATTTTTATTGCAAAAAGCTATTCTTGGGCTAATTAAAAGCTTTTGTGTGAAAATGGTTCGCAATTGGAAAAATATTGCGATCATTTAAAAATATAAATGTTAAACGCACGAGACTATTACTAAGGTAATCCTAAGCGTATTTAAATTTTAACACCGATTAACAATGTTTTCATACAATTTTAAAAAGCGTGAATACTTGGTTCTCTATTTTGAATCATTTCAGTCATTTGAAATTTATTGCAATTGAAAATCAATATTATTGGTATTAAATTGCAATGTTCGTTAAGGTTCTATTTAGGCCCGTTATACATGTATTGCCTTTATCTTAAACATAATAAGGTCAATCTGTAAACAACGCTGATAAATCCCCTCTTTCCGAAGCACAAGGATTCAACCATCGACGTAGCATTCGATGGTTCATCTTTAAAAAAACGACGCTCGCAAAACCCCTGAATCGCAACTGACTTGGACATACATTAAAGATCCTAACACGTTAGGCCGAAGAAAAATCTTAATTGTCGCTTTTTCTGCAGGTCATTGACGTCTTTGTATCATCGGTCCAGCCGGGATCGCATTTAGAAGTTGCTGGTTCGAAAGTTAGTTTTTACTGGGCTATATGGCTACGTAAAAGTTAAGGATAATACTCGTATATGCCTATGTATACGATATTATACATACATAATTATAGTATGTCGGTTAGTTTGTCTACAAAATATAACATGTTTTAAAGCTAAACATCAATATCAATCAAGTAGCCGACCCATAAATAAAATATCGTTACTGTAACCAGTTACTGTAACCGGTTACGATGGCTTGTATAATGTAACACAATTTCGTATCTTTAGATTATATGACCCAAAAATTGGGATCGAATTTAATTAAACACGTTTCGTTGTCGGCAAACAGGTAATTGAGTTTAAATTTTAACATGGATTACGTCAGATCCTGTTGCCCGTGGACATAGGATTTTCGTATTTAGCCCTTTCTGAAAAAAGTTACAAAATTAACTTTAAGTAGCTATAACAACCGACCTACAAAATTCGAGGCTCTTTTTCTCTTGCCCGGAAGTATATTGTTCGTAGAACCTTTCGAATCCAATTCAAATTTTAGCTTACTTTTAAATTAGTCATTCCAAATTATTTTATGCCTATTTTATACTCGGTCTTGAACGCTAATCGGTAATAATGGTCTGAACCCGTTGCTGTATAATATACAATTAAACTTCCCTGTTTGGTTGTAGGACCGAAGCTCGGCTGGCTACCTTCTTGCTGGAGTCAGCCGCCAAACGATTTGTCGTGTCTTGGGCTCTTGGCTTGCGCTTCAGGACCATTAATTTCTTTCTTATCTCTTCGTAATTCTCTCTCGGTCGGTAACGCATCGGTGATACGAGTGGTGTTTCTGATGTCTATGGGCGGTGGCGAAAAATCAACATCTGGTGGCTCGTCTGTTCGTTTTTCGATAAAAATATATTAGTCTCGATAACAGAATGAATTATCTCTGCTCACTATTGGTTAACTTATAAAAAGGTAGTAATTAAAAGCATAGTTGAAACAACTAAAAAATTACGACTTCTCAAGATCGTTGTTCTCAAATTCCCGGAAGGCACGACATTAATAAAACCACATAACACCGACAACGATCTTGTTTTCACCGGGAATCGAACTGAGGAATCCTATTAAAAAGATGTTTATCTATTCAAATTTCGAGCGATCTACATCTTCTTCAAACCAGTAACCAGTAGTTTATCCGGTGTTGGAGAAAAAAACAGTCAAGTGTGAGTTGCAGGTAGGCGCAGTGTTCCGTATTGAAATTGAAATTGGGAATTGGTTTAAATGTACTACAGTTATAATTTAACATTTATCACTATATTATATGTATAAAAAGCATGTCAATCTGTGTGTAGGCAATCCATTATCATTCGCTTATTGGCAATTGATAGTTATTTATCACGAATATATTTGTGTATGGGTTAAATATAAAAAATTAAGACACCTAATAAAACTAATTTGCAATTTTGCTTGGGATCCAGTTGCTAATTGTAAACGTAAGAATAATATTATCACTTGAAATACAAGGGCAGTTTACTACTTAAAATATAACTAAATAGGAAACAATAAATTAAAATAAATTATAACAACTGTAAAATATTTTGAATACTTAAGTGATTTTGTAATAAGCATTGTAATTAATTGCCAAAAAAATAAAAGAAGAATCCATTGACTTATTAGTAATAATAAGTTAAGTAAGAAGAATCGTAAATTTCCCCTTAAAATGATATGAAATGAGTAGACTAATTTACAACTTTTTGTGTTTTAACATATTAGTTATTCAAATGACCATTTAACAATTCAAAAGTATTTTACACGCAGTTTTGAATACAACATATTTATGCAAAAGTCATAGAATTACAAATTTGTTTTTTAAGTTGCTGATCCCTAAAATATAATCTGTGAATGTTACCCACGCCCATAACGTCGCTACCTGTGGTTGTTTTTCCATCAAACAGTCATTATAGTAGCGATGCGATGGTCGATTTCTGAGTATTGTTTTATAAATCAAATCAATTCTTGCATCACAAACCTAATAATTTTATATCACTAACAGTCCCTGCCCCAGTCCTCGTACATAACGTACTAACGAACTAACCAACTAACATTATTAATAATGCCTGCTAACTTGGACTAACCGTCCTAGTCCCAATTTGAGTCTAGCTTTGGATCGGTCACAATTGTCTTGGACGGCAGCTGAAGGGGGTGTTTCATGCTCGTTTGCTATTTGGTTAGGTTGAATTAAAAAGTCCTATGGAATCTTAGCGTCATTACACCTTGTTTCTTATATGTATAAATGACGGACACATTGATGAGTAAACAAGCCTTAAGACGGTGAGAGGTCGCCATCGGCCAAGGACACCAAAAAGCATGGCCGATGCGATCCAGAATCAGCACTATTACTGACTCTACAACACTGCGATTCATTGAAGCCTTTAGGAATAATCATAAAGATCTACACCCCGTCATATGACCACAGCCTTAAGCATAGATTAATATGCGGCAAAGCCGTAAGCTAAACTACAAGTATGTTCACTTATTCATTAATTGTAGATTCTATTCTATAACTTTATGTATGCTCAGTTGCAAACTCCACAGGGAATTTATGTATTAACTTCAAATTACTCTGGCTAGCTAACTTGCCAGATGCTTCTATGTGTTTAATTTATATTTTAAAGGCAACACGCGTTTACACTCGGAAGGGACGACTCTTTAACCGACTTCAAATAAGGATGTTCTCAGTTTGTTACGTATGTTATTGGATCTGCAATAATATTCACATATTATGATAAATCTATTAGGGCTTCTAAACATAATTATTATATACAAAAATTTATTGGTGTTTGTATGATATTATGTGTGTATGTTTGTTGATCCACGGATTACTCCGAAAGGAGTGGTTGGATTTAGACATTCTTTTTTCCTCTCCGTCTACTTAAAGGTGCGTGAAGCACCAATCCTAACTTGGCCAAAATAGGTGGTAACCTGTTCCTCTAACATTGTGAAAGGAGATCCAAGCCCAGAGGTGGGACAGTTATGGGTTGCGAAGAAGAAGGATTCTCTTCTGTATGTAAATCGGTGTATCTTTTAACTTAACCCGGATTAATACCTTAGCTCTACCGATCAACTATACATCAAACATCGTGAGTTATTCCCCATAACACCACAACATAAAACGGTTTTGAGTTCAACCCGTAGGTAGTCATTACAGCGAACCAAATAAAACATCCCGAACATCTGGCAAGTTGTTCGCCAGGCTCATCAGAAGTTGACCCATAATTTACGCTCGTTACTGAAACAAAACTTACATACGTGCTCGGGGTAAGTAATTGGGGTGATTCCGAAGGGTTGCATGGCTGGGCAGATGATAAAGGTGAAACAGACGATAAATGTGCGAACGGGCAAGATTGTAAGAAATGGCGGTAACTCCACAATAACCAATAACTTTTATGTATACCTCCTACCTACTTGTTGGATCGCAGATTGTTGAAATATCGTGTGACTTTCGAGTTTCTTGTTCATAGATCCTTCTACATAACTGCTGAAATATAAACAAATATTACTAGACTCAATTGTGGTTTTACTCTGATTTCAAATTTATTCAAGTATTTATATTTACCTTAATAGGTTGTCTGAAGGATATCGCTAACTAAAGACTGGTTTACTTTGGTTAAGATTTTTAGAAACTTTAGAGAAATCTTTCTAGCAGCGCAAATAGTTACTTTAAATGACTACCCCGTAGACCAGTTGATAGTGATGCTGGGTCCTGGGTTATATTCTGGGGCAGACGTTAGGTATGCCAAAAAAATGTTGTTTCTCGGCATGGATGCTGGCCTAGCTAGCTAGCCTAGCTGGATTCCTATTCTGATCAATAAATAACTTGTGCCTTTTTATCACCAGAAGTCTTCACTAATCCGCACGTCCACCAATCCGCGCTGGAGCAGCATGGTGGAGTTAGCTCTAGGCCTTCTCTGTAATGAGAAGCTACAGCCCTGTAGTGTAGTGCCTATTAGTGTGTTAATGTCATACTTAAAAAATCAGAGATCAAAGCAGGGAATACGTCAGAGGAAATTTAATTTATTGGCACTGCATTTTGCAGGATAGGTATTACGTAAACTTTTCAGGAGTGCACTAGATAACCGTGTAGTGTTAATGAAACATGTTTAGCGCTTTGTACTCTGATGAAATTTAGCCGCAGGTAGTAGATTAAACAGTTGTTCAAAATATTCCTCATTATACAGACCGTTGAGTACATACAGCTCTGCGCAATTAGCGGGATTCTAAACCGAGTCTGAGAAAGGTATTCGGAATAGAAGTCTCATACTCATACATCTCATACCAAGTATCATGTATAGAATATATTAATAAAGGAATAATTGAAAAATTAAAAACACATTTTATGAAGCTAAGTGAATTATAAATGCAATGCAATATGTTTAGTCATTATGCTGTTAACCGTTGACGAGTTTCCTTCTTTGTAGCCAATCCAATCCTAAGTTTAGTGAAGTGGACTCCAAGCTTGCTGTAACACATTACTGAAAATTGCAACTCATTCGATTAAGCTCTTTCTAAGATTTTCGAGAACAAACACATAGACAAACCGATCAACCGAAAAATATCTAAACAGACAAAAATTTTACATGCTATAATTGCATTAAGTTACAATGTCCCCATGAATATTTTATCTCATGTCTTCTTCTATGCACAGACATAAGTTACAGTATTATATGCGAAGATTCGATTACAAGGTGTAAGCTCTTGTGTTATTGTAAACGTAATGCAATATATTCTTGTTAAATTGTTATGGAATATAAGGTGTCAGGTACGCCATGTCTGATTAACACCTGCTGTTTTGCTGACTTCGGCTCAGATTTGATACTTCAGAACCGTAGACGTAGAAAAGTATAGACCTATGGTTGACAATTTGACATCTATCCCACTCACACACGAAAAGGAACAAATTACGCCGATGACACGAAAATACGAGACGGAATGATAATATTTTTTATCTCACTCTGTGTGGCTTTTCTCAAGGAAAGCACAGTTGCGCACATACAAACTTTACAGCTTAAATAGAACTTTTCTTGTGCCAGATACACGTACTTTGTCGTGCTATCTCATATTGGTCACGCTCACGAGATGTCTATATAATTATATTCTTCTCTGTCTACGTTCAGAACACTGTAGATGTACAATGTTCTGAAGTCGTTATGAGAAATTAATATGACATGATAATGATAATTATTGTCTGACTCGCAGTTTGTTTTATAAAAGCTTTTATTTAACTTGCAATGCTTTAGTGTAAGTATGTATGTATGTACATATATGTGTTATTGTGTATGTCCAGGTCCAATCTTGCAATTGAGTTTTGATGCCGTTATCCTTAATTAAGATGAAATTTTGCATACACATTTACTTTGGATGACGATGCATGTTTAGTGACGTCATTATAAATCCACTGCACCGATTTGATGAGTCATGGCGAGCAGATAGTTTGAGACCCGGGAATATGCCCTAGCTATAATTTTTATCCTGATAATAAATTCCATTGGGATAATTTTAACTTTAACGTGAGCATAAACTTCTGTATAAAAACATTTTCACGATTGTAAAATTTACCTAAATTGACGTTATCTTAATCTAAAATAACTAAGTAAAAACGTTTCGCCGTAGGAATGTTGATTTAGACATCCGTTATCAGACGTTTAGGTATCCTAGGTATTAGACGTTCATCCGGCCGCAACTCCTACCTACAGAAGTTAGGTTTAGACTGGGTACACACGTGAGACGAATCGTTAATAGATGTTTGACTTGATCAGTTTGCGATAACGGGATCATCTGGTTTATGTACATAAAAGAGTTTTAACCGTTTAACTGCTTTATAATCTTTGATCTGTCTGCTATGTTGAAATGCTTTTAAATAAATTATTATTTTCCAATTGTAATATATCCGTTTTTTTTCAGATTTTTGTATTGTATCTCGCTCTAACATAAAGTGTATCGGTTTTCTCTCTTTCATTGGCATTTATTTATCTTATCCTTGCCTTACAAAGTATATTGTTAAATCAGTCTCGTTTATTTTAGCTAAGACATAAAACCCAGATCCTAAACATCACGTTCCTCTGTGCTTACAACACGCTCAGTTACACTAACAGTCTGTGTAAACACATTTAGCAAGTGTGGACGCACCCTAAGACCTAGGTTTAGTCTTTAATGGTTACGAATGGGTTGTGTGGGAAAGCTAATGGTATTTCATGTTGTAATAGCGCTTGATTCTTTTAAATTGTTAAGCAATTTATTTAGTACAGTCTCTGGGGATAGCTGTGAAGCTTTTTTCTATTTTCTTGATTACATTGACCCTAGGTACTTGGTAAATAATGTTGTTTTATTGTTATTAGACGTTAGTTTGATGTGAAAGAAACTTCAGGCTATTCGGTGTTTTGTTAAGCATTCTTTATTAATGTATTGTAGTCATTTTGGAGTAACATTTGATATTCGTTAGTGTCAGCCAGTTTATAAATTAATTAAGTTCATAAAAGACATGTCAATAAAGAAAATCCGACTTTTTGAGGGTGGATACTAGGATATCGGAAGTAACCGACGTCGGCGTCGCTTCACTTCGATGTCCTAATTTAGGACATAGGTTACCCGAAGCAAATCCTGTCTTTTTTCAGTAAAAAAATCACGTCTTTTTTACTAGTTAAGCTATAGCTCTCTCATCTCGATTATTCCAAGAACAATATGTTGAACAAACGCACGTCGATCCCATGGAATGACGTATAACGGTTGGTAACCACACTCGTAAGGTAAGCATAACCATAACCCCAGATCACAATACCAGTAATGTAGCCTTCTCGGTTTACTTTGTTCCTCAAGTATGCTGAGGTTACTGGAAATACCTACTTGGGTGTAGGGTTGGCAATATGGTCAACTTAGGTAGGTATATCAATCGCGGATACTTTTTTCTTTTTTTTTAACTGACTTGCTGTGTTTTAGCTGGGGGCTTGAAATACAATTTATTCTTTCCTTCTTTCTCTCTTGGTCGGTAACGCATAGGCGATGCCTTTGCTGTTGCTGATATCCGAGTTTAGTAATGGTAAACAAAACAGGAAAGGACGACAGAAACAAAGAAAAAAGAAGAAAGTAGTTAAAGCACTTAATGTTGATAGCCTAGATAGCTACTTAAACTTTAACAACAAACACCTTTTATAGCAGACGATTGCGAATTACTTTAGTAAGTTTACCATACTAGTAGGTACGCCCGTCCTCGCTTCGCTTCGGGAAACAATGTCTTAGTACCCAAACTCGATAAAACGTTTTAACACGGGAATGTTAAAGTTTATATAAAGTTTATATATCTGTTATTTTAAACAATTACCCGTAGAATATAGACATAATGGTAGGGGAGCCCAAGAGGGGATTTCGGGATTTACAGAAGCGCGGCAGATTAATATACAGGGCGATACCCTGTACCCGGTTAAGTAACTCCACCAAAAATGAGCCTCATATATAAGGCCGCACGTGAAGGATACAGGATCAGATTAGTAAAAAAAAATTGATCATCAGACATTCTCGAGCGCGTCAGATTAAGGTAGGGTGAGTTAATTACCTCCTAAAAAGTGTATATTCCACTAATCTGACAATTTGAGAGTGACGTAAAGAAAGGGGAGGGCAGCAAAGTTGTAAAAAAAAACGTCATCTTGACATTCTCGAGCGTAGTTAATTTTTTTTTTATTTTGAAGGAAATAATTCAAGAATAACGAAAAATATATAATCTGACGATTTCCGCAAGCCGAAACAACAAAAAAATCGTCGATAAAGTTAAATGCGTGCAGCTGCGTGATGCCTATATTTCCTTCTCCGCGTTTCTATTCCTCTCTCACTCTTTCTCTATCTATTACTCCCTCACTCCGTCCCCACTCCAGTTTCTGCTGTCATGACGCCATCACCATATCCCAGCAAAATTTTTTTTGAAAGTGGTTTTTTTGGAATAACTTTTAAACGGCTTTATCGATCAACTTCAAAAACTAATCCGCCCTTGAGCTTGAAAAACCACGTCGATCGCCACCAAGTTGGTCAAAATCGGTTGATTCATTCGAGAGATATCGTGAACGAAAGAAACCCGAAAAAGTGTTTTTTCGGGATTACTCCGAAATTTTTGGTTCGATTAATTAAAACTTTTAAATTACTTATGAGGATGATAAAACTGCGTCGAATGCCGCCAACCGCGTGAAAATTGGTTGATCCATTCAAAAGTTATTGCAGTTTGAAAATTCCAAAAATAGTGTTTTATGAAACTTCTATCAGACTTTTGAGCTGGGAGAGCTCAAATGCATAGAAATATTATTTCTTTGAACTCCGCGAGCTCAATATAAATGTCATAAGTACAATTTTAAGCGCCCAGGAATGGAATTAGCGGGAAATTGCAGGGATGGCCTTTAGGGTGAACCGTTTTTTTGTCAGATTAGGCGAATCCCTCTAGATAATCGTCAGATTATGAGACAGTACGTTTAGAATATAAAGATGAACCATATATATCTTAATCTGACGCGCTTGAGTATGTCAAAATGGCGAATTTTTTTTGCATATTAAGAGAATGGCCACGAGTTTGCGTCCCATCGAAATCGTCAGATTAGTGAATGAGAGCTTATTTTTGGTGCACTTAACACTCCCTTAGAAAATCTGACGCGCTCGATAAAATTTTTTTTTTTTTCATTTTCAACCCTTACATACAACCACCCCCACCATGCAAACGGTCAGATTAACATACGTACATTATTAAAAATACGTAGGGCATTGATGCTATCAATATCTGACGCGCTCGAGGATGTCCATGCATCAGTTTTTTTTTACATATTTAAAAATCTATAGCCGCTTCCCCCACCGATGAAAAGGTATATATCATATAACATTTTTTTCTTCTTATCATCTAAGCTTTGCAACCCAATAGGTCTCTGTGACGCTCGAGTAAATCCCCATTTAGCACCACGGGCTCCCCTACCATAATAATGACATACTATATGATGACCCAAGCCCAGCAGTGGAATAGATGTAATGGTTTAAATGGTTGTAGCCAGGGATCGATAGTAAAAGATGTCAGGTAAGTACCTAGTATCCTAAAATACTGCATACTTTAGGACAAAATAATGTGATTAAAATATGAACGTAACCCTAAAATACTACAGCAATTATACCACCGACAACAACAACAATTATTTAAGTTCGAAAATAAAGAAGTTGTTCAAGACATTTACTGGTTTAAACAATTACGTGTGTGTAGAACTGTAATTAACTAGGCAGGGGTATACGTTTAAAAGTAAGGTAATGTGGGCGAAATAACTCGTAATGACAATAATGACATCGAGGTTCGTTGCTAACTGCAAGTACTTGTCTTACCGAGAAAGATTAAGGTAAAGAGTCTAAAGCAAGGAAAAAGAGGAGTATACACATACACTATAGCATTCTAATACACATTTATACAGCGCTTCAATCTTTCAAATTCAAATAATAAATAAATAAAAAAATTTAAACGCTTACACACTCATACCACATATTACTCATTCATCACTAATCACTAGGACTACATCAATAATCACTAGGGTCGCAGGTGGCATGTACAACACAAATAACTCATAACTAACATCTTTTACTTGATATTAACCACTTTACGATTTAAACTCATACTTTTAACATTAAATAGTAGTTTAGTCGCAACCGCGATGCACATGGGTCGAAATACCGGTGTAGGTATAATAATTATTATAATGCATTTCGTAAGTAGGTGCTCATCTGTATCGTGTATTAAAATCGATCTGGTGTAGCACATACTTTAACCGAGCCATTAAAATATTTTTATTTTAAACTGTATTTCGATATTTCCGTAAAAATCGATTTTACTATGTAATTGGTGTAACTTTTTAAGGTCCCTAAAACTGATTTTCAGGAAACAATTAGTAAGAATATTTATTATTTTATACGGATTGTTGTACAGTTAATTGGCAGTGAATCAGGTGTATGCCGTTTTTTTAAATAGGGTAGTAAAAGGAGGAAAGATACCTTCCACATCGACATCAAAAAATAATTAAATTTGTTCGAATTTAGGAAATCTTTTAATTTTGAACATTAATAACAGACATCCATAAATACAAATACTTACGATATTAAACAAAGTGTGTATAAATAACATTATCTTATTACAATACAGTTACGTGGCATAATATGTATTATTAATTTGCTAAACATCTCGTAGTGCCGTTTAAACAAATTATGTGTATCTGATTGCCGAATCAAGCATTTAATTTTTATACCCGTTAACACGTTGAACAAATGATTACGTATTCGTTTCACCGTTTTAGGGATAATTGCGACTACATAGTAACTGTGAACAAATTGTAACGTAATAGTTTTGATGGACTCCAGAAACTTTATATTTGTGTTATTAATAATTACATGTTATAAACAACTTCTTTACAATCCATAAGTATCCCACTGCTTGACTCCTCTCACGATGTGGGAAGTACAGGCTGGTCTTCCATGCTGGTCAAGTGCGGATTGGTAGATTTTACACTCTCACAGAAATCTTTTAGGTGTGCAGGTTTCTCACGATATTTTCCTTCATCGCAACAGGGTATTATTTGTTTCTAACACATATTTTTCAAAAATAAATGTGCGTGCAAGATTCGTCACCAGACTCTCCTTCTGTTGTTTCTGTTGACGATGTAAATAACCAGTTCGTATGACACCCAATTTACTACGGTGAATATGAAAATCGACTGTTGTATACTTGAAACTAAAAGTATGGCTAGTATACTGGGAACTGTGTTCATTATTTTGCAGTTTGCTATATGGGTTCAACTTATATGACATACCTACAACAATAGGTCCAGTTAACAAAGCTTTCTAGAAAGCTCTTTATAAATATATTTTGTTAGTTTTATATAACTGAACCTATGCGTGATGCAAGTTGTTAAGGACAAGGGTTCTAGGAAAAATGGTTGTTGTACTTCTAGGGTCAATGATCTGGTGTGAGTGAGATGACCATATCATATTGATAGATAGAGTTGCTACCAGTTTTTAAACGTGTTGATTTCCTTTATGGCAGCCAGTGTGGTGATTTTAATATTATGCGATGGTACTGTATATGTAGATGTTTCGATAGATCTAGTTTCAAATCTTGTGTGTATTTCGTTTACGCATTACATTACTCGCTCATAGCGCGGCGGCTTGTCCCTCCACCAATGCGCACTGGAGCAGCGTGGTGGAGTATGCTATAGTATTATTATATAGTATACTTTAGATAAATTTGGTTTTGGATATTAAATTTCATTAATTTTATATTATATTTTATAGAATATATTAGTATATTATAAGAAGTGTTTGTAGTCAGGTTGTAGTTTATAAACCGTAAATAGGCAATTAACAGTTTTTAGATTGCAATGTAACATGACAAAGTAACTTACGTTGAATATGCTAACAAATAACGTGGTATTAATAGCACCCAATTAAATTTTGGAAAATCCAAGCATCAGTCTGAATTGGAGGAGTTATTGTTCCGGGGTTCAACCAAATTTAACTTTTAATTGGTTCTCTTTTTTACAAAAATTTCAAAACGAGTGTGCTTTCATATTACAATCAAATTTTTTAATAATTAACACTCACTCACTCACACTCATTTACTCGATTTACACTCATTTACTCGAGGACTACGAGCCGAAATGCTCGAAGTGAATTCGCTCTTCGCTGTAACTGTGACTTCTCTGAAATATATTTTTTCGAAAGGTTACTTCGCCTTGACGTTTGATTTTTCGACTTTTGACTGTTCGTCTGTGTGTTTTCTCGCTAATTACAAGAACGGCTCAACCGATTTGGATGCGGTTTTAATCAATATACTTCGCTTCGTTTATTCAATACAGTTCGCTTGGGGTTTACCCCAAGCTGATTGAACTGACCAAGCAACTGAATGTTACATTCAGTTTTCTATTTTATTTAATTTTCAAAAATAAAAATTTGGATTCGATGTCAAGTCTACCGTGCGAGAAATCGAGTTAAATTAGGTATTTATCACTGCTATTCCATACAATATTATTTCAAGTAGATTTAGTAATTTAAGAATCAAGTACATAGATGTCAATAATTTTTCTTACTTCCATGATAGTGAATGTAAGGAAAGCGCGGGAAACACTACTCTAACAAAGTAAAAACGTCAATTGTTTACGGAAAGTCATGATCGCAATTGTTACGTGCAAGGAACGACTTAAGAGGGGGTATAAAGCGAAATTGGCAATCTTAGATTCAATTTTTACAGTAGTAGATCAAGTTTCTAGAACCTGAAGAAAAACATAGTTATACTTCATTATATTATTGAGTGCAAGATCTAAGCAAAAACATAAAAAAAAAAAAATTTCTTGATAGAAAAAAATCACAAAGTTAGGTCTAATTTTCCACTTAAATCAATTTATTTTCAATATGGTGCATATTTTAGAGTCAATATTTTAATATATTATGCTAATTAGTATCACGGAGGGATTAGATTAGCGATTTCAAAATCAAATCTATAATTTACGAATTATTAAAATAAAATACATTTGTAGGATTTTGAGTATTTTGACATGCTCTGTTTCATTAATCAGTCACCATTGCTCCATTGAGACGCGAAGACTGTGTCAGTCTGCTCGACATGTGAAATTATTTTATGGTGTACATTTGTGACTGAGAGCGTAGTTTTTATTACAAAAACAATAATTGTGTGTGTGTGAACTAAAGTTAAAAGACACTAAGATCCAACATGGGTAACAAACGGAATAAAATCAACATTAAAAAGGGATCATAGAAAGCTGAAAATTCAAGTCATGGCTAGTTGTCAGAGGTAAGTTGACAAGTACTATTTCATATTCAAAATTAGACCTTATTGTTTTAACTTTTGTGCTCACAATACAATGTTGATGTTGATGTTTGATCGCTGAAGCAGCATAGTATATACGAAAAATTCACATTGTATGTATCATTAATAGTTAGTATTGGTATGTACTTTCAAACAAAATATACAGCTTTATCCAAAAGCAAATTTAATTTTGAGTTAATTATTTCCTCTTTGCCCCATCATTTTGTTTTTAAAGCAACACCTATATTTCTGGTAGTCAATTTGATCAATCCCTACAGTAGTTGTTACTTGTGTGTGTTTGAAACTATTATTGTATTTTCATTTCAGAACAAGATTTAATCCAAAATCAAGATAAGAGAAGAGAGAATAAGAAAATATTCCAAAATCTATTGATGATGACTGGAACATTACACCAGAGAAGTGCGTATCAATTCATCTGTCTATGTATTGTTTCATTTATTATTTGCTTATTGTTGCATTGTAACGAATCTACAAAATAACACATAAACTAAACTTTTTTTATATTATGCATAGTTAGGCAAAATTACTTTAACAAAAACATAAAATTTTGTATAAATGCATTTTTAAAGCGACTTTTTTATTTACTTCTTAATTGCTAATTGTGTTTTCTTAAAGAAAAAAAATATTTTCAGGCTTACTATTACGCTTTTACAAAATGTAGAAATTTTAGAACATACAGATCCAAATGCAGACGAATATATTGCACCGGAACGGTTGGCATTAAAATAAAGTATTTATGTAATTTAGTCCTATCTAAAACTTTCAACCGATTATAAATGGCGCAAAGTGATACCTGACATCATCAGTTTCTATGTTAGGAAGTATAATGTTTGACTTTTTTTTTAATTTCAGTAACATCAAGCCTCGTGTCAAGACAACGGGTCAAGACAAATATCAAGACTAACGACGATACTAAATACACATGTGATATAAGTCAACGATTTATAATAGACAAGATATATTTTTTTGAACAATTAAAACTTCCATCCATGCATAATTTTGGCATTTTATTTTTTCTAGACGGATTTTGGAGTTAGTGAATTAAACTTGATTTCGAATAAATTCATTTTGGTTTTAAGTAAGCTTTGTTCGATTTTATGCTTATTTTTAATCTTCAAATAATTGTTTAGTTTGATGACTTATGTGTTCTTACCATACCTTAAATACTTTTAATACCCATTATACATTTTTCCTGTTCTCACGCATAATTATACCATCACGCATCATATTTCACACACTGTTTTTTTCCTATATTTTTAAAGCTAACAATTGTCGCTCAAGAAGTTAGTGATTGTCATCTTTTTTATGATATTATTGTCACTTAATTAGTTTCCTTATAATAACGGCAGTGGCATTTGTAATTTTTCTGTTTTCTGACGAAGGATTTCTTTCAATTTAAATAAATTTAAAGGATAACTTACTGTATCTTTTTGTAGCGAAAAAATGAAAACAATGTTATCTATAATAATAAATGTCTGAAAAACATTGTACGTGTTATTTATTTACATGTTATACGGCATACAGGTGTCATCACGTAAAAATAGAGCAGATATTCTGCTTTGCGAGAATTTAAATGATTTAATGGTCACACCAGTACGAACATTATACTGCCTTTCTTGTCATAAAAGTGATTCAATCGCTCCCTACACTAGGTTTCCAGCGCTATGGTTACATGATGCGACTGACACTACCTATAAATGTTATTAGTTTCAGAAATACAGATAGTTACAGCGAGAAGAATTGCTTTAGATTAATAGATACCTACATAATAATATATTCAAAATTATTAATGACACTTAATAATGTGTTGTCTGCCATTCACTGGCTCTCTAGCTATTAACATTGTATAAAAATCTAACCCTAATAAAGAAAAAACAGCTTGCCATTTTTGAGGTAGAAGATTCTACATTTATTGAGCTGAAATTTGTCTCAGTTTTTACATTATACTGTGCCGTATTCTTGACTGATGCCATGTTATATAATAGCGGCTGTACACTCTCGTGCGAGAGTACTCGCTATGTCTCGTGACGCCTCGGCCGAGACGTCATGGGAGCGAGAGTAGGCGAGACCCCCCGAGACATCACGAGGCGAGGCGAGCGCTACCAAGTACATTCTCATACGAGTGCACTCGGCTAGCAGTCTCGCGAGAGTGTACAGCCGCTAATAAAGTCAGATGCAACCGGACGCGCAACTGCTGCGGCGCATCTATTTGACGGGCGGGGCGGGGCGCGCGGGTGAAATTTGATTTTTTCCTAGCTTTATACCCCCTCTTAAGACTTTCTTGATACCCATGGTTAGATAATGTGTCGTGTTACAAAGAAAGGCCGGATTTCCGCATATATTACCATTATATTGTGTTACCGTATGTAACGGCGTGTTTTCCGCGTAGGTTACAATTTCATAATTTAAATAGTCCAACAAAAATAGTTTTTCAAAAGTTTTCGTCAACCATATCTCCCGAACGTATCGACCGGTTCAAGAGCTTTGCGGCACCGTTTTTAGAGTAGCAATCCCAGCGAAAAATTGATAAGAGCTGATTAAAGAATTCTCGAAAACTCCAGAAACAATCTAAAATAGATTACCATTTCAATTTTGAAAAGTCCGGGCAGTTATAAAAAATTCCGGACATTTCTAGAAAAGTGAACATTAGTGTATTTCACTTTGTGCTACAGAGGTTGGACACTCAGGTGCTACAGATGGTCATGGTAGCATTGACCATTTGCATGGCCTGGCTGCTCGTCGGCCTAAAATGGTAAATAAATAAACAATTAGTCTTCAGGCAAACCATTCGTCATTTTAAGAACAGGTTTAATTATTCAACAACCAATCGCTTTATTACATTAACAAATTGATATTAATTGGCATGCAAAGGAGTACTAACTATCTACTTCTAAATCAAGATTGGATGAAGATTTGCTAAGCTAGATTTTAATTGGTAAAAGATTAATAGGCCGTTCGACGAGTTGTTGAACTAGCTTGTGAGAGAGTCCTGCGCAGGGTTACCATCTCATCTCATCTCAATCAATCATCTCATCCCAATATTTGAAAAGTCCGGAATGAGCTGGACATAAAGGCGATCCAGATAACTTTTCTTTTACTTTATATTAATAAGAAGTTACTAGTCGATTGCTTTTGAGTGTTATTTTAATATACGTACAATACAACAGTTTAAAGTAAAAAGTCTAGCTATATGTCAGTTAGTAATCCTAAGTCCCGGGTTCGATTCCCAGGTGGATATTAATTTCTATTAATTTATAACACGACTGGGAATTCATTGTTATAAGTACTACTTCACGTTAAAGTTCATACCAATACTCAAATACTTGAAGGTTACAAGTTATACAATACAATCTAGAGTAAGTATAATGTTTGGTGCAAGTGATAAAGGAAAGCGTTAAAGCGCTATAAAATTAAAAAAGGCAAGGAAGGGTCTGTCTTTGAATTCAGTGTTAGAATTGTTAAAAGCTTTTATTTCTTGCAGTGCTTGTAATCATGTTATGCACTTATTTATCGTACAGTCGTAACGGGCTTTTCACGAACTCCTCGTGATAAAAATTTATTTAAGTGTCTGAGAAATAAATTGCTATTTATTTCAAATAATATACCTACTTAATAAGGATAATAATGCTACGATTATGATAGTACATAATTATGAAGGTCTCTCTAGAACTAGAAAACAAATGCAATTTAACACTGCATTGCAAATACAAAAATTTGCCGAGGTTTATATTTATTTCTCTGTCAATGAACAATCAGGAATTTGTAGAACTGCTCGAAATTCAAATATTTAAATCGCCCCCGCCATCAAGTTACGCTGCCATAACTTGGACCACAGTATATACAGCGGTTGCATTCCATGTCGCCAGGTGCACGGCAATGATTTATTCTTTAAATGAACGCTCTCCTGGGAGTAAGTATACGAGTACGTTCTTGAAATGTTTTTGTTATTGATTTAGGAAGCTGTCGAATAACTAGTTCATATAGTTTTTCGTGTTACTGTGTTTCTTTTACTCATATAATAAATAACGTATTTTATTAGGTATTACCTAAATAATAAATAACGGTACACACATAAGTGTTGAGTGTGTGTGAGGGGATATGAATTGTCGTGGACAACAAACAAAGAAAAGAACACACACACCCAGAAGATCGAGTTGAGATCTTCGAGAACGAATTAGTTTGTTTGAAACTTGTCTCTGTTTAACTTAGTTCATATAATTATATATTATACTCATTTGCAAAACTAAAGTAAAAAAAGAATAAATACAACATGCCATCAAAAACACAGAGAACATAAAAACGATTTAAACGGTGTTCCATATTCAATTGTAATTCAAACGCGCCATGTTTTACCAAGCCGTGGATTTAATTTTATTAATTTTTACTCTGCGAGTGCCATAAATTAAAGAGAAGGTCCTTTAGTACTGGCATGCTATTGAGGATACGAAAAATTATGTTTTTAATTGAAATACTTTCTCATCATTCAAGCCTGAAATGGAACGCGCGTAAAATATTTTTTAAATTATCAAAACGTGAATCACTTCTCTTGATGACTGTACTAGGGTTTCAGTAAGTTTAGTTGGTTACAGTTTATATGTCATTTTATTACCTAACTGTACTGGAGCATGTGAGAGACTGTGGTTTTGTGAGTGGTTTGTGCCATCATCACATTGTAATGTATGCGACTATGTTGTGCTTGTGGGTGGAGGGAAATTATAGAAGCTTTACCAACCCGAAGCGCTCATATCCCAGCGGTTAGTGTCGATCGAATTAATTCCTACTTTCGTTTCGTAATATTGGTGAACTAATCTGTATTAGACAACTATGGGTCTACTTAGTTGTATGGGTTCAGTTAATGAATTCGTTGTATGCCACTTCCCCTTATTAAAATTATATGGTTTCAGCAATTTTGATATTCCTCCCCCGTCCTCCGTTTCATAGTTTTTTTTTAACATAAATACGAGTAGCTGGCAGAGGAGCAGACGAGATATAAGTAAGTGGCCATCGTAGCCCATGGTCATTACTTAGTACTTCTTCTATTTTACTTAGAACTAGCTGTGCCCGCGACTTCGTCCGCGTGGAATTTTAATTGTTACGTAAAAGTGGCCTAAGTTATTACTTATTACATCAGCTATCTGCCAGTGAAAGTCCCATCAAAATCGGTCCAGCCGTTCCAGAGAGAGCCAAAACAAACAGACAGACATTAAATACATAATATGTACCGATTGTACCGTGTAAACATCCATATATTATGCATTTAGTAATAAGCGGTTAATTTAATATTACAAACAGACACTCCAATTTTATTTATTTGTGTACATAATTATAATTGGTGGCCAAGATATAAGACATCGTTCGAACCAAACTTACTATATTCAACTCCGGACTTCTGGCGGAATAAAAGAATACTTCTGACTCTTTAGTTGACCACAAATTAATCCATTTGTAAATCAACTTCATGACATATGCTTTAGGAATCAATATCGAAAGCCTACATAAGCCTTAATGGGTTGATACCAAGTATTACATTATTCAATTTATTACATAACGATGATGATTTTACGTATATCATGTGGTACAGAAGATAAGCCAGTTTAATTTTCGGTACAGGAAGTCATGCCATAAATTCGAATACGCACTCATAAAACTGTAATTAATCTTTCCAATTATTATTCATGAATTATAACCAGGATCTACAATAATGAGTTGTTTCATTGTAAGCGATAAAATATATGAGTACGAGTATAACTGGTTCGTGGTGAAAACTTCCTCTATTCAAATTTTGTAGTACCTACCTACTCATGCTATACTGATTTCTATTCATAAATTTTTACACTGAAGAGAAATTAATACTAATAAAAAGATTTCAGAGTATTTAGTAAAATTCTAATGTCATTGAAATTACATAACTGTAATTTATTTCTAATCCCCATTTGGAAGTCGCTAGAATTGTCGAAACTACGCTGTTTGTGATATGTGAATTTTCCACAAAACAGGAAAACAACCTTTACTCTCCATGTAACTTTTTACATCTACCACAGCTACATTTCATGTAGATTTAACGTTTCTCCCTTTATCGTAATTAGTGTGCAATAAAACAAGTGACTTATACCAGAATAAAATATTTATTGAGGTTTCTGACGGGTGTAAATGAGTAATTATGAATTATTGATTAAGTTGTGGTTGAATTGTTAATTATATAACCTACGACTCGTGTTAGTTGGACGATACGAAGTTTCAATAAAGCGCTTGCTTTAAATTAGGCGGATAACGTACTAGGTGGTCATCCATGTTTTGATAGTAATAACTGCCATCTGAGTAGTTGGACCCCCTGATGGGATATCACCATCGCTTATGAATATTACTCACGTGGGTGCCATCAATGTCATCCAGGAAGCAGTTTATTTACGTGTTGACAGGTTTTATAACCTGCAACGGACACACTTAAAACACAAATTATGACGACCCATATGGCAATGGTTACCATGCCGACTTCTCGTTTGAAAGTCCCAAGCGAAGATTGAATGATGATTGTAAGGCTGCTAGTCCACTGAAGTGGAGCGAGGCTGCGGAGCCACCACCAATAGGCTCGTCCACTAGAGCCGAGTGGAGATTTTTAAGCAATGCCATTGGTGATTTATTTCCGTTTCTCCACTCCGCAGCCTTGCTCCGCTTCAGTGGACAGGCAGCCTAATATTCCTTCTCGATGTTATTATTTGTAACATACAACCGCTCCGGCCGGGAATCAAAATGTTCTTTTAATGTAAAATGTCGATAAATTGGTAGAAGACCCACTTGATTATAAGTGGCCACTATAGTCCATTAACACCAAATTCATTCCATACGAGTCGCAAACCAAAGAGTAAGCGTATATGTTATTAATATGGGAATGAACTATCGGAACTGTATTTTTAAGAAGTGTAATTTATAGGTAACTGAATGTTATAAACATCCGACAACAATTACGAATAATTTTGTTTGGTACTATTTACGTCTGTACAATTTGATTTAGTTATCTTAAATATTAGTAAATATTTTAACAATTCAGATATAAACGAAAGCGTTTAAAAAGTTGCATCCGAAACAAGCCTAAAATTAGCAAATGCATAGTACAGACTTCCACTAAGCCCTAGATCCTCGATTACAATGCTCGTGCGATAAATCATACATGAAATTTATCACTAATTGCAGTTCTGTTTAGCTGCATGAAATAATTTCAGATGATAATCTAATACGACCACTGATGGAATTATGCGCGCGAATGGTTTGGAGCGATTCCAAAAGCAAATATCGTAGGGTTAAGTCACGTCAATCTAAATCCAACTTTATACATTTGTGACAGAGTCTAAAATAATCTGGAAGATTTAAGCTAAGACGGAGTTTTTGAGATGAAGGCGATCGGTCACTCGTATGAAAAGCATATTGACTTTCTAAATAGAAAACACAGGTAGAAAATTGAAAATTCTGTAATAAGTAAGTTCAACAAAGATCTTGAACAATGCAATACAAATTGTATAGAACTACAGCACCAAAAATCTTATAATAAGTAAGTTAAATACGGATTTTTGTTGCTAAAGAACTACTCTATTCCATACTGGAGTAATATGTAAAGCGCTTTTTTACAAAAAAGTTTTTTTTTTGTTAATAATCATATTGTATACGTAGAGAATCCCGTCTAAACATTTTTTGAGTGTGGGTAATATGCTAATAAGGTATAGGTATAGGTTTATTTATTCATTTCAACGTTATTGTACAAACATAAAGCTAGACAGTTACAAAAGGCGGACTCTAAAGGTGCCTAAAGGCATTCTCTACCAGTCAACCGTTGGTGTAGGTGAAAAGTGGTGATACATAGGTGGCAACAATAGAATAAAGAAAATAAGGTTTCCCGAAGCAAAGTGACAACGACCGAACGGCAGAGAGTAGGTATTTTTCGTGATAACGTCTTATAAATTGATGGACTGCGCGTACGAAAAAGTTTCCAGTTCCGCTGACGTCAGAGCGTGATGTCATCGGAACGTGAAAGCTAGCTGTTAGAATAGTTCTGCTGCTGGAACGCCGCCACGCGAGCTTCTTCACTAAGCCCCGCCTATCTAGAGAGAAGCCATTATTTATAATAAATGAATTTATTGCGACAACGTTTTCATCAATGATTCTTAATGACGTTATCACGTAAAATCATCGTCCGTAAACCGAATTTGTCTTAATAATGTGATCAGACGGCTCGTCTTTTCGTTTGAACGGTTACTAATGCTCAATTTATTAGTGCTTCCCATTCGTGTATATCACAATTTTTCAAGAGCAACCTCTGGCTCTATACAAACTCAATCCATTTCCCACGGAGTTAGTGCACGCTATGTTTTTGCAACAAACGAATGAATCCCTGCAATGATTTAGAGTGGGTGGATTTATAAATTATTTATTGAATTGTCGATTCCATTTGACGGGTTTGCTCGGTTTCTAAATGTATTTTTCGTATTTGATATTACAAAACAGTAAAAAGTTAGAAAGGGTATATAGATTTTATATTAAAAACCGCTTAGGATCGAGATTTTAGCTAGCTTCCTTCTCAGCTAGCCGATGTGTTTGGAGTTATGGACCTCCACAGATATCCATAGACGCAGTCTACTTGCCATCGGAATACTCGTCTATCAGTTTGCGGAATACTGGCTATTTGTTATACTTCTGATTATTAAAAAAACGGCTTCAGACGCGTACCACAACATAACAAATCTTTACTTGGCCTTTGTGTTTAGTCCTCATGGCTACCTTGGATTTTATGTAGGTACCTATTTATTTTTTATTGTATGCGCGTACACAGGCCACTTTGCGCGCACTGTGTTTAAGGTATGTCTATAGCTGTATTCATAGCGATAGATATACGATTAGCATGTTGCTACGCAAACCCATGATTTACCCCTAACAAAAATCTTCTAACGTGGCTTTAGAAGTTTTCACTTCAATAAAACTAATAAATAATAATTTGCCAGAAGGTAGGTACTGACTACGCTGTCCAGTTTATTCATAATATTATTCATATTCACAATTAGCCCCCGGAAATTATTTTCATCTCGTAGATAGATCAATTCAATCAATTGCAATCTAGTTCCATAATTCCATAATTAAAGAGTTCGAACTGTAACGGTACGTGAGTTGTAATCATAGAGCGATGCGGCTGCTGCACACGGTATGCGTCGAATGCGGCTCATGAGACCGGTAAATGCGGCACTATAGCTGTCGTCAATATATCTTTCTGTTGTCGCGATTAAAATCGGCGGAATTTCGAACAGACTTTCAACCCCTATTTAACCCCGTTAGGTATGAAATATCAAAAAAATCCGTTCTCAATCATAAACTACCTCGCCGCTAAAATTTATCTTCAAAACTTCAAGTAGTTTTTGAGTTTTCGTGTTGGATTAGTTCGTGAGTGTCCTTTCGCTTTCATATAACTATCTAATTTGTGACTGATGCCCATTTTTCCATATTCCATCTATCCATAAACCGCAGTTTAGCCTAGCAACTGTCGAAAAGTCGCATACGGTAGTGTTAGTTGTTAATGTGGCAAGGTAATGCCTAGAAACTAAGGCAAGGCCGCATAAGCCGCACGATTAAAAGTCAGCACTTACTTGAACGGGTTCATCTAGTTTATGCGGAAATTAAAAGATAAGCAGGGGGTACCATAACTGCCATGCAACTGCCGTGAGAAACACGCGATATCACCGGGAGATCGGCGTTTATCGTAGATAATGAATAATAATATTAATTAGTGTTAAGCGTCTTCAAGAGGTGGTTGAATAGGCTTTTACTCGTATAAGTTAGTGCGTCTAACATCTTAGACTTCATCGCCACTTATGATGAGGTTGACAATGATGAATACAGATAAAGTAAAATTTCACATCATGAGATTCAAAAGCGGAGGTTTTTTTAAATAATTTTTATGGTCAAATAAAGTATATTTTTATATTTTCGTTCATATATAAATTGTCTAATGCGGTAGCGTTTAACGTTTAACGCAATCATCTCCAAAGTCCACAAAAAAGTTTCAATTCAAAAAATCTAAATAATATCACTGTTAGGTAGTTAGGTACCTATTGGATTTATTGCGTTATAAATACGTTGATAAAAATGTTCCTGAATTAATTCTGTTGACGTACATACCTACCTACAGACATCAGTTACAGTTTTCTTCTATATATACCTATTACTAATTTACATAAATGCGAGTACAGAGCCCACCCAACAACTCTGTCCGTTTTTAACCTTTGACCAACTTAAATTAATCATAAACACGTAACTACTGACCCTTCTAGTAACAGTAGCGGATAGAACGGTAGTTTTAATTGAATTCGGGTTACCGGCTCTGTTTCGCTAAACTGGACTTCAGTACGGTCCGATTGTTACTGCGAGGGTTTTCAATTCAGGTCGGTGAGATTATAGTTCATGGAGAGCTAGTCTAGGTATATAGTATTGAAGCCGTTAAGCAAAAGAAGTATTGTTATTGACTTAACAACGCTACACATTCATAGCCATTTTCACTTTACATTTATATACACAGCCATATTCTTGGGCACCATGGGCAACGCATAAAGACAAGAACACACAATCAGACCAGGAACAGAAATTTTAAACTCATTCAAATTTCCAACTCGCTGGGAATTGAACCCGCATTTGAACGGTAGGTTGTCATGGTAACCATTACGCCATACGGTTCGTTAGAGATTGGTATTTTTTTTCTGAAAAAAAAATTTTAATCTCGATTTCCCACAAATGCCATTTTGGCGGTTTAGCATTCTATCCTTGCCACTGACGATAGCCTAATCCTATTAATATTATAAATGCGAAAGTTTGTATGGATGTATGAATGTTTGTTACTCTAGCACGCAAAAACTACCGAATGGATTTTGCTGAAACTTTACAATAATATAGCTTACACATCAGAATAACGCATAGGCTATAATTTATAAAGATATAGTGTGAATTATCCAAAATATATAACTAAATCTTTACAAACCGAAGGAATAAGTTTCCCGAAGCGAAGCGAGTGCGGGTCGCTAGTAGGTAATAGTGATGAATAAGAATGACACATGCATGAGAGTGACTGAAAGATATTATCTGTCATCATAATATTACTGAGCATGTCGTAGCCGCCGTGCGTTGTGCACGCTATGCGTCGTTGGAAAGTGGAAGTTGAAAGTGGAAAGGGGATGGGATTTAAGTCGTGCAATTCTAATTTCGTAATATTGCATCGACATTGAAATGCATTTACAATCTACTCTCCAGTCACATTTCGATATTTAGCCATATTTCGGCAATGTCTGGAGCTGAATTCAATTAAATTCGCTAGTCCAATTATTGCATTGGTCAAGAGACTCTTGGGTTGATTTAAACTTGAGGAACGGTTTTAATCATGTGACTTCCTTCTATTAATTGGTTTATTGTGTACAGAGTATGAAAGATTACTTCTGTAGTCCAATGACTTAACATTGGCATGTACAAGTATTCAAAGTTAAAAATTATAGACGTTTTGTTAACTGTAATGTAGTCAACGTTAAACCTAGGTATATTAATAATATAGTATAATATGTATAATAGAATGTTTTTCTATTACTTCAAGTTAGTAATAATAAGTCAATGCTTCAAGTGTATTATATTCCAAGAGCCCACAGCGATCTGACATAACTTATTTTTGCATGGATGAAACTTAATTTCTCAGTAACGTCCATGTTCTTTGAATAACCTGCGTGCTTTTGGAAGCTCACCTGGTGACACCTGGGCAGGTACCAGGTAAGAAAGGCAGGTAAAAATAAGACCTACTTCAGTTATTTTCACATGGCTGATTTTTATATATGTTTTGTAGAATATTATTGTTAAATAGTATCCCTATGTGTCAGACACTTTCCATGGGCCAAAACTTTTGTCTTGGACTATTAATTTCATTAACAAATCAAATTCATATTAAACGTGATGACAGCTTTTGAAGACATGCGCGATTGCGCGTACTTCGTAGTATGTGACATACAAAGTCTATCTACCTCCACTAGGGTCCTGGCGCTAATAAATATAGCCTCACATGGATGTGTATAGGCGTCAAACGAACAGACAAGCCGCCTGATGGTAAGTGGTCACCATCGCCGATGCTTTTCAGGCCAAGAAAGGAGGAAGAAAAAATATAAAGTCTCATTCTTTGTTCAGCAGAGTACACCATGATCATGAAGAGCTATTTCGATGTCTTCGACTCAATGATGCTTGGAGCTAGAAAGTTGGATGTAGAAATAAGAGTAGAAACTCTTATTTCTACATTTCATTCCTCTCTAGGAAAAAGAAATACATTTTTATCAAATCGTCATTTCTATAGCACTTCAGATGCTGGACCGACAAGTTTACAAAAGGAAACATTCTACTTTCAGCATTTATTACCTCCATAAAGCGGACCTCGGCTAGTATAAATCGTAGCTCTTAGCAGAGTTCTATAATGTCGCAGCGCAGCCCTATTCATAGACTTTATGAATAAGTCCCAGAACACTCAATAAATAATAAATTTTTGACTGCGAAGCTTGTTTTATGCTAACACTGCATTAAAAATTATTAATTTCTTGTGATATTACATCATATATTACAATAGTGGTCAAAATTTTAATTGTATGATTAGAAGATTGTTTTTTTTATTATTTTAATGGAAGTTTTCTAAATTCTGATAACACTCATGCAAGTAGTTATCGTTGCTACTAGTTATGTATAATTTCATATTATATAAATTATATAACAAATTATGTTATGTATAATTTCATACAAGTAGCAAGCTGCCGTAACAATTCATGTACTACGGCTGGAGGACTTGAGAATCACTTGTTTTTACAGCTCTTTTCTCTATTGAATGACAATTCAGTGGCCTTTGGCGTGCTTTGGCGTTACTGATATCCATGCGTGATATCCAATAACCTGTGGTTCGTCTGCTCGCTTCTCGGCTTTGTGCAAAGTAAATAAATAATTGTATTATTATTCCATTTATATTCTTAATATTAACTTTGGATTACTTCTTAACGCTTAACACACAAAGGCACATACAAAAGTAGCTATGACTGGTGAAAACGTTCTAGGTATAAAATATTTTTATTTACTTTCTTATTGAGTCAGTTAGCGCATACTAACCTTGTTTGACGAGTACCTTTTGTAAACATGAGGTATTTAAGAATGGTCAGTAAATACTAATGTTATGGATGCAATGATGTCTTCAATCCAATTATTTTATGAGGAATATCCTAGGCATTTACGATAAAAAACGATTTTATCTGTTACCCGCAACACACACAAAGACCTGAATTTCTCCGGTTACAAGTTTCCATAATGACGTTCTATTCCGGTTAGTAACGTTGGGGAGATTTTAAAGCAAACATCTTTCCTTGTGGTATGTAATTTCATGCCTTTGATCATATTTTTCAAGCAGTGATAGTTGAGTGGTTAGAATGTTGAACTCCCGAACCGGAGGGCCCGGGTTCAAATCCTGCACGCATCTCTAATGTCAAAAAATTATGCGCGTATTAGAATTTAATTATAACTTGCTTCGGTGAAGAAAAACATCGTGAGGAAACCTGCACACCGGAGAGTTCTCCATAATGTTCTCGAAGGTGTGTGAAGATCGCCAATCCGCACTTGGCCAGCGTGGTGGACTATGGCCTTTATCCCCTACGTGAGAGATTTCACATTTTTGTCAGAGGACACCCGTGCCCGCCAGTTGGACAGTTTTTAGTTGCGATGATGATTATGACGGTGATGATAATATTTTTCAAAGTATGTTAAAACTCTTAAGTAAAGGTTATTTTACTTCTTTACAACGCGTCAGTAACGTCTTTTACAAAATTACGTACTGATGACTATGGAAAGCATTAACCATTGCGTAGCTTGACTCTATTGTCAGTTGATCACAAAAACTGTTTGTTTTGAGGTTAAAAGATTAATACACAAAGTAGTGTGTATAATAAGTTAATTGAACATCAACATAGTTCTGTAGTTCAATTAGTCGAACTTCTAAAGAAAGCGAGGGTCTGCGGGGATTACGGTAGCCGCAAAAGTTCTTAATAACAGCACGTCACACACGGATTTGACGGCTTGACAAATTATATTAATAAATTGTCGGACAAGTCGAGAAGAATAAGAGAATAAATTTATTGTACATAGCTTGTGTTATTATAAATAAGTTAGTTGATACTTTAGGGTTAAGGTTGTACAACACTTGAAAAAAATGTTTAGACGCGGATAGAGAGAAATGTTTTATTTGTTAATAAGCTGGAATTAAACATATCTTACTTTAAGCTTGCTGCAAAATATCAGTGACAACCGTATCGAAATCGGTTGAGCTGCTCCTGAGATTCGTAGGAACAAACTGATAGACAAACCGTAAAAAAATCTAATTGTTATGGAAACATTAACAAATGACCTCTTAACTTAATCTCCATACTAAGATAAATCTTTTTACAAAAAATAAAACCATTTCTCGGTATGAAAAGCATTCTATGAATTAATCCAGGTGAACAAATATTCGTGCGCCAAATAACATCAATATCTGTGATTCACGCGCATACATGACATGTATCCATCTACGGTGATAAAGCAACAAACATATTATGTGATTGTATCCATCCCAAGGAAGACGGAGACTTATTCCGTGATCCATCCTTACAAGCTGTCACGTATAAGATTAATAAAATTTAAATGCACGTTGATTTAACTGCCCGTATGTTGCACCGTTAAGTTAAACTAAGTGCAGTACACTTTAATTCATATTACTTATCTTTTCTTGTGGATCCTCCGGCTTAGAAGTTTTAATATAATTTAGTGCCGCGGGAACTTATTGATAGCTCAAATATTCTTGTAATGTAAGCTGTAGTTAGCGGTTTCCGTTTAAGTCTACTTAATGAAGAGCTAGTAACGGTTTCTATTATTTTGTATTGACATCATTCGTAGCTGGGTTCCGCACCTTTATCCTCATAGAGGTGTCTACCCCCCACTTCTAACTTTGCCCTTTTAAGGGAAAAAACAATAAAAATCTTTAATGCTCCCAGGGCTATAAGAAACCACTCGGAGAGTTTCATAGATTCACGCTCTGCCTTAACTGTCGGTCAGTAACTGATCATCATCATTGAAACGTATAACTATTGTACCGTTTCCTTTTAGCCCAGCCAGATGAGGTTAATAAGGGTGGAGTATTCAATTTCCCAAGCGTTAAAACTATTTTATGTCGCCTGAAGGTCTCCGTCATGGCTTAAGGCCTACTACCAACTATAAAAACCGGGCCCGACAGTCCCGAACACGGGTCCGACAGTTTGAAGCTTACCCACAATAACCTGGCGCAATAACGTGCAGAGGTTGGCTTGGACACAACACTCTCCCTCGCTCCCACACTGCTAAACAACGGACCAGGTTACGCCGCCCCGTCCCTTCAGAGATCGCTGGACTCTGCACCATCCAGTTTAATCCCGAAGGTACTTTATGCTTGTGGTAGGGTTTTGAACCTACCTAAATACCACTCTCTTGCTCGTGTCAGCAGCCAAACGACTTGTCGTATTTCTGCTGGTAGCTAGAGAGCCAGTTTTTCTTTCTTAGCATTGATTCGTTGATGCCGAAGGTGTTGCAGATGTCCACGGCCGATTGTAACTACTTAAAATTAGGTGGTCTGCTCGTTTGTTGGCTCTCAACATAAAAAACGCACTACAATATCACTTGTCATCCGGTGGCCCTTTGCTTGCTTTTCGGCTCTATTACAAAAAATAAAAGTAATTCTATATCCTGCTTATTATCGAAAGAACTACCCGCAAGCAACTGAAATAATATTGAGGGTTTCATGTGGGTAGTGTAAACAATTGGAGAACTTTTCCTTATTGTCAAATGGGCTATTTACGAAATCCAAATTACCATTATTGTTACAGATATCATTATTATAGGGTCGTTTTGGTATAAATAAGGATTTGTCTATTTTATTATTCCAATTTATTTATATTATTTCTCTTAAAAGAGTTCTTTTTCTATACAGGAAAATAATCTTATTGGGGTCATAACTTCTCTCACATATTGGTCTTAAAGATTAGCGAGGTCATTGTCCATATAAGTTATAGTTATATAAGCTAAAATCATACATACAGCTATTTAAACTCTTATACAACGTGAGATATTTAAAAATTCCGCAAGGGAATGGTGCCTCGACAAAGTGCCGGTGAGACTAACATTTTGGTTTCTATCCATCTCTGTCTCTCTCATGTTATGAACGAGGAGAGAGTAGGAGAGATAATCTCTAAGATTTCATAGTAGGTATAGCACGAGTTGGAAGGATCCTACTATTTGTCCAGTTCATTGTTGTCAGTTGTCGTTCGAGATCCGTTTGTTTAATGAACAATTGAACATCTTTCGGATTTCTTACCTCATTCATAGATGTGTAATTACTAATTACTCTATTGTAATTATTAATTAAAACTTTATTCATAACGAATAAATCAAGTTTTATTTCATTTCAATTACAGTTAAAACATTTAAGCAAATTAAACACTATTTGTAATTAATTATTAAACTTTTCCTTTTTTTTGTTTAGGTACTTACTAATATTTTTCAAAAAAATATATTACGATAGATCTGTGCAATACATATATATACATACACCATTAGGTATGTCATAATACTGCAATATAAGTCATAGAAATAATACTTAATAATGTTTTAAGATCTTAATTATGTTATAAGATAATTAACATTAACCTCGTACTAACTAAATAAGCACAATACTGTTTAAAAATATCCTGATCTCCACTTCTTTATATTATTCTTTTGGTATGAGTATGTGGTCAATAACCTGTAAAAATAATTCTTCATTTGTATAATGCCGTTTTTGTGGTTCAAACCAGTTAAGTCTTAAAGAACCAGCATGAATGTAATAAATTCTACAATAAATTAATTGCTTTCATTTTGATTTACAAAATATTATTTAAATTAGGAGCTGACTTGGCTTCGAGTACAGTTCCTTAGTAGGGTATTCTCATATCTTCCTTCCTTCCGGTGCTGTAACAGTGCAGTAGAAATTGCCGTCTTTCGCTGTATATCGTATGATTTATATACGAGTAATTGTATTCATAGGATTGTTTTGTTAGGAATGTACTATTGGCAAAAATATAGTGGACGTTACTAGACTTTATTTTGTTTCAGTTAACGTTATGCTATTAAAAATATCCTATAAACAAGGTAAACGTCTAAAAAACCAAACTGGTTTCCTACTTAGTTTTTTGATTGGCAACGCGTCGCAAAAAACATTTAATGTTAATGGCCATGGATATCCCATGAGACAGGCCATCAGCTTGATACAATATTTTCAATATGGCAACAAGTTTGTAAACCGATACTTTTCATACGTTACTACTTTATTTATGATCGAAAGACGTTCTAGAAATTTTTATAAAATCTTGCTAGATAACTTTACACAACGTATAAACTATCGTATAAAATATATACTTAATTTATGGCATATTTGTTTCAGATAAGAAAAGAACTTAAGTGGACTCTTAACTCCCATGGCTGAAACATATGGCTGCAACGGACCATCCTAAGAAAATATGGATGCTAGAAGGGCTAACAGTTCTAATAATAAACAAAATGAGTTCAATGAACTCAAGAAAGAGTGCATTAGTGATAGAAATAAGATAACAGATGACAAAGAATTCGTAAAAGTGCAGAGTTTTGAAATTGACAATATTGAAATCAATACTAGGACAAAAAATATTAAAGTTACTAGTAGAAATGCGAATCCACTGTTCCTTTTGCTAAGGATAGTGACGACCGTTACAATATTAAAACAGCAATGGATTGTGTTGTGTTTGGTGTTTACGTTAGTGAGTGCGTATAAGGAACAAAAGTTTGCTATCGAGCCGCAGGATCAGGTCAGTATATTTATGTATATTATATTCATTATATATATCCCCATATTCACTTATTGAAAATGTGTCAAAGTTAAAAAAAGAAATTTCCTCTTTACCAGCTCTTAGCGTTATTTGAATTTCATAATCGAGGCAAAAATTGAAAGACTTGTTTCTTTTTTTTCTTGCACTAATAAGTTTTCTTAACTTATATGACATCGATTTTATCTTCACATTAAAATGTTGCTCCGTAAATTAAAGTATTTTGAGAAAACAGACCCGAAGCAGTGTTAATAAATAAAATCAAAATACAAACTCAGTCGATCATTCAAAACACACACAGACACAGTCATGCCCCCGATATGTGTATACATAATATTATTATACAAAACCCACACCCACACATACATATATGAACAAACACACACATCCACCAATTATTGTGAAGTTATCTCGTTAGGTCAGGTTAATGGTGTGAGTTTCACGGTTTTCAAAAGAAAACCACTAAACCCGTTCAGTAGAAAATTACTAATTTCTCTAATTAAGCGAAACTAATTTCAGATACTTCCAAATTGTTCAACATAAAATCTTTGCGGCAAGTAATTAAAGTAGTTTGTGATAGCTTACTCATTACCAAGTTATAAAAGTTGTTCCATCATCGACTTCATATAACTTTGCACAAGTTAACGAACACTATAAATATCGCGGTGAAGTTAATTAATTTTAATTTCGATAATGAAGGTTAGTTATAACTACACTTCAATTTGCTATTAACTAAATCAACGTAATTTTCCACAATCATGATATTATTGGTAAAATTATATAAATTGTTTGTAAGTTATTAATTAACTAAATAATGAGTGGATGAAGTAGGATTGCTGTACCTACTAGTTTTTATGCTTTAAAAGTTGTTTGATTATATTTGGATTATGGATACAATATGTTCTGTGCCCTCTTCCATCCGCGCTGCAGGTAGCATGCTCGAACACGCTGTTGATTTTTGAGCACTCTCAAAATAAGCATGCCTATTTCGAGCAAAGCAATACATATGCTTGTCAGTAGGAAATGCTCACTGAAAGCACGCTTTCGTGCTTAAATTAGTATATTATGTATCTTAACATTTCAAAAGCATGCAATACGTATTGTTAAATTCATTTTACAATTCTCAAGCAATTCAACCAATAACGGCAGCGGAATACTTGAATTTAAAATTCCATATTGGCTAAAAATACAATGGTAACAGATACCCGGCCAGATCATCCGGCCTTCGCCCTGGAAGGAAGGAATTTTTAATATCCCTCGTTCCCGATACAAGCTCCATGTCAACTTTCTCGCTTACGTAAAGAAAAATATTGGACGGTTTGTTACTTCTTCGGGTAAGTTTGATTTATGAAATGGAAATTTCCTTTCTTCTTATTAAATCCAGGGAAACGAGTGCTTTGCAAACCTGGGTATGTCTGTTTGTAACTGAACGTTGAGTAAGGAACGTAATACCGTTTTAATAAGGTTTATTTTGGTTCTGTAAATTATTGTAGATTTTGTTTTAAAATTAGAAATAAAATAATATTTATAGCACACTGTGACCTAAACCCGCATTTATGCCCCGCTTTTCCGTGCGTAAAGTAGTCGATTATAGCACGGGTTATGATGCTAACTTCACACCGTGCACAAGTTCACACTTACACTATTGACACTTAGAATCTGGCAGCAGACAAATTTATAACAAATTTAGGAGGTAGTTACGAATATTTAAGGGTGTGTTCCGATATACACTGCGAGCACTGTAAGGTGTGACGTCAATTTAGTATATTACTAAGCCGTTCTTTATAGTTAACTATACTGGTTATTTTGTAAAACGGCACGCAGTAAAGTATACCTACTGTCATCAATTTATGTAATATATAAATATGCAAGTGATCTGTTTAAGAAGAAAAATAATTTGGCAATTGAATTAATCGCATAATAAAACGGCCACTATGTAAAACAATATTCAATAATTCAATAATAATAATCAATAGCATTTTTTTAAATTTCTGGACGCTTTTAATCATGTGATCAAAGCACTGAGAGCATCTTACCTCGAAAACACCAGTGCTTACGAGTACAATAATGACAACGTTTATGACGTCATAATATTTATCAAGGATACTGCGTCAGTATACTGTAAATCCATAACGGAACGAATTTCTTATCAAAGAGCACTGGACAAGTGGACAGTGGACTCGCAGTGTAATTTAGTGTATATCGGAACACACCCTTTGGTTGCTAGGTAACCTAAACCCGCATTTTAGTCATCATTAATTACAAATGGTTCTTATTATGATCTCAGTAAATGTATGCCTATAATTTAATTATTGATGCTCTGGAATCAATGCAAAAATGTTTTGAGATATATAGTTTTTTACATCATTATTAGTATTGTCATTTTAAACAATAAATACTTTTGAATGACGTTTGACATGTCGGTAAAACAGACAAATTAATAATACTTTTGAATGACGTTTGACATGTCGGTAAAGCAGACAGTGATCAATTAAGAACATCAACAGCTTCGTAAACATTTCCTTTCTTTTATTTCCATGTAAATAATTATATGTTTGAGTATAGGCGGGTTTATGTCACTCGTGCTATAAAATAGTATACGATACTCGTGCGTTAAGTAGCTATATTATTTGTACAGTGTTTAGCGCACTCGCTCCGCTCGTGCGCTAACTTCACACCGTGCAATAATAAGCTACTTTACGCACACGTATCGTAATGTACTATTCCATATGAATATTTCAGATAGATTTGCTTGGTGGTAGTGCTGAAGCCCGGATGTCTAGTAACTACCCTTAGCCGCTAAGCAACTTGTCATGTTTCGGCTGAGCTAGAGATTCAGTTTTCTGTTATTTCATTACTCTTAAGGGCGCGTTTATATGACGCGATAGCTTTCGCGCTCGCCTCCTGGTGCACGCATATTAAACTTTATTGACTAGTCCACAGCGTACAAATTCTTAGCAGTTACCTAACTGCGCGTCGTCTAACTGGGGCTTATTCTTTCTCGGCCAGCAAAGTGTCAGTGATGCCTTTGGCATTACTGATGTCCATGGGCAACGGTGACCACATACGTCAGGTGGCTCGTCTGCCCGTTGGATCCCCACTTAGAGTCGACTCGCCCACCAGCCCACTTGGATCGGGGCAAGCCTCCGTGCTATGAGCGCCTCTAATAATGTAAATAAATTTATAATATTCTCAAAAGGGGATGAATCCCTACGAATGAAATACTTTTATGGACTGTGGAGTATAAATTTTCTGAACGGAGAATGGACTCCATCCCGAAAATAGTTAAACTCAAACTCAAACTCAAATCATTTATTTCATGTAGGTATGATGCATACACTTATGAACGTCAATTTTTTGCATTTACCACCGTTTCGCTAAGGTGCCTTTAAATATTGATTTTTTAAATCTTTGAGGAGAAAAAGAAACGGCGAAAGAAACTCCTCGGCACATCTTTAAAAAAAATGCTAGATTACAAATTTTATACCTACATACAGATACATACATACTAACATGAGTAGAACTGGTCGCAGATGCAGTTAAAATGGGTTGTGCTAATATTGTATCGCCAAGCTTAGAGGCTTTAATTAAACGCGAACTATAAGCATCTAATTTTTATACTTCTAATATTACTACAGCTAAAATTTTGATCTAGACAACGCACTTTAGGGATTTGTAAATAATTTATGTAGTTACACCGCTTCCTGAAGCCCATTTGAAGTTTAACATCCGGTCTGTTTATAATATATGAAGCTACTTTATTATTAATTAAAACATGAAAGGTTCCTTAGACGTTTGATATTGAATTTTCAAAATAATACCAAAAATATATTATCCAGGGTCAGTAATACGTACCTATCTATAGATAATGATTACAGCTTATTATCAGGTTAACCTTAAAAAACGTGATTCATATCATAAGAGACAAATTTCATTTCATAAAATACCAATAATGACTGTATTAATATCTCGTTCGACATAATATTTTCGAGAATGTATATTATAATAAATGAGTTTCCCAAACCTAGTTGTAGACAGTTAGTAAGTCACAAATCAAAATAGAACAGTACTGTTTAGGATTTAAACTCGAGTGCTCAAGCAGGCTCAATTCTTAACTCCCAAATTTTTGTATCACTATTTTGCCGCCTATTAATAATGTCCTGTTTTCCAGAGTGCTGTAATAGGATCGAGGGTGACGCTTCCCTGTCGAGTGGAGAGCAAGGCTGGGCAGCTGCAGTGGACTAAAGACGACTTTGGTCTTGGCACTCACCGTCAGCTAAGCGGCTATGAGCGGTACAAGATGATCGGGAGTGACGAGGAAGGTAAGTTGAATGTTACAGAATTTGATCGCTAAGAAAAACATTAATAGCCCAAAACTGGGCACGGATCTGTAGTAACCGAGGAGGCCGAGAGCATTATGATAGTCCAGCAACTGCTCCAACTTGGATTGGTGGAGGGGTTACTGGCCAACTTAGTTGTCGGAGGTTTATAAGCTAGAAGACCAGGATCGTTGGCTTACGAGCCTTTCGAAGTACGGAAAATATTAAGAAATTTTGCCATTTGACCATCATCGGATGGCACTCGTTGTTGCTAAACTCAGTTGATTATTAATTATTATTATTATTTAAGTATCGGATCGACAAAAGCTGCCGGTCTATGAGCACTTTGATTTAACTAGTAATCACTAAAATAGCAATTAAGTTTTAATAACGGACTTTTTGTAGCGAAGTGTGGGTTTATTAGTTTAATTTGAACGTGGCGAAATTTTAACTGATTTTAGTCGCTAACAACATTGTGTGGACGTTTCGTTGTAATTTTCTTAATTTATATTTGATTGTTTACGAAATAGAATGAATTGTTTTAACTGTGTAGTTTGATCAAATGATTTTATTTTATTTTGCTAGAGGATGTGAAGTCATTTTAGTGTGTTCAATGTACTAACTGTAAGTTGCTAATTTTGCATAACTAACTTGAGAAGAACAAATAGGTTATATAGATAAACTGTTTACTAATTATAAAAAACTTGAGAGGTGTCAAGGGACACCCGGATGGAACGAAGTTCCTTTCGATTAATTAGTGAAGGTTGAAGGAATTGCAATAAAATTTTATTTTTTTAAGTTGTAATTATTTCCCACTGGTAGCGTTATCTATCGTCAGTGACACTAAAGCTAAACCTACAAATCTGAAAATGTCAAGTGTGGCACACTGCTGCCATCTAACAAAAACAACAAAAACTAATGACAAAACTACGCATTTGCTTATTACAAAAACGCTCCACGAGATGGCGCTGTACACAAAAAGTGTCGTGACAACTTTTCGTAAGAATTAAAAGTGTCGTGACAACTTTTCGTAAGAATTAAAAGTGTCGTGACAACTTTTCGTAAGATTTTTTTCCGTCTAGCCCCCTTTCACAACGCGCGATAAGGAACTTCGTTCCAAAAATAAAACAATTACAATGTGTGACAATGAGGAATAGCAATTGATATGAAAATATCGGCCTTGTAGCTGCCTGCTTGATACAGACTTTAAAATACAGTTTGTGCAACCAATCTTTACCGACGGGCTTTCAATTACTCCAATTAATGCCTCAACTTCGCTACAAGCTACAAATATAGCAGCGTTTAAACAGAACTATTTTTGCGTTTAAAATTCCATTCGTAGCGCGGGCACATCATCGAACGTGTTTGTCCAGTGTCGTGTCAAGTGTAGATCAATACGCGTGCAAACGTGCAATGCAGTAACGGCAATGTAGCACTTGATATTTGAAGCGAAAACTACTTTAGCATCGTTGTGATTTGAAAGTCGATGAAACGGAAATGGCGTGAAAAAGCGACAGTAAAAAGAGACAGACACATCATAACGTGGGAGAAAATGAGATAGCGACCAGCGGCATAATAAATAACGCAACTCACCCATAATCCCACACTAGGGTTTACTACGGTGTGGGTGCCATGGATTGCGTACAAAGACAAGACGCACAATTAGACCGAGAATGGAAATTTAAATTCATTTAAATTTACGCCTCGTAATTAGATGGTAAGTTGTCACCATATGACCTATGAACAACAGTAACACCAAAGGAATCACCCGATGCATTGTCGGGTAAGTAGGATGAGAAAAGGAAAAAATATTGGCTCGAATCCCAGCCGGAACAAGTCGGTGGTGGGGGAGGAGGGTGGAATCTCGTCTACCTATCGCTCTGGAAACATGAAATGCCTGATAAAAACGAGTAGCAATTGTTTCGGGCGCGGGTAATAAGACAAAGTGTACCTACTGATGCGATGCGAGGGCTAGTTGTTAAATAGTAACACATAAAAAAGTTATTTAAACATTTGCTTCATACCATTAAGGGCCCACTCTTGAGTACCGGTCTCTCTTCATATCTAAGAAGGCCTACAATCCGCACTGTCCCTAGTCCCTCTAGTCCCTAGAGCGTAGTCCCTAGTCCCTCTAGTCCCTAGAGCGTAGTGGCGTATACTACGCTACTCCTATCCTAGCAACAAACTAGTCATGTCCAAAGCCACACGAAGAGTGAACCCGCTCTCAGCTCGTCTTTCCTCTTTAAGCACCGCCGCTCAGCCCAGCCTTAGGGTAATCATCTAAGAATATATTATTGAAGCGCTCATAGCCCGGTGCCTTACGACGATCATACGCGATCAAACAAGAAGCAACAGCTGGCGCGGTCAGTAGTTGGATGGGTGATCGATAGTGGCTATTTTTCAGCATTTCCATGCTTCGGGGGCACGTTTGACGTCGGTCCCGGTTGTTATAAGATAGTCGCAGTAGTCCATATAGTCCATAGTAGTCCCTGTCCTAGTCCTCATACTTACTAACAAGCTAACCAACTAATGTTCTAACACCGTCTCCTAACCGGAATAACTATCCCAGTCGCCATTTAAGTCTTGTTCTAGGTCGGTCATAGTTGTCATGGGCGACAGGCGAATATGGTACTGCATGCTCATTTTCTACCATAATTCCATAAAAAATATATACGATAATCGGAATATTGACAATAGTATTGTGTGTGCGATACTATTGTCAATATTCAGATTATTGTCAATTACTTAATTACATTGTAGGCGTGCGGCAACTCAAATAAATAATAATTATTCCAAAGTGATGCGCCTAGAAATACTTTAACCTATAATTACCAGTTCGCGAAGCATGTTTTTATTTCAAGTAAAAAATCGAACCGCCTTTTCTGTCGTCACATAAGAATAGTTAATCCTGTTAATTATCGCATTCTCACGACGTAAATGGGCCGTCTGTTCCATTACTTCGTCGGATTCTCGTGATATTTCGCGTGTTTTAATTATTAATTCACTGTCAATGCCCGAAGTATCGTTGAAATATAACAGTTATAACCGTTAGTTCATTGAATTGAAATTATCATTTTATTCCTTACTAGTAAACCCGGGTTAATGTTATGTAGGTTAATGGGTTATTTATTTATTGAATTCATGTATGTTATTAGTATCTCGTGTCCATCGTCATATCACCCAAAACTGTATAATACACGCTGGAATTGAATTTCCTTAGAAAATGAGACGTTTAAGAACACCAATTAATCCTATCTTCCTATTATGTATAACCTGCCTACTTACGTATATCAAAGGCTGCCTATTTAAGTCTATAGTGATACGTGTTTATTCCTGAGATTTATAACTAATACTATCGAATTCATGGATTGGACTTTATTCAAATTCATATAATCATGCAGATATTTTTACGATATAATTATAAAACTAACATTTTTTACTTGTTTTGGAGAAAAAGCGGGGAAGAAACTCCTTAGCATCATTTAACATCTTTTAAATAAAACACAATTGAACTTACACAAAAGAATACTGATCTATTCCAGGCGTCCTTGCCATCTATATTGTGCAACTGTGACCAATTAAATTAAATTTAAATCTCCTGTTTCAGGTGACTATTCACTGGACATCAGGGAGGTGACCCTTGATGACGATGCTATGTATCAATGTCAAGTCAGCACCGGCAGTAAGGGTAAGTAAACTATCTTTTTTATGGCCTAAGTAGGCAAACGAACAGACGGGTAAAATTTAAATTAAAAACAATTTTATTAAAATCTTTTATTGAATTTTCATTGTTTGTTTGTACATACAACATAATTAAAAATATTCGTCTTACTCTACGGACTTAAAATTTTGCATATTGCTTTAGTTATGACAATTGTATTTTATGGCAAGCATGACCGGATACTACGTTCAGGATTGGCTCTAGAAGTTTAGACAAGATAACTCCTCAACGTTTATCAGCACAGTGACTAAATTTATTGCTTTGAATTTATAAATAACATAGTAATTTTATAATGCTATTATAAACACGTGTTTGTAGCTTTTGTAAATTATTAAATTTATGCTTAATATTTTCATAACGTCCTCAAAAAGTGGCTATCATTCATTAAGAGGTAATTTATCTGATATCTATCTATCCTTATTATTAAGTAATCTATCCTTATCTAAAATAGAGATGAATAAAGCAGTAAAGTTATGTAAGTAAAGTAAATTAGAAAGAAGTACAGTACTTTGATTTTAATAAACGTACAATATGTTTCATATCTCAACAAAACAAAATGCCAAAGGGTTCGGACATGCGGGTTCACAATTAATTCAATCACTGACCGGCCGTCCGTAATTTGGTTGAACATTCATGTCCTTGTTTTACATTAATCTAGATGTTGCTGTATATTTTTTGTCAACATGTGTTAAACAGCGTAAACAAGCTTAAGCTTTAAATGAATGATTAAATTAAACTATTATGATAGGAATTTATGTTAGACTTTTTGCGCAACATCTAGCGATAGTTTTTTTTTTTTTTTGCATATTTTTTTATTGATTTACTGAATATTTAATTATTTGTGACCTACAAGACGTTGAGAAGATCGTCGCGAATAATTATTTTATTGTAGGTATAATAATAATTAATATTATCCTCCCTAACTATAATTTCCAACATAGACACGCCTTCTCTGTTTCCGTTACTTATGTTTAGTTTCGACTATTTATTTAAAAACTATGGACGGTTACTAGTTTAGTATCAAAACGTTTTTTTGTATTTTTTTCACTTCTTTAAAATAAGTAGAGAGATCATTTATTTACGACTGGAACATTGAAATTTTAACAGATTAAAAAAAGATTTCTGATTATTTTTACCTTTTTAGTGAAATAGGTATTAAAAGATAGAATGTAGAGAATGGAGATCAAGAGGTTTCTCCCAGTGGATCGATCCCAATATAGATATTAATTGTTTCATACCAGTTTATACTGGGAATACTCGCTTGAACTATATTAACACATGTACGTATTCCTAATAGGGTTGCCAACAAACTGAACCACTTTATTAAAACATAACAATCATCGTTATTTGATATAAAGATTTATATTTTATTTGGCTCACCGGCTTACATTACCTACTGATATTAATTTTGCTTACATTTTATTTACCTACCAAACGAAATTAGATTACAGTAGGCGGAAGTCATGTTTGATTCTTTTTCCGTATATTTATAGGTCCATTCACCCTCCATAAATAAAAACTTTGACGTAATTTTTGTAACGTCTTTAGCTCGTTGTCTATTAAAAGTGATACCCTTAATAATACCCTTTCCAATACGCCCACCTTAAAATTGAGTAGGTGGCAGCCCTAATCACCCTTATTGCGATCGACATCAGCGTGGGGCGCATATTTATAAATAAACAGGAGTCGGTGTACAGAAATACAATCCCTTTATCGGTCTGTCTGTCTGCACTGTAGATTTATAATATGTATCAATCAGTAAGTAAACCATATCGACGCAAAAAAGCGAAAACGCGGAAACCCAAAAAATAGAAAATGTATACCAAAGCCCTTAAACTTTTGAGATTTCAGACGATAATGCATAAAAATAGGATTATTTTCAACTCTGTACTAGATTTTCTATTGGTCTTAGAGCCATAAGATTAGGACCATTCGACGCAGAATTTTTTTCTGGTTCCGAATCTGCCGTAATAAAATTGTCGTAGGGGTGGGCTACATCGTTTCCGCTTTATTGCGTCGATATAGGCGATGTAAAATAAAACCTACATAGGAGTGCTAGGAGTGCTTCTGCTAAGACAACAATATATACCTTTGATTATTATGCTATATACCTTTTCTGAAAACATTTCGACATCATCTTCAAACCTGCATAGCTTGGGTCTGGATAATACTAGGGAGCATTCAGCACTTTAGTATCGATGTAGTTAGTGGAATAATAAAATGGACTAAATTTCTTGAGATTTAAATAAATATGTCTTACACACATTACATTACACATTTCGTATACCAGAAGTGTCAAACTATTCAATAACCTATTAATTAGTAGACTTGGGCCCCAGTAATGACAGATCAAAACAATCGCCGTCAATAGTGCCATTTAATGCCCACCCAAGACTACAAAAAATACTAAATAGTAAATAGACATTCACACATAATTCACTGCAACGAAACATGATCGAAGCAACGCATAGGTAGACAATTTTAACACTACCATCCATGATTCATTCCTCGCAAGTAATGGAGAAGCCATGGAAATTCCTATGAAATATTCCCATGAAACCTTATGACTCGCCCGAAATATGACAAAGGGGAATGTAGTATCGCTCGAAACGAGATAGTCTCAGAGCTCGTTATAATTCTGAATTATTCAGAAGTCGATTGTAGGGATTTAGTTGGGTGCTTGTTGCAGTGGCGACGAAGAACTTTAGTATAATTTATTATAATTGGTACTTTTTATCTGATAGACTTTTTGATTTTGATTCGAATTTAAAAATTGTTTAATCTAGATTATAATACTTTTACAAGTGTATTACAATATGTATGTGTTAATGTGGTTAATACAAATCAATAATTTACTCGATTCCCTAACAAATAACAATTTCCTAAATAAAATAGTAATAAAAAAATCGGCTTAAAAAACTTAAAATTGTTAAACAATAATTTCTTATGATCATAAATAATTGTAAGTTCCTAAGTTCCTATCTAATGATCTTAAATAATTGTAGGTTCCTAAATTATTATTTTACAATTTTAAGTAAGTAAATTTATCTAATTATATTTATTATATTATTTTGTCTGTGCTACATCATCACTTATTTATTTTATTTTAATATTTCAATATTTTGTATTCACTAGTTTGTGATAGGACAAATGGCTTACAATAAATATCAAGATTTGCGATGCTCATTTGTAATGAAGTCTTTATTTTGTACGGAACATAATTTACTTCACTAACGATTTATTAGTGAACAATATTACTTTATAAAACGTTTTTTATTTTAATAAATAGCCAGTAAACAAGCTACCGAGCAATTTGATGGTGAGTGGTAATTACCACCTATAGCCATGAGCGACACCCTTGAGTCCAAGCCAACTCATGGGGCACCCTGCTGAGTAAATACGATAGTTAGGTCGTTAAGTGTTGCCAGTGCCAGTATGCAAGTACAGTGTGTCGCCACATACTTATTTACTCCAATTAGATAGAAAAATTAGTTTCCCGATAAAGTGCTATGACATGGGTTTCTTCAAGAAGCGGGTCTTTCGCGTCCTTCGTGGCCGGCAACGCGTTGGTGGCGCCCCTGGTGTTCTAACACCGTCACCTAACCGGACTAACTATCCCAGTCCCCATATGAGTCTTGTTCTAAGTCGGTCACAGTTGTCATGGGCGGCAGCGGAAGGTGGTGCTGCATGCTCGTTTGCTGCCTTAAATCAATAAAAAAAAAACCAATGTCCATGGGCGACGGTGATCACTTACCATAAGGTTGTTGATGCATTTACAGTTTTTTAACGTAATAAAAATCTTCCCCACTTATCTCTGGGTCCAATAATACACTAGCTTTATTCAGTCAATGATACAGATATCATAAATTTGATACGCCATGCTGTATCGTGCCCTCTCGTAACATGGTATAACAGCGTACGGTATGTATATCCCATAACATTCCGGTATGCGATGCGTGTCAACCTTCGTGTGAAGGGATCTCTGTTATCTTGAAGGTGATTAGGGTGGCCATACTTTTATATTTATGTATTTATTTTGAACAGGAAAATAATGATTAAAACATTAATTTAAAAAAGTTGGTATGTACATGACACAGAGATATATTATTTTCAATGACATAAAAGGCACAAAGGCAGGTAATACCAATTTATGGGGTCGTAGTACATGCACAAGTTATAAATTCGTATAATTTAATAATATCTCGTTTAGATACACGGACTCTGATTTCATTGTATGTTTGTGTAGTAGGTATTTATTTACGTAGTAACTTAACGGTACATTTCGGAACGGTGATTTGTCATTTGTCTTCATTTAGGATTCTTCGAGACCAATTTATCTTCACAGGACATCTAATGTCCAAGTCCCTTGGCAAATTGAAGGGATGAATTACCGTATAAATAAATTTTCTATTCTTTTGGTTGTGATGTAAATGTAAATGATTAGACAAGATTCAGGATTGATCAATTATAATCAATTCAATATTTATTTTCTCTATCTTCTAATCTATTCTATATCTATCTATCTTCTATATCTATCTTCAAATAATTATCTTTTTTAACCAATAAAATAAAACAAATACACTAAACATTACCCCATAAGCTAACTATCGTAATAAGTGAAAACTCGTGCAAAATAAATGCACAGTCAAATATTATTATAACAAAATTAAATTCCATATTTTTGGGCTGTAGTCCCATAATAAATCAACCCAATAACAGTTTTTCTGAAAATTAAATATTATCTTTCACGTAGTTACAGTTATAGATCAGTTCTTTTATTATAAGTATTAAGTCCTATTATTAGGATGATGAGAAATGATGAGAAGCCTTCCAAACGTCTTTCGTCATAGGTAGTAAGTTTCGTTATAGTAACACAGTTACTGGAGCCCGAAAATCTGAGCAACTAACTCATTCTATCGAAACTAAAACTAGAAACTAAATTCTATCAATACCATGTTTTAATAACTTCAATTCCTCGTGTAGAACAAAGTGAATTTAAGAACAATCCTCGAATCTCCAAAGTTTTGGAAACTCTAGTTCCGATGTGAAAATCTTTCGGGATGTTCTAACTCTCGAAGAACTGACATTTGCTGAATTTATTCGCTCGTACATTTGACTCGGTGTGTTAGGATGAAAAAACTATTACTCGGTTTTTCGGGTTTAGGCGGTGGAAATAAAATGTAATTTTTGTTAGGACGTGTCAGCCGTTGTAGGAGATTTGGAGATGTGGAAATTGGAGAATGAATGTTATTTCTAGATTGGGGGTACATAGGAATATGCGAAGAATTGCTTAGTGGCGCATTGATTGTCTGCTGTGATTAGTGTACATATAGCGATTAGTTACAGATATATTATATGTATTGATGATAGTTTGTACTTAACTCACTGGTTGTGTGAATGTTAAATGAATTTTGGACTACGATGTCATGTTTCTGTGGACAACCCTTAACGTTTAGGGGTATAAAAAATAGACGTTGGTCGATTCTCAGACCTACTCGATATGCACACAAAATTTCATGAGAATCGGTCGAGCCGTTTCGGAGGAGTATGGTAACTAACATTGTGACACAATAATTTTATAAATAAAGATAAAAAAAAAAAATAATACACATATTACTCGCATTACAAGTTTAGTACACAACTAAAACTTTTGTTGGGAAGAAATTTTACGTACATACTCATCTATGAAAGTATATCTTAATCTTTCCACTTCGCCCGACTCTGTTGAATGATTGTGCTTATCGGAAATCGCGAAGCTCACACGAGAAGTACATACCGACACACATCACACACACACCTATATAATTATAATATATATGAAGATACACGATATTTAATCGGGTGAATGAAAAATATAACCACTCATGTGCGTGAATGCTCTACTTCTGTGCGTGACTAATATTGCGAGTACTACTAAAATGCGCTAAGATTTATAGCGGAAAATAACGTATGTTATTCTTTTAAAGAAAACACGCATAGATTTAGGCGACATTATGATTAATTGCGACAACTTTTTCTCGAATATATTTATGATAGTGGTGAAAACTTAATGCGATTTAAGACTAAGGTAACGTCTTAACAGCTGGGTGCCATAAATAGAGAGACAGCACTTCACAGGGAGATACTGAGAAACGATAAGATATAAGAGAAACCAGTAAACGAGGTACCTACCTGACGGTAAGTGGGCATGGTCGCCCATGGACGGACGTCACACCAACGTAACACGAAAGATATCATCGATGCGTTATCGACGAAGAAAGAGAGAAAGAGTACTGGCTTTTCGGTCCCTGGTGGGGTCAGGGACACAAAGAGTAGATTGACTTTTTTATTCCTGGGCAGGGGCGTCGCAATATTAGGAATAACTCGTAATAAGGACTCACGAATAACGAACCTTTAAGTCTTATGTTCCCCACACGCGCCTCATGCTTCTTTTATCGATTTTGTGGCAATAAATACTCCGATTATATAACTCGATACGCTCTTCCAACATAGCACTTTGTCGTATAATACACATCCATCCTTAGTACACATCGATTTGATCCGATCACGATACTTTTTGTCGTTGCACACTGTGGAACTAACTTCATTCTGTTATTGCCGGAGCACTAGGACGAGTTCAAACTATAAGTACGTAGAAAGAGCAATACTTCAGACCCGGTATTGCAGTGCTACTAATTCCTCTATTGTTAGAGTCTACGAGTGTTTACTTACTAGCAGATGGCTCGCCTGACCATTTATCTATTATTGAAATAAATATATCCCTGCTTGGTGGCAGGGCTTCGCGTAAGGATTACATTATGAACTAGTAAACCTGCCCTCGCTACGCTTCGGGGTAGGTACATCCCTTATTACCCAAATTCGGAAATTGATAGGCGTGATTCTTTAAATCGACACAACTTTTTGTTTACTAACCGATTGAAATAAAAAAAACCCTAAATGTTAAGTGAAGATTACCTCAATATATTCGTGAAAACCGCACCCAAATCTGTTAAGCCGTTTCTGAGATTAGCGCGTACAAAACCACAAATAAACAGACAAAAATTCTAAAAATCATTGTTTTATTGCATTAATAAAGTCCCCAGTAAAAGTTTTTCATATATATCTTCCAGGTATAGACAGCGATCAGTTACTATTGTTGTCATTAGTATAATTCCTGGCAATTTTCCGTGACATCTCCCTGGCCAAGTACTCTCCCTCATGGTTGGATCCTAGGTGGATTGGGGATTGGGCTGGGTGGCTCGTGTTCCGGCTGGCGGCTGAAGAAATTGCACTCTTTTAACTTCTCTTTTTTGGCCGAGAAGGCATCGGTGATGTCTTACCAAAGACATGTGATGAGACTGATGTCTTACTGACGACCACGGGCGAAGGTCCACTTAACCATAAGGTTGCTCATGCATTTGCTGTTTTTTAACGTAATAAAAATCTCCCTCACTCATAAGAAATCATTTTATATTCAAGATTTGCAACTTTTTCTTTTCTTTGAATAAAACTTAGCGATAACTATTTGTAGTTAAGCGGGGACCAGTCCAACTATTTGCTTGTCTACAGTTGTTGAGAAAGTTTTGCTAGACAATTTTATCATTTCGTTACGTCACAAAAACTATTATTTTTACCTTTGCTCTAACATCTAACCTATCCAACGAATAGTTTTATATACTCGTAAGTCTATGAATTTCAAGTGACTGTATGATTGAATATGGTAAAATTATATGGTTTGAGAGGTTCATCTTTTTTTTTCTTGGCCACAACCCATCGGTATCGCCTTTGTTGTGACTGAAGTCTGAGGGTGACGGTCACCACTTACCATTACGTGACTCGTATGATCGTTTGTCGGCCATTAACCATAAAAAAACGTGTAGGTAGCTATTTTTTTCTTATTTATATTACACATGTAAAAGACAAGTGGTCGTTTCTATTATATTGTGTATTAAATGTGGGGTGTGTACAAAAATGCCTACAGTTTTAAGCAGATGCTGCACAGATAGAAGCCATAATCCAAGTATCGACGAATCTATCAATTCAGCCTCCCCTCATTCAGCATTCAGCGCGTGAGGTTTGATTGACAAATCAGGAAACTGATTTTGAGCGCCTGTGTTTAGGGTTACCATTTGTTTGTTAAAATGGAGATGGAACAAGGTCTACTACAGTAATATGGTGTCTAAAAATCTAATTTTATCTGCATAAAATGTCAACTGACTTATTTAATTTAAGTATAGAATGATTATTATGTTGACCCAACTAATTTTGTAAGTTCGACATGCCTTCGCGGACTTTTTTTAGATATTTTCAAGATACACAATTCCATAGTACAACATTTTAATATATCTCGTAAAGTTTAGTAGCCATTACAATTAAGGGTTATTAAGAAATTTTATGTATTTTTAAATATAACATGCATGAATTAAATCTATAAATAACCTGGAAGAAGTTATCTGAATGATAGTGAAAAGCAATGACATTTTAAGTAAAAAGAGGTAGACATGTTACTTATATGAAAAATGAACCTGACAAACGCAACCGAAATATTGCACTGACGTCTATTGACGTTTACTATATGTGTCATAGATAAATGTAACAGACGAGACATTTATTCTTAGAATGATTTATGCCTAAAACTGCTATGACTCTTGGAAGTATTAACATTTAAGATTAAGGATCATAAGCAAAAAAGAACATTAAATTTAATTTACATTATACAAAAAATTAAATAAAAACAAATAAAATTAAATAAGAAACTAATCATTGCGAGAGAAAAACAGCAATTTCATAAACTCAAACTCAAATCATTTATTTAATGTAGGTATGATACATACCCTTATGAACGTCATTTTTTTGCATTTACCACCGTTTCGCTAAGGTGCCTATAAATATTGAATTTTTAAATCAAATCTACGGAGCATTAAAAATAACGGTTTATTTAACGTAGAAACATAAGAATTCAGCCTAAATTCATAAAAAAATCTCATCGTTACACTAATAATTTCTTGTCTACCTATTGTACCTACTGTCTGCGTTGTTGCCTCTAATCTATGATCTTAGCGTATGTGCTATCTTTGTTACACCGGTGAGTGGAGCAATGTTCTATCTCTTTTATCGTTTGGAAACAAGCTGTGATTCATTAAAATTACAAATTATAAATTAATCTATTTAAAATTTCAATATTTTTATACATTTATCTGTGATATGACATACCTTCATCTTTCTTTACCTTTCTATCATAATTGTTGCACTTTCGAAATACACAAGAAGGCATTTTACCTTTTTTTATTATGTAGTCGACACGTGCGCTCACAATGACAGGCGATAGCTCGACTGATTGCAACGGTCACACGTAGGATCGTTTCCACTGCACGCGTTAGGAGCTTTGGTGGCGTATCTAGTATAATATATCATTGGTGAAAAGGGACAGACAGGCGCGGGAAGCGACTTTGTCTTATACTACATAGAGATAATGATGATTAGATTTACAGATGAATGAACTTTGTTCAAACACCAAATAAAAAAAAATTATATCTATCATGGCATATATTTATCTAGCATATTTCTATATAGATGCTTTTATTACTAATAACTGACAACCCTATTTAATGCTGCATATTTTGACCGCACATTGCCTATTCTCATTTTGCATCAATTATCTACTTCGATGAATCTGTGGATCAAGTTTAATGATTTTTATACAGACATACTAATATAAGATTATTTATGTAGTAAACGTATCACAATGTTGAGATTAGGGTTGTTAAGAGGAAATGCTACGGGTCATTTTTCCATACAAACGTTCTCGACTAATCCCTCGCTGGTTTTTGACTCTAGATCAATAATTTTTTCACACAAGAATAATATCATCATTATCTATATCGGTACGTTTTGATTTTTTTGATATTTTTGTTTTCAAAAGTTTTAGGCTACTTCAAACAGCGCTTAAAACGGCCAAATAAATATGCCGCAAACAAACGCCTAGTACACAAATTGTATAATAATTAGCACAAAAAGCTAAACGGTCCGACACAGAATATCTCCTTCCCATTCAATTTACAAAATTTCGTTAAGATTGCTTTAGTTTTGGCGGGGGGATTAGTCGAGAACGGAACCTCGATTTTGATGATTTTTGCCTCGGGTTTTTACACGCAGCTGCAGTTGTCCCTATCGCACTGACATACACGCCGCTCGCAAGCGCGACAGAGATATTGAGTGAAAAAATCCCAAATTTGAAAAAGGGTTCGCGTGGTATTTTCTCTTAATGTTATCATTTACGAAATGTAAGGGCATATTAGCGCCAACTTATATGCCCATGACGTTTATGAGCTTTATGGCAGTTCTTGTCTTTAAAGCTTTTTGGATAACGCTTTTAAGTTTTATGTAAAAGTAGAATTTTGTTACATTTTGAGAAAGTTTATAAGTTTCCCATTTGAAATCCCGTAAGTAGTCAATGTGAATACAATGTGTCGCATTGATAACTTCGTTTTTTGAAGTCGGTTAACAAGTACCAATGGGAATCAATAAAAATCTATATTTTTAACTCGGTAGCCACGAAAATAGTTTGTGGTAAACATATCGAATCTGAATTAACGTTCAACATCATAAATAAGTTAAGACAGTTAGAAACAAACAAGCTTTTAGCTAGGATTTAACGGATAATGAAATTATGCGGTTAGTTCTGCGGGAAGCTGACAAGTGGCAAAATGTGAAGAGATTTTAGAGTGTTCCATGCTATTCAGTCCATTTGCCAAGTTCCAAAATAAATGAGCTAGCGCGACCGTAAAACGTTATGATTGGTAATTAACTATGGAAATTTTGGAGTTGTTATTGATATTTGCGTAAAAGCGCTACAATTGTGCTCTTTATTGAAATAGAATCAGTGCAAAATAGCTGTTGTATGAATGTGCAAAATTAATTTAACAAGGATTGTTATAAGAACAGGGAGAAATAGAATACATAGATACTACATAGATTGTAAAATAAGCAGATGTAACAGATTACATACAGTTTATAGATAATTTGAAATAAGTAGGTATATAATGTTTCCTACGGGGTTTCCTTACAATATAGTGGATACACTTTTGAGCTCTTAAAATCACTTCAAGTTCACCGCACCACGGTCTAACCATGACATCAGAAAATATTTCAACGAATATTTTTTTTACTTCAGGTTTAAAAATATCTTATATTTGTTCTCAGGTGAACCAGCCATCCGATCGAGGTATGCTCGCCTGATCGTACTTGTACCACCAGAGCCTCCGAAGATCAAGCCTGGGCCGATACTGCAGGCAGTTGAAGATAGAGAAGTCACTGTTGAGTGCTACTCCGTCGGTGGGAAACCTGCAGCAGAAGTAAGTAACATTCGATAACAATTGTTTTAGCTTAAATTCTTAAAAATTAGGTATGTAAATGACATTTATTGAATATGTAACGGGATCAAATACAGATTTGCGTTCCGATAAATTAACATCTTTTTAATTCAAATAACAAGAAAAATGTATCCCGGCATGGATAAAACAATATATTGAAATAAGTAAATGAGTTCTTCTAATTATTCTGTAGGTAGGTACTTACCGAAAGAGTCCACCAATCCACACTTGGCCAGTGCTATTTGACTTTAGCCTGTACCCCTCACATTGCGAGAGGAGACCCGTACGCAGCCATGATGATGATAAATAATTGCATTAGATGCATGCATTTAAGTTTCACATTCCACAGTGTAACCAAGCGAAAAAACTAAGCTTCTAAATCATTTTATTACAAAATCTGCTTTCTAATGTACGCGCAAATTGGTCACCGACCACAGCTGCCAATGGCTAGCGGCCAGGAGTTAAGTAGACGGAAACGGGCGACTGACATAGCCACCTATTCTACACCTACTTTTGGTAGTGCGACACTGCCACCGGTACTCGGCAGCCACCAATTTATGACTCGCTCTCCGATGGCTGTTATTGGTGGCCAATTTTCGCTGACCCTTTAACTACTTGAGGTGATGTTAAATTAATGTTTTCTTTCAGATCACATGGGTCGATAACGAAGGTGGTGTATTGAGCCAAGGCGTCACATATACAGTTGAACAAATGCCTGATGGGAGACGTTTTACTGCGAAGTAAGCACGCATACTTACTCATAGCAAAAGATTCATTGGATCGATAGAACAGAATATTATACTCATACATAATTATAACAATGTTAGTGTATGTGTGAACGTGCATGTGTGCTTTCTGTCTTAATTACGATGTGGGGTGTGTATATTTTAATTTATTTACTAAAATAAAACGCTAACGAGTTTTCATTGACAGTCATCGCACTGTCAGTCAGCTTGAATTAGTGGATTTAAAAGTATGAAAGTTTGGACGTGGGTTCTTTATACCTATTTAAAGTGTGAGAGATCACCAGGGATGGATTTATGATATCTCATCATCATCACATTTTAATTAAATAAATCTTGAGAAAAATTTGTGAACTACGAGCAAAAATATGTATACATTGTCACGTTTTATAAAATATCTTAACTTGAACAACAACAGCAACAATTCGTGCTAAATTGTATATTATACCTTATTTTGACATCGTTTAGTGGTTAGTTAATTTAGAACGAATTGTTGTTCACTTCTTTCTAGATTGGTACAAGTTAACATATTTTAGAAAACGTGACAATGTATACATATTACTGCTCGTGACTGTTCTTAAACTTTTTATGCTCAAAAAAACCTATTGGCTTAGTATATTCAAAATATTTAAAAATATGCAGATCTGTGCTCCATCTCCGTCCAAGAAGACATCACCACAACCAAACCTTCACGTGCCAAGCCCAGAATACTGCAGACAGAACATACAAAGCCGCTACAGTCAAACTACAAGTAAGTCATTATAATATGTATTTCTAAGAACAAATCTGACAAGTCACTCCAGACTTGAATGCTTCTACACTACTCGCATGCTTGGATGTTTTCTACACTACTCGCATGCTTGGATGTTTTCTACACTACTCGCATGCTTGGATGTTTTCTACACTACTCGCATGCTTAGATGTTTTCTACACTACTCGCATGCTTGGATGTTTTCTACACTCCTCGCATGCTTGGATGTTTTCTACACTACTCGCATGCTTGGATGTTTTCTACACTACTCGCATGCTTGGATGTTTTCTACACTCCTCGCATGCTTGGATGTTTTCTACACTACTTGCATGCTTGGATGTTTTCTACACTACTCGCATATAATATCCAAGTTCTGAACGTGAAGCCGAGGCACGCCGTGACCCAGGCACGATCACCTAACCCAGCGGGAGAACTCCCTTTGCTACAGCTTATCCTAGGTACTATATCACTGGTACATTTATAAAGTAACAGTTTTGCGGAGGTAGAATATAGGCAATAATTGTTAAAGAGATAAAGTAATGGAAACAGATCTCCACCAATCCGTTTATTTAGTAACTAAATATTAGGAAAATAGTTTGATTAATGTGTGTGTGAATTTTGAACCTAGAATTAAAACTCAAAAGTAACAAATACTAAGTAACAATACTCGACAAGAATAATTCGTTTTCCAAATATCTTATTTAGAAACGAACTCAGAAATACAACTCACCATATCCTAGCAAATAACCAACTATCAGTTTTGTTTGAGACAAACGAGCATTTCAAGTGGTTACGACAGAACTTAACTGTGTAGGTGTATAACTAACACAGATTCAGGTATCACAGGCTACAGGTGATCAGGTAGAACAGTCGTTAGTCCTAAGTTGGAGCGAACTATCGGACGCTCTATAAATCCATCCACTTAAAGGCTTGACTTACGATTTCCGCTCAACAATCCATTTAGTTGGAAACGGAAAATCAGTTTAAATTATTTCCGATGAAGATTATAGAACTATCTCGGCTAAATTCATTCTAAATTGATGAATTCTATTCATTTCATTGAATATTGCTCTATTGCTTTTTGGATTGCCAAATCCTGGATGACGGTTCCAGGATTAATTTACTTTGTGGTGGATGTCACTATTGTTGTCTGGTACAAAGAATTATTAGACACCTGAATTTGTTTTAACATCTTTAATGTATTTTACATAATATTTACTAATATTATAATGTTGAAGAGTTTGTTTGTTTGAACGAGGTAATTTCAGGAACTATTAGTTCGAATTGAAAAAATCTTTTTGTGTTGGATAGTCCATTTATGGAGAAAGGCTCTAAGGCTACATAACATCACGCTACGACCAATAACAGCGGATTATGAATGAAAATGTCCGCGACGAGTGATGCTCATACACTAAATTTATTAAGTAAAAAATACATACGATATAATGCAAAAGTACAGACGACGCAATAAATGCATATTTTGTTTATGCTTAAATGCATATTTCGCTCGGTCCCGCTAAGAGGAAACTTAAACCAAATTGAACAGTTGTAGTTCATAATAATGATTATAATATAAATGCGTTCGTTACGAATCCAACCACTTAATCTCCATAACAGCTGCCTTCGCCTTAAAGCGAGATAATTTGATACGGCGATTAAAAGAACGTTTGTTTAAGATTTTATGGGGAAACTTTTCTTGGGTGGCCGTTTGGCTTGCATAATTTTTGTATTAAAGATAGGTAGCGGGGAAAATCCTCTACATTTATCTATAGGCTCTGGTCATAACTATGACTTGGGTAGAGATAGTTTACGATGAGTAATGTAGATATTGTTTGAAAAGTACGTTAACATATAAAATCTTGACTAATAAATAGATGTAGTAAATACGTAAACGCCTGAATGCTGCAGTGCATTCTTGAGAAAACACAAATATAATTAAACATAAACAAGATCTTAGGACAGAGATTTTAAAAATATTCCATTTGTCATTTAGGTCTCGACTGAAAATTCAAATCGGTATGAATAAAAGTATTTTTTATTCGAAGTTGTTTGTTGCAAATATTTTGCAAAAGTAATATACTAACCTAACAAAAAAAATATTTTTGAACTCAATCTTATTGCAGTGAGGCCTCAACCTTAGGGGTAGGATGGTCCATATTAGCTCGCGAAAGCTGAGAAAATTTCATTATTGTAATTGAGAAAAATTTTCTGATGTCATTTTACCGTATTTCCGCCGAAATGCTCTGTCACATTTTGGGGCGCTGTGAGGGCTAAGTGAGTTGCCTACCGTGCGATCTGTATATTCGTGCACAAAGCCGTAAAAATTTAATCATTATCACAACCCATAGTAGTGCCACTACTGGGTTCGGGGCTCCGCTTACATTGACAGGGTCTAAGGCCATAGTCATCGATGCTATATAGTCAAGAACAGATTTGCGAATTTCACACACCTAAGAGAAGATTATGTAGAAATCATAGATATGTAGGTTTACCTCGTATTTTCCTTCACCGAAGTAAGCAATGAAGGACTTCTAACATGTCCATAATGCGTGCAGGTGGAAATTATCCCTGAAATTCCTCTAAAGTGGTTGCAAAAACACTATGTCATTAAATATGAAATTAAGTTTTTAGTCGCTCCGTCCGAAGTTAGCGCTTTTTGCGATAGCTCACACCGCATATATTTACATTTTCTAAATTATTTTACGTAATCGCCCCATTTGACTTGATATTTCGTTTGAGGATATTTTTATGAATATGGTAAAGAAATATTATCGTTTATTTTGTATGAACCAAATGTCTTATAGGTAGTAGCTTTCTGTCCGTTTCAAAACACAAAGCATTTAAGACCTTAGAAATGGTGATTACGTCTATGACTTGAGTTAACAATATAATTTAGATCATAATCATCGTCAGAATGATCCCTAGTAATCCCAAGAATGTGCTGAAGTATCATGGGCTCTAGTGAATGAGAGGGTAGAAAAACAATTAAAGTATTTCAATAGCCAGGTTTACTTTTGTCTTGACAATGATGGCGATGTTGCTTGTGTGATGTGGATGGTCGGAGATTACCACTTACCATCACGTGTTTATCTTCTCATGTATCTACGAGTATATTACAAAAAACTCCTATCCTAAGATAAATCTGCAAATATTAACGTAAATCAATTTGAACCCGTTCTAACCTAACATGATTGATAAAACCGTGGTTTTAATGATACCCTAACTAATATATCAACAATATAAACATAGATATAAAACAAACGAAACATAAAATAAGACATTGACATAAAATAAAACAGTCTCCGAAGCGTGGATTAAGGTAATCGACTTATCGACTTGTCTGATTGAAACGCGGGAACGACAGCCGAAGAAAGACTTTACTTCAGACACGAATATAACTTCCCTTCAGTTCTTACCGCATACTCGAGTCGCAGCGAACTCGATTGCAAATAGCATTAAAGCATTGTCTTTGTATTTTCTTATTACTATATCTGTTTATTTAGGAACCGTAATAAATTCATAGCATCAAAGTTTTCATGATACGATATAACTTTGCGCGTATATATCACTGAATTCTTCCTAAACGATCGGAAAAATGTTGACACAATAAATTTGTGTTTTTGAGTATGTATCAGTGATACCTATACATTGATTGTGATTTTAAACTTTAATTTATTCTGAACCTTCTAGTTAAATGCCAAAAAATATTCGATAGAAATTAAAGCATTATGATTCCTCTACCAAACCAATTTAGTTTTAAAAATATAATAAAGTTTTTAAGCTTTTCTAGCATAAGAAGAGGAATTTACTTAAGCGGTGATTTCAGTATTCCTTCCCAGTTTTAGTCTCACATAGTTAAGGTTTAACAAAGGATAGTTTAACTGTATTATCAAACCTCAAATTATCTTCTGCTAGAGTTGACACAAGTTTCGGTAAATCTGTCGTGTTGCTTTGCCACGAATAGTATCGAGAGATATTTCAGTTAAATTAAATTTTGAAGTGCTTTTCAGACGAGAAAAGCAATTTTAAGTGTCAATATTGAAATTTATACTGACTATTTGCAGTATTTTAAGAGCGATTATAAGCTTACTGGCTTACGAAGTAATGAAGGGGTGTGATTTGTTTGCCACAGAGATAATGAATTGTTATTTATTCATTTTAATAGGGTTGTTTACAAGGATTACAGGACGTAGAACCCCCTAAAATAATCTAAAGTTATAATGGTGTTAGGCACCAAAGCTTTATCCATTTAAAAAAAAACAACCACAATAATTACCCGTCGTTCGTCGTTCGTCGTTTACGAATAGGCGGCGTGTAATATAGTGGTTTTAGAAAGATAAAACAAAAGTATATTATAATTATTACCGTTAATTACTTTGCATGAAAACATTTTAAATGCCCTTAACTGATGATAATATGAAGTTAAATATTATAGATAAAAAAATCGCGTTTATTAAAGCTGGATTCAATAAAAACCTAAAATGAAAATCAATATCAATACAGATTAAGATATAAGAAAGTTAATAAGATTAAAGTAGAAGTTTGAATTAATCAAATAGTTGAGTAGCTTTTTGCCGACTTAAGCTTAAGCTATTCGCCGAAAAAACATGCCGATTAATCGGTATTCCCGACCAGTTGGCCCATCTCTACTCATAATGCTAATGGACGCAACGAACATGAAATACAATCATATAGGTACCTATAACCAACGTAATAAAATAAAACCTGCCTCCAATTCAGCTTGCACACACATAAATTACACCCCAAAGCCAAGCCACCAATAAACGGATATAACGAAAGGCGAATGTAACGAAATAAAGAAACAGAACTCGTTGCTGAAAAAATCCTCACCGCAATTTTTGTACGTCTTCCGAGAGAATTCGTTGAATCGGCTCCTAAAAATGTCCACTATCTTTTGACCTACGAAATTATAGACATAGTCCTAAATGTATATTATGTTTTAATGTAGAAAACAAATGTGTAGTATTACTACAGTTAATTTTTCAAACAAATTATTATTAATTTAAAAAGATAAAATCATCTTAAGTTCGTCTTGGATGTGCGAAGTCAAGATTAAAACAATTTATGTACAATCGTATTATCATTTAATATAATATTGATATTAATAAAAGGCCGGGTCAAGTGAAATTGGACGTGGTCTTATTCTAGCAAAGTGAAAATAACAACGTTAAGTAAGGGTAATTTCATGACGCTATGCTGGAAGTGTCAGCGTATCTCGTATAAGTAGACGGACCAACTTTTAATTTCCAATTCTTTCCTTGCTTTTTTTAGAATGTAGGATTAAATACTTTTGCGAATTTATTGCACGCATATAAATTTTAAAACGTGTTGTTTTGTCATTAAAAAATCCCAGTAGGTTATCCATTTCTGTAGACTAAATCAGCATTAGGTTGATGTTCATTAAGAAAATCCTGTTTATCGCTAACTTCCGATAAAGTTAAGAAAAAATACTTATCACTTTTAAATAATTTGTTACAGTATTTATTTGAAACGGGAGGGATTTTAACGAAAATGTCACGTCTCCAAAAATCACTGTCAGTTGTTTAAGGCCCTCGTATTTTACTTTCAAATAAATCCTCTTTGATGGCACCTTTTTCGGGGCTCGTGCGTTGATTATTGCTAAGACCTCTTTACAAACATAATTTCTATTTTAATATGATGTATCCTTGGTAATTTTTACTCGTTAGTATGTAGATAAGGTAGTCTTTTGGTTTACTAGGGTATATCAGGAACAGGTGAAATTATTTTTTATTACAAAAATTAATAAATTAAATTTTATATATTTAAAAGTAAATAAATGAGGAATATTCATTCGATATTAATTTAATATTCCGTTGGAATTTTTCGTTTGATTTTAGTACATACAGTTGCGTAACTAAATATATTAAGTATAAGAATAGTCGTTTCTTAAGGCTTTTTCACATATTCGTCTATTTTTATTCGTATATTTAACCGCTCAAGCGTAGATATTTACCTGAAGTTGCTCCGAACGTCGGAACGCAGATAAGTCTATAAGCGATTTCGCTCGGTTCTCGAACCGATAATGCTATCTCTTATCGAATTCCGGCACTATTCCAATAAAGAACCTATGGTTATTCGTTAGTCTATGAAACAAAGTATGTTTAAATTAGTGCTAAAAGTGGTATACATTATAAATATGATGTAACATACTTGCATTAAAAGCCCCCGGCTAAGAAAATCTGTAATGAGCTGATGATCCTCAAACGCTTGAACAGATCTTCATAAATTATAGCTAGGAACCATGTTGATCATATCAGCTTTAAACATCGACTAAGAAAATCTGTAATGAGCTGATGATCCTCAAATGCTTGAACAGATCTTCATAAATTATAGCTAGGAACCAAGTTGATCATATCAGCTTTAAACATTATACTGGCACGCGTCGAGTAAACATACGCCAAAACTGCCTTACATCGTTTTGGAAAAGAAGTGATACTCTTATACTGCTGAACCCATATAACCAAACATAGCTAAGAACCACCTTAAATAAGTTTCATTTACTTTTTTGATGAAATATATGTACACATTTAGTAAAGACAAGATTTTCGCCCACGGCTTCGCCCTCGTGAATACATACATGTACCTACTTGTATTTTATTACAATTACTGAAATTTAATTAACTGACATATTAACTGAAAATAAGTGTAATAATCTTTTAAACCACATGATAAATTGAATATTATTTAATTTTGGTCTACTTATAAAAAATATTAATAGTTTGAAATACGCTGTTCTAAGTTCTTTTGTTGGTATAAAACCGTAACAGTTTCTTTATCAAAAGTCTCGTCTTTACGCGTTTAACAATGGAGATTTTATAAAGGTTTATTATCACTTAAAAGAGAAGCTTTGTTAGGTTAATTCCCTCTTTTTAAAAGGCTTCGTCTAGACTTAAAGCTTCATTGCATACAGTGTCCATTATTCTGAGCTTAGGCTGCAAGAGGTTATAAGTTTACCAGCTACAATGTTTATAGCAGTAAGTTCTTCATGTGTTCGTATTAGTGGCCGTATTGAGGTGACCTATAATACTGATTTTTCAAGTCATCAGACCAGGGTGTCGTAAGAGGTCATATGAGACGCACTCCCGGTGGGTGGAAGGGCTTCGCGTAATTATAATTATCAATATTTTATTATCAACATGATGTTGATAGCCCGGCTCTTGCTTGAGGTTTTTGACAAAAACCTCAAGCAAGAGCCGGCTTCATTCCCCTCATACCAGACCCTGGTTTAGCGGTTCTGGATTGGGATCTTTATTATATACCGCCCAAAATGGGCCAATACCAACAAACTATTGGACCTACAGATCAGAGACGAGAGACCTCTAATTCAAGCGATACTAATTAAGCTGATGTTGTTCCTCCACACGCAGTATGAGCAGAAACGAGTTAACTTTTATTAATATTGATGGAGTTCATTAAGCTTCCAAATAACATTGTATTAAAAGAGCATATATTATAGTTAGAATTGATTACACCTACACCACTAAATAAGGTAGCAAAAACGAGCAAAACATTTTGCATCTTCTAACAAGTATGAAGACAGTTCATGTTCCCGACACCTAATAGAAAACTCCAAAGAATATCGAAAATTACCGGAACAGGAAACATAACATCGATGAAAGCTCTCGGAGCTTTGCGATGCCTTCGAGTTTCACTTTGCGATGCTTAAATGAATTTGAAGGATTCAACTACATTGCCTTTAACAATTTTGACGTTTTAGGGTCCTGTACTTTTTAACCAAAACACGTACGGGTCTTTGCTGATGTAATCTTTTGACTGTTCATGTTACTAATTCTTGGAACAAAGTTTCTTCATTGTTACAGTCCACTGGCACAATGCTGGACTCGGGTCGGGTCTTACAGTGTGGGGGAGGCCATATTTCACCATGCTGCCCAAGTGTGTATTGGCAGACTTGACAAACTTTTTAAATATGATGGACAACTCTTAGGTGTGCAGATTTCCTCACGATTTTTCCTTTCACTGAACCAAGTGATAATTCGTTTCTATTACGAACATGTTTCTTGAAAATTAAAGGTGCGTACAGGATTCCCACTGTTCGACAGTCCAACATTCCAAACACTTGGCTATACCTCGATGGTCTTTATAATGATTTTTTATTACTATTAAAATGATTATATTTTTTGTTTGTCCTTTTTGTACAGTATTGACAGTGGTTTCGGATTATGAATTAGTTTGATTCTATACTGCCGTTTCATCATCAGTAGCTTGCACTTCTTCATCTTAAAGTGTAACTTAATTATTATTACTATTAAAGTACGGAATCCCAAACTAGTGACCTATAATTTTTCAGCAAAAATACCAATCAAGACCTAATTGGCTTTTCTGGCGCGATTATTAGGGCTGTTTTCCTCAAACGAGAGGACGTTATGAATATTAAGAGGCCATTACACTTTGGGATATCGTCTCAGGGGTGTTTTAATGTTCCTATTTGTTCCTGTTTTTTTATTAATATTTAGACGTTATAAACATTTGATGGAAATAAATGACTAGGAAATAAAGTTTGTGCGAATAATTTTACTGAATGTAAAATTTTCTCAGGAGAATTTTGGTGATACCGCTGAAACTCATAGTTATAACAGTATCGTATATTTAAATTGTAACTTAATTTAAGGCATTTGTTGAAACGTCATCGCATCATCAAAATGTCTACCATGAAAGTAGCGGCTAGAAACTGTTATTTTCTACTCTCAGTTACAGAACGCTCTGTTAATGAATATCATAATATTGACGACCCCTTAGCCTTAGGTAGTGTCTGTCTGTCAGGGTCTGCCTGCAAAGAGAGGGGCCCTGGCTTTGATTCCCGACCGGGGCACATATTGATGTGTCAGATAATGTTTGTTCTTGGGACATGTGTATTAGTGATGTGTTATTAATTGTGCTGTCCATGGCATCCACGACATAGAGAATCCTAGTGCGGGTGTTTGAGTGTGTTAACGTTTATTTATTTTTATCTGCAACTCAGGTCATAATAATTTTTATAGTACCTTCGAAGTACAGACCGGGATCTGTTAGTTTAGATTTGTATTACCATCCATATCATATAGCAAACTATCGGAACCCTATGCATCTGAGCTCGCCAAGCCTATGCATCGATGAGCGAGCCAATTCGAACACGCAATCCATGTGTTGAATATTCATAGAACAGCTCAACAGAACTGCATAATCTAGAAGCAATGGAGATATTGCCACGGATTGTCTTAGTCTGACTCTGGGTTAAGTAGTTCTGTATCATTTCCAAATCACCCAAACAAACAAAAAATACTATTATAGTAGATCCTTTATTTTATTTTTTATTTTATTTATTTTTTTCTGCTTATCACCGAAACGGCTAAACCGATTTGAATAGGTTGTAGTTTAATTAATTTTACCTTACCTTTTAATATTGTTTAACAGGTTCAATATGCACCGAGAGTCAAAGTATTTGTGAAATCTGGAGCACCGTCGGGCAGAATTCGAGAAGGGGAAGTACTTATCCTAGGTAAGTTTAGGTAATCCTTTTATTTCGCTTTGCTTACTAAATTTCCTTGACATGTTTTTAAAGGTTCAATTTAGATGTTTTATATTTTTTTAGTTTACTTAAATAACAATAACTGATAATATTGAGTATGATTATTCATAAAAAACGGTTTTTTTAATACAGATGTTTTTGCAGGTTGTCAAGCAAGTGCTAACCCGAACAATTTAACGTACAAATGGTTCGTTAACAATGAAGAAATAGTTAACGTTAACTACAATGAACTGGTAAGTCTATTTTATTATGAAATTGTTTGAACATTGCTTTCACTAACATGGACGCCTGGTTCAAATTAAATCAAATTCTTGGTTATCAACTGTGTACTAAAAATAAATAAGTACATAATTTTAATAAGCTTGTAACGCCAAACACATTCATATTCTGTCACCTTCGTAACATAAATGTATGGCCGTTTATTTCTTATTTTTACCTTGGCCAATAGTAAATCCTATTAATATTATAAATGCGAAAGTTTGTATGGATGTATGAATGTTTGTTACTCTTTTAGAATAGAATAGAATAGATTTTGCTGAAACGTTACAATAATATAGCTTACACATCAGAATAACACATAGGCTATAATTTATAAAGATCCAAAATATATAACTAAATATTTGAAAACCGAAGGAATAAGTTTCCCGAAGCGAAGCGAGGGCGGGTCGCTAGTATAATATAAACAAATATTATTTCTAATATTTCATATTATTATTTCCTACTTTTAAATATAATATATTATATTGTATACCACAAGCTGTTGTGGCGCTACACCGCCTTAATTTAAGAAACAAGCATTCTTATTAATATGTATGCCGCCACGGAATTAATTTCCGGAATTTTTGCGTTTCGCGTCTCAAAATTCCCACCCGAGGGAATTTTCAAATTTGGTCTTGGCACGCTGAACACCTGCAGTATGCATTTTGCATTAGCCCTATGACATGAAACCGTGCGCTTTTTGCTGTTTGTATCTTGTGTGGTGATAATATTATTTAGAATATTTGTATTGTGTCTTAAATATTTGTATGGGAAATTCAATAATGGACTTTGGTTGATTATTAAAAAAAATGTACATCGAGCCCCACAAAAGACCGTTGAACCCTACGCAGGCGGGACGAGGAAGTAACTAAATAAATAATATGCAGCACATTTCTTGTTTCTTCATTATCAACTAGACTACCCCCATAGTCTACTTGGTAATATTATTAATATAATAATGGATATTATCATTTTAATTGTTTCTTTTACTCGATCCCTTCTCTATTTCCCAGGTATTATCGAACGTGTCTCGGAGGCACAACGAAGCCACAGTGAAATGCGAGGTGCACAACCCGGTCGGCAATAGCGCCGACACCAAGACCCTAGAAGTCGCTTGTAAGTCCCGCTCTTTATGATATTTGCCACGACAGCTTGTTAGCTCGACGCTGAAACGAGTTTTAGACGTTACTTCAACTTAGTTTATTTTATCTTGGAAAACCAACGAGATGAATTTAAAAGATAAAGATCGTCGCATAATTAGCAGTGTTTTTAAGTTTTCGGAACGAAAAAAGGCAGACAAAAAGACATAAAATAATTTAACAAATTAAAAACCGGTTTCAAATTGACAAGTAATAAAAACAATTTGAGGGTTTCCCTCGATTTCCCTGGGATTCTATCATCAGATCCTGACTTGGTGGCAGTAGGACCACCTCTTTTTTACATATTTTCAAATAAAATAAAATAATCAAAATCGCTTCATAAATGATGGAGAAATTGCGTCCTCTGCAAATGCAACCCCAATAAATATTCAATGAACTAAAAACTAGTAAACGTAATACGCAGGCTGATGACACACGTGAGAGTTAAGAGTGAGATAGTAAAGGCGTGACAGCAGGTGCACAATGCGGTCGGCAATCACGCCGCCACCAAAATGGTGGAAATCGCTCGTGCGAAGCGCTCTTTATGGGAATTACTATGACAGCTTGTTAGCGTGGTGCTGAAATACTTGAGATACCGCGTTTATTCACTTTGTTTATTTTAGTGAGAGAATAGGAGACCGATTTAAAACTAGTAGAATGAAGTTTATAAAAAAATAATAAATAATTAATAAATGAATTTAAAATAATACTAATATTATAAATGCAAAAGAACCTCTGTCTGTCTGTTACCTTTTCATCCTTCATCTAGTGCACCTATGGTTCAAATATAATAGATTGAGACCCGAAAAAACATAGGATAGTTTTTATGCCGATAATACGTTTCTTTGGGATATTTTTAAGTGTATTTTGTCGTTTTCCGACAACAAATAATACAGCCAGTATTCGTGTAACATATCAGTTAATATTCGGAGTAGTATATACTAATTACAAATTGCTATTAGATAAATTAATTAATTTGTAAGGACTCGAAAATTAAATGCTTATTGTGGCACGAAATTCTTAAAAAACGATGCCGTCAGCAAAATAAAACGCGAGGTCAAGAATAAAATGGGGTAAGAAAATTACGAAACCTTTTATTTAAGATTTTCGTCTTAAATATGAATTTGAGAGCTTTCTGTCTTAAGTAAGAACTTAATTGTAATGGCCCTGATACTAGAACAATGAACAGAAATGTGAAAAATGTTTTCAAACGTTTACTGAAATGCTTTATTCTTTGTAAATGTGAATGAAATGGCGAAAATAAAATATGAACTTGAATAACAAAATTTCTTTAGTGATTTATGGACAGGATGAAAATGTTAAAATAATATTTTAAGGATTTGTCAAATTTTAATATTTTTCGCATCCATACACATTTTACACTCTGGTAATGTAAAGGAAGATTTTGCTTTATTCTTTATTGCAACTTAAACATAAATTTGACGAACACAATGCCAAGTGGCATTCTCTACCACTCAATATATTTGAACATACCTACATATAATATAATATGTATAATTCAGACGTCACTCTAGTTTTTTCGAATATATTTAAGTAGATAATATAATTTTTTTTATCATAATTATAAAATATTTGTTTTTATTACATAATATTATTTCTTGATAAATAATCTTTTTATTTATGTATAATAAAGAAATACACCACACCATTAAAAAGTTTTAATGGAAATTGAAAAAAGAATTAATAAACACTTCTCGCTTAGCCATTGTTTTCTGAAAAACGTTCCTTTGAATCACTCCCGAGTATCTTTCTTAGTCCTTATTTCACAAAGGATACTGTCATGGATCCGTGAATTAATTCTTAGCTCTTTCTTAAGTAATACACTTTTTCAATTAGGATCATTGCTCAAAGAGTATTAAGCTCTACTGGGAGCTTATTTAATACGGTTTCTCGAGTGTTATCTAATATTACTGTAAGGAAAAAGTTTAGTTGGTAGATTAGCCGGGTTGTGTGATGAAAAGAAAAAATGGCCGCCTACGAATGTTCACAATAGAAGCGACTAGCGCTCGTACTCGCTTGAGTAGTTTGTAAGCGTGCGGCAATTACGTGTTTGATTGTACGTAATAGATAATTTTTAGTATTCGTTTCATATTATATTTTAACGACAACACACACACTCACACAAACACACTAATTAATTATAATCGCTAATTTATGAACGATACGACGATGATCAGATTTCGTAAATGCTTCAATGGCGTCGGACATTAAAGCGTTTATAAATTAGCATACTTGGGCCCCAAATTGCACGTAAAAGACAATAATTAGTATTAGACACATATTTAATTTCAACGACAACACGCACGCTACACACACACATTCTATACTTAACTACATACATATATCTGTTTTGTTATTTTAAATGTTTACGTATCATCAGTAAGTTTTACGTATTAGCCTCACTTTGTAGCCCTGTCATGTCCTGTCAAACCATATCATTTACCCGGTGAATAACGATAATTTTGAAGACCAAAGTTACTGGTATCAAAAGAAAAAATACACTTAATTTAAATGTAAATTTACACTACGTCCCGGATTCCGTTTTGTAATTTAAATTGTAAGTGCGCTTAAAATCAGCGTTGAAGTGATAGACACTTGTAGCCCTGAAAATTGTTTGGGGTTAAGATTGGTTATTTAAAAATAAATTTAATTATAACAATAGAGAAAAGCTAGACGCTATGTAATCATTTTTTTAATAATAGTTTATTCAATTCGCATAAGCAGTTCCATAATTTTTTTTGCTGGTTACATTTTATAGCTTACCCTATACGTATGTCAAAACGATAAAAATACTAAAAAGTAAGACAAAAATGGAGAAGATTGTGTTAATTTAAAACCGAGCGCAATTTAAAACATTTAGAGAATTTTTTAATACTGCGTCACATTATTTATTACTAGATACTATTTTTAGCTTTCAAAACTAGAAATACTGAAAGGCTAGTTATTTTTAAATTAGCCTCTAATTTAAACCAAAAGTCTCCACTAGGTTAAAGATATATTTTTTATTCATATAATCGTATTTATCTCATAACAGTAATTTACAAAATAAAGTTTAACAGTTTATATATTAGATAGCAGTCGTTAAAACTTTTCGAAAGTCTCTAAAGCATAAAATTTTAAGGCACTTGAGTTTCTCCACTATCCCCTTCATCAATCCGAACTGAAGCAGCGTGGTATTCACCACGCTCTAAGCCTCTTAAATTCACAAGACAAGCCCCTGTAGGGGGTTATCAAAGGGTTTTAGCTCCTATCTTACAAAAATATACTTGCAGCTGAGCAGTGATAGCCTTGTGGTTGGTTTGGTAAAGGAAAACATCGTGAGAAAACCTGCTCACCTGAGATCTCCATAATGTTCTCATAGGTATAATCGGAATCAAAAGTTTAGTGGAGTACCTAGTTTAAGACCGCGCGCTCAGTTGCCACATTATTGGTTTGTAATGGATAATTGCGTCAAATTTTAAGCACCCTTTTTAAATACATATTTGGAATGAGAATCGAATAATGAGTACCCCTAATAATATGTCAACTGACTAAGAATCACCTTGTACGATAAACATGGAATGGAGAACTGTAAAGTGAACTGCCGACAAACTGGCCTACAGTTTGGCAGAAAATAGAATAATAATAAATGTAAAACTTTTCTTTTGGACAAATAAATTTAAAAAAAAGGTCTGTGAAGTCCGGCAATGCGCTTTTAGCCACGGTAGACTATAGCCTGTACCTCATATTGTGAGAGGAGACCCGTGCCCAGCAGTGGGACAGCTATGGCGATGTTGATGATAAAAAGCATAAACAAAGTATGCGCTTGAACGTCCTAGTTTTCACACTTCATCAGATTGCAACAGCAAAGACGGTGCTCAAGGAACACAATAATGCTTTATAATCCAGTTCCCAACGTGAGGTAGGAAGCGAGGCATGTTTAGTGTCTCGTTACTCGCTTGCTATCCTCCTTGGCTTAACAGAAAGCAAGACGCTTATCCGCAAAGCGCATTGCTCTTTGTGTTCTAAATATGCTATATTGTAGACGCTTATGCACAACGTGTAGTGCATAATATAAATTTTCTGAGCACTTACAGAGTTACGTTGCTTTGTTTAGTAATGAGACGTACAGAACACTGAAACGGGTGAAAATAAGATGTTTAAATGTAAACGTAATCTTTAGTAAGTCTACGTAACTAAATTAAGTTTATTCATTTGGGTATGATTGTTCCATTCGCAAATTAGGGCAGTCCAAGATGATTTAAGTTAAATAGCTGTCCGGCTAAATGCAATTAGTCTAAATTTAATGAAATATACGCTACAAGCTAGGTATTGACGTGAAATACAAAAATAAAATAAAACATTTAAAAGATTATAATAGACGCTGTATAAGAAAATTAATTACAAATACAAATAATGGAAAGATATTTTGTAATTTCATTTACGCACTTAATTTGTTCTACCATTGATTTATAGTATAATAAGTCAATGGTCTACAGCCGTTTCAAAAAGTTTTATCATAGAGGAGTAGGAACGGCGAAAGAAACTCCTCAGTAGATCTTTAAAACCATATGCATAGACAGAATACACTTTTATCATTCGCAGTATTGTTTATTAATTTTAATCACTGACTGTGAATCGTATTGTTTTTCGTTCTCTATAATATTTCATATGCTCACATCTCTGCTCTTATTGCGACGTTAATCCAGCTCTTTGTTCCAGATCCTCCCACCTTTAAAAGCAAACCACAGAGCGTTGAAGGTGATCCTGGGACAACTGTTACTCTGACCTGTCTCGTGCAAGGTCACCCACCGCCGAAGATAGTCTGGTTGCGATATGAACATGAAAGGATAATTGTAAGTAACCCATTACTTTTTAGACGAGTGTCCAAAAAAGTAGTGTAATGTTCTCAGTATTCACTTCTAAATGATTGAACAGATTCGGATGTATGTGATATCTTTAGAATTCTTATATCATCTCAAGCGTTTTATAGCTGTGTGGCTCAATTTTTTATTATTATTACAATATTCACTTTTTATTTAATTTTTGGCATAATTATCACAGCGTAAAAAGTAGTTATATTTAATATAGGTACTTTGGTTTTGTTGTGACCAACATTAAAATAAGAAAAACAATAATTATACAGGGTGTTAGGGGCGCAAACAGAAACCTTGTAACCACGCTTTCGGACCGTGATTCTAAGTACCTAATACTACATCGAAAAAAAAATATTCGGTGCATTTTTTTGTACCATATTTTTTAATTTTTTTTTTAAGTTTTGAAGTATGTCATATGAAAAAACATTAATTAGAAGACATTTGATTGCCCCACTTTCAGCTTGCCAGTGTTAGTAACCTACATATTTCTTAAGTCAAACATAGGTTAGAATAAATACACTAAAATGTATTGGTAACAGCTTGCAATCTCGAAGCTACGTTCATAATACACGTCGCTTGCAACCGAGTTACAAAACTAATGGTCGGTAAATGAGTGCGGACTGACGATGTGGCGTGTACCCTAACCCTAATGAAGTTTCCACTGGTGCTCTCCACAATTCCAAGTCTCAATACTGAAACAAGCATGTTAAGTGATTGATATTGTTTGATTTTCAGAACAATAACATAAGACTTGTATGACGGTAGAATAATGCAGGTTTTATATGTGTTTTTTATAGAATTAAATCACCAAGAAGAAGGGCTTATTTCATAATTTAAAGATAATGTTGTATTAAAATGCCAATTGTCAAAAAATCACATAATTAACGTTGGCTCTTGATTGATTTTATTTACGAACATTACGTATTTACGAATATTTACATTACTGAAATAGTTATTGTGCCTAGAAACAAAATTGTAGGTGCATTAAATCATACTTTTTATCTTTTTTATTTTTTTTATTATTAAAACCATATCGTATTAAAACCTTATTACAACCATAACCATGAATATGCGTTTACAAAGTTAGTTCGTTCAATATTTTGGCTTCATCGTATCCCATCACACGCACTACGCATTAGTAGGATAATACCATTTATCTAATGTCGATGCCTTATGAACGTTAATATTACATGCTGATCTAAATATTTGTCTGCAGAGAGTTGGCAAGTCAAGCAACCTGTCAGTGACGGTGACCAAACAGTCAGCTGGTCAGTACTGGTGCCGGGCAAGCGCTGAAGGATTCAAGGATATAGAATCTTTGGCTATGATCTATGTTAAAGGTAAGTTATTTAGAAATAAATAACTGTATTCATTGTAAATATCTTCTTTTACCAGATTCATCATCATCATTACCAGATTACGCGACGTAAAGTAGGTAATGTGTTTAGCAGTAATATATTATTTATATAATTATGTTTGTTTCTTCATTTGCGACGTTCTAGAAACCAAACGCGTGAACAGATTTCAATCGATTTGTATTAATCTCGTGAGTATCATTAATGACATTAATGAACAGCACAAATAACACATCACTAACTCCCATGGCCCGAAAACAAACATTTACCTTTAGTGAATCGAACCCGGAACCCCAAGTTTCACAGGCTCACTACTAACTAGGCGTAGTACGTCGTACGGTAAGAGGGAATAATTCTAGTAATTTCCATGTTTGTTTATGTTTATTTTTTTTAAACCATTACATCACGGTAATTAACGAAATTGTAAATTAAAGTCTATCCCTTAGTTGCTTAGTGTAAAAAAACACCATTTTCACTGGAATTAAAGATATTAGATTCGTCAGCAGGAAATTATAGCTAACATTATTAATAGAAGATTGTTACATCGCTGGATAAATCTTTTAATTTATTTCGTTCGGTAAAATAAAGAATATTTTGTAGGTACTTTAGAACTTCAATATGAGGCAATATCAGGAAAATTTTCCCTAATACACTCGAAACCGTCGCGTCATCGACGTTGCTGGAGAACTTAAGTTTTCTCTAGCGGGTAAACTTGCTTGCAAGTGGTGACGCGTGCAGCGCCATTCTTGTTCCCAACATTTTCTCAACTATACTTTTCGGTGAACTTTGAAGTAACGGTTGTTGCACAACATTGCGTCGACTGCCGTTCCTATATTTTTGCAAAAGGTATAATGTATAATATAAGGTATAATGTTTTTACATAGTAAACGTAAATGTTGGATATATGTAATTTTGGGTCCTGGTATTTTTAGCTATAGACGGGCACTCGTACTCGTTTATGAAACGAACATTGTGCTCTATTGAACTTTTAAATCTCATAACTTAGTTTTTATCCGGAAAGCGTAAGTTTGATTCCCGGTCAGGACGGATATTTACGTGTTAAATAATGATTGTTCACGAGTCATGGGTGAGTGTTGTGTAATTCTATGCCACTTGCGTTAAAAGGAATCGTAGTGACATCTGCACTTATATGATTGTCTGAATGTTTGTTTGTAGCTATGTAAACAAAAAATAATATTTCATTAATTAACGTTGATTTTCTAATATTTATTAAATCTAGAATAAATAAATGGAACACTATTCGCCTTGGATCGTGTCCACAAAGACATAAGAATGATCTATACTGGTACGTACGTATACGTCGGTATAATTCTTTAATTGTGGTAAATATTCACTATGGTTAAACCAATCACAAAGACTATGAAAAGTATTTCCTCATGGATATACATAAGTAAATTGATTTAATATCGAGTTACATAACTTTGAATTCCCGTCACAAAAAATATTTTCTGAAAAGTTCTGAGCACTCTCGTACCTACTATACATTTTAAAACAGTCACCAAGAAAATTCGCGTACATTCTCATAAAAGTTCAAACAAATTCGAACAAATTTTCACATAACTGAGAGAAACCGTTGAAAATCCGACGTTTCTACAAAATTCCAAATTTCGTCCATCTGGTAGAACATAGTTTGCAAGTGGTGACGTTTGCACGGCCATTTTGAGGCAACTTTGGGGGAGACCTTTTGGGTAATGCGATTCAGGTTAGCTTGAAGCTGATGGCAATACTTTGAGGCAATACTATACTTATTTGTATGTATTTGTGTCGCTTGGCCAAAACTGTTATTAGTTGTACGTGAACCAAAGCAAAGAAAATTTCTTCCTAAAGAACAGAAAAGATATGAATATTAGCATTTATGAATACCTACTATACAAATTTATGTATTCCGTACTCACAGAAATTTCTAACAAAGAGAACAAAAATTATTGTATCTGTAAAAATAATATATTACATTTTTAGGACCTCCGAAAATAATATCGAACCAGACCCAAAATGGATTAGAAGGAGACGCTGTGAGGGTTGAATGTATATCCTTCTCTGTTCCCAAACCTGAATATGTGTCTTGGACTTTTGACGGCAAGGAAATTAATACTTATCATGACCAGGTTAGTACACTGATTTCAGATGATATTTTTTTCCCAAAGCTTAAGTAAAAAGCATCGTTCAGTTCACTTTTGAATTCTCGAACGAACTTGTCAATTTTGTTAATGATAGTCATTTGTACTTTTTACAATCTGATTCTTTTTTATAGGAATACGCCTTTTTAGAAGAAAGTCTTCCTGACAAAATGACAAAATCAACTTTAATAATTCGGGAAAGCCAGTCTAAGCATTTCGGAGTATACAACTGCACAGTAGCAAATGCCTATGGAAGTGATAGTTTGGAAATAAACTTGATACCAGACAGTAAGTTAATATTCCTTCACATTGGTAACTTTTTTGTTATGAACTTAACTAACTATTATAAGTACCTAATTACAATCTGTGGACTGCAAGAATATCCATGTTTTTATGACTCTCTCAACTTGCACCTTTCTCAAAAACAACATACGACAGTTTCCTCATTACCATCAGCTCTTTTATTCGAACATGTTCGTAGGTATTAATAAACATAACGATCACTATGGTTATAATATGTATTTAAAAAAATTAATTGTTTCTCTAGAATCGTTACCACTCATCGTCATCGTGGCTTCTGGCACATCCACGGCCATTTTCTTTGTCATCATCGTGTTCATCATTATGCTCTGCTACCAAAAGTCTAATAAGTCCGATGTCAAGAAGCCAGATATCACAGAAGTTGGCAAGACGTGCGTGGATCAGTTCAAGGACAGTGACAGAAGTTCCAATATCAGTGACTTAAAGTTAGAGTTGCGACAAATTGAGGGTAGCTGTGATATGGTAAGTTAACTATCTAAGTATACAAAACAAGCTATCAGACATACACACATGATTCTTAGAACATTACGTCATATTCTTAAGATGTTACGAGTAAGTCACGTCACAGTTAAGACTGAAAAGGCTACATTTTGGTTACACTGCGATATATATACACAAAAAACATTCATCATCATTCATCAGTGTTATTTCCGATTATGATATTAATGGTCCAGTATATTTTTCTGAAGCGATCATAGCCCGGCGGCTGAACAGCTCGTAGCCCGGCGTCGATCTTAAGTGATCGTCAAAGTTAAAAAACAGCGGGCGTGGTCGGTAGTTGGATGGGTGAACGCTAGTGGTAAAATTTCTTGGGCGCATCCGTGCATCGGAAAGCACGTAAAGCCATCGGTCCCGGTTGTTACTATTTGGTAACAGTCTTAAAGCCATGTTTGATGCTTTCACGGCGGCGGGCGGCACAAAATTTTCCGACACTTGGATTGGCCACTAACCCCTCCAACAATAATACTCCAACAAGCTAGGCCTACTCAGGTATGAGGAAAGACCTGTGCTCATTAGTGGACCCATTCATGAAGCCAAAAATTTTTTCTGCTATCGAAATCAGAAAAGATAGCTTTAAAATTCTAATTAGGTATTATAATATTGAGAATGTTCATACTGACAATAAATTTTTGAAGTTCCTCATATAATATTTTTCTCACACTTTTTGGAAAGGTAAATCAATCAAAAATCATAACAAATCAAACCGATATAGCCAACGCAAACAAAAACAGCGTACGTAAACGATTAATTTTGATGATGGATGTCTAGGCGATGCCAGTCAGCGTTCGAGTGACGACTAAACAGATTTAAGTGGAGATACCTAGTAATGATACTTAGCGTTTGGTAAATAGGGTTGATTTATTTGCTCACTCGTTGACGAGAAGTCTTCGATAATATCTATTTTTTGAGTCAGACGAATAATATTTTTAACTACTACTAACCCTCGCTTCGTTTTGGTAAACATGTACCTACTCCTAACTCTACTAATTTATCTATAATTGCTTGAGGTTTTATATTACTTTCTAATTTGCCTCATTTTATCGATTTAGGGGATAGTTTTTGCTATTCTGTAAACTAGAAAAACATTCATTTATTAAATTAGTTGCACAAATGCCAGCACTTTTGTAACTAACCTTTTTGCGGACTTCTCAAATCAACTTTTGTCTGTTATCCTGTGGGAACATTTTTTCGGAAAGACAAATGAACCAGTAATAGACTTTATTTTTATACAGATAAAAAATGTTTGTGTTTCATAATCATATTTATAGGGACGAATCTTCTTGCGCTCCTTTTACCAATATGGTCCTAAATACGAATTAAATAACATAAAAAATTAATACAAATTTAATACGTTTTTCTAACTATTTAATAATTTACGTTTATATTGATAAAATACATATTTCAAAATGTTATGTTTTCATTTACAATTAACTATTTAGTTATGAAAATTATGAACATACTATCGTAATTTACCTACTCGTCAATCATGTTAAGTTTTCTTGGATATCTCGTATTCAACATACACACGCTGCTATAAAGATTAAACACGAATGATATAAGTTACGATTAATTTAGATTATGGGTGTCTAGACGATTCAGTAAACTATTGAAGCAAACAGCAAACTATTCAAGGGCAAAACGATTTAAAATGAGATTGTAGTAATATATTAGGAGATTGTATATTATAATAATACTTATAATATTTGTAAATTGAAGTTTATTTATAGACGATGTACAAATATTTTAATGCTACGATTTTGATTAATAATCTAAAATGTCAAGTAGCATCAAGTTTTTAAAGGACTACAAATAGGGAAATTCTCTTTGTATGCATAGCTAAGAAACAATAAAATAATATTTTGAACTCGATAAAGGTTACAATGATATAGAAAACATCAGTTTTCACGTTTTGTTTTACGAGTATCCATATTCAATGCTATCGGATAGCCTCATTACTACTATTATATTTTGGGGTATTTGTAGTACGAAATTTTGGCAGTAAAGCACCACTAGCTACCTTATCGATAATTTTCAACATATCCTTTCGTTTCGTATAATTATGTCATAATAATTATTATTAGAGATGTTTTAATTTATTGTGTATTTAAGATAGTATTTTATAAACATTTTAATTTAAGCTACGCAGCGCTTATCTTGTTTTTAGCGTATATTTTCTCCATAAGTAAATTTGTTCAACAAAAAATTGAAAGAAAGTGAAATTAAAATCTTAAAGTACAATTTTGTTTAGGACCTATCAAATCCTGGTTCGGAATCGGAACTTCGTTCGACTCTTCACCTCACAACTAATCTTGGCCTGCCTCTTGCTGGACCAGTACCTCTGCCCGAGTCAGGCTATGACAATGAGTTGATGAAACAGTATCAGAGATACAGTGGGGATTTCAATCAGCCCATAAACAACCTGCATTTGAAGGTAAGTCTGATTTCAGTGTTAACAATTCATATTTATTCTTTTTTAGATTTATCTAAAGATGATTTATTTTCTTTGATATAAGTTACATGGTGATGATTATAATTCAGTAAATATTTTATTGTTATAGTCACAAATTGCATTTAAAAAGAGTGATATCGATGAATTGATAGATTGAAGAAATCACCTCAAAATTTGGCAATGTGATAAATTATACACGCATTTCAAATATTAATTTTAAATACCTGTTGCTAATTTAAATGAACATTATTTTTAAATTAGTTCTTTATTATAACACAGGCAACTAAATCAAATGAATTAATTAGCATTGTCTCTAATACCCGTATAATACTAAGGTCATATCGTACGGTTCTATCACAAAACTTTAAATTAAAGGGCACTGTAAAATAAGGTAACTTGTAAATTTAGCCTCAGAGAAATAATTCGAAACGTGACTTGGAATTATGATGGAGTTTAATCCGATACCACTGACTCTTGTAAAGTAGGAGTAAATTTAATGTTAATTTTTAATAAAACTTTTACAATTCCAACTGCCTCTCAAGATCTTATCAAGATCAATTTAATCAGTTTCTTAACTTTGTACTCTTAGTTTCATTTTTAAATTACGACGAATAGAATCAATATTCGGGAAAGTATAATGCTCGGTGAAATAATCATGAAATTTTTATTCGGAAAATTAAAGCTAGTAAAAACTATCAATTTAAAAAAACACCATATCCAAGAAATTCAATGTGCACAAAAAACTTAGGTATACAACACAAGAAGATAAGATTGCCACTATTTCTAGAATAACTGATAAATATAAATGCTGTAATAGAATCAATAAGATCATTGGTTACATTATAGTACAGGATTTACTCATTGTTTCGTTCGCGTTAAACATGGGAAAGCTATTTTTTCTACTTTTCACGGTAAAAGTAGTCTGTCCTGCTCTGAGTTGTTGACGATAGGTACCCAAAAATCAAGCCAATCAGGTTTGTTGTTAACGCATAACAAACACACAAAGACAGTTTCGCATTTATGATATTAGGATATTATGTTGTCTCTTTAACAATGACGCTTTCGTCAACAGCATCAAGGGCAAAACGGATATGTTCCATACGTTGATTATGCAAGAGACTACGCTCCACCGCAGTCCAGTGACGCTCTAACAGGCTCTCTGTCTAGAAGCACTGACATTTCTAGTTACCCGAGTCACTACGGTTCATTGCATAGACAAACCAGTTGCGGGCGACTGGGCGGTATGATTGGACCTGATGGTAAGTAGCATTTTCCTGTATGAGTGAATTGAATCATAAATTCTATAAGTCCTGATTTTAATTGAATTGATGATCATGATCCTAATGTAATTGATGAAATTAAATAACTTAAGCATAAGATGCTATTGTCGTTGGCGGTTTTCTACAAGTTAATTGATCGTATAATGCTAATTCAAAATAATTCATTTTTATTTTTGTAGTCATTCCAATGGCCAAACCTGGAGTCATGTTTGCTGGTGGTGTAGATGTAAGATATGCAGCAACTTATGGAAATCCATACTTACGGGGTAGTGGACCTCTTCGTAAGTATAATATCTAAAATTCATAAGGTCAAAGTCGTAAAGTATTTTTCATTCTAATATATTTTTTGTTTTATTTGTTTTTCTTTTTTTTGAAAGGTTTTATAGGTAATTAAAACAATAAAAGTACCTTAATAAAAAAATAGTTAATTAGAATTTATATGTAAAAGGTAAATATGCAATGCATAATAATGGAATATTGAGTAGGTTCTTCTGTATTGACATTCATCATTGACTTAGGCTGGTTTTACAGTCACGCTTACCGCCAGCGCGGTTGGTAAGCGCGCGGGCCACGAGCTTTGCGTCTCTTGGATCGTTACATAGTCGCGCCGTTTGCCTGGCGGTAAGCGTGACTGTAAAACCACCCTTATTATTTCTAAAGTCAATGATTGACATTCAAAATATTTACTAATTTTATATTGACCAATTGATGTAGTATTTACGCAAATTTAAATTCGAATTTCACCTTGGTATGTTTTAATGAAGTAGTTTTTATTTTAATGTCAATTATTAAACTGACGTCAAAAATGTTTGTAGCGTACGGCACACAAATGAACGTTGCGCATCAAAGCCCCCCATCAAAGCCAGCACCGCCTCCTTATTACTCTGTTAGAAACAGCAACATTCCTCCATGTAAGTTAAGTCAAATGAATAATTATTAATATAACCCTACAAAATAAGGGCTTAAATAGATTCTTAGTTGGTATTACTGTCTGTAAAACAAACATAATTTCCATGTACTGTTTTATTTTGTAAATAAATTGCTAAAGAAGTTATTGTTGTTAACTAAAATTAAGTACCTCATATAATCAGTACTTACCAAATAAATAGTCATTAGTACTAATTTGTAACGATTCAAGTTAATTTTAAACAACTTCAACATGTTACTACTATTGAAATTAGTATCGTGACCATTTACTTTTTCCTTAGTGTCGTCAATAACATCATCATCGTCTTCATCATCTTCACGACCAGTAACGAGTCCAATGGGCTCATCTTCAGCAAACAGTTGTGCTCAACCTCAAGTGAGTGTCTTTTGTTTCGTACGAATATTATATATTTCAATATTTAATTCTACAAGCATAGTTATAAATTATGCTTGTAGAATTTGTTTCTTTGAAATAGTGTTTTGAACGTGTAGTGGGGTCTAAAATTTAAACTATGACGGATAAGTGTCGATGTCGATTTGAATTCGTGTTATGTAATAATTATTATTGTTTTAAAAAATATGTCTGGATTTATTACAACAGTATTTCAACTCAAATATCATCAAGGTATATATATGTTTTTCCAAAGCAAGTAAACTCTTCAGGATGTCTTGATGTCAAATATTTGGTAACCAAATGTATTTGTGTTTGACTATAAAATAAAAGACTTTCTACTTTCATCTTTGAAGAGGATGATGATTTTGTTATTATGCTTATGAAACTGAGAAAAAGTGTTTATAAACAATCTACGTATTTTCCTCAGGTACCTAACCCGCCACAAAATCCTGGAGCACTTTATATTCTGCCACCGTCCAGTCAAGGAAATTCTTTAGCAACTCAAATTACCGGTAAAGGTAAGTAATCAATTTTTTTAGTATATTTCCATAACTATTTACAATAAACTTGCAAGTAGACTTTTTACCTACTCCAAGCTAAATGAATATTTTTTTTTCTTTTCTGTCTCTCATTTCGACTGTATGTGTCTTTGTAATCTTGTCTTTACATCGAACTACAAATTATGTTTTTAAAATTTGTTAATTAATAAACATTGATCAAAGTCAGTCTTTATTCAGCCAGTATCGATATATTTATTAATATAGATAATTCTATGATGCTCTATATCACGTGTAACTTGATTATTATATTTGTTTCAGGTAACGGATCTATTTTAAAAGCCGGTACCCATGTATAATTATTATACAGAAAACAATGTTTAGTTCCAAAAATATTTCAACTTTACTGTTAGAATTTTCAATATTTCTAACTATTTTCTTGCCTGATTCTTATTCCGCCCGTATAACTAAATATGTTGATATTATATTGATTTTTTAATATAAGGTGTCGATTTTAATTTTCATTAAAGACGAGTCCAAATTACTCTTTTTTCGGCACAAACTCTATAAAACGTAACATTGGCTTTATTAAAACAGAAACGAATTTGTCATGAGTATATTTTCACGGGTTTGTTGGATTTTCGCGTAAAAATACTGCTAATAATTTACAATATCACAAAGAATATCCGTCCTTAGACTTCAAACTTGATAAAAGTTTTATTATTTGAATATTATTCGATAGCTTTATTTTGTCTGAAATATGTCAAATATGAAAATAAAAATCAACATCTACAAATTAATTTAATAGCAAAAATACGAAAACGAACTTGGAAGTTGAAAAGGAACTTGAATATTTGGGTGAACATTTTGTAGGAGATTTTCTCTATAGATTTTGATACGTCTATTAAACTTTTCTGCATTTACGAATCCTTGAATTCTCTCTGTAAAATTAAAGTATATCTGTGCTACCTAATGTACCTACTGTAATTATGCGTATCCTACATTGATAAATTTGTGATTTTCTTATGATGTTCCTCTCAAAAATATAATTCTGTAAGATTACAGGGCCTAGAATCTAGAACATTTTTTGTCTGCAGATGATAAAAAACTATTCATTAAACGGTTTTTGTTTACGAAAAATGTATGTAACATCTGCAGAGTATCTTATAGAAATTAAAATTTAGAAATTAGTTTTACAGCTACATTGCGAGGCTCGAAAATTAATTAATTGTCCGTAAGCCTAAAATTTTAAAGCTTTAAACATATATGTCAAAGAAATTTGTATGTAGTTTAGATTAAGTTTTTGATAAAATGAAAAATTATCATAGACGTAGTGTTAATTTAGTGTAAATGTTAAATAAATTAATGTAGTTATTTTAAACCTTGCATTTACTTGTAAATGTTCATTTACTTCTTATTATGTACTTTCATTTGTTACGAAAATAAAAGGTAATTATTGTAAAAACTAGTCCGTGCGTATTTTGAATGAAATAATCGTCTAATGGTTTTTGGGCTTTCTGAAAATCGCAATAAAATTGCATTTAATGTATGACGCTATAACTATGTAGTAAAATGTTACAATTAATACTTTAACTTTTATGAAAACTTTAAAACCTAGGTAAGGGCGCGTTCACATAGTACGTCCGTTTTACTGGATCTGTTTTAACAGGTCAGTATTTCCGTTGTGTGTGGGATTTTTTACTGGATCCCGTATACTGGATTCTGTGTGAAATCGCTCATACAACTACATACGCTACTAGCATCCAGTATTCCGGATCCAGTAAAACGGACGTCCTATGTGAACGCGCCCTAACCAGGACTAGGAATTTTAGAAGCAATCTGTAACATATCAATACATATTAACTCAAAACATTGTTTTCAAATTAATCGTATACAGATTGTTCGTAATTAAAATTAAACGTTCGTTTTAAACGAAACAAATGAACATTTATAATAAAGTATTATAGCTTTGACTGAGACTGATTTAAACAATTCTATTAGTGTAGGTCAAGAATATAGTCAATTTACTTTCAATTAGATAGTTTGTTAAGAAAAGGCATTATTGTTAAGGACGCTTCGCGACATGGATTGTATTTAGAAATCTTTTCTACCTTTGATAAGTTTTCTAGAACCTTTATCGTTGCGGTCTGTGTCTTAGGACAGGGACACGACATCACCACGATAAAATGTCGGCAAGGGGTCGTTACGTCTAAATAGTGTCGCTATTATCTTGAAGCTGCGTTATCGCAACTACAAAAATATATTATTTTTTATGGCTGTTGCTAATCATACGACTAGTCGTACGAATAATACGATTGTCGGATTAATAGACACTTCGAATTTTTATACTTATAAACAGCAGTGACTGAGTCGCAGTCATTGCTTTGGGGCTGCGACAATTGCCAATATCGTCGACAACGTAGAGACGCGACGTCGAACATTTGAACCGTAAAATGCTGTAAATAAAAGCCAACCAAAGCAGTGTACGACATTTTGTTGTTCAGATATCGTGTCATTGTCGATATAAGTAAATCCAAATTTGATATAGGTACTTTAATTTTTTTACGATATCCTTATCGACATCGATACAGATCTATAATATAGAGTACTTTTATAGTACTGTAGTTCCTGAATCGAAAACTGTCATGATGGCTTCGATAAAAATTTAGTCTCTTTATAAAAATGTTTTAATAAACTTTTTGTACAAAACCTTTATCAAAGAGACGTGTAGTTATTAATGTACAATTGTAGTTTTGATATTGTGAGTGGTTTTTTTGCATTGTGTACACAGCTTTGTGGTTCTGATTTTGAAATTAAGATAAATATAGTATGAGAATAAATGATTTTGAAATAAATTTTAGTTTATTTTTCCCAACTTTATTTAATCTACAATTTAGATAACAATAACAATTTTTTTATCAAAAGATGATGTTAACAAGAATAAGATGTATCTATAACTATAATATTCCTGTAGGATCTGTAGCAACCCAGCTAGTAGCTAGCCAGTTATAAGTTTTACTTCGTCATCGCAATTCATAACTGTCCCACTGCTGGGCGCGGGACTCCTCTCACAATGTGAGGGGTACAGGCCAGAGTCCACCACGCTGGCCAAGTGCGGATTAGTGGACTTCACACACCTTTGAGAACAATATGGAGAACTCTCAGGTGTGTAGATTTCCTCACGATGTTTTCCTTCACCGAGTGCAAGTGTAAGCAAGTGATAAATAATTACATTCTAATACACACATAATTTTTGAAACTTAGAGGTGGGTGCGGGGTTTGAAATCGGGACCCCCGATTCTAGAGTCCAACATTCAACCACTCGGCTATCTCTGCTTAACTTACATCCTTACTTAAGTTTCACTTACAACATATTTTCTTCTCATTGCTTTACTTATTGAACATTACTTAAACCTTTATTCATTTTTCACAAGTTAAAACTTACCATAAATCTTTGTATACGATACAGAAGTAAGGTCTTCCGAGGGTAGCGTGGACAAGATAAATGACACATATTCATTACGGAATAACAAAATAAATATTTATTTGTCATATAAATTCTGCCGCGGCCGGCAATCGAATGCGGGACCACACGACACGAAGAAGGGCCTCCACTAAGTAGCCTACGGGGTCTTCAAACACTTAGCCACATTATTCATTTTACGCTTAAAACTTAACATGAAACTTACAGCAAGATACAGGACTATTTTGTTCAATGAAAAACAATTCGGTACATAAAAATCTCATTGAAGATTTAATAGTCTCTCGCAAATACTCGTACAAGGCAGACTTGAGTTATCTTAAGGGGCGGCACTTGACTTCAATCGGCTTCACGCGTTGGACCCTCCTTCAGAAAGCTTTTTGTTCACGGTTCAGAAAGTAAACGGTATTTTAAGACTACTCGTACTTTATTTACATGCTAACGGCATATAAAGAAGTATATAATTGTATATTGTATACAGTTAGATAGCGGCAACGAACATTTTGTATTATTAATTACATAATCATAGTCATAATTATAACATACTTAACTAGTAAACCCGCCCTCGCTTCGCTTAGAGAAACTCGCACACTCGAAAATTGTTAGTGTGATTCTTTAAACTGACATTACTTCTTTATTAATGAACTAAAGTTAAGTAATTTCTAAGGTTAGGAATAAACGCAAAAGACAAAAAAACCGAAAAACAATTAAGTACCTATGTACGAGTAAGTAATCCGTTATAAAATCCCTTCTAATATTTTTTCTCATATATCTGATATAACTTTCACGTCTTCAAACATGCGTCAGTAACAGTTTAATTATATTTATAGATAAGCAGGAAAGGTAAGCTAGGATTCATTGAAAGAGACCACACAGTTAGGTGCGTTAGTACGAGTACGCATCATCCATTCATACATCAGTCTATTCAGTTGTTCAGTCAAACATTTGCTGAATTATGTACTTCCAGCGAAGACTTATACGTATATAGGCCAGTTACAGGCCTTCAACGACGCTTATAACATGATTGGCATTAAGTCAACCGACTAATAAGCCTCCTCAAGCACGAAATCAATACCTAGGGTCATTACCACCAAGCGTAACGTAAACAGAGTAGGAACGCTAAGAGTAATTTCTAATTGGATAGTTAGGTCTAATACCTTTAAGGCTAGTTCTAAGTGGTATAAATTTCGGGGAAGGGTCGTAACGAGGCAGGTATATTTTAAACTTAAACTCTTATACTTAACCTTATTAAATTAAGGTAAACAGACGAAATAATTCGTGTAGTTTTGAATGGGTAAAGGTTTTAGTTGGTAACTATGTTCATCCGGAGACCTCATAGCTGTACCAACTTTCAAAACTATGCGAATAATATGGTCTGATCGATGATTTTTATGCTAATGATGCTATGAAAATGTCCAATGGTTGCTGGCAATATACCGTTGCACATGCATTAGTCATACTAAAGTAAGTACAAAAACAAACATTTTCTGTCACATAAAGCCCTGGCCGGTTCACAAGCTGGAGCACTACTGACTAGGCCACGGGGTCGTAATTATGATTATATTTTTATCAGTAACACAAAAGACACCATCAATACGGCACTACTGGCCAAAAAAGGGAAAACAACGTAAGTATTGGCTCTAAAGCATCCACCTGGAATACCATGAGATGTGTATCAAGGATGCCACTTAAGAATTATGTAAATTCTTTTTTTCAGACAGCCAACTGACAATATAAATAAGATTATGATCTTGTAAGTAGTCACTGCTTACTATGAAAATGCGTAATAAACGCGTGTCTGTTACCAGTAATAAAGATCCTGATTCCTTAATATGGAAAACGGATTGGAATACTTCCAATTGGATTCACAGTCGGAGCACGCCCTAACATGTCAATATTGGCTTTAAACAAATGTCAGACTAAGAGCTACAATGTTCTTATCTTCTTTGTGAGGCTTCTTCACAATAAAATTAGACGAGAACCGATTAGCGAGCGAGTAGGTAGGTACCGACCTTAATTTCTCACCGTACAGAGCAGTTCGGTCTAACCCAACTCGAAGGTCAGAATAACTAGAACAAGAATAGTTAATACTTAAAAGATATTCTGGTTTTAAGCAGTATTTGTATTGAAACACCATAGCCCAAGAGCCCACGACGGCCAGACCTTCGTTATTTTATAAAAGTTGAAATTTTCTCTGTACATGTCTCCTATACAGGTAAGAACGACCAGCGACTATAGAGTTTGGGTTGTGGTTACCTGGGCAGGTAACAGGTAGTAAAGGTGTATAAAATAGTACTTAAAATTTGTTAGAGCATAAAGCTCAATTTTTTTATATTTTCTTCGGGATAACTATAGAAATCTCGTCATCCATTGCCGGACACTTATGACAGTTGCTACCCCTTGCCAGACACCCCTAAACTTTGATAAATTACAATTATACTTTCGTTATAGTATAAAAGCTAAATTTTATATAATATGTTACTTGGGGACCTATTAAAAGATGTTACCTCAATAGCCGGACAGTTTTTGTGGTTTTTACATCTTGCCAGACACATTGAAAGTCCACTGTAGATGCGAGCGCGAGGTAACAACTGTTCAAGCGGGTGCGAGTGAGATAGAGCACTTAGTCGAGTGCGTTCTTTTACTGCGCACCATTTGTTATTTAGTGATGTATTGACAATGATATATTACACTATATAGATACGCCACCAACGCTCCTAACGCGTGCAGTGGAAACGGCCCGACGTCGGGCCGTTGCAATCAGTCGAGCTGTCGGCTGTCATTGTGAGCGCACGTGTCGACTACATACTAAAAAAAAGGTAAAATGCCTTCTTGTGCATTTCGAAAGTGCAACAATTATGATAGAAAGGTAAAGAAAGAGCACGGTATATCATATCATAGGTAAATGTATATAAATATTTTTAAAATTTAAATAGATTAATTTATAATTTGTAATTTTAATGAATCACAGCTTGTTTCCAAACGATAAAAGAGATAGAACATTGCTTCACTCACAGGTGTAACAAAGATAACACATACGCTAAGATCATACATTAGAGGCAACAATGCAGACAGTAGGTACAATAGGTAGACAAGAAATTGTTAGTGTAACGATGAGATTTTTTTATGAATTTAGGCTGAATTCTTTTGTTTCTACGTTAAGTAAACCGTTATTTTTTTTATGTTCCGTAGATTTCCTACCAACAAGGTTAATCAACAAAATTGGATAACTGTTGTGCGGAGACAAAGATGTGAATATTATTTAATGCCTTCAAATTATAGTAGGATTTGTAGTAACCACTTTAAAAATGAAGGCAAATATACGTCAAGAAAAGGTTTGACATAGATGACAAATTAATTTAATTCATTAATTTAACTCATAATAACCATGATTTTACATCTAAATCACGTGCTGCATTAAAAACATATTTCACTTATACCATAATATTTTGTTTTAATTTTTTTATATAATATTTTCTTACTTATAATATCTTTATAATAAAACCCCCTGTTCAAAATGCTGATTCTAATACTTAGACGACGGTTAGATTAAAAACTAATATTATGGTTCTGGAGTTCATCGGAAGTGTGAAAAAATTGCAGGACAAAATAATCATTCTCCTTTGTAATGTAGTTGTAAGCATTTCTTTTTTAAAGATGTGCCGAGGAGTTTCTTTCGCCGTTTCTATTTCTGAGGATGAGGACGTTGAGGATGATGATGCCATCGACTGGAGTAGTAGTGATGAAGAAAATGAAAACATCGACGACAATGCTTAAATTAATAAACAAGTTTAAATATTTTTTTTACCTGTAATCATACTTTTTATTATATTTTTATGATATTAAACTAATATTTTTTACTTTATACAACATGGCTATGAACGTAATAAAATTATTTTTTATTAGATATCTTAAAAAATAGTAATCGACTAAGTATTCGCGCTCGCACCTACAGTGGTCTTTCGATGTGTCTGGCAAGATGTAAAAACCACAAAAACTGTCCGGCTATTGAGGTAACATCTTTTTAAAGGTCCCCAAGTAACATATATAAAATTTAGCTTTTATACTATAACGAAAGTATAATTGTAATTTATCAAAGTTTAGGGGTGTCTGGCAAGGGGTAGCAACTGTCATAAGTGTCCGGCAATGGATGACGAGATTTCTATAGTTATCCCGAAGAAAATATAAAAAAATTGAGCTTTATGCTTTAACAAATTTTAAGTACTATTTTATACACCTTTACTACCTGTTACCTGCCCAGGTAACCACAACCCAAACTCTATAGTCGCTGGTCGTTCTTACCTGTATAGGAGACATGTACAGAGAAAATTTCAACTTTTATAAAATAACGAAGGTCTGGCCGTCGTGGGCTCTTGCTCTACCAGGAAAATGAGACAGTCGGGTCCCGTGATGGTAATGGGTCATCAACATCCATGATACATCAACACCATAATTATATGAAGAAACTGGTAAACCTGTAAACTGTTATGAGGGTGTAGAATAGTGAAAAAGTTAAATCAGGGCAGTTTTAAGATAATAAAATGGTTCGATGACCAAAGCAGCTAGGTAATTATCATAACTTTTCAAATATGGTAACATGTTACCCGACATTAATGAAGCACAATTTTACATTCGGTGTGAAATTTGAATTATAAATTCAAATTCAAATTCTTTATTATGCTATAAATACACAAATACAATAACAGAACTTAGAATTATGACTAAGAATTATATCGAGACTCTCACTAACAACTACTAACTGGACTATTACTAACAATAACTAACAGGACTAATTTCCACTAACAATCCCTGTCCCAGTCCTCATACTTACCAACAAACTAAACGCAGCAACGGACTGCAACGGCAAAACTGCAAACAGCAGCGGAGAGTGGTGCTGCAGGCTCGTTTGTTACCTTAATTCCATAAAAAAGGAGTCCACTTACATCTAGGTATTATTATTCCTTCTTTCTTCGTTGGCAAGGCATTGGTGATGACATTTGTGTTGTTACTAATGTCAACAAACAAAAAGTCCTTGTGTGGTGCAGGTAAGTTCAGCAAAACAATTGATATTCCGGTACAGTATAACAGCTTTGATACGGTGCCAAATGTTTACGTTCAATCTCGGACGGCGCGGCTATAACCATCGGACTAGGATTAATGATGCTGCTTGATTACGAACGATAAACGAGTATTGACATGAAAAAGCATTGAAGCGACATTACAGCGTGAGGCACTATTACTTTAAGATTCAGACTCATGTTGCGAGCTTTTCTTTGTTAAATAAGGGGATATAGCTCATCATTAATCTGTTTAATTTAAGAATAAAATTTTCAATAACTTTCAAAGTACAATTTCTACCGTGAATAATTGTTTTAACAGCAATTGTGTTTCGGTTATAAAGATCTGGAGCCGGTTACAATTTTTACAGGCGACCATCACAGTCCTCCAGGGCCACATCTGTGGCCGAATTAGAACGAGCCTCCTATCAATTATTTACTGGACTTTTACTTACAACAACTAACAGGACTAACTTTCGCTTAACAGTCCCTATTCCAGTCCTTACACTTTCTAACAAACTAATCAACTAATCACACTTCTCGCCTTGTCGGTCGGTCGGTTGGTCACAGTTGTCATGTCAATGTATTTCAATAATTAACATGATTTATGATAGCAAACGAGCATGAAACACCACCCTTATATACGCTGCCACCCATAAAATCTGTGACCGACCCAGAACAAGACACAAATCGGGATAACCATCCCGATCCAGCTAGCAGACGGTGTTTGTCAGTTCGTTAGTAAGTACGGTCTTTTAGGAATTTAGTCCTGTGTGTGGTTGTTAATAGTCTAATTTGTAATTGTTAAGTAGTAAGTCTCGTTCTAATTCGGTTATAGAATGTGCGTTGCTACCTTTTAGAACTAAGATTTACCTCTATAAAAGTTCTTCCAGCCAGCATCCTATCGGCGATATCTTGGTGTTAATGTCCATATCGATTCGTTAGTTTGACTACCCGCGGTGGAACATGTCTCTTACTAGAGCATCCAATCGACTAGTACGCATTATCGGATGGGAACAGTATTGGTTGGGTGAATACAACGTCTAAGACCATCGCCATCAAGTGAGCTTTGAAAGCTGCCGTTAGTTGTTCTTACGTAGAATTAGGTCATAGTGCAAGGTGTTTCTTGCCTATATCTATCTATATAATTAATATGTTTTCGATTGATATGGAAGTACATGGAATACATTACAATTTTTTTTTAATCTATTTGTTTGTGTTCTTGTTCCCTCTGATTTCGTGAATTTAATTAAGGATGTATTGAAGCAAGGATCTGAATGTTCTTTCAAGTTTGCATACTAAGTGACAGGTTTCCCGAAGCGAAGCGAGGGCAGTTACAGTTAGTGAAAGAATTTTTGAAATCGGTCCAGTAGTTTTTAAACCAATTCGTTACAAACATACAAATCTTTCCCCTTTAATATAATATTAGTATAGATAATCTTGTCGTTGAGTAGTTGAATAGTGTAAAAATGTTTAATAACTTATGTGTAAAAACGAGAAATAAATAGACTTATTTCCTATTATTATTATCTGAATCAGGTATTAGAATTGGGTATTTATCCTGGTAAATTACCTGGCGCGTCGTAGACAGGACAGGCGGCTTTAGTCCATCCAATCCATAGCAACGCCAGACTGCGCTCGAAATGGAACGTCAACATTATGTCACTGGCGTCAACAATATGAAGGCTGATGAGATTTTAATTTAGATTAAATATTTAGATTTAAGATAGAATTGGGCATTTAAGGGCTTAAGCTGTGGCCATATTAGTCATAACGGCGGCTATACAGAGAAACATTCTGTAATGAAATGTGTATGGTCAAGGGATTGGCCGCGTCTGAATTGACATAGTAGTCTGAAGTAACATTAAACTCCATTTAGCTGCCTCAAAAATTTGTACATTTACAATATGTACAAAACATTTTGTACATATTATATGTATACACTTTCGTTAACAATTTTAATACATTGTTTTTCTTTGTGGACCAATTGACGTAAATCAAACATTAGATATTTTATATTATATTATTATTCTAAGACCTCAATAAGTACTATACTTCAGTGATAAAGACACTCGCATTGGTTAGGCCGTTTCTGAAATTAGGGGGAAAAACTCAAAAACAGAGAAAGTCTTAAAAATAATTTGTTATGATATTTATTACGTAATTAATAGTTTTCGCAAATCCTCCATGTACTATGGGCAAAAAAACAAGGAAACAAACTATAGATTTTTCTCTTCACGTACACACAACATCACATAATTATATTATTCAATAATGATCATTTATTACGCTCATTAAATTACAGTAAAGTATTTCCGAGTAATTAACTCTGTCCTGTTTCGGCCATTCTATGCCACGCCGCAAACAGCGCGTCCGGTTGCGGGCTCCCGCTACTAGCACATCCGTTTCCGGTTCACAGATTAAATTCACTAACAATTTGTCTATTTTTGGGGCTTTATGGTAAAATTTAACCGTACATATGTTATTAGGTGAAAATACTATCGTAAATAAATCTGGGTCCTTTGGGGGTTCGTTGGTAACTTTTTCCCCAATAGAACGTGTTTTTTAATGAAAATTATGGAACTTTATCCATAATATATTTATCCCAAGAAAATAATATTGGGTTCTCCAGTCTGTATTTTTATTTTATTGAGCCAGCGACATAATAACCCGAAGCCAAATAAAGACGGCAAACAAGTTATAAATAAAGAAAATCATAATATTACTAATTGCGAAACATTGCAGCTATTTCATAAACGCAACTATTGTCCGAACTGTCCAGCGGATGTTGACGCAAACAGCGGTTCCGGTCGCGCGACTGCACGGACGGCACTTCCGTTTCCTGTAGCTATTAAATGTACTTAGTTGGATTTCTGTACACTTAGTAAGTTAGTTTTAGGAGAACAATGTGTGTACAAGAGAACAAAAGTTTATTCCATTTTGTATTGGATATGTTTTACAGCAAGAGTGAGAAACCTTTTTAATCAATGGGCCAATTTAAATTTTAATTATTTTTGGCGGGCCGCACATAGATTAACTCTTATTTATAATTTACGAAAATTTATCTACAATAAATATTAGAATAAAAAAAAAATCAATATGTTTAACAGTCGCAAGCGGCCCGCGGGCCGCGTGTTGCTCATCCTTGTTTTACAGGATATTTAGATAGGATAGGATAGATAGGACAGGATAGGATGGATAGACAGGACTATTGTGTCTAATACTTGATAAGTTGTGTAGTTCCAAGTAATTCCAAGTTTCAATTAAATCGGAAAATCCTTCATGAACGGTCTTCCAACGCTCCATTACGTGCTTGCTGTAACTGCCAAAGGATTTGTAGCGCACCGGTTGGGAGCTTGAGACCGAATGCTTCCTTTCTTCTTCATTATTTTTTGATGAACCACGCATTAGTTAAGCCTTTGAAGTTACTAATATCCATGGGTGATGTTGACAACTTACCAATAGGTGGCTCGTATGTTTATCCTTCGGTTATTGAAAAAAATGTTTGTTTTGAGTCCGCACAAATAATTATATATTGCTAAAATTAAACATTTTCTCCGTCACTCAGCAACATACGTTGCGTACAACAATTTTATTTTTAGACATCATGTCATATTCATGAAATATTTCAGCATTCGTAGGGTTACTTCATCGTGTAACGGATGCCGTCGCAAACAGTGACGGCAGTTGCGGCATCGCGCTGTTAGCATATCCTCTTCCGGCCATCCAATACCGAGTGGACATGTTATCACAGAACTTACCAGCCGTTCCATTTCTGTCCGTCAGATATATTTGTGACAAAATTTTGTTTGTACCTACTAGATATTTATGTAAGTTATGATAGCAGAATAGTTTGAAATTGGAATCATGAACTGGGGGACCTGGATTCGAATCCTACGCGTACCCCTAATTATCAATTGTTAAGATGAAACGAGCTGACGAGTCACCGGATGGTAAGTGGTCACCATTGCCATGTAAGATCCCCGCTTCGTTTTAGGTCAGCAACGCGTTTGTGATGATTGTTATGTTACTTAAACAAAGTACAGTTTTACTCTATGTCAGAAATAAATAAATAAATTCCTAGCACCTTTGTGCAACTTTTTGTTGGTTTCATTTATATAGTTTCCGCTTGGACGCGTTAAATCTTATCCCAGTTACAAAATAAATAACAGAATGTTCTTCATCATCGCAAAGTTTGATTCATAAAAATCTGGTTGTTTCGCAAAACATCGTTGTTTCCATCCAACTTCAAAATGAAATTCCTATAGCCGTAAATTATTTTTCCGAACCGCATTCCCACGGGAAGCGCGCGATCTACTTTGTAACACAATAGAGGAATATTGGGGAATATTCCTCACTCGCAGTTTGACACTTGCGATATTTATGTGTAAATGCTATTAAATTTCAAAAATATTCTTGTGGGTTTTGGTTTAATATTGTTTAAAGTAAGTACGTAAAGTTATAGCATTTTATGGACTTCAGCACGCAGCACCACCCTTCCGCTGCCGCCCATGACAACTGTGACCGACCTAGAAGTCCTAGAACACGCCTCAACTGGGGACTAGGATGGTTAGTCCTGTTAGCAGACGGTGTTAGAAGATTAGTTGATTAGTTTGTTAGTAACTATGAATAGTTTAGTCCTGTTAGTTAGTTAGTCCTACCGATATCATTGAAAAACAATTTTATATACCTACATAGTAACAACTTTATAGATATAATACACATCTTTACACTTCTCAATCAGAAAGAATAACTACATTACGAGTATGTAGTTATTACCTAACCTAACAATGAAAAAGTATCAGATATGACGTCATTAACAAACTTCTTTTGTGTTCGAAAATTAAATGTCGCAATATGACGCTTCAAAGCGTTGGTAATCAAGTTTCGTAATATGAATGACGTGTTTTAGCGTATTCTGAGTATTTCATTTAACGCGCTTTGTACATTGTGTACGAGTCCTTTGTGCCATTAGGCAAATTTGGCTAATTTCCGCACCATAGTGACTATCTTTATATATGTATGTATGTATGTATGTATATCCTATCTATCTATATATTATATATATAAATATATATATATCCTATGTATGTTATTTATATATACTATATGTAGGATACAAAAGCGAAAGACATCAGTTTTACCTACATGATTTTGAAAGTACCTACCGACACGTTCTCATGAAATAGGAGGCTTTGAGCATATTCCACCTCAATGCTGCTCTAGTACGGATTTGTGGAGGGGGGCCGAACTGCTTGCTATATAATCTTACCATTATTATAAAACAAAGTCCCCCGCCGCCTCCGTCTGTCTGTTCGCGATAAACTCAAAAACTCCTGAACAGATTTTCATGCGGTTTTCACCAATAGACAGAGAGATTAAAACTATGTTTGATTTAAATTACAGATTCTTACAAACTCGACACACTCTTGTATTTATTCTAATAATATATAAACGTGACCTAATACCTTCACAGTTACCGTTTATACATTCTTGATTTAACAAACTACTTTATTTCAAACACAAAATTACGCCGACGACGCCGAAACAAGTAAAATAAAACAACAAAAGCGAGTATTTCTTAAAATATCCCATAGCTTTTCAGCAACACCCCGCCTGCTATACTCGTCTGTTTATTTATGAAATACCCCTCTGCAGCCAAATTTTAACTTCCACTTATTGCACCCCTTAGAAAGGGGATCTTTAAATAGCATCCCTTGACGACTACACTCATTTTTGTCTGGAATATACAAGACAACGGAACTGTATAGGAAACGTGCGAGGCTTACCAAAGCCACCCCAATTTGAACCAATAAATAAAATTGAAGTGTATGTCTTGGTAATACAATTAGGTACGGACAAAATATTATTTCTTAAAAATAGAATATACTGGGAGTAAAATGTTTTTTAAAGATTTGATTTAATGAAAGTAAACATCGGCTTAGTATCCAAATACGGCGAGGTCAAATGAAGGAGTTATAATTTCGCCCCGTTTATGTTCTGTTCCCTTTGTATTTCTAAACTACTTATTATATATCCACAAATGAAGTATGATTAGGAACATTTAAAATATCCACTGATTATAGGCTAGCATTAATCGTCATACTAAATTCAATATCAAATCAAATTCAAGGTGTCTTTGGGTACCTAATTAAAATTTCTATACACATATAGTGAAAGTCAGATTTTGGATTTTAGATTTACATAGTCAAATAAGAATTATATAACCATATCCGTCTCTGCCTAAGGTGTTCATACGCGGCTTTTTTTTGATATTCATTTCCATGTTCCACTAAAGGGACTTTTGACAGACTTTGGAAAAATAGAGAGAGAACTGTCAATATTACGATGCAAGAAATTGTAAAGATTATGATAATTATTATAACAAAATAAACGTTTGAGTTTTTTTACTTAAACGTAGGACAGGAAATAACAAATCGCATTTACTAGATAATTTCTGAATTCTGTTTTTTATCCCAGTTAAAGTAAAATCGAATCTTACGTCTACGCTAAGGGTCAAACCCGATCAAACGTACAATTCATTTGACACATCCAAGTTTAGGGAACGCTTACGTACCCTAAATTGTAAATTGCACTATCTAAGTAATCCCCCGCAAATTAGTTTGGGAGTCGCAATGGGATTGCAAATTGCGAATCAATTCGACGCAACGACGTTATTTATGCTTCCGACACTGGTTTATTTACGGCCCGGCTCAGTTTATTCCGATTTACAAGCGATTAAATCGATTTACTGGATACCAGTTTTTGTATGCACTTAATAAATGATCGAGGTTAGTGTAAAATGGTTGATATCATATTTTAACGCTTCTGATATTTGAACGCGCGGATGACGGCGAAAAATATCTTCAGGTGCCTTTTTAGCGGACTGCGTAACGCAAAGGGAGGTGATGTATGTAAGTAATGTATGTAAGGTAACCTATGTGTACGCGTTGACCGATTTCGGATCTATAGGAATAATATAAAAAAAAATTGGGCTAGCCTGCTTGTTTGTTGTTTTGACGTATTTACATACATGGGAGTGTGAGTGATTTGTTATGTGATATAGCATAATAACAAAATATGTATGGTTATTGAACATGTTTCGCTTTCAATGGACTAAACTCACGGATTATCGCACAACAGCTCATTAAAAGATTGTGTGAATTACTGCATCCATGGTGCGGCAGACAATTTTATCTTCAAGTCGAATCCAATGCGACTAGAAAAGATCAAATATGCGATAAGAATGTATTTTCAATTTTAAGTTCATATCTGATCAACAATTGTCTTTAGATAATGCGATCACTAGTAGTCCATTTTCACAATATAGAATGTATTATGGTTATTGAGGTACTAAATTTTATTTTATAGTTTCCTTTCAGCTATAATATGAACGCTATAATGTTCAAATTTGCACTTCGCCGGAAGGATAGTATAATAACTAACAATATATGCACTGACGGAAACACAATGTAGTTTTATAATATGCACTGCGGTGTTATAACGGGAATGGACTACACTGGAAATCCTCTTACAGTAAAGTAATGTTAATAGTCTGTGAGAAATTAGATCTGGGGATATGTAAAATAAAATAAAAAAAATTAACGGCTGTTTTTATGTGACGGTTTTACCATACGAGTAGTTTAATTTACAGTTTACGGACGATCAAACAGTCGTCTAGTGAAAGTCAATCGGGGAACTAAAGCACTAAACTACCTTACTACTAACTAATGCAGCCTATAAAATGACATGTACCTAAATGTTTCTTCCCGGGCCATGGATTTATTTGTGTTGTCCATGCCCGCGACACAGGGAGTCTTGCAATGGGGGTATGAGTAAACGTTTGTTATTTTTATTCTCTTACATTATTTGGCAACTTTTGCACAGTATTATCAGTTTTCTTATTTGGTCCTAAAAGAAAGCAGGATAAAAGATATCACGTACCTCGTTTTCAATTATCCTTTGTACTTCGGTCTATCGGTACGGAGCGGGCTTCCGATTGATTCCAAATAAAAATTATTTTCGTCTACAGCTGAGATTAAAATTTAGTGCTAAGTCGGTTTTTTATTAATAAAAAAGTAGCGAATTTTGTTTCATTTAGTGTTATGACTTCGGTTATTTTCGGTGAAAAATATACTGATAATTATAAAATGCTTGGTCTCCCTACTTCGTGGCTGAACTTTGCGTACGGATTATTTTATCAATATTATAAAATTAAGAAATATTATTATTATTACTGATTTTGTTACTTATCCATGGGTGACGGTGACCATAATAATATATACCATTATCTCTACTTATTTGCCGGCTAACACAAAGTACTGTCTTACGTAACAACCTAGTTAGTTTAGTCAATTTAAAAAAATATTGTTCTCGTTTCTGTATATACGAATAAAAATATGAATTGTATTGAAAAAAGGAAGCAAAACGTATTGAAATAAAATTACCCGTCGCGCCGCACGGTTCACTGCTCGGGATTTGATTCCTGGCACTCGTAAATATTTGTGCAGTCAAAGAGTTATATGCAGTGGATGGGTCTTTATAAATGGTTTTTTTTATTATGATAATTCCTATTTATACTATAAATGCAAAAGTAACTCCGTCTGTCTACTACCGTTTCACGCTTAATCCACTGAACCAATTTAGATGAAATTTGCTATGTAGATGGTTTGAGACCCGGGTAAGGATAGTAGTTATCCCGATAATACGATCCCTTGAGATAATTTTAAATATTTTTGTCGTTTCTCCGCATCTACGCGGGCGAAACCGCGACCAAAAACTAGTGCTAATTTAAATTTAATCACGAAATGAAAAATCTTTCAGTGTGTCTTTTTCCGCAGAAGTTTATAATTAGTAAATTGTCAATGTACACGCACTTCAAAAAAAAAAGATTACGCTGATTCTTTGTTTAGGATACCTATTATACTATAAATCGGACTTACTATCTCTAACAGTCCTTATCCCAGATCTCATACTTACTAACAAACTAACCAACTAGTGGTCTAATAAACTCTAATACCGTCTCCTAACCGGACTAACTTTCCTAGTCACCATTTGAGTTGGTCATAGGTGGTATGGGTGGCAGCGGAAGGGTGGAGCTGCATGCTCATTTGCTAGCTTCATTCCTTAAAAAAAAATATTGTCTTGGAGTCCGAGATGATGATTCCCAAGCCTCAAAATTTTGTGATAAAAATTTTGGCTGCTCTATAAATTTATCTCTTCGGTGACAGTATTGTTGGTTTTGGTGTCTGTGTACCGTAGCTTTTATAGTGGGTTGAAAATTAAAAATATTTTATAACAGAAATTCCTTTTATTAATCACTATTTTAAATTCGAGGAATAGTGAAAAGATATCGTTATGGGTTATGATGTAATTTTCTTTAAAGTAGCTTTAGGAGTAGCAATGCGTTATATCCAATTTTCTATAGGGTTTGTTTTAAGAGCATTGATTACTTAAGTATTATATAGTTTTAGTAGTATAAGTAGCAGTTATATGTAGTAATCGATATATTTTTAAAAGTCTTCTTAGTATTTTTGCAAATGGGAAGATAGGTTATGGTAATTAATGGTAAGATTGATAAGTTAGTTAAAATAACATCATCGTCTCATCCTCCAACGCCCCGCTTCTAGTGGTCTCTGCTGGACGACAGACTGGGTAATGGTGACAGAGCCTCCTATTGGAGGTCGCTAGGTATTTCTATATCACCCAGTTTAATACTGACGTTACTCATGCATGGTGACGAATTTTTACCCGCCCCTTATATCAACCATTAATGTGTTTTACATGTTTCGGTCCCAGTATGTCCCTTGTCCCTCGCTTTTTTGTTGATCGGCAACGCAACAGTGATGCTTTTGTTATTGTATTTATGGTGATGATGACCAATTATCATAATGTAGCGACCTGATGGATTTTCAGACATTTATATTAAAAATACTTACCAGTTTGATGTTACGATTTGCGAGTTATAAATCCTCCTAATAAATACCTCTACCAATCCGCAGTATATTGAAGTATGCTTAAGGCCTCTTCAGTGCTGAGGAACGATATAACGAATATACACAACAAACATCTCCGCTTAAATTCCATTGTATACGAAGTTGCCTGCATCACGTAAGTAATAAAAAAATATAGGCCAACATTTCCACTCCAACTAAAATACAAATAAGTGCCAAGTTGGCTATCAATTAAATTGCTCCCTGTTGCATAGGACGACCCCAATACCAACCAAGAGACATCAGCATAGCAAATATTAATTAGATTACGTTACTAATAAACATGCACACGAGTTTACCCATGGGTATTCCCGATCCTTGTCCATAACATGAACATGAAATTTTGTACCCGGTCAAACGATAGCCCAAACTTGGGTTATTTAATTATAGTTTTGGGCTTCAAATTCAGATATTTTACTGCGCCTGAATCCACTAATCTCGTAGCGAGTTACTTCCTACAAATGGGAGGATCATGGAAAGCTAGCTATTTTAAGCTAGATTAAATGCGAGTGATGTTTGTGGTAAAATCGATTTACTCGTATTAGTCATTTGTTTAGATTACGACGTGATGACAATGAAAGTTTAGTCCACGATATTTAGCACTAAATGATGAGATGGTTGTTATTATTTGTAGTGTACAATGAATGTGATTCAGAGCTCCTGTCATCTTATTCCAAGTGAACGTTGCTTGCTTCTGGTGGACCTTGCGGAACAAGGATGACGCAAGGAAATCGGAATTCATTTGGTGAACATAGGGCAGTTTAAATAAAAGATACATAAATGATAAGCCCGACATCAGTATCAGTAGGTATACATATGACTCCCTAGAATACTTCTATACCGAGACTCGCTTATTCTATCTTTCTCTTTTACTATTTTTCTTTGCTTTTCCTTCCAGTTCTCTCACTTTTTTTTCTTGCTATATGTATATTTAGAATTGTTATTAGAAACTATAACTAATTATTTTATCTTTAGTTCGATGAAGATTTCGTTCCATTGTTTCAGATATGTATCTTCATTCATCAGGATATGTCGTATACGAATATCAGACAAGGTGTATTTATTTATTTATCATCTTAAAGTAATTTTTAATATCATCATCGTCGCATCTCGTATCCTAAGAAAACGGATCGATAATTTTAACGTCGTATCGTTTCTCGATATCCTTGTGCAATGATGACCAAATGTTATTGTCACCGTTTAGCTTCTGTTTGCAACAAAATGTCCCCCTTGTGAATAATTCAAAGCCAGCACTATTCCAACAAGAGTATCAGCGTAACGGATATTAATCGCATTGTATGTAAGCGTGTTTGAGCTGATAAATAGAGAGCTAAACATTACAATGAAGTGCTTCGGTAATAATATTGATTTTATTAATATACAAGTACCCCCTTTGACCCCTTTCGTTTCGCTTCCGGATAGGAGATAGGATTCTTTAATTTGACTTGACTTTGACTTTGATGATCGCATCCAAAATATTTATGCCGAAAAAATGAGTAGGCAAATAGATAAACAGATAAAAAAATATAAAAATTAACGTTGTTAGTCCCGGTTTTTGTCGTAAGATAGTAGTCGTTAAGCTATGTCAGAGGCCTTCGGGCGGTACAAAAGCTTGTGATGCTTAGGTTGGTCATTAACCTTTCCACCAATCCGCAGTGGAGCAGCGTGGTGGAGTATGCTCTAGACCTCTTCAGTTATGAGCAGAGACGCATATTAATGTGTTGAACCAGTTATCATTATTTTTAATAAATTAACAGCATGAACAACTGAATACTATTAGGTAATATTTTTCACATAGTTGTCTATATGTACATAGTACCCATAATTTAATCCGTCCAAAGATATTGGCACGAAATAGGAAACACAATTTAATAAAGTGTTTATCTTTAAAATAATAAATGCGCATGGATTTTTCAAACAAGAGAGAACCATCGGCATAGATATTAATTGCATTACGCTACATAGATGTATTTGTACAAAGCATTGGTTTGAATGAAGGTGATTTGTGAACCGTGGAATATATTTCTGCTTTATTTTTTCTCCATGATTTTCTAGTCTGAATAGCGTGACATATCGTTAGGCAGAGATGAACAAAATGTAATCAAATTATAGATTACGATTACATCTGGGCATCTGGTCTGTGATCTCGGGGCACGAAAATGTCCCTTCCAAAATAGCACTACCTATATTTATACAAAAAATTTCGTGGTTTTTCGCACTACCTATCTTTTTACAAAAAAATTCGTTGTTTTTTCAAACTTCCTAAGTTAGGCCTGTATAATGCCAGAGGGGTTGAAATTTTTTGCGTAACAAATTTCAGCTTTCGAGGACTTCGGGAAGTACTGTACGAGTTTTGATATGTGAGTGAGTCAGTGACAAATTTTATTAGTAATATAATTAGTCTGTATAGTCTGTTGTTCCGAGAATGTTCCGAGAAAAGGTAGTTACAGCGTTCTTGGTGGTGGAACTGTGAGTTGTATTAACATGCTTCGGTTGCTTGGCGAGCCGATAAGCAGCTTATTCGCTTCGTTCTTGTTCACTGTGGCATCTGTGACGCGCCTTGTGCTACGAATATGCATAGACTGTCACTTTGTACACAGTGTGTAATTTAGTCAATCAACCAAATTTCTAGCTGGATAGTTTCTGAAAAAAATATAACAAGTCGTCTAGGGACTTTAATTTTTTGTCAGCGCCTAGAAATACTTTTCCAAATTCTATTCCATATAGGAGTATTTGTATTATAGAGCAAACATAAAAAGTCCTACATATTTAATTGAACTCTTACATTTATATTAAAAGTAAACTAAAATAGACATCGCAATAAATATCTACAAGTAAAAAGTTATAGAATGCTTCGTTACAATTAAATACGATTTAACGCAGCATATTTGTTCTAAAAATACAAATGAAGTGTTCCTTTTGCATAATGCGCGCACAAACTATTCAAACAACAGAGAGGCATCGACACAACAAATATTAATCGCATTGCGCTACATAAACATGCACGCGCGGATACCAGCGAGCTGAGCCTTTTGCAATGAAATTGCTCGCATACAGTTTGTTTACTGTTTGGAAATGAAATGCCAATTGCTATGCGCCAGTTGTATTTTGTAGGTATACAGAATTTAAATGAAGAACGAAGGAACGCAGTTTGGATAAGAGCTTCTTAGCCTTAACGTGGCCGTATTAACGGTATGCTGACCGCTGGCAGACCAGGGTGTCGTAAGAAGAGGCAGAAGTCTGTCTATTTGGTTAAAGGGGCTCCGCGTAGGCATTATATTATCAATAGTATTATAAGTTAATTAATATTAGTAAGCATTAGTATTATTTTTACAAGACTCTTATTTGAATCAACCGCCAAACGGCTCGTAATTTTTCGGCAAGGGTTCAAGAGCATGTTTTTTTTTCGTTCTTCTTTCTTGGCCGAAAGCGCATCAGCACAGGCCTATCGATGGTTAGTGGTCATCATCGTTCATGGACATCGGTAACACCAAAGACTGCGAATGGCAGTGATACTATAAAGGTTCCTTGTTGACGACGGAACCTGAAATAAGAACTGAAAATAATTGTAGTTAAAAAACACCTAATTATCACGCTCTAATAGCAAGCCGTACTAAAAAGAAAATATTTTTTGATAATAAAGTTTGTGTAACAGCAATAGAAAGTCCAAAGTTAATTAAGACTAATTAATGTGGAAGAAGAAAAAATAAAAATTGTAATTTAAATTCCATTTCATCGCAATAAGATCCACATTTAAAAATGTACATCAAAATATTCTACGAAGGCAATCGTTATCACCTAAAGAAGAATTTTGCGTGCTCGCGTACAATCCATCAACAAGCCATTCTATTTAGATAGTCAATTGATGCACTGAAATGCTATATTATTACCAACTGAAGCGTTTTAATGGCGACTTAATGTTATTGCTGCTAATACCGTATTAGTACAAGCCTGAACTAGCATAGCAACAAGGCTTCAGTAGGTAAGCTAAAGCTTAAATCCTAATGTACTATGACGGGAAGCGCTAATGAAGACATCGTATGCTGCGTTATCCGAACTCCTCCTTATTTTATTGCATGTTAACCTTAACTGCGTCAGTCATGCGTTTCGTCAGAATCAATTAAGTTATTACCTAACCCGTAAGTAATCCCATAATTAGGTGACGACCCACATAGCCTTATGGTTACTACGCCAGAACGCCGTACGTCGTTCGAAGGCTGCTGTATTCGATTTTTATCGAGGCGGAAATTCGAATGATATGTTTAGATTTCTGTTCTCGTAAGTTAAGGTGTGCCATGGCAACCATGTCACAGGGAGTCCTAGTGTGGCTCTAGCGTTATTTGTTATTCATTATTTATTTATATTGGTCAATAATTTGTTTTACTGTTAAATTAAATTATTCTGTTAGTTGCTTAACTTTAAAATTATGCATCTTGTGGCATCCTATAACTATGGGTGCACTAATAAAATATGATGTTCTTTAGATTAAGTTTCATAGATTTGTTTAAATGTGTTCTATAAAAATATAATAATTTCTTTATTACAGAGCACTTGGAACCATAGAAGTAAAATATTTGCATTTTAGAAAAAATCCTATAAAAAATGGCGAAATAAACTTCTCAGCTCATCTTTTATAAACAATTACAAATAGTTTACTTAAAGAGAGTCTGTTTCAGGACTCTTAACGATTTCACTTACGTGTTCCAACTCTAGTGATGTAAGTGACATTTGCCTATCAGCTCATCTACAGCTAAATCCTTTGATGCTTCATGCACTGGTGTTCACACGTAATGGGGAACGTTCGCAGTAATAGCTCAGCGGTCGTTAAGCAAAGTGGGCTTAGTTAGGCTTATTCTAATACATTAAGTATGAACTAGGTCCGTCAGCTTTTCGGTCGAAGCTTTCGGTCGTAGTATGGAAAGATATTTGGGCTGGTCGAGAAAAGACGAAAATTAAGTTATTACTTAATTTTTATTTTCATCCTATGCAGACTACAGAAAAACGTTCAAATCACGTTCAACAACGCATGACATTAGAATGTTTTGAATTTTCACTGTTTAAATTCGACTATATTTCAAACATTTATTTCAACACCTACACATTCGCTTTCAATTTTATTATTTGAGACCATTCATACATATTTAAGTTTGTTTACCAAACAAAAATTTTCCTCTCTTCACCCCTAGATGTCCCAAAAGGGCAATATTGTCATAATGCGACTGTTTAATCTGTTTTTTATTTAAAATCATAAATATTATCGGTTCGTTGTTGCACATTTATTTCAAAATCCTTTAACTTCTCTGTCAGTCACTTTTCAACATCTTGGTTCACATTTCATGTAATACAAACATCGATGTTCTGTTACCAAGTTGCCGTATCATCCGGTGCCATAACAGCTTCAGCAGGCAAGTTACTGTGTAATCCTTGAAAACGTTCGGCGTCAGTTCAATGTTCGTTAAGCCGTGTGGATTAACGCTCCGACAGCTCTATGTTCCTGCAGAACCAGTTGTTTTGAAACTGAATGACAAAGGGTTCCAGTTGCTTGTGATTGCAAACCGTTCTATACAACTTCATTCACATTCGATACGCCATATTCTTGCTCCATTTGTGTAACTTAAAAGATTTTAAGACCTTCAAGTTGAAAAGATTTTAAAGACCATAATACTTTGTAAATATTTTATATCTATACAAATAAACAAAATTTGGAGTGTCTGTTATTAAAATAACCGCTTTTTACTAAATGCATATGAATGTATGTATTACACGTGTGGTCGGTGGTAAACACAGTAGGTACATACCAAAATTTTTTTTACAATTTTTGTCTGTCTGTCATTTTGGCTGTCTGTCGATTTTGACGGACCTTTCACTGACAGATAGCTGATGTAATAAGGAGTAACTTGTGCAGATTGTAGAGTGCAGTCAGATTTTTTAATAATTGCTAATTGTTTTACTTTTCATCTATAGCTAAGTTATCTTTTTCTTTATCATACGTTCCGTAATTATCTTTCGCATTCATAGACATTGTGATATCATCAGAGTGGATCCAAAAGTGCAACTCGCGTCGTATGAACGCATGTTATCGTATCGTATCGTATATATTGTCATAACTGAATCCTTCAAAAAGAGAAGTTTGTCGATACCTGTGTAATATCTGAAAACGTTCGATGGCATCCAATCCTCGTTAAGCTGTGTAGTTTAGCGCTTCGGCAGTTACGTTAGGTATCGCATAGACAGGTTCCAGTTAGATACTGCACAGACTAGATGTACCGTAGCAAGATGGTATTGGATTTTGGGAACAGCTAAATAGCTACTCTTTACCTCTACCCTTGCTTTGCTTCGGAAAACCTGAACTCATAACTAATAAAAGTTGATTAGGTACCGTAAAATAATCAGATTTTTTAAGTAAAACTTCTTAACGCACGCTGGATTTGGGGAGTAAGCTGGTGATTCTGGTGAATGAGTGACGAGAGCGTTACGAAAAGTGTGATCATGTCGGTATTTCGTAGTAACATTAATTTATCAATGAAAACCCATAATAAATTTAAAAATCTGTAGAAAATTAATATATTTATACTCACATAATATAGATGGAGCTAAATAAGTTTTACTTCAGTCGTGTAGTCTAAAGCACACTCGTATATTTAATATGCCTTTTGTCGATAAAAAGTAGCCCAGTTTCCCCCATTTTCTTCTGGATTATATATGGGTTTCAGCCCTACCACTAAGCAGGGACCAGCCCTGACAACATCCTAGTCTGCCGACATGGAAATGGAGTCAGTATCCTAGGCCACCCCAATACGGCCCATTCCAAATATGGGTACTTATACTATGCACTAAATGTCATAGTTTCCTTTAGAAGCTAGGTAAAAATTACTCCACCTAATCACCTGGAAAATAATTAAAAGTAAATTTAACCTTTAACGCAACAACAAGAAGGGTCGCTAACTTACCTTTTGATAATAATTCTTGAAATAACTTTTTATCGCACAGAGTTCACAAGTTTCTCTTGAATTTAAGACAAACTTACAAAGGTTGATAATATTGTGAGTATGGTCCAAGTTGAGAAAATTAATTATTTTTTAAATTAAACAATAGTTACTCAATTCGATAAAGTACACTTTCTGTGTCAAGATATAGTAGTTTTTTTCTTAAAATTAGTTTTATCACTGACATCAAAGTATAGAAATGACGTTTTTGCCCGTGGTCTAACTTCATAGACTAAGTAGTCGTCATGATCACAAATCATCGAACAAAATACAATTTCAAATATTATAATACATAATGCTTATAAACACGTTTTTTGCAATGCAATAATATCAAAGATTTACAACAGGGCACGGGACTCATCTTATAACTGACTTATTGTACGGTATTATTAGCCAAAACAAAGAGGGCTGGGTTCAAATCCTGCACGAACCGCTAATTAAAAAAAATATTTGCGTGTCACAATTTAATTATCACTTGATTTGGTGAAGAAAAACATTGTGAGGAATCCTGCACACTGAGAACTCTCCATAATGTTCTCAAAAGTGTGCCATTAGGCCAACGTGGTGGACTATGGCATGTACCCTTCACATTGTGAGACGAGACTCCTACTGACCGGGACAGTTATGGATTGAGATGGTGAATATTTGAATATTTTCTAACAGTTCTCAACGCAATTTTGTTGTAGGTGATGTACAATTTTTTGAAACTGTGCGCAAAGTAAAAAGAAGTAAAATCGCCACCGTCTGTACTTAGACCACAGGCTGTCGGAAATAGTACAACGCGAGAAAAGAAACACTTGACTCGGACTGAAACTTTGCCGTTCCACTCACAACACTCCCTTTTGCCGTTTTACTTGTACCAATCAGATTTACTTTATTTATCGAACAATCCGCTTTACGCAACCGTTCTTTGACCTAATTAAATTTTGTAAAGAAAATTCATTTCAATGAATCTTTTTTATGTTAATACTCGACATACGAACAGACGAGTCATCGATGATGAATGGTCAATGATAATGGGCACCCATGGACACTGAGGTTAGTAAGTAACACCGAAGGTCATTGATGCGTTGCAGGCCAATAACGAAGGAAAAGGAGGAGAAAGGAAAAAATCAAGCTCTCAGTCGGACAAGTTGTTTGCCGAGAGACACAAGCAAGAGTGTGGTAGCTAGCTGGACCCCAGTCCCACCAATACGCCCCAATGCGAAAAAACTACTTGCAGAGGGAGAAACATTAACAATCAGATTCCTTAATCTATAGCTAAGGAACACGACGTTGACGGCCATGGTATTTTTTGTGATGACCAGTTTCCACCACATGGCACTTTTGCCTTGTTAATGTCGCATTGTGACTAGGCACTAATGGTCAGTATGGTCACCCATCCAAACAATGATCACTTGCATTGACCCCAAACCCTATGAACGCAATTTTGTATAAATATAAGTAAGACCACAAACCAAACAAACTTAGCTTCTAATTGTCTTTTTTATTATACAAAGTTGCCGCTTGATGTGCGCGATAATGTCGCCGCGGGCAAAGCGAGCGAGCTGCAATTATTCAAGTTACTAACTAAAGACAACAAAGTTCCGAAGGTAATTTATCGGGTCTCCTCCGAGTTTACACAAAAAGCCTCAAGAACTCAACAAATTAAGGTTTCGTTTGAAAAAATCCATAGCAACGTAAGTTTAATGTTTTGATGAATGTATTAAAACTTTTGGTCTCGATTGTGATGTTTTAGATGATATACGAGTTGTTTTTATACATACTGTTATGTTATAAATACTGGACGACAATCCTATAATTTTATTGAGGCATGTTGTGAAGGATGATTTTGGTAGAAGAGGAAAAGTCAACAGACTTAAAAGCGGTATTAAAATGTATCCAAAAATTTGCTGTTATTTTTTTTCTTCTAAACTTCGACTAATGAGCAGATAGGCCACTTGATAGTAACTGGTCTCCATCACCCATTGATATAAATAATACCAAAGGCATCACCGATGTGTTGGTTGCCAAGAAAAAAGAGAGAAGAAAATAAAGTACTGGCTCCCAACCTTCAAGTCGAACGCGACGCGCAGAGGTATTTTTGGCTGACTCAAGCAAGATGGTAGTAGCTAGCCCGACAAACTTAATGAAAAGATATACCAGTAATAATGTTGATTTGCGGCCAAAAATCTGCCCAAGAGACAATCAGCTCAATCAGATATTAAAAACATACAGCAAATTGCCCTCGAAACCTTTCGTTACTCTAAGTAAACATTAATTTCATCGTGCTTGAAAAATGGTCCCTATGTTTTACGTACCTACAATAAATTATCTCATAATAATAATAATGTATTAAAAAAAGTTTCTCTTACTTTGAAGTCATAGGGTTTGTTTCGAGGCAATTTATTTTCATAATACTGTTTCGTTTTGCTTAGAAAGTAATGTTTTCTAGTTCAGCCTCATTGTTATAATAAAATGTTGTTTGCTTTTCGTATATTTCATTATCTTTGTCATTTTTAATTATGTCAATGTTTATTATATTTATAATATTTATTTCCAATTATTCCCAAGAGCCTCATTGACTAACAATTATTTTTGTATATATTGCTTTAGGTTTTGTATTAATGTTATGTTATTACGGCTTTATGTTAGAATTATTTCACATAAGTAAATTTTTTTTTATGTTGAACAGTTCCAATTATTTTAAGAAAGGGAATAAGGTTACAAACGTAATTTATCAGGGCTCTCGAGTTTACATGGCTCGGCTGGGAATTTAACAAATTAACTTGTTTCAAACATTCTTTGAGGCTAAGAATTAAAGAGTACTTTGATTTTAAGGTAATGAGTACTAACGAAGAAAGAAGTAGGTAATTGTTGTTATAAGAAGCCTAACGGAAAAAACCTCAGTTGTTTGTAATTTATTATTTACTGTTTGAGAACTTGAGAGGAAATAACTTCTACTGTGGCTTTTCAAGTTTCAGATAGTAATGTTAGCAACATAAATGTATGTAGCCATTAAGTCAATGTTACCTTATACTTTTTTAAACATAGAATAGGATAGATTTAAATAAAAAAGAATACTATTTAAAATAGTAGATACGAGAACATTCATTTATACAGCTAATACAAAATGGTGCCTTATCTTTGATATCTACTATAGATAGAACATATCATAATATCAATAATAATATTAACTAATATTATATAATATTAGGTATATATATAATATTAAATAATATTAACTAAACATGATTCGTTCCTGGTAATTAGGATGACCTGGAACGCACCCCACCTCATTAGGCCATTGCGGAATACTACAGGGTTTAATTGACCACCACACTTTTGGAACTTCTTATGCCTTAATGCTTCATAGTTTAACAACTCTTACCTATTATGTCAATATTTAGCGATCACCATACAGTTATTGATAATTAATTTGCTATTGATAATTAATTAAGAGGTGGTAAAATTTACAAATATAAAAAAGTATACAGTATTGAAGCGCTCATAGCCCGGCGGCTTGCGTTGATCTCAAGTGATCGACAAAGTTAAGCAACAGCGGGCGCGGTCGGTAGTTGGATGGGTGACCGCTAGTGGCAAAAATTTCTTGAGCGTTTCCGTGCTTCGGAGGGCACGTAAAGCCGTCGGTCCCGGTTGTTATCCTTTGGTAGCAGTCGTTAAGCCATGTCGGATACCTTCGGGCGGCTTAAAATTTCCGACACTTGGGTTGGCCACTAACCCCTCCACCAATCCGCACTGGAGCAGCGTGGTGGAGTATGCTCTAGGCCTCCTCAGGTATGAGGAGAGACCCGTGCTCAGTAGTGGGCCATTAATGGGTTGTAGCCATACAGTATTTCATTCCAAAATGGTTTTTGATGATTTACCCAAATAAAGCGTACATTTGTGTAAATTTATAAATAAAGAAAGTTTTCAAAGCAATTTATTGGGTCTCTAGAATTGAGAATAAAAAGGGTCGGGAATTCAACAAATGAAATTCCTCGAGGGTAATCTCAAGTAAATTTTAATTTCTTAATAAGATGCAGAGATTGGAGTTACTTTAGATGGAATAAAAGAAAAAGAATAGAAAGGAGTTGATATAAATTATATTCTTTGTAGAATGAAGTTGTACACAAAACAATTAAATGAGTAAAAGGAAGACAATGTTTCTGACATCTGTAACGAAGAAAACATCTGTAACACGTTGTTTTGGAATAATACTTTAACCAAAAAATGTATTTTCATTGCTCTTCCGCCAGTTCGCCCTGGACCAGTGTGGAGTACGCTCTTCTACTACTCCTTCTCCTACTCAGATAGTTCTGATGTTGATAGTTCTGACGTTGCACAAACATTGCTTTACATAGTGAGGCTAGACATGATTGCTAAAACAGAATTAATAAAAAGCTAGCACTGTAAAACAACTCTGAAATAAAGAGGCATTTATCCAATGCACCATTCGTTATTATATCCGGGATAATACTGAAATTACACCAACACAATATCCATATACAATTTTATTGCGGTACACGGGCTCATTAATATTTTAATATCGGTAAATTGTTCATTAAATCGGCCCTTCATAAAGTTGATTAAAAATACCTAAAGTACTAAAGGTACCTACTGTTTTAAGTGAATCAATACTAACGTGACCCTACAAATATGTTTCACTAAATTGAACATAATGGAACTATTGTAATTAATTTATTGTATTTGAATCTGGTTTCGTTGTTATGACAGGTATTTAATGCACATGGTCTATTTTTTTTGGAAATGAATAGTTTTTACTACTACATGTATTTATTATTATATTTATTAGTTAGAGGATCATCGTACACCCTGCCGAACAATGGAAGAGAATATGCCAGACTCTTTTTATTTTGTTTGAAATTTATATTATTAGATACATAATGTGTTTTCCGAACGATGTGTGTACAAACGATATAAAATAAAATAATATTATTTCATATTCTTATTGGTGTAGAGATTCCATTTCCAGTTGGATTCCTTGTAGCAGCTTTAAGTTGGGAAATTAAACTTTTAGTCATTTGTTTTACATAGCGAAGTCAAGAGGTTCATGCATTATCCGAGCTGATACATAATTATTTTGTTATGTTTAATATAGATTTGTACGTAATTTTGCTATCCTTTTATTAAAAATATTAATGGTATAACATGTATGGCTAATGATATTAAATACAATAATAAAATTAACATTAATAAAATTTATTTTCGTTGCGTTTTCAATTTTATTGTTTTTTATTCAAAATATGTTTTTTTTCTTTTTCGACAGACTGACATTTTTCAATGATTAAAAGTTTTGTCTATATTACTGAGAAGACCGTTTCTTAAAGCGATATTTTCTCAAAATTTTGCGGTTGATTCGCAAAAGCACAGAATTTCTATGAAACAGACCATCTGTAGGATTACTAATAACAAACAAGTAACTCAGTTGAAACTGTATATCAATGTGCTATGGGGGCTCTGTTATTTAAATCAAAGATACTTTAAATTTTATACTATAGAAATAAAATGTTGTATTCAAATTTTAATATTTGATAAGTGGGTAGTACTCGTAGTCAAAGTCTTAGGCTAAGATACGTAGGTAGTAAGTAGGCTAAGATATCGAAACAAATAAATGTTACTAAAAAGAACAGCAAGAGAGTGAAAACCAGATTTACTAGTTTGAAATAAAGCACAGGTGTATCGGATAATGCATAAGATTCCTAGATTTTCAGAAACGCAAGAAACGCTCGATTTGCAAGTTTCTTTTTTAAATCTCAGGAAGAAACTCTGCGCTTAGCGCCCTCCTTCGAACGAAATTAATGTTTGTTTTGCGAAATTAAAAACGGAGGCGTGTACGTAACATCAGCCATGAAACTATGTGACTGCTAACAAACGATTCCACGCCATTTGCTTCCTAATAAACTAAAGAATAGGGGTCATTTTCGCGTGTATTTAGAATAAAAATTTACGCAATCTGTGTGGGTCTGCATACAATATGTTACGGCGCTTTATAACTTGTGACGTGGATGATTTTTGTTTACTTATTGAAATTGAATTTTTCATTAAAACTCAAAGAAATAGTCTCATCGAAAGAATGTGTGGCAGTTTGATATTTAATACGTTTTGTAATTTAAAACCTAGGCATGTAAATTCTAGATAATCCAATTATTTTCGTAAGGAAACATGTAACATTGTAAAATCTATTCTATTTAAACGCTAAGGAACACATAATGTTTCAATGAGATTTAAACCATTTATCATGCTAAATTTCAATTCAGTCTCGGAATAGCTGCGGGCTGTGTCTGGAACTAAATCAATAGTCTTGGTTGAAGTTTCACAAACATACTCGAAAACTATATTCATATACTAGCCAGCTTCACCCAGTTGAAGTTTGACGGCAAACCTGAATCTACTAACGATGTAACCGGGTCAAAATACATATTTTGTAAACGTAAAAAAAAAATTGTAAGGCCTGTCAGAAAACAAATCAATTTTAAATCGCGCGCCATTTTCGGCTAACATTTTAGTAAACGTAATAAAAAAATAGTATCACTTATCTCAGCAAAAACAAGAATTTTATTTAGAAACTAGTGACTCTAGTGACCCGGCCGCGTTTCGCTTCGGGAAACTAATTCCTTGCGTTTGCAAAGATTTAGTTGTATATTTTGGATAATTCACACTATATCTTTATAAATTACAGACTATATATTATTTTGATATGTAAGCTATATTATTGTAAAGTTTTATCAAAATCCATTCAGTACTTTTTCGTGAAAGAGTAACAAACATCCATACATCCTCACAAACTTTCGCATTTATAATATTTGTAGGATACAAATTTTGATTTAAATGGTATGATAAATGCTTGCGATACCTAACGGTTTTGTAATATTGAGATCTCATTACAAAAATGTGAAAAATTTTACTGTGTACTCAAGTTACGTGATCATTTCGGCGTGCATAATCTAGCGTTGCAGACTGCTATTGGAAATTTAATCAAAAAAAATGAGCGGACGTTTACGTGGAAAAGTGATAAAGACCTTACCAGTCACCGTTCTTTACAATCTCGCAGCTAGCAGGGATAGTATGGCAACACGTCCAAATATTACCCCACCACCTTGGACCATGTTCACATACATTTTTGGTAACAATTTAACGTTATGATCTTACTCAGTACAGTAAATGTATGTATAAAGCAAACAGTAATTTTCGATGACTTTGTGATGCAATATACTCACAAATTGGAAGCTGTCGAAGTCGAGAGCCGAAGCAATGTCACACGTCATATGTAACCGATTAATCTTGCGTCATCTCAGCCCACATATTCTTCCACCTGTAGCCAACAGGCTCATTCCACCCGCCATTACCGTAAAGCAGAAATCTCGCCAAAATCTCTCCGCCCAAATTGTTAGAAAGTGAACTTAGGCACCGTGAAATCACCCATTAGTTCCGAAAACATCGAAATTCAAATTGGAGCTCACAAAAAAACTCAAGGAAGCACCAGTCATTGTTATTCTAAATCTACATAATCGGTCCATTTTACGATTTTGCGGAGAAGTAGAAAAATTTTCCGCCCTTTAATAAGAGGAAAAATTGTCGCCGTTCGGATTTCCATTATTAAAAAGTGGGGTGTCGGTAAGTGACAGAAAGCATGAATTGTAACGGTCAATTATAGTAATTGGGGAATCGGATTTATTTGCAAGGTTCGCACTAGGGTTGTCAGCAATACTGTCAATTAAGATACAGTTGTGCGAACATTTCTGAACCAACATTTAAATGTCCTTATTTTGCAAAATAAGCTGCTTCGCGAAGATAATTTGCGTTTTACTCCTATATCCCTTCTGTACGTGACGGGTTACTAAGGACATTTTAATAACAATGTTTCTGTTGAAATATAACATTGTTAAGAACTTTAAACTTTACGCCATTAATTTAATTTAGGTTTTATAATTTTTTAACAAAGCTACATTGAACATTAATATCATAATATATCTAGCTTCGCTTCGGGAAACATGCCCCTTAGTACGCACTTAGTCGAAATAAACCATAAACTAAATGTTAAGTGAAACTTACCACAATATAATAGTGAAAGTTTCACCCAAATCGGATAAGCCGTTTTGCAGACAAAACCAACAAACAGACAAAAATTTTAAAAATCATTGTTTTGGGTTCTATTGCGTTAATAATACCCCAGGAAAAAAAATTCTTATATATCTTCTATGTACAGACAGTGACCAAATTTATTATTTGTATAGATATAGATTATAGACAACACATATTGACGACAAGGCGTTACTCTTAAGCGTCAAACGAGGCAACGAGGCACCAAATGGTACCTACCATTTCTTATCTACCATTTGGTGCCTCGTTGCCGTTACCGTCGCCCATGGACATCATTAACACCAAAGTTCACCGATGCATCGCAAGCCAAGAAAGAAGCGAGTAGAAATAAAGATTTTTACTCCTTATTTATAAAACAAACACGCCAACCCTAATTCACTCAGAATTTTGGTTTCGATTTAAGTTCAATTTTTGCAGCAATTTGGATGATTTAGGCGCAAAATGTTTTGGCGCTGGTATTAAAATTTAGGATTATGCTCTAATAACTTACGACTTTATTAGGATTTGTAAACGTGCTGTTACTTCTTTGTCCTGATACTTAATAAAGATTTTTGATAGAGTAAATAAAATAAGACGTCTGCCATATGAACTTGTGTTCTTTTAAATTTACAATTTTAAATGCAACATAAGGATTTTTTGATTTCAAATATTCCAAGAAAATAATGACATCATGACAAACAGAGAATATTTCAAGAAACTTAAAAGTATTATATATTTCAAGTATATTTCTCAGTGCAAATATTCATTCTTTCTAAAACTTCTGGGGCTTCAAGAGTTTCAACTTGAAAAAGGAACTTTCGTTTGCAAATGACTCCACCCTTGTTGTGGACCTTTTAAGGTTTTAAGAAAAACTTTTGCCAGTGGGAACTACTAACGAATTTTTACAACATCTGACTTACCTATTCATATCATTTTTCGACCTTTTTTTTGATGCAATATTGTAATGGAAGAAAAGACTTCTCCAATCTGTTTTCAACGGCGTGTAAAGTCGGCTTTTTCCCACTTGGCGTGGTGGTTGTAAGCTTGTATAACAATCATGAGAAGAGACTCAAGCACAGCAGTGGGACAGCATGGGTTGCTATGATGATTACGACTTAGTTATTTACCTTAAGCAGTGCAGTTTCCTTGTAACGCCGGGAATCCTTGAAACTTGAGCGTTCCATTATCCTGCAACATAATGGCGTCCGCCATTATGCTAGTTCTTACTTCTGTTTTTATGTGACGGTGTTACCATACAAGTAGGTTAATTTACAGTAAACTGACGGTCAAACAGCCGTCCAACGGATAAAACGAGTATGGGTAAATTATACGCGGAAGATAACCTAAGACGTGTTCCCGAAACTTCAAAACAGTTTAGAAAAAATACCTGAAGGGTTAAATATGGTAAGCTGTAAGGGCACAAAGAGTCAACACCAAATAGTCATTTAGAAAAGAGATTTTTTATGGATTGAAGATAGCAAACGAGCATGCAGCACCCCTCTTCCGCTGCCGCGAATGTCAAGTGCGATCGGTTAACACAATTAATCCCCGATAGATAGATATTTCTTCTATATAAAGTTTTATAATAATAATAATATAATTATGTAAAAAATAAGATTCAGAATTATTCTTTGTAAATTGTATGTTTTATATTCCTAATTCCATTTATATGTATATTTTGTATAACTTTTTAAAGGGTAATAAATAAAAAAATATATTAATTGATTAATTGTTAAATATAATATTTTTAGTTACAAGTTAAATAATAATAAACGGACCGAATACGATAAGTCACTTATTTTCTTACGGGATACCGAGCAGATTTTCCTCACAAACTGCGGAGGGCCCTCAAGCCTCTTGAACATCCCATTGTTCTGCAGCATAATGGCTGCCGCCATTTTGGTATGTTCTTCTTGCTTGGCTTTTATATGACAGTGTCACGACACGGTTTAATAGGTTACATTTTGTGGCATGATTTGGAAATTATATCGTAAAATATTATACATTAATGTAAAAAATACTGATTTTGTATTGTATAGCTAAAGAGATTTCTATATCGATCTATTTCTGTGCTTATTCAGTTTTTTTTTAGTTTTTTTAAGTACTCAAATTTTATATTTTTTTCAGTAATGTTTATTAGTATGAAACAGCGATGTAAAAGTTTAATATCTCTTATTTATTTTATTATCTTCTGCTCATCGTGTATTAAAATTTTATTTAATATTAAATTTTGGAAGCCTTTTTTTTACATTTAGGCCTTATTGGGATGACCTAGAATCCTAAAGCCAATACCATGCCACTAGACCCGGGGTTCAAGTCTGCTAATTTATAAATGCTTCAATTGCGACTTGTTTGAACTGTTTGACACATTTATATACCAAATAATATGTCTAAAATGTTTCAAACTATTCCGACACATAAATTAACAGACTTGTGCCCCAGGAAATCGTAGAAGCTTGTTGGAGTAGTAAGGAGCAACAGCAGTTAAAGTTTTAAAATCAATTGTCCCTTATCCCTCAGGTACGTTAACGGCCTTAACCCGTAAAGAAAATCTTAGGAAATTTTCCGTAGCCCTCGCCGCACCGAAAGCCCTCAAGCCTCTCGAGCACTCTATTGTTCTGTAACATAATGGCGGTCGCCATTTTGAGTCGCCTTTACGCCATCACGCGTTCTTACGACACGTTTTTATGAGCCAGTTTAATTATGGCACGGGTTTTGCTGCCACAGGCCCATCGGGAATTGTATTGGCTTTCGCTGACATTTTTTCTGCTTAAATTTTGCAAACTCGTTTTTATGAAGTGAATGTTCAAGCCATATTATGTTTGGCGATACTTCAATGGCACAAATGAGAATCAATAAAAGCTACTATGTGATAAGAGCTAAGGTAAATGTCCCATATTCCGGACTATTAAGGCACTTTTGACTTTGAGGTTGGTTTTTAGACAAAGTAGGAAGGTTCTAGGGATAAAAATTGTTTTATTCTCTAGATTGGTATTATAAGATAAATGTTGAAAAATATTTTGCGTCGTAGCCTTTAATTTATAGGAATAATCGTTATTTTGCTGAACCTCACGTTTGTCTCTAATTCCGTACTAAAATTTGACGTCGGAGCTAATTCCGGCAATCACTGTACGTAATTCCGTACTATCTTTAGCATACGTTTTCTTTGACCTAAAATCATCATACATGTCTTTAAGAATATACTTAATGAATTAAACTACCTAATTGTATTAATTTATACTTTTATTAAAATTATTAAGTACGATATAATTGTTCTTTCGGATAAATAAAAAAAAAACAATTACCATAAAACTTCTGCGACAAAATGAGAGCTGCTGTTTACTAAATAATCACCATCGTGAAAATTTAATTAAAAAAAAAGTATAATTAACGAAAATTCAAAATTACAAACAATTTTACAACTTTTATTATGACAAAAATCTTAAAGAACATAAGTTATGAGTACTTACCTATGCTAAGGAACATCAATTCATAATAATATTAAGATCAGGCCTGGTTGGCTTCAACCCATTAATGGCCCACTACTGAGCACGGGTCTCTCCTCATACCTGAGGAGGCCTTGAGCATAACCCTGAGCACCACGCTGCTCCAGTACAGATTGGTGGAGGGGTTAGTGGCCAACCCATGGTTTCGGAAGTATTTTATGCCGCCCGAAGGCCTCCGACATGGCCTAACGACTGCTACCAAATGATAACAACCGGGGCCGACGGCTTTACGTGCCCTCCGAAGCACGGAAGTTCCTCAGAATTTTTTTCCACTAGCGGTCACCCATCCAACTACTGACCACACCCACTGTTGCTTAACTTTGTAGATCAGTTAAGATCGACGCAAGCCGCTGGGCTATGAGCAGGCCTGGTTACCAAAGGTAAACCTAAAATATAAAATAAAATCGAGGTTACAGTTATAATGATAATTGTAAATAATATTAAAATGTTTTAAAATGCAAACGTATCGTTTTAAATTTTTGGATACATTTTGTGATTAATACAAAAATCTTGAAAAAATTGAGATTTGGCGTTTTATGTTGAAAACCAATGTTTCTGCTTCTTATTACTATACTACGTAATACCGTACGGTATACCGGAATATGGGACATAAGCAAAAAACTCTTGTCCCTTATTACGGCATTGAAGAAAATAGGTTAAATTAAAAAAATAAAATAAAATATCTGAATATATTAAAAGTTAATATAACTATTATGTGCATAACATCGATATAAATAGTTATCCTTATTTACTTTTTGAAATAAACTTAATTTAATTTCGATAACATACTGTATTGATTCTTTAGTATAACATAAAATGTCATAATTTCAAACTCGATTTTAAGAATTATAATTAAAAAAAGCATATACCGTAATTACGTCACACCAATCTGTTATCATTACTGAATTAATTTATGTCATATTTAAGTAAGTATTTAACCCCAGTTCGGAATAAAATCCATAAACACATCATACTAATTTACCCTTATTACGTAATACAGCACGTATTTATGTTCACCGTTTCACTGTTGTGAACATAATTCCGGCAGTCATATTTTCTCTCAAAATATGGTTTGTTATAACTCGAAATAACGCTGAAACCTTCTGTTAATAAGTAACAATTAATAATATTGCAAAATTAAATTAAATTAACTTACCAGTGTCACATAAGATCCTTACGAAAATGCACTGTCGCTTTACGCTCACTGTTAACAACATAGTACTGAAACGTCGCGGGGGCCGCTACTGACTCTTTGGAAGCTCGATACGGCTTTAAGAATGATTATTTATATTCAAACATCGTGTTATTTTGATTTTATATGAACTGTAGTTGTAGTTACATTCAATAAATTATGGATTTTACGGACAGTTTTCTTATTTTGCGACTAAAATCAAAATGTTACGGATTAATGTACTAGCCCGGAATATGGTACTTTTACCTTACCATGCTATGGGAGTTTCGAGAAAAGAAAGATTAGGTTTTCACTAAGTTAGTGTGGTTACTTTCTAGGTAGGTACTTTGCCAATTGTCCAGTCGTATTAGGTGAAAATATGGGATTAACCTTACTAATATTTTTATTCATCTCTTATATAGCGATGTATCTTTATTTACGCATAATAAACAGCTTCATTTTAACGATTTATCCTTTTAATATAACACTTGCAAATAGCTTATGACAACCCGGGTAACATAAACCTTTGCTAGTCGATCCCTGTTACTTTAATAAAAAACAAATATCATCACGGCTCTCGATTTAGCACGGCTGCAATTTCATTTGAGATTTAATTTCGTGAATGTCACGCTCGTACCTATCTGTTCTGCTAGTGCGAACGAGTGATTTATACGTCGAGGATTCAAACTGAGCGGATACATTCGGGAAACAATTGTTTGGTTTCTCAACTACAACAACTTAGTGCCTAACTCTGTGTTGTTTGTTTACTACTGAAAAAAAAAATCGTTTCTCCTCATTTTCAGTTGATGTAAAGAGCACGGATTTGTAAACAATTGTTGTCATTACTATTAAAACTTTATAACTCATTATATCTTAAGTATATAATTGGCTTGGCTATGGCTACAACCCATTAGTGGCCCACTACTGAGCACGGGTCTCTCCTCGTACCTGAGGAGGCCTAGAGCATACTCCACCACGCTGCTCCAGTGCGGATTGGTGGAGGGGTTAGTGGCCAACCCAAGTGTCGGAAATTTTAAGCCGCCCGAAGGTATCCGACATGGCTTAACGACTGCTACCAAATGATAACAACCGGGACCGACGGCTTTACGTGCCCTCCGAAGCACGGAAGCGCTCAAGAAATTTTTGCCACTAGCGGTCACCCATCCAACTACCGACCGCGCCCGCTGTTGCTTAACTTTGTCGATCACTTGAGATCGACGCAAGCCGCCGGGCTATGAGCGCTTCATTCATGAGAGTATATAATTATGTACCCACAAAAATAATATGTCTGCAATAGTCGGGAATCAAACGATGGTAAAATTCCGTAGGATAGAAATACCTTTTTTATTTTATACAGAATATCAGTAACCAATACGTATAATGAACAATCGTTACTAGGTATGCACACTAATAATTGTATATCGTGATGTTAGTTGTTTAGTGTTGTTACTTAAATCATGTAGGAACTATGCTAATTACTAACCCTTGCATGTATACAAGCAGCCATAATCCTTTTCTATTTCTTTATACACTTTAACTAGACTAGGGAGTAGTTGCATTCGAATGCCACGGCGCGTGAAATGGAGAAGCAAATCTCTATTGTCTGTCGGGAACCTTAGATTTAGATCTTAACAATTTATTCCTCAGCTGCCGTTGAATGACAAATTATTTTACATTTTATTTCACCTTGTCAAGGAATTGAACAACTCTTTTGAAGAGTTTATTCGAAATTCAAATCTGTTATAGGTAAAATAGGCATTGTATTATTGCTCAATTTACATTCTTTATTATTCAAGACTTGGCTGTTTACCGATTTTTCTGTTTGCCTAAGCTTTTGTTACCGCTTATCTAAGATAAGGCTTTGCTGTTTTAAATGCGGTTTTCATTGATGTAGTAAGCTTGGGGTAACATTTTACTGTTTGTAATTTGTAAATTTTACATTTTGTTGTTTGACGAATAAAAATTAAATTGCAATTTGGAAAATTATTTCGGATACTAAAGTTATAATGATTCCCGAGAAACGTCACAGCCTGGCCGTGTGGGTTTAATTTTCGAGTGTTTTTATTCAAATGCATGTAGACATTGCAACTTTCACAAGGATTTCGTGCGCTAGTTACTTTATTCGATTTAATTTGACAAATTATTTATTAGTAGTTATTAACAGAAGTATTAACTCATACCTATTTTGAATTACTTTAAAATATATTTTCAGAGAAATTGTGACTGCCGGCATTCTGTACACAAATCGGAGGCGGTGAACACAATTCCCTGCTTATTAGGGAATAAGGGCAAATCTGACCGAAATTATTTGTATTTTATTACTTACTGGGATTAAATAATTATGGGATGTATGACGTTAATTCTTTCCCTGCCAATAATTTTCCTCAAATATGTTCAATACAGACAATCGATCACAGTTAACTTCTTAGATTCTTAGATTCTTCTTAGATTCTTCTTAGATTCTTCTTAGATTTAGTTATAACTTCTTAGATTCTGCTTCATATTTTATAACTTGCTATAAATAACAACACGAGGAAGCAATGTTTATCTACATATAACTAGACTAAGAGCGACAAGGGTCTATAGATTTAGACGACGCTCGGCTCTAGGACTCTTCAACATAGACCATAGCATAATCTTGTTCCGAGAAACAAAAACCTTTTGTTTCTTTTATAAGCAATACTTTATGAAGCTAGACAACTTGAAGAACATCCTTTATACAACTTAATCCCGCTACTCATGCAGGGTAGGGGTGTGCGACTGCCGGGCTACGTTACTCTTCTAGAATATCCCTATATTTTATACCTTTTCGCAACTAGTAACAGTTCCACTGCTACGTGCGCGTCTCCTCCCACAATATGAGTACAGGCCATATTCCACCACACAGGCCAAGTGGCCATGCGGCCAAGTCGATTGGTAGGCTTCAAAAATTTTTTGAACATTATGGTAGACTCTTAGGTTTGCAGGATCCCCCACGTTCTTTTTCTTTACTGAAGCAAGTGATAATTAATTTAGATATTTTGTCATAAGGTGGTAATTTCGATATTATATTTGAATTAAAATATACGAGTAGAAGTAAGCGCAAAATAAGAAAATAAAATCGTAAAATTACTCGAAAGACCTAAATTCTTTATTCTAAGACTAGTTTCTCCCCGAATTTTAGACGTCTAATTAATTAGAAAAATTACATAAAGAACCGATGATATCACGACGATCTTTGATTGTGCACACGTCAACGACGATAATAATTAATGTTACCATAAAGCTGATCTGTTGATGGAGATCGAAAAGGTTAGCCTGAACCATACCTACTAATAAATCTATTGAGTAAAGACTCATTAGATTTGTGCCGATAACAGTAAGGAGTACCTACATAGAACTTTTTGTTACTTTTTCGCTTCGTTTTCAGAACATTAATTTTTATTCCAACTCGAATAGTTTGTATTACATCAAAACACTGCTCGATTTTCGATGTCTGAACGTAATTATTTAAAACTACTGCACGTTATTTTTCGATTCGCAACGCTTGAATTGTTTATCTAGGGTAAACATAAATTTAGATTTGGGTTTACACAAAATAATAATAATCTATTAATAAACGTACGAATTGTTTTCGAAGCGAAACAAGAGCATTTTTCAAGCAAATAAACAATAATAAATACTTTTCAAAGCCTCATTTCCAAACAACATTTCTTCCCTCATACTTTACAAAGGTTTACCTGGCTGAGTTAGTATTCTAATAGTTATTATTCAATGATTTTATAAAGCCACGGTAAAGGACCAACTCGCCTGGGCCGGACGAAAGGCGACGAAAATATTAACTTTCTCATGCGATATTCACGACATGAAAACTCACTCGACTTAAAAAACGTCTTTGAAATAGTTACGCAACCTGCAAGAGAGGGTAGTGAGTTATTGGAAAATAGGGAATATTGTGAGGCAACTGTAGTCGGTATATGCTAAGCGTATATCGATGTTGTAACACACATCGAACGCAACATCAAACTTATACCAGAGTATATTTATACAAGTACAAACAGCGTACAAAGATTTTCACCGAACTGCCTTAGGACGCAGCTATCGTACGTAACAATTTAGTTAGTTAGTTTTAAAAACATCTCTAGCGATAATATCATAAAATGATTTTTTATTTATTCCTCTGACAAGAAAACATCTCATCGATAATATCTCGACATCGACAACCTCCATTAAATATGTCAAATAAAATTGGAAAAATGATTAATTTTTCAGCAATCGAAGGGAAACATAATAAAGTACGTAGAACCTTCAAAGGGAACTCATTATTATCTGTTTGAAAGATTGCACCATTTTACAGACTATTCAAGGCTTTATAATGAATAGAAAGTGGATTTCTTTGGCCTCCAATGATAGATTACGTGTCATTTTGATTAAGGAAGGTGGCGATTAAATGGGACTAATATTGAATTGAAAACTCAGGGTATTTTTTTATGGATGAAGACAGTAATTTTAATGGTATTAATATTCATACTTATTCATATTTATTTACTTAATTAGAAGTTCACTGATGAACATAGATGGTCTCTCCTAATTGACACCATTCCTAAAGTCCCTAGGACCTATGAATCCAGTGGCTTACCGCTGACTTCTTGTGTCATCAGTCCATTATGGGCCATGGGGGCCGTACCTGTGCTTCTTAATATTTTTTGATATTAAGAAATAATAAAAATATTTTAATATAAATAATAATAATACTTAATATTTTATCCTCAATGAGGCCTAGTCATCATTCTAGGACTTCTCTACTCCATCGGATATTTGTCTTTGGAACGATATGGCCAGCCCATCACCACTACAGCCGCCATTTGAAAATAATGAAAATACTAGCACCCGCTTCCGCTTCGCAGGGGTAATGAAGCACATTATCATAGTCGCATCAGCTTATTGCGTTGAATGTGTAGATTTGAGACTCGCGCTTAAACTTATTATCCCGCGCATTACAAAACATTAACAAATTATAAGCCTAAACTTCACACGTAAAAATGTACTATTTCGATTAAAACGCGTCTAAAAATACCGCTAAGCGTTGGCAAAATTAATGGATCCATCTTACACACTTACTTGAGTATCTTTTGCAACCGCATCGATTAGAAGCTGCCTTTATCCAAACGGTTCCAGATCGATTAGTCAGTGTTAAGGTCTATATTTCAGTAAATTACTTTCAATCTTCACCGATAATTAGAGGGCTGTGTAAATCAATCCGGTTTCAGCGGGTAGCCTATTGTGAAAAAGTACGAGAATTTATTTCATCAAGCAGTGAAATCTAGTGAATCTTACTCGTATAACACAGTAGGTAATTAACTAGTCAAGTTTTAAAAATATTATTATTTCAAATTTGAATAAATGTGTTCTTTATTTTCTGACTGATGACGCTATAGATTTTCAAAGAAACAAATACCAAACAAAGAAAAAGGAATATACTTATTATATTCTTAAATATAGCTGAAGAGTTTGTTTGTTTGGTTGAACGAGCTAATCTCAGGAACTACTGGTTCGAATTAAAAAATCCTTTTTGTACTGAACAGTCCATTTACCGAGGAAGGCTATAGGTTATTATTATATATAGCCGCGGGGAAAAGCTAGTTATGTATTTAGTTATTAAAAAAGGAATTCATGTAGATCACGGGACAATTCATTTACTTATTTTACCATAATATTAGTATTAGAGCGCCACTTAGGCACTGGAGGCCATTCAAACACCTGTACAAATGAGGTTTAATATTATAATAGCTCGGTAGCGAAACTCAATTAAGTGAACATTATTGTACCGTCCTCACAAAACACTAGTTCCGGGAAATCTTAAGATAACAAAGGAATTTTAATTCATTTTAATAACAAGCGTTTGGCGTCGTGATATTAGGTACTAAGCGATTCACAACGAAGTTATTTTATTAATTAATATTTTGTGTTATGAACTGCTCTCTAGCGAAAATATTTCAAGTTCTTTAGCGAAAATACATATTTCGTAGTTGATTCTAGGGTTGATTAGATTACGCTTTTAATTCTTATTCAAATTGTACTTGTAATATACTTAGTTGAAATATAGGTATTTATATAGGTATAGGTTGAAATATACTTATTTGAAATATAGGTATTTCAACTAAGTATATTACTTGTAAGAAAAACCTACTTGTAAGAAAGTATTAAGCTCGCCATATGTAACTCATATATTTCGTGGTAATTAAAGTTAAAATAAATAAATAACTAAAGTAGGTACTAGCACAACCTCCACCCGAAACACGACGAAACGCGGTTGGCTCAAGCAAGAGGTGTTAGCTAGCTAAAATAAAATTTAAAGTAATTGGTTTTTAAATTTGAAGAGTTTTTACTTATACCCGATGCTCATTCAAAAAGCATTTTTTTTTGTTTTTTAATCCCTCCGCTCGTGCGCTAACTTCACACGTAATGTACTAGTTCATTTTGTTTTTTTTTCTTTTTGAATTTTTGGAGTAAAAGGTGGAATGATTTTATAAATCGTGTGATTCGAAATCAAAACTTGGTCATTTGATATGACCAAGTTTTGGTTTCGAATCACACGAAGAGCCTAATTTAAGCGGGATACGGTAACAACGGCCATTATTTTTATGGAATTAAGGCAGCAAACTAGCATGCATCACCACCCTTCTGCTGCCGCCCATAACAACTGTCACCGACTTAGAACAAGACTCAAATAGGGACTAGGATAGTTAGTCTGGTTAGTGGTTTGGTTTGGTTGGGTGAGCCGGACTACGATAGTCAGTCTGGTTAGCAGACGATGTTAGAACAATAGTTGGTTAGTTTAGTAAGTAAAATTTTAATATTCTATTAATCTCTAAGTTATTAGGTAAAGTCATTGACTTATTATTACTATAAGTCAATGGGTAAAGTAATAAAAACTAATACTACAGTTACAACTACAGGATTACTAACTTCAGGATTATGGATGAATAGAATAAATCACAAACGTCCATTAGTTAGATATAATGATGATTGTATGCAATACCTGCGTAGTCAAACACTGGCCCGTATTTTTCATCCAGGGACTTCATTAAGGTCGAATGCAGAAAGGATTGGCTATTCATTAATTAAAAGGGCTTTCGAATATTTATCGAGGAAGTAGACTGATCGTCTCGGTTATAAAGGTGATTGCGCATTTAACGCAAGATCTAAATCAATACCGTCAGTCAGCGCTAAGCACAAATGTATGTATTCAACCTGATATGGCGACGAAATTTTGCCCCAAATTGTATTGATATTATTTGCATTTTTTGGGGATGTTGAAAAAACGCTCAAAGCGTCAAAAAGCCTCTATATTCGCAAAATACTTTAATTTGTTTTAGAATATATGTAATTCCCTTGATATCTTTGAGCTTACCATTATTTATGTTAAAAATTTGATTACAGTTTATATGTCGCACCCTTAGTAATATTATGGCTTATTCAAAAAAGGAATTTTGGTATGGGAGATCACGTTTTAAAAATTCTGGACGAGACATTTCAGCTTATTTTCGAGTAAAATGTTTGTTACTTAAGTTATTTTATTTATTTATTTTATTTTATTTATTAATATTTGGAAAACTTACAGCTAATACATTGAGTAATAACCTAGTAACAAAATAGTGAGTGAAGGCCATTTACAAATTTTCACATCTAACTTAATAGGATAAACTAACAGACACACATTTCAAAAGTTGATAGATTATGATACAGGTGTGGTAAAGTGTAACAGAAAAAAAAAGTAAAGTAAAAAAGTTATAAGGTATAAGATGACATTTTGATGACTAGCATTGCTTTATCTCATAACAGATCCAAATAGATGTGTAGGTGTGCACTATCCTTTAAATTTTCAATTGATACTTGGAGAAATTGAACCGGCCTAGTTGGCAGAACTTACTTTGTTGATTGATCGACAGTACCGAGACCGTTTGTAATTAATATTTGGGGCTCATTTACTTGATAGTATTGGGCTTATATTAATTAATTTTGGTACCGTAAACCCCTGTGTAGGTGTTCAACTGATTTTACCTCACAAAAAGGGCACTCCCATCAATAATTTCTATTGACCTTTATCGAGTGTTGCCTGATTACATTAAGATCGAATTTTATTCCCTTCACGTTTTTCTGTTTTCAGTTTAATGTATTTTAACTTGTTTAACTGAAAATAATTATTTATTTCTCGATTTAACGATAGGCGAGGGAAAGTTGAGGGCAGGAGATCATGTTGGCACTCTCCAATAGGATGAAGGGACCTCAAATCTGTGACGCACTCGAACATTAACGATTGCTCTTACTCCGCCAACATAGATCTATGTACATGGTGACGCATTACAAGAACAGCGGTGATACAAGAATCGACCAAGACATGACCATGACCACTCTGCCAAGAATGCACGGTTAAGAAGAAGAATTTATTTCCCACTACGTTTTTAACATACATATTATATGACTTACATATTTTAAACATTTTATACAGGTAACTCACAGTAGTATTATTAGTACTTAGTTATAAGTCAATGGCACCCACGACACAGTGAATCCTACGTAGTGTGGGGCTATGAGTGTGTTGCGGTATTATTTACTTTATTTAAATCGACTAACAACTTACAAGAGTGATAACAGTCCCTGCTCCAGTCCTCATAGCTACTAACGAACTAACTAACTAACGTTGAATATCCACTCATAACTGGACTAATCATCGTAGCGGCACTGGAAGGGTGGTGGTCGTTTGGTATCTTAATTCCATTCAAAAAATAAAGAACAAAGTCGTGAGATAGAGACATTTCAGTTACAGATGAAGGTATCCAGTATTAGGCAAATGAGTTATAAACAGTTGTTCCTAACAACTAATTATGCAACAGCGTACCATTAAAAAGGCATGACAAAAGGTTTGCCTTGTGCCTCTTTCACGTATAATTCAGAAACATCGTCAAGGCCGACGCTTGACAATAAAACTTGTGCCACGAATGGATTTAACATGTTGTGCCACTGACTCTAAATTTTACTTTAGCTTATTTAGCAGAATGTGAAGATGTAGAGTGGCTGGATATGACAATGAACCTTAAATTATCTTTCATGGGCGATTATTTCAGTTTGTGAAACTTTCAGCATTTATGAAAAAATAAAACAATTACACATAAATATGTATAAAAAGGGATTATTAATATACAACAATACAATCACTCCGGTAGACCGAGAGGAACTAATTATTCTTCGGAAGACGGACCTGTAGTTGGCAGTGTACGATGTGATGGAATTAATGAACAAATAGAGGGTAGTTTTATAATTAATTTATGCCATATTACTTGGAACGCATAAATTATAATCATAAGAGTGATCAGGGTTCTTAAAATCTCAATATGCAGACCTAAATTTAAAGATTAAAAATTGTTGACAGTAATAATTTCTGTAACTATGTAACACAGTTTAATTTCAAACTAGTGGCTTATACCTAATAGACACATCCAGTCAAATGTAAATCTTAGAAAGAGCCAGATAATGTAAGTGTGTAGGCTGTTTTATGTTAGAGCAAAAGTTTTGCTTACATACGGCGGAATGTACGAAATTAGGCCTTATGAATACATTCTTGAGGAACTATAAGCATTGTGCTTAGCACAATAAAATGTTCTTGCTTGATATTCAGCCCTTATTACTGTGGGCTCTAGAGTCGCTGAATGGACGCTGTTATGAATCTTTTTGTGCTTAGTACATTATATTATTACTGCTATTTAGGAGCTATTAACTAGCTGGCTAACTAAAAATTTTGCTTAGTAACTTTTGTGTGATTCACTGCAGGTAATTTTTAGGGTACCGTACCCAAAGGGTAACAAACGGAACCCTATAAATATACCTTGGTGTCTGTCTGTCTGTTATAGGGACCTCTTGAGCGGAAATAGACACTAGAAATTTTCATTTTTTTTTAAAGCTGCTATAACAACAAATACTAAAAATAAAAGAGAACTACAAATTAAAGGTGATACCTATACCTACAAGAAATATGTTCTTGGTAAACTTATAACTTTATCTACCCCTAGATGTCATTAGTAGTAGTGTAAAGTAATGAACGAGTTTGTTGATTATTACCTTCAAATAACTTCTACCTCAAACCATGAGTTTAGGTTTCATAGAGCTTACGCTACAGCAAAGCTTGTATAATCAAGTAAGACTGACATATATCTCAGGCCGTTACAGGCTATGTTTACAGGCATTGTTTCCGCAACACACTGAACCATTTCGACGGTCCCTACGTACATAAGAGTAAGTCAAAATTGTCATTTTTTTTTTATTCCATATATGGCTTTAGATTGTCCATACGCACATAACCATATAAGTTTTTTATTGAAATATGATCTATTTTACTGTAAATACAAATCGAACAAGAGAACAAGTGTGATAGTTATAAAGGATTGGTGACGTAGATGCGGTTATCTAAACTTAACGGTTTGTACTGCGTTTTAAATATCGCACGGTGCAAACGCGGTGCAAAGTACATGAAGACATGTCCTACTTGTTTGCCTATACGTGCAATAATTCAGTTTATTTAGGGAATTGTTTTCGTTTACGTTTATAAAGCAGTATAAAAAAATAATTTTATACTTAATTTTTCGTCAAGATCAATCTTTGGAGGCTACCAGTGGTTTAATGCAGACTGATGCAGTTGGAGAAATTTCAGATGGCTAATGAATGAATAAATGAAATGAATGAATAAAGGCAAAGATTGTCATCTTCAGATGGTTGTTCCCAGAGCAAAAGTGAACGAGGTGTTGAAGACTTATCACGATTGTTCTTCGGGAGGAGACCTGGGGATAATAAGAACTCTCACCAAACCAAGGAACGCTTCTACTGGTTGCATTGCCGTGACGATGTAGAAAACTGGTGTCGGCGGTGTCAAAGTTGTTCAGCCGTTAAGGTACCGCAGACTAGAAGCAGATGAAGCTGTATAATGTTGGGGTTCCTTGGGAAAGAGTGGCTCTTGATATAGCCGGACCGTTTCCAGTCACGAATGCTGGAAATCGATACATTTTGGTAGTGACGGACTATTTTACGAAATGACCAGAAGCGTTTGCACTACCCAACCAGGAGGCTATCACCGTGGCAACGACGAAGCTTGTTACCGAAGTGTTCTGCAGATTTGGCGTACCACTAGAGATGCATAGTGATCAAGGACGCAACTTCGAGTCGTAAGTAATTCAATAAGTCTGTAAAGTCATGGGAATACATAAAACTTGGAAGACACCCTATCACCCGCAATCTGATGAAATGTTTGAGAGATTTAACCAAACGTTGGAATGGCATCTGGCAAAAGTGGTGGATAATCATCAGAAGGACTGGGACGAATATATACCACTGTTTCTTATGTCCTATACGACTGCGGTTCATGAGACCACAACAATCACTTCGGCGTACGCTAATTTTGGAAGAGAACTGCGACTGCTAGCCGATTTGCTCTCGAGTGCTCCACCGGATACACCGATAGAAATTACTGACTACGCAAGGGAACTACGGAACACGATGGTTGACGTGTATGAGCAAATCAGAGAAGCAGGATATAAGGCCAGCTAACGAATGAAAACCCGCTTCGACCGACGGGCCAACGGTCCTAGCTTTGAAGAAGGAACCCTGGTCTGGTTACATAACCCCGTTAGATGAAATGGGAAGTCTCTGAACACGGCAGCGATAGTTCAGTTTCGGAAGCGAATCCGAGAGGAGGACCAGAAGAAGAAGAAGAAATAAGGAAGAGCAGCGAATAGAAAAGCGAAGTAAATTGCACAGCGTCGTGTTGAGTCAACGTGTCGTCAGTGTTACCCTATCTAGTGAATAAAACAAAACATCATCTATTGAAGCCGGCCTTTTATTCCTTCCCATCCATTGTCCCTGTGACATTATTAAGAAAAGTTTATAAAAATATCATTAATACATTATTGAACTGTTATTATAAAGTAATATTTATAAGTCTGAAGAAACTGTCATGATGATTAGATAAATAATTTATAATTATACTTTAGAAAATTAATCTTAGGCGCTGACTGGTAAATGGTGACTGAAAATTTAATCTAAAATAAGTGTGATTTTGAATGTTTCAAAATTCAGCTGATTATATTTGTCCTTTTTTACATTCCAAAAAACAGTCCAACTTAATATTTTAAAGCCACGTATAAAGAGTTACGTATCCATTAGCGAATTTTTAATATTTACGGGTAGCTATTTCAGGTATTTAAGATATCCATTTGAAAATAATAACAAATTCCTGTGTTTTCATAAAACATTTACTTAAATTCTATTTTGAAATTTTGTTTTCTTATGTGCGAAGTATAAACGGGTACGTTAGACATACTCGACATGGTATGATTTTAATGGTAGCGTAGAAGCAGTTATCTATCAGTTTTTTCAAGAAATTCATTAAAATATGCGTATATGAATACTAATATAACTTTCCTAAAGCTAATTAAACAACATAAAGAAAATTGAAACTATAATTATAAATATATTTTTTTCTAGAGCGGTTTGAAGTTTTATTTCACTCTCCTGTAAACCTCGGTTTTTGACATATCCCTATCTACGTAGGGACCGTCGATTTGTTCGTGGGCATTGGACGCATAGAGAAAATGATGGTCAGCCATTGTTTGAACCTGTAGGGATTATGGACGAGTAAATTCTTTTTACGCTTGATTTTTACCCTCTTATGTTTGTTTATTATTTACTTTTTAAGTGTAATAACGTTTATCCGTCTGTACTTATTAACTACTGAAATTAGAAATATAAAATTTGGATTTGAGTCTTTTTATGACGTAGGGACGCACAATGGAAGGGTAATAAATAAATAACGCTACACACTCATAGCCCCACATTAGGTACCCTGTGTCGTGGGCGCCATGGACAATACACAAGACAAGACCACACATACCCAGACCGAGAAGAGAAATTTGAACTCATCATTAAAATTTTCGCCTCGCTAAGAATCGAATCCTTCGAACAGTTCCGGCGTGGTGACCATTGTGCCATACGGGTCAGCAGCCGCGGGCAAAGGCTCGAGTATGTCATAAAAAGAAAATTGTTATGTCCATAGTCACTTATTGCGCCTATTAATAAGTATCAACGTATTGCAGATGTGCGAAATTCATCACATATTTAAACGATAAATACAATTTCACCGAAGTAATTAATAATTGATTATTTCCAACAGCCCTAATTAACATTAAATAAAAGGATTATTTTGTTTACTTACATTTCAGTCGGTTCAAATTAAGTTTATTCATAGTAAAATTATCGTACAATTTGGTGCCCGGAATTATTTTGTCGCGGAACACTTTATACATGAATATTGAATTAAGTTATTTTAATTAAGAACAGTTTTGTAACAATATTTTATTGAATGAATACAAATTCAACTTAAATAAACAAAAGCTATCCTCAAGTTTCCTTTGTTTCTGAAAAAGAGACATTCTTCCCAAAGATTTAGAATCTAAATTGGCTATTATTTTGACATTTTTACAAACACAAAAATGTAAATTCATGACATATTTTATTTCATGTAGGTATGTATTTATCAAAACACTTAACTTGACGTGAACTTATGTCGCTTATACAAGAACTTTTTTCCAAAGCTTTAAACGTTAAACGTGTGTTGTAAAAATTAAATATTGGCAGCATTGAATCCTCCATCCCTTTCCTTGCAATCCGCAATTCCCTATCTATACACACGAAGGAAGAGGAAGGGCAGTCAGCTGCCGAAGACCAGAGGTGACGGACCACCCATAATACATACTAACTTGAACGGAACCAGTTGAGGACTAAAATGATCACCTCTAAAAAGTATAAATAACTGGATTTCCAATTCCAACCGGAATTAAAACAATTATTACACGGTAGAAGTGGTACTAGGTACCGTGGCAGACGGTGGTAGGTACAACCCCGAGTGAATCCTACACAAATTTCTAATTCATGAGCATTCTCAGTTTAATTCAAATCAAACCAAACCAAACCCTTTATTTACCAACTGCAGGATAATATTTCACAGGAAAGTTTCGCCTGCTCCCCTAAACCATATAATGACACCATGTTGCTGAATAACGGCTCATAAACGGAAATTGGAGCGTCGCTCGTACCTATCTGTTGTAAATTACGTCCATGGTCCGGAGTACAACACATACGAGATGTTTCACGGGATAATTTACAAGAATTCACTGCGATGTTCAATCAAAATGTTTTGTTTGAATTGGTAGCTTTTTTACCCGGCTGCACGACGAACTCAAAGATGAAAAGAGAAAACTGAACATATGGTACATATTTCGGATTCTTTTCGACTCAATTAATTTGTGGTAGGCTTAGAGTACAAATAAATAAAATTGGAGTGTATGTTTGTAATATTAAATAACCGTTTTTTTACTACATGCATAACATGGATGTGTGTATTAATCAAGCTATTGTTATGTTATGTGAAATGAAATAATAGCTGCAATTCTATATAATTACTAGCTGACCCCGCGAACGTTGTCCCGCCATATATGTAGATACAATAAGCGCGATTTAAATTTTATGGGTGGGGGTAGGGAAGTGAAAATTTAAGTTTATTAACGCCCTTAATGCTTAGGGGTATGAAAAATAGATGTTGGCCGATTCTCATACCTACTCGATATGCACACAAGATTACATGAGAATCGGTCAAGCCGTTTCGGAGGAGTATGGTAACTAACATTGTGACAAATTTTACTGTGATTTTCTAAGGTCTTGTGATTTCCATTAACCTTCTAATTTGTTTTATGCGTTGCAGTTCGTAGCCTTAAGGTAACAAACAAACCATCGCGTAAGCACAACAACAAAGTGCTTTAACAGAGAATTTAACTACAATTAAGGTAATAAACATTAAATTGAAGCAACATTTAAAAGGATTTACAATTGCAGTACGACGTGTCAACACGTCGATACGTTGGGGAGCAAAGCCGGGTCAATAATTTTGCCCGGTCCGTTGTACCCCACGCGAATGCTACTACCATTCGAATGTTTCGATATTCTTTTTGCCCAAATTTATAGCTTAATTACGTTGAAATTGCAAGCTGCTCCTTTTTCGAGCAGTTTTTACTGCCGTGTCTCTTGGGTGATGTATTGGGAGTATAATTTTAAAGTATATTTTTAAACTGAGCTGTTAATTACTTGTGCTAATAGATGTTGTTTTTTAAGTTCGTAGAGGAAGAAATACTTAGTTCTATTTCAGATTGCAAGATTTAAATCGAACATACATACAAACATTGCAAGTGAAATAAAATCTTTTAACTAATAAAGGCGTGTTAAAAAGGTTCTTCAAAGCTGAACAAATTAATATTTCAAGCATAGCTATGAACATTTTCAATCAGGTAACCGCTCCAACAAAAATATCAATAAAGTAAAATTATTTAGGAAATATGATGGTACAAACAGACATACGTGTACGCGCATTGAGGGTTAGAAATCAATAAAATTTGAAAAGGAAGTATCTGGAATTGTGCACTGCACTATAATTGTTGTAAACATTTTACGTCATTGGTACTTTTTTTAAAGCTTTTAGTTTACTTGCATTGTGTGTTACTTTGTCAGATTATCTACCCCGTAGTCCAGTTGGTAATGACCCTGCTTGCAAAGCGAGGAGTCCCAAGTTCGATTCTCAGCCAGGGCAGATATTTATGTGACGGATGAATATTTGTGTTGTCCATGCCACCCGCGACAGGAAATCCTAGTGCGGGGACATGAGTGTGTACGCGTTTATTTATTTATTGTGAATTTGTTAGCTAAATAAAAAAAAATGAGAAAAATCTATTGGTTCGAGATGAGGTAACTCCTCAACTACAATAACACAGACTCCAGTGTGAACCGTACCGTGATAATATTTTTGCTTTTCATTTCGTAATTAATATAGAATATTATTAATGAAACGTACATCTTAGTAAGTATATAGTTTATATGTCTAATGACTTATTTATATTTTGTTTTTTATTTAAACTACAAGCGTGATAGCATGTAATAACAAGATATCACAAGACATAAAGAAGTCTATTACATAAACATCTATCCCAACAGGGAATCCAATACGCCCCGCTCGTCAAGCACCTATCAACCTATTTTAACTACAAATTCGTATTGCGGCGTTACCGCGGTACATAGGAACACATGTCATCATTAGCGCTAATACAAATACACCGCCACTTAATAATTCAATACCCGGAAGCAATTATACGTTATATTAATAGGAATATAGTAGACGGAATCTAAAGCTCTTACTCAACGAGAGAGAAATAGTATTATTACAATAATTAATAGTGTAAACGCAGGTTATGTAATTACGTTTTTTACGTAGGTCCAAAATTTCCCTTCAACGTCGCCAGTTTTTTAACTTTTATAAATCTTCATTTAACAGACAAGTTTTGAAAGTAATTTGCAATATTTGTGGCAATTTTTTTCCGCCCGCCGTCGTCGAAACTGAGTCCAAAACAATTTATTTCTTATTATTTATTTTATATTATTTATTATTTATTTTCTAATAGACCAACTATCTGAGAGTAGCTCATTTGTGGACTCAGCAGCTAAAATAAAAGCATTGAGACATTGAGAGAGTCTACTTTCCGAAAAATAAAACAAAGCTCAAAATCTCGACTTCGGTGACACTTTTACTTAAGTGATTTGTTGAGATCTGGACGCTCAAGCTATCTTTCATTTAATTTTATCGTATAACTTATGGGACACCCTGTGTATATAGTACTGTTAAGTTTTATTTCAAGTATGATGACGATTGGTTTGGTTTATAACAATCACAGCTGATTCCACGGATTGTAATCCATGGGCAGCCATGACTACTTACATTACTACTACTACATTGATACGTTGGCTCGTTTATGTAAGAAAAACACTTTAAAAATTACAGGCAACAAATATTTCACTACGATACATCTCGACATAGCACATCAATAATTATTCAATCACATCCATACCGAGACGTATCAGCAATCGAGCGTGCATAATATAAGAACACCATTCAACGGGTATTATTTACGCCAACACGTAGTTAATTCTCCGCACTGAATCAACTTTATCATTACCTACTCGTTGGTTTTCATTACCTGTTTCTTAAATAATCATTACCTGTTTTTTATTTATCATAACCCGTACCTCCTTCGCTATTATCTCTTCATTGTTTAGCTACGGTCGATTGCAGGATATTTAAGACAGGCTTTGGATAATAAAATTGTGAAGTTGAAATTAATGTTCTGTTATTTTCAAAGCAATATACAGCTTCTCATCGCTACGGGGCGGGAATTATGTAAACATTAAACCTAAGCAGAAAATTATTATAACTACTATATTTTAAAGATTAGTAGTATAAGGGTTCAATAAGATTTGAACTAAGCATTCTAACTAAGTCCAACTTAATTGAGTTATCAAGTGTAATAAAACCAACAATAGTTATAATTGACAGTGATTAAATAATGCCCAAAGACTATGCTCAAGTAAACACAAACCAAAAAGATTCTGTCTTTACCTTTAGATATAACACGCACATATAAAATGGATTTTTCTCCTATTTTCACTGAATTATTATTACAGCTTTTATTACTTTTAATTAGCGTAAGTACACTTTTTAAGAGGCGTCCATCTCAGTTTTCAATGGTAGCAATATATCTGTGATTGAATTAGAACGGGACTCTTAGGTACCTACTAATAATAATAGACTAACAATAATAGTCCCTGCCACACTCCTCATACCTACTCATGAACTGACCAACTAACGAATTAACGTTATTAATAATAATCTTTGTTATTATTAAGGAATTAAGGATGCCATCGATAAGGTTATTAAGGAATTAAGGATGCCATCGATAAGGTTATTAAGGAATTAAGGATGCCATGGATAAGGTTAGCCATCCTTGTCTGGATTTAAGTCTGATTCTGGATCGGTCCCAGTTTTAATGGGCGACACCAATGGGGTTATGCTGCATGTTCGTTTGCAAATCTATAAAAAAAATGTAGCAGAAAATCCATCACAAAACAAAACAAATGTATTACCCGTAATATTTAAACATTTTATACCTCACATATTTTAGTTTCCGTTTACATAATCGCCTTCTCAAATTACAAAATACTACGTAGTTTTGGACTATCTAATAGCTACTCGTATTATCATTACCGTAAATTTTATTATAGTTTCACATGGGTAGGTAGGTATCCTTAAAATTAAGTATTCCTATTTCACATAAACAAAGTTCTAGCGTTATTGTTAGAAACTTTATAGCCACGTTGAATATTTCAAACGTCCGCCAACGGAACGGTCCCGACGCGGGTCAACCGACCCTTTGGTTATAGGATAAGGGAAGCTACTTTAGTACTCGAAAAAGGGTTTTCTGTGTAATATACCCTTATTATAAAAACGTTAGTTTAGCAGTCAAATGTAAATATTATCGTCGTACTTAAAATACACAGTAGTTTTGTATGTAAAGTTTAGGTTGTCAAAATAATTTAAACCCCTAGGTTTAACATTATTTTAAAGTTTGGGCCTAGTCAGCGATTCAGTTCGAATATTACTAAAAAAGAATACTTTGCTTTTATGATTAGGGACATCAAAGCCTATGTTTTATTACTTTTATCCCCCACCCCCCGCCTATAAGTTTTTAGTGCTCACAGAGGCATTACGCCAACTTTGAGGATAACTGATGAAGAGATTGATATTACCTACTTTTGCTACGTAAACATAAAGTGTACCTAATCCATACTTATACGTATAATATAATTATATACACATAATTTTATGTTTTATAATATTATAAATACGAAAGTTTGTGAGGATGTATGGATGTATGTTTGTTACGCAAAAACTACTGAACCGATTCAGATGAAACTTTATATTATAATAGCTTATATATTAGAATTACACATAGGCTACAATTTTGATTTTGTAACTAATTAACAACCAATTACGAAGTGATTATGTAACTAGGCGTGACGATTCATTATGTGAAAGGCATGCGAGTGACAATACAAACGAATGAATGAAACCCCAAAATAAAGCATTGCAAACTGTATATCCCTAGTGAATATTTCAAAACGTCCGGTAACGTAAGTTACCGGATCCAGGGCGGGCAAGGTCAACTATCCCTTATTCCGTAAGCGTTGTTTATCAAACGGATTTGACAATGACGGGACCTAATCCAAGGAAGGTAGTTTCGCGTCCTATTGGAATTGTATTACAAAATTCCTAATTCAAAAATTGTTCTTCCTGGGATATTGTAACATCGAATGAATTCTACGTGACGACTTTTGCTTCTGGTGTTTACTATTTTGAGCTGCAAATAATCACAATGAAATACTTAAGTACCCAGGTGCCTACTTACTAATACTGTTACTTACTATATACTTACTAATACCAAACCGTAACAAACGCACAGGAAACAGGCTAACATCCTTAAAATCATCGGTTTATCTTAATCCGGCGACTATCATTACAAACCTTGACAGTAATCAAAATATGAGATTCCTTATTTTACTAATATGAAAGATAGATAAATCTAAGTAACTATGTAAATTAAGTTAGAGATAATTGAATTGGTATTTGAAATTCACATTTAGTTTCTTAATTATTTTTCATTTCGAATTATCCTTTAGGATCGATAACGATTTAAAGTTTTTTACTGATACCTATCTGTTTACTATTTTCCTTTGGTAAACACATTCTCCTCTGCACTAGACTATTCAAATACATTAAAACTGTAACAGTTCCATATAAAAACAAGTTAAATGACGTGCGTTAAAACTTTATATTCACGTTGAATATTCCAGAAGTTCGCTAACAAGAACGGTCCCACTGGCACGAAAGGTCAACCGACGACCGTACACCGTAAATATCGTTTATCAAGGATAACGGAACGTTTTTCTAGGCGTTTCAACGTAATTCTTTTTTTTCTCGCCTTCAACCGGAGTAATTCGGTTGGAAAGTGGTTGAGTTGGAGTGATGCTGTCTGGATGAGTTTAATTGAGACAATACATATTTAGGTTAGAAATCTCAAGCATCAGTTTTTTTAATGTATCATTTTTGAACGACAATTTTATTGGTAATTTTTATTTTAACAAAGTTTGTAAATTCTTTGCAAAAATTCCATCTGATGATCCTGGATTTGATTCCCTGCTGGGAGAGACATTTATGTGACAGATAAATTTCTTCTCAGGTTGTGGGTGTTAGCGATGTTTTAATTATTTGTATTGTCCATGTCACCTGCTACACAGGAAATCCTATTGCGGGGATAAGTGTCTAAGCGTTTATTTATTTAGTTGTACACAAAAAAATTGTAAGCCTAATATGGTAAAGTGAACCCTGCTTCGAAGATACATTTTAGTTGTGGTTGTACCTTCTGGACTTTTGGGTGACATAAAACGCCTCCAACATACGTCAGAGCCAACCCACTGTTACCTCGTAGCGACACTAGTACTATAAGGTACTTCACAATCATACACGCTACGAATTTAATCTAATTAACAGCCGATCCTGTTAATGGTTGAGCCCAATTCATCCAGCCAGTTCAAAGTTAAAAGCTCCCGCTGTAAATGAAGGATTCTATTTATTAAAAAACTTTTATGTTCTTAAGAAAGAGAGCATAAAAATTTATGACGAAAAAGTTAAAAGGGTATTGTAAAAGGCATGAGTTTTAGATCAAAGCAAAATGCCGAGGAAAGATTCGTTTGACATACAATATGGTTGTTCAGACGTCAATAGAAATTTAATAAAATATAGGTATATTTTATAGAACAGTACAAAACAATAAACTACATATTTTGCAAAACAGAATTAAATAATTTCAGATATTTACGTTATACTGGGGAGAAGATTGGCAAATTTTTAAACCTTACTTACATGGAATTAACTTACTTGGAATTGATAAAAATTATTAAAGAATACCAATACAAATTAAAGAACATAATATATTGTATTATCTGTATAGGTACTTATATAATACAAATATTACAAGTACAGATATTACGTGTACTTAACATTAGTACGACTAGCTACAAAGCGGTTGTCATACAGTACGTTCCGACATTAACGGGTCTATTTTAAGCGGATGAAGTTGTTTAAACTGTAGTGTTTAGCAAACCCAATACAAAGCTGACACTCGTGAACTCACCCGAAGCAATTCATTACTTACTACGATGAAATAAATTAAAGGATGAATAATTAGTACTTCTGACACAATATTACAGTTTCATCCGTTTAAAATATGAAGAGACCCTCACGTACCGAGTTTAATTTACATAATTGTGTCACGTCCACATATAAGTTCTATCTACGTGCCGTGTTTGCGCGAATAAATAGTAATAAATAGGTAACTAGAAATATCAGCTGTGAATTCAAGCGAAACTAATTATACTCCTTGATAGTGTTGTATATTAAGTATTTTATTTTCTAAGATGAAATCGGTACCCTTCCCAAATGAATTTCAAATTTGGATCCATTTTTATTAAGTGTGTGTTCAAAAATCTATGAAAATTGGAGAAACAAAGTTTTAACGTATACCGTATGTATTTATTATAACATGTACCTATTATTATTTTTATATTTAAAAGATATTGCTTTTAATGTATTAAGTACTTAAAAACGTGACCAACTCATTAGTTGGTCATGAGCTAACTACTTTGCTAGCCAAATTTATATCTTAAATGAATATTCTAAATGAAAAATTATAATAGAAACCTATTTTTATGATTTTCAAATTACTATTCCATGATATGATTCCCCACATCACGTAGTTTGTTGTCTTTAATTTTTCCTTTTCACAATATGCCGTCTGGTTGTCGCCATAAGTATTTTAATTATTGTGATGTAATTAGTGATAATCTCAAGATGAAGATCCTCTAAATTGATCCACTGCCAATTAATATTTTTTAATTCCGGGCTGATCCACTGTAAGCTTTTAATTCCGGTCTGATCCCCTATTTTTTTAATGGATAAGCATTTACGGGGATCAGACCGGAATAGAAAATAATTTAAAATAAAACTAATCCCCTTTGGGTATCAGTTTTAGGGATCCGAACGGAATAACTAAGGCAAATAGATTGACCTAACAATAATCAAAATCGGCCCACGCGTTTGGTCTATAGAGCGCCACTTAAGAATAAAACTAGGTACATAATCATCATCATCGCAACACATAACTGTTCCGTTGCTGGTCACTGGTCCTCTCGCAACAAAAATAAATACCTACATATTGTTAAATATTTAAATACCTCTTTACGTCGGGTAAAGACAAGAAAAGAAAAGAAATAATATGAACTGCGAGCTGTGCCCGCGACTTCGTCCGCGTGAAATTTAACAAAAAAATCTAAAATAAAAGTAGCCTAAGTTACTCCTTATGACATCAGAAATATGCTAGTGAAGTCCCGTCAAAATCGGTCCAGCCATTCCAGAGATTAGCTCAAACAAACAGACAGACAGACAGACAAAAATTGTAAAAAATGTTATTTTGGTAAGTATGCACCGTGTATAGGTACATCCATATGTATTTAGTAATAAAAGCGTATTAAAAAGCAGTTACTTTATTATTACAAACAGACACTCCAATTTTATTTACTTGTATAGATTTTCGAATAGACTGGATTCGAATGTTACGTGCTTAACATACAAACTACTGAGCATGTTTTGACAATTAAGTAAAAGAAAACTAAGTATTATAATTGTAACAAGGAATTACTTCTCTTTCATTTTATATTTTTAGGCACAAATTTGCACAAATTTTACACATTTCTTATTTCCTTTTGGTCATTGAAACCTAAAAAAGCTGAGCGAAAATAATAAACTTACTTTCGGGACCTAATTATATCCATACACAAACGATGCTTGAAACATAAAATATTACTCCCCCAAATAGGGTTCCTCGCAAAAATAAATTACAGTATAAATTTCCTTTTTACAAATTGACTTTGTCTGGAAAAACTCAATGAACGAAATAAGCTCCTCCTATCTGTATATTATCGTGGATTCCTAAATCCAACCAATAAAATTAGTCCTACTGCGAGTAGCTTCCTAGTGATGTATCGAAGACATGTCGATGGTTTGATTGAGTAATTTATAGCTTGAACATAATAATTATCTTTTTTATGGTACTAAAGTAGCTTAGGTTAGAACACGACTCAAAAGGGGACTAGCATATTTAGTCCGGTTAGAAGACGGTGTTAGAGCATTAGTTGGTTACTTTGTTAGTAAGTATGAAGACATGGACTTTTAGTGATAGTTAGTCTAGTCAGTAATAGTAAGAGTTTCGTTAGATAATTCGGTCACAGATGCGTTCCTACTTACAGCTTACAACTACTTACCTTACCTTACCACTACCGCTAGGTGGTTCTTATGCTCGTTTGTCGGCGATATATATCGGATTTTTATTTGGATTACTGTAATTATCTTCCAGATATCCAAATATTAGTAAAACAAAAATAGGAAGGGTGGTAATTAAATCTTAATTTCATATAATGAAAATAACGGTATCTATGATTTAAACAGAAGTCATTAGAATAATTACTGGCTCTATTTTATTTCCGTGAAGAATTCTTGGCTAGCTACGACCGTTTTGTTTGAGTCAGCCGCCAAAATACTCGTGTTTCGGCTGGGGTTTTGATAGCCAGTACTTTCTCTGTCTAACTCCTGTCTTCTGTTCTGGCCGACAACGTATCAGTGATGCCTTTGGTGTTTCTGATGTTATGGCGATGATAACCGCTTACCAACAAGTGGCTCGTCTGCTTGTTTAACGGCTATTTACGCAAACTACTCTAAGTAATGTAGCTGTTACAATACGTTTTGTTGGAGCTGTGGTTAATCAACGAGGTAGTCAATATTTGCTATATTACCTAAACCTAAACTATTAATGACAGGGTTATACATCTGTTGGTTTCTTCATTTTAAATGGAATTTATATAATAAAAACATCCTCTTGAAATGTGGTGCCCGAAGTAGCTTAACTCGGTCTTCATCATCATCATTGCAAGTCATAATTGTTCCACTTCTGGGCTCGGGTATACTCATATAATGTAAGAGAGACAGGCCATAGTCTTTCAGAACATTAAGCATTACTCTTAGGTGTTCAAGTTTCCTCACGTTATTTTTCTTCACCAAAGAAAGTGATAAATAATTAGTTTCTAATACGCAATTTGAAAATTTAAAGTACGCGTAGGATTGAGCCCAGCCCTCTATTTGGGAGTCCAACATCACCACTTGACTATCACTGCTTCGCTAACTTGCTAACTTGGTTGATGTCCTAAAATTGACAATAGCGGACGTGTTATTATCACTTCCCAGTAATCTTCAGTAATTAGTAACGTCACCGAAGTCTAATTATGTCTCTGCTGTGTTATAATTAGCTGGAAAGCATATAAATTAATCAAGTCTCTATGCGTGTTGGATGCAAACAAACGATTTGTCTCCGATTAGCTCGTAAGCTTCAGGTAATGAGGTAACTGAGGTAATAACGTTCAGTGCAATAATTACGATTAAGATGTTTCACGTCAGATCTTACCTTCGAGATAATCTGGACATAATTACATTGTGTTAATAAACTGTGTTTACGAATGTGATAGAGAATTATATGTTACTAGATTTTGCTCGCGTCTTTGCCCGCGTGGTTGTCGGATACTACAAAAAGCCGTTAAAATTATCCCAAGGAAAAGTATTATCGTGATAATATACTATCCTAAGTATATCTTTTCCCGGGCTTCAAATACTCCAAAGCAAAGATAGCATACAGACAGAGTTAATTTTGTATTTACGATATTAGAACGGAATAAGAGATATTTTGCTCTGGCAGAAATAGTGAAGGTTGTACGGCTTGAATGGTGAATTTTAATTCATCATCATCATCATCATCACAACCCATAACTGTCCCACCACTGCTGGGCACGGGCCTCCTCTCACAGTGTGAGGGGTATAGGCCATAGTCCACCACGCTGGCCAAGTGCGGATTGGTGGACTTCACACACCTTTGAGAACATTATGGAGAACTCTCGGGTGTGCAGGTTTCCTCACGATGTTTTCCTTCACCGAAGCAAGTGATAATTAAATTTTAATACGCACATAATTTTTGAAAATTAGTGGTGCGTGCGGGGTTTGAACCCGGAACCTGCGGTTCGGCAGTCCAACGTTCAACCACACCGCTATCACTGCTTTTAATTATTTCAAGTTTAATAATGATTCGTTCATTCAATCAGTTACATACTCGTAAATATCTGTTAACTTACCTACCGTATTAAAGTTAAACTTTACGTAAGCACAAAGTGTAAATAAAAGCTTGTAAATACAATATAAAAATAAGTGTCGATATAGTTGTCACATCACTATTTCTTTATCGTACAACAACCAATCGCCGCATCCTTGTGACGTATTTCCCTACATTCATCTCAAGCCAATTTATTCCTATGGAACCTAAATCAACTGGAGTGCAGTATCATTTAAAGGCCCCGAATTCCTGATTCTGAACTAAGTATATGTTATGGACCAAGTGATTAATAGGAAATTGTAAAAAAAATCCGCGCATGAGAGGGCAATCTGATTACAATTATTAAAATAATCAATTCGTCCGGGCATTATTTATAATGTTTATAACCCATGACGCAGAGTGATTGGGTCGGGTTTAAAATAGTGACACCTCGACCTGGCATTGTAATGGCTTTTGAGAACCCAGGCGAAGCCCCCTATAAGTTGTCCACAGATACACTTTATATTATAATGTCTTGGTGTAGACGTCAATTCAAAATAAGTAAAAAATATCCACTTGACGAAAGAATAAAATTTCTATTTGTTTAAGTTAGGACTGTTAGTTGTTGTTAGTAATAGTCCAGTTAGTAATCATTAGTAAGAGTCTCAGTCAGTCATTCATAGAGCAACTAAATGGTAATTCAAAAAAATTGTAACCGAATCATTGCAAGGAGTTCCTCAATTTACGATAGTTAGTCCATTCTACTTAACCATAAAGCGGAAAGCGATACAAATAAAACGCACCAAAACGGTCATCACTTAAATTAATGGTGTTCCCATTTAGCAAAACTTCGGCCAATTCCAACAGCATTTGGACCCGCAACGAGATCTACATCTAAATCTGACGCATATATCCACATTCAGTGTTCGGTGACCACGGATTGATGAGAATCCGGTAGCTTAGAACAAAAAATATTGAAGCCATTTATTTGAATAAGGGTTTAAGTTATGAAAGCCAGCAAGTACACAGGAATATTAAACATTAGTGAATGAGTTACGTTGTGATAATTGTTACTTGCTTACATTTATTCAGTCAATGAGATGGGATTTTGTTAATTATTGAGGAATTTATGGCGAAAAGGACAAAAATTATTCGATCATCCATTAATAGATATGTAGTAAGTATATTAAAATTTATATCTGGCTATATACACCAGGGTCGATAATTTTTAAAACCAAAAAAAATAATAGTAGGATGAAACCCAATAGAAAAGGAGGGGAATATTATAAAAATGAAAGGAAAAATAAATTACGGGCGATCTGAGGTCGGGAAGGGGATGGGGGTGAGTTTTTAAGGGTAAAAAACGGTTTTTCTCGATTTCCGGCAAAACTAAAAGTCCTATCGAAAAAAGTCAAATGGCAAAGTTGTAGGTAATAAAAAGATCTAAAACTTTTGTATTTACACTTTTTTCACATAACCTCAAAATTTATGTGAAAAATCCAAAAAACCAAGTTTTTGGTTTTTTATTTTTATCTTTTACAAATATTTTTTTTTAACGAAATTTGGTGAAAACTTACCTTTTTATGTCCCAAATACGCTGTAATTTATTTGATTAAAAATATTTATTTTTTCACCTTATTTTGAATTAATATCGAAAAAACACCCTAATTTTCAATCGAAAATTCACCCGTCAAAATATCAGCTTTTTTCAAAAAGTTGGTATGGTTTCTGTTCGTTGAAATCTCTACTTTCCGATGGTGAAAAAAAAAATATATGTTACTACAGTAAATCTTCTCAGAAAATGCAAAAAATCAAAAATCAAAAATAATTAGTAGATTAGTAGATGCTTTATTCTGATTACGTTATTCATTACAATATTTTTAAACACATTAATCTTATCATTCATAAATACCTTATCTTCAATTCTAATCACTTATCCATTAGTTTTTGTCTTTTTGATGGCATTTCTTCATCGTTAAGATTCGTCAAACATCTCTGATTCTAGTAGATCTTCGAAATCTTCATGACTATCACCTTCTTCCTCTCCAACATTATTTCCAGACTGCGTTGGTTCTTCTTCCACAATTTCTTCCGAATCATTAACTTCCTCGTAGGTTTCTTCTTCAATATTGGAGCAATTTTCAGAACCATGACAGTTTGAACATAAATGTGTGCATTTTAAACCATGTTTTCGGCAACCACATTTTAAACTGTTACATCCAGTTTCACAGCTGCAGCAAATAGTTTTGAGCAATATTTCCGGAATTAATTCTTTTTGTGTAAATTTGGGCATAATTCCACGTTGAAATTGCTTCCAGCCCCAATCTGTTGCTGTTAGTTCGTTACCCAACCAATTTTCGAATTCAAGTTTGTTTTGATTTTTTGCATTTTCTGAGAAGATTTACTGTAGTAACATATATTTTTTTTTTCTCCATCGGAAAGTAGAGATTTCAACGAACAGAAACCATACCAACTTTTTGAAAAAAGCTGATATTTTGACGGGTGAATTTTCGATTGAAAATTAGGGTGTTTTTTCGATATTAATTCAAAATAAGGTGAAAAAGTAAATATTTTTAATCAAATAAATTACACCGTATTTGGGAAATAAAAAGGTAAGTTTTCACCAAATTTCGTTAAAAAAATATATTTGTAAAAGATAAAAATAAAAAACCAAAAACTTGGTTTTTTTAATTTTTCACATAAATTTTGAGGTTATGTGAAAAAAGTGTAAATACAAAAGTTTTAGATCTTTTTATTACCTACAACTTTGCCATTTAACTTTTTTCGATAGGACTTTTAGTTTTGCCGGAAATCGAGAAAAACCGTTTTTACCCTTAAAAACTCACCCCCATCCCCTTCCCGACCTCAGATCGCCCGTAATTTATTTTTCCTTTCATTTTTATAATATTCCCCTCCTTTTCTAATGGGTTTCATCCTACTATTATTTTTTTTCACTTTTTATTATTTTTCAAGGCTTCTACCCTGGTCTAATAACTATAGGTACATAATATACCTAAACTAAAATTTTGTAAATTGTTACAATAAAATGTGGACTTAAAATAGCTTGTAATATTTTTTGTGTTGTTATTTTTAAATGGTTAATAGGAGTATCTACTAATTTTATATGCATACGTTTCCGTTTTATAACTACAGTATTAGAAGTTGGTATTAACCCTAGATAGCTAACGTTCGTCAAAATGACGAACATCTAATAAATATCTTTCTCTCCCTTTCTAATGGTTTTACCTACACATTCGCTGATTCGAGCCAACTTAGTGATCGCTAGACTACGTCGCGTGGTGGTCGCGTTTAGCCGGTAAGTACTTTTGTTTATGAGATACCTACTGCATACTCGTCATTTTGACGAATGGTTAGCTTATGCGTAACTTTTCAACCTGTGCTTTGTGTTGATTTTTGTTATTTTTTTTTTTTAGTTATACCGTTGATAGTGAAGAATGGCTGCGAGGTTGATCACAGATGAAGACATAGTTCGTGCGTTAGAAGATGACGATTATGTCAATACAAATGATGTTTTTTCTGATAGTGAAAATGAGGATGGTTTGTTGGCCGATGACATGGAAAGTGACTTTCACGACGAACCCTCGGACACTGAAGAAACACAAGTAAGTCTTCCTTTAGATATTGAAAAGGAACAAGAAAGTTCACCTTCCAATGCTCTTCCTCTCAGTGACAATTCTTCATCGGCTTCCAACTACATTATCCACTTGACTCAAGCCAATATTCGAGGCAAAAATCGTCACGTGTGGGCAACTAATAAAGGACACACTTCTTCCCGAACTTCTATGATAAATATCGTTCGCACGGCTAGAGGACCAGCCCGTTCAGTCAAAAACATAACAGATCCTTTTGTTTTATTTGGTTCCTTTATGACAGACGAAATATGTGAGGAAATTTTGCAGTGGACCAATGCTGAAATCGCCATAAAGAAACAAAGCTATGAGACTATTACATCAACCCAAAACGAAACATGCAAGGAGGAACTCAACGCTCTCTTCGGTGTTTTATTATTAGCAGCTGCGTTGAAAGATAACCATCTTACAAGTGATGAATTGTTCAACACGTCTTTCTGCGCAACCCGATACATCTCGTGTATGAGTCGAGAAAGGTTTGATTTCCTCATAAGATGCCTTAGGTTTGATGACAAGGCTATAAGATTAAGAACCTTGCAGTCTGATCCACTCACACCAATCCGAAACATATGGAACTTACTGATGATTCAATGCCGAAACAATTACGTTCCTGGAACTAACGTTACTATCGATGAACAATTGCTAGCATTTCGTGGACGGTGTAAATTTAAAATGTACATCCCTAACAAGCCTGCTAAGTACGGTCTTAAAATTGAAATGATGTGTGACAGTGGGACCAGGTACATGATAGACGCCATGCCTTATCTTGGAAAAGGAACAAATACTGAAGGAGTGCCCCTTGGTGAATATGTTGTCAAGGAACTAACACGGAGTATTTATGGCTCAAACAGAAACGTAACCACTGACAATTGGTTCACATCCATCCCATTAGCTAAACAACTGCTACAACAACCTTACAAATTAACAATAGTCGGAACTTTGCGGGCTAACAAAAGAGAAATACCGGAAGAAATGAAGAACAGCCGAGGTAGAGCGATTGGCACTTCCATGTTTTGTTATGATGGGCCACTAACTCTCCTATCATTCAAACCGAAGCCAAGCAAAATGGTATATTTATTGTCTTCATGTGACGAAGAAGGAACTGTGAACCCAACATCTAAAAAACCACACATCATAGAATTTTACAATGCCACAAAAGGCGGCGTAGACACATTTGACCATATGTGTTCAATTATGTCGTGTAGTCGTAAAACCAACAGGTGGCCCATGTGCATGTTTTACGGCATGCTCAATATATCGAGTATCAATTCTTACGTCCTATATTGCCATAATGTCTTAGTGTCTGGAGGTAAACCACTGTCACGAAGAAGCTATATGAAACAATTGCATGAACAACTCGTTGAACGTTGAATTCGACTTGAAATACCAACAATGCCTCGAAGAATAAAAGACAAAATAAGAGATGTATTGGGTTTGAACCATGAGGAACGCGCTGAAGTTCAAGTTCAAATTCTTGAACAACCTGATCCTGGTAGTTCTCTGATACCTGAAAATGCCTCAACAAGGAAAAGGAAAAGCTGCAGTTTGTGTTCCTATAAGAAAAGGCGCATGACAAAGAATCACTGCAATAGTTGCAGAGTTCCCATTTGTGGCGAACATACAGTCAACTTTTGCCCAACTTGTGCCAAAAAAATTTAAGTGATTTGATACTTACGATTAATTTTAAGCTTTTTACTTTATTATAATATAAGAAAAAGAAGAAATTTCTAAAAAATAGTTCCTAATTTAGTAATTGTAAGATTTAGTGCCTTATTGATCTCAAAGAAACATGTGCCATTTATGATTTGTGATTTATTACCTAAAAGTTAAATAAATAATATTCATTTATGTAATAAATATCTTTAATTTATATCCCATATTACCTATGAGTATAATAAACCTTATTAAAATAACATACAATTTAAAAATCACGTTTAAAAAATGGTCGTCAAAAAGTCGAATGGTTAGCTTATCATAGAAGTTTAGGAACGTTAGCTATCTAGGGTTAAACTACCATTAAAATAATGAAATATGGTATTTTATGTAACATCAACTTTAAATATTAAATGCGTTTTGCCCTCATAAAGATTGATTAAGTGTTTTTTTATGCCACACCATAAAAAATAACCAAAAAAAATTTGTTCAATAATTGAAAAAAAAAATTTTTTAGGGTGGACAACCCTTAACATTTAGGGGTATAAAAAATAGATGTTGGCCGATACTCATACCTACTCTATATGCACACAAAATTACATGAGAATCGCATGAGCCGTTACTAAGTTCGTACTTATTAGGTATAAAAAATTGAGGATTGTTATGATATAAAGTTATACATACATACTGAACTTTACTTATGGATAAAACGCTACGGTTTTTAGCACTCATAATTATTGTGGAATATCTATTGTTGTCCATCCTCTAAATAAACGAATATAAACGAATAATTTTGTACGGTATACACCATGTCATTAAATTAATTTAAGGTGTGTGTAAGCCTGAAATATGTTATGTTGACGGTCTAATGATATGGTATATAACCTTTTCTTATGACTTAATCCTCACCCAAAGCGAGAAGGGGTCGCTGCAATCTCTGTGGGTCGAACGGTGCGTTTTATTTGATGAGCTGTCACTTACTAGATATCACGTATGTTTTATGAATGCCAACACTTGATCTCTGGATGTATGGTGATTGAACAATCATTCATTTGGGTTCATTGCTGGGTAATTAACGATCTTTTTAAACGGTATGAACTGACAAACGAGTATACAAGCCATCATACGGTAAGTACACATGGATATCAGTATTAAAAAGGCATCACCGATACATTTTCGCCAAGAAAAAAGAATAAAAGTAGGGAACACATTAAATATTGATAAGTGATAACATAATTTGACCATTTGAATGTTTTTTATAACAAAACTTATTTATTTAATTTTTTTTTCGCAATAATTCCAAAGTTACGAACAAACTCGAGCGCGTGTGACGTCTTATTGTTAGTTTTCACCCATTTTAGTTTATATTGTGACTTATCAATATTATTGATAAGGCGGTCGGTCGCCGTACCTGCGGCCGTACTGCTCAGCTGTTGTGCATACATTCCGAGTATTTTTAGATGACATTTGACTGCCGTTTTTAATTGCCATTTTTGAAATAATTACCATATAGAATTTTGACTTCATATTTTTATCATTACCTATGACCATGTTCTTTCATGTCCTCGAGTTTATCAAGTGACTTAAAAATAACCCAGTATACATAAAACTATTTCAGTTGTTACAAGGTTTACTGCCAAAGTTCCGCTATCTCTTATTACAGAGAAACAAAGCAACGTCGGAATTTCTTCGTGGCTTTTGCGAACATTTACCACACGAGTTTTCGGATTGAAAAGCAGGTAGGAATAAATAATATACTATGTCTCAAATGATAACATAAGCTCTAAATACCCTTTTCAATGGCCCTGATCATAGTGGATTTTCTTGGATTCAACAAAGATTACCGCCGCATCCACAATGCGAATATTACAAAATATATCATCGTTTACCTTTAAATATTACCACGATCAATGTCACATGAATATTGCCGAAGCAAAAAAGAGAAATCTTTTTTCTCGGTAATTGCATTTTCCCTAAATGCGAAGATATACCGCCTTATTCAATAAGATAAAGGGGAGGGATTTCGAAAATCTGTTCTGATGTATTTATTTCACGGGATTAAGGAAAATGGCCAACGAAATAGAATATCTTGGAACGTAATTGATGATGTTTTTACGTGTTTGGTTAGCCATTTGTGATGCTGTGTATACAAGAGTTGAAGAACAAATAAAGTCTAACGACTTCAACGTGACGCGTGTTAGATATTTTCTCATCGCTCATGCTCTGAAAGTAGCTCGTATGTAATTTATTCAGGATGTAAATTTGTTAAGACCTATTATAATAATACACGCTCACACAAACCCGCTCTAGTATTAATAGTTGGTATTTCAGGTGGTAGGTACCTACCACCTATCATCATCATCATCATCATCATGTTCACTACCTAATTGTAAAAAATATAATAAGACTACTTTTTGTTCACGGCTTCGGCCGTGTGAGAGTCGGAAATCGACAAAATATCGTTAAAATTATCCCAAGACTAATATCGGTATAGTATAAACTATCCTACGTTCTTTTCCAGGTCTCTAACTATCTCCATATTAAATTTCATCCAAATCGGTTCACTGGGGGAAGCGTGAAAAGGTAACAGACAGACAGATTTATAATTTTAGTATAGATTTGTATAAAAAAGTATTATGGTAATAAATCAATTTAAGCAACCTTCGCATTTGAATTTTGTAGCATGAAGTTTTACTTAGGCGTAGCGACTTCACGCACTACCCAATTTTTTTTGTATCATAATATGTGATGAAAGTAGGGTATCCTTACATAAGGGATCAATCTTCACAATGTACTATTAACCACGTCCATAAATTTATTGTAATGTTGGGAGTAACTTGTTGTAAATTGCAATATGTATTATTCAAGACACACGAGATCCGTCGGACATCTGAACCGAGACCATCTATCAACAGACTCATACTTTATCAAACACAAAGATACGTTCTAGATATTTATGATCTTGCATTTTGTACAGTCCTAAGATAGTAGGTTGATAGTCTATGTTGTACACTTGAAGAGAAAATTTTATATCCATTCTGAAGAATAGTGTAAGAGTATGAGTGTTATATTAAAATATAATTTAGAGGTACAAGAGAAGAGGTTCTAGCTTTAGAATAAAAGACTAGACAAAAACAAACAATTCTAAACGATACGGTTTAAAAACAAAATACACAAAAATAAGACTGCCTCTAAAACCAATATAACTTTGTTCGTGAGAAAAGTAGAAGGGCAAAACCAAACAACAAAGAAACGAATAATGCGGCTTCTCTGCTCGTTTTTTGGCTATTCACAAAATAATATTCAACAAAAACTTAGAAAATAAAAAGAAAAAGAAAACTAAAGCACTGAATGGCATGATGTTAGCAAGAATATCATTTTCAAGAGCTAAACTCAGAAGACGTCAGGCGTTCAAACCAAGTCCATCTATCAACGAGAATCGGCTGTTTCATATTTTATTAGGAATGAATGAGCGTATGAATAAGTAATGGAATTGTTGAACAGAGGGAATTTGTAATGGTCCGAACGTTGGCATGATATCTGAAATACAAGTATATATTGACTTCGAATAGTTATTGGATAAAGATTATTTTATTTTTGAAGTCTTCATTTCGGGTAACACTACTTTACGTTAAATTTTTTGATCATGTTGGTCAATCTTTATTTTACCTATACACATGTATATTATATAAAAACTATAATAACATACATTAATTCCAAAAACGGTAAAAAAGTACGAAAAACCAAACACGTAAATGACCAAATAATAACTCAAAATGTTATAAAATTATAGTTTTCGATGAAAGTTAAAATTTTGAAACCGACTTACAGCGACGTATAGATTGCATTGTCGATTGATAACCATAAGGTTAATAAACAAACAGTTTGTCGATTTCAATGTGATTAAGTGAGGCCTACGTGAGGCCCTTCGTGTGGCCCTTCAAGCAAGTCCCAATCCAGACCTAATTGATCACGCACGAACTCTTGTGATGAGAACCATTCACGATGTTTTGATCTCATAAGCATGTACTGACTTGAATGTGAATCGCTAACACATACGCATTTCAATTGCGAAATAAAATATTGACGTAAAGAATAAATATAATTATTTAAAATTAGTGACCCGCCCTCGCTTCGCTTCGGGAATCTTTGGATAATCCACAATATATCTTTATAAATTATAGCCTATACGTTATTCTGATGTGTAAGCTATATTATTGTCAAGTTTCAGCAAAATCCTTTCCTTAGTTTTTGCATGAAAGAGTAACAAACACTCATACATCCATACAAACTTTCGCATTTATAATATTATTATGATAAAATAAAAGAATTCAAAATAATTGCACTTATGAACCTAATTTTTGCTTTTACCGCCGTAATGTTTGAAACTAAAAACAAGACTACAAAATAGGACTATAAAATGAAATGATAAATGATAAGTGACACCTGACGAGGATAATTTTTACCTATTCTATAATACCCCACTTAGATCGTGGACTTTCAGTTTCAAAGGGAGGGATCAATACATACCCCAATCCCCATACATACCCCTTAAAAATGGGGATTTTCTACATTCTCGTTATTGTCAAAACTAATTAGAATATGTACATAGTATATCGCTCGATGGCGAACCTGTACGTGTGACTTTGACTCGCACTTGACTGTTTTTTTACAATGTTGCGTATAGTTGTCGTCATATCAAAATTTGATTATTGTGACTGTCTTTATTGTCACTTGCAAGATTAAGACAAATCGTTTAACGTAAGAAAAATTAAAAGCAGCTCACGACACACATATGTAATAGGCTGATAAACATTACAGTTTTGGTTAATAAATAGAAAAACGGTGCAAAATGTGCAGGCAAAAAGCGTTTATTTTTAATTTGATTCAAAATAAATAGAAAGATTTGTTTTCAAGTTTTAAATCGTAAATCAATATTAAATGCATTTGTTTGAAAAGCTTTAGCAGATTACAACAGGAATATGGCTTAAGCCTTTAATGCATGCGTGACAGTATAAAATATATGTATTGTAATCTCAAGCATCAAGAAAACTATTTGGCCTTTGTTCATATGTCTTAGGATTTTTTCTCAAAGCGTCGTACGCCTCTGCGTTGAGTAACCAAAAAGGTTGTTGGTCTTGTGGTAATTTAAGCAGTTGTTCGATTAGACCAGCATCACCTTTTCCAAGTTGGGGATGTAATGAACTCTCTAGGTTTGCAGTGGGCTTTTCGACTTCCGGGTATCCGATAGGCCGTTGGCCAGCATAAAATGGCCTCTGTGCTGATGCGAAAGCAAATAGAATTGTAGCAGTGATTATTGTCATAGATGCCATTTTTATCTGTGGAAATAAAATAAATCAATAATTAAAAAAAAACTAAAAACACTTTTATAATGCTGTAAAGTGTAAATGCAAAGTATTATATTTAGTAAAAAAAAAATAACGCTACACACTAGAATTTCATGTATTGTGGGGCACCCACAAGACAAGAACACACACACCCAGACCGAGAACAGAAATTAATAAGTCACTGTGTTGTTGTTGTTAAGTTAATTAGTCACTGTGCTGTTAACCGTTACCGGTTGAGTGCCCTTGTCAATCTTGTCTTGGAGCCAATCCTAACATGCTTGTCATAAACATTTCATTGCATTGTCATTGAAACTAAAGGCGTAGGTATTCCAAATTTAAGCTCAATCGGACAAGAAAAGTGGGCCAAATGCAGCTTGCAAGATTTGACCCACACTTATTAACTAACACTGTTACAGTTAATGTAGTCATATAGGATCTCCCCATAACTCAGGTCTCTTCTCACAATGTGAGGGTACAAGCAATACTACGTCACGTCGGCACGTACCGATTACGGTACGTACCGTACGGAGTAGGTACGGATAGGGTAAACTTCACACACCTTTGAAGGAGAACTCGCAGATCTAGAGGTGTCCTCAGAATAGCTTCCTTCACCGAAGCGAGAAGAAGCTAATGGCATGGTGTAAATAGGAAGGGGTAGGGGGGAACCAGCCTCTCCCCACAATAGACCTCAAATGAAAGTCACCTTATTCTGGAATCCTATGTTCAAACTACTAAGCTAACACTGCTCACTATACCTACAGTTCGATATTTAGTTACATGAAAATAGGACTGTTTTATTTTAACAGTTTCAATTGGGTTGTTAACTTGCCTGATTATATATTTCCATCTAAAAAAACTCACCTTTTTCTGATAGAATAAAAAATATAATGGATTATTTTTCCTAGGAAACACCAGCCTTATGAAGAAGTGAAATACTTATTTCCAATTTATTATCGCGACCGATACGCTTATTAAAGCGTGAAATAAAAGAAAAGCGAAAATCATTAAAATAAATAAGCGAATCAAATAAAAACAAACATAATTTGTTGTGGTAAGATTTTATTGTTTATTAACAACTGAGCCATTTGGTTTCATTTACAATTTTTTATCAGTGTCTATCACTAACTGAATAAATTTCCAAAGACAACAAAGGACCTAACTACTATAAGCCACATTAAAAAAACTTCGTTCTAAAACTTGTCGGAACATTTAGTTTTCCTCAGGCAGTTAATGATGTTGCAAAAAAAACTCCTTGAATAAAATTGTATATGGAAATATTTTTTTAAATCTCAAGTTTATTAATATTCAACAAATCTACGTTTGAGCGAGCCCCTTTACACTTGAAACGTTTGATTTGAGTGCAAACACGTGACCAATTAGTACGGAAGGGTAGTATTGATTTCAGGGTAAGGTGTACCCCAGTGTTACGCACCTATATACACCTACCACCTAGCATTAAATGTAGGTGTCATGTCACATAGGTCATAGGTAAAGGTACTGTGAACACGTAGCATATTATATAAAGTACAAGTGAATCCGCTCTCGCTGCGCTTCGGGAAACTTATTTATTACTTTGGAATAAATATCATTTATTTTTATTAAAAATTATACGTCATACTATTGCGCCCTGTACGCCATCATTAGCGCTTATTTGTAATAAAAAGAGCCTATGCTACTCTCCAGCCCCACAACTATCTCTATACCCAAATCACATCTATCTGTTGCTTAGTTTTGACGTGAAAGAAGGAAAAACAACACGCAAGTAAATTATAGTATGTTAGTTAAGGTATGTTTATGTCTAGCAGTGAACTTATAAAATCTGCTACATATGGTATAGATGAATGTTTTTATAATTATACTCAAACTTTATTGACTATAATTAAATATTACGGTACAAATGGCGAAATTATAGCGCTTAATGCATTCGACGAGCTAACTACGAGCTAAATTAAATTGTTTACGTTTTGTCTTATTAAAAACAATATTTTAATATGACTACAAATTTGTACATAATTAACTCTACACACTCATAACCCCACACCAGAATTTAAAGACGCCCACTATCAGATCGAGAACAAAAACTTTAACTAATCGATCATATTTCTACATAGCTGGGAATCGAACCCACGACCCCTCACAAAGACGGTAGAGATTTGTTAAAGTGATGGCGTTGTTTAAATTTCGAAAAGTGTTAGTAAACACTAAATACGAATTAAGTCCATTCCATAACATTTCTTTGAACGGCAGTCCGATCTGAGGCAACCATTGCGCCATGCATCTCGTTTACGTCATCTTTGTACCCGTTGAGGCACGAAACCAAAGAATTACTCTCTAAAGTTCTCTCACGTTCACATAGTGTAAGTCTTTGTAAATAATTAAGCTTGTGTGAACGTAGGTTAGTAACAAGTATTGTGGTTGTGCCGACGTCTGACTGCAATTAGGTCACAAAATTTGGTACCAAAGCGCATGTTAATAATAAAGTGGCCGGCTAGATTAGTTCTTTAGCCGGCTCAGCCGAGTGTTAACGTCATGAAATTCTATTTTAGCTTTGATGTAAATTGTCAAAGAATGGGAAAGGTAAATTTAAATTTAGAATTTTTAGGCTTTTGATAACGTTCTACAATTTTTTATGGTGAGTAAATGAAATATAGGTTACTATAATTACTCATATTATGTTCTTTAATAGTGCAATATTGGTTGTTACAAATAAAATACCGATGAATATGTGATTTCAAAAAAAGATCACAATCTCGCTGTGACCATGATCCGTGTAACTATGACAAAATATCGGTACATAAAATACAATCATTGTGAGTTCCGATAAAAATTAAATTTATAATGTGAAATCTATTTCTAAATTGTTATTATATCAAAAATATTTGGCGCAATCACTCCAAAAATATTGCATTGTTACGTTAGGTATCGTTGTTAGTATTGCCAAATTTTTTACAGCGGTCATATCAGCTGATGGGCCACTTGACAGCAGTTGGTTTTCACCACACAATCGTGACAACTTAGGTACGCGTGGCTGATTTGTGGTTTGTTTCACCAGTTAATCAACATTGCAATAACCACCAACATTTTAGTTTTATAAATTTTTATTAGGTGTTCATTTTAGGTAGGTGATTATTTTTAACATAAGCATACTCGTGATGAGTATCCTTTAAAATAGGTGATACAGAGCGGTGACACTTTGAAAATAGGTATGTAAAGGCGCAAGAAGAGCAAAGAGATTTAGACTACGATGACACTAAAATGAACTAACTACCTTTAACACAATGACATCATCACCTTCCTGCCCATTTCCCAATTTTATTTGGGGTCGGCACAATATGTTCTCCTCTTCCATTCTTCCCTATTGGCCGTCACTTTTACACTGACTACCTTTAAGACATCAGAACTTAAAATTGTCTGTAGCCAGGATTAAGCTTTATAAGACTAACTTTGTTTAAAGTTCACCATATTACGTCACAAACATGCTCTCTCATCTCGTTTTCCTTCACTATCTAAAACATCATGTGTGTACACTGCATCTTAAAGCCATAAGTTCGCTGATTCTGACTAAAGTCAGTTATTACAGGAATTCTGTCAAATTTACCGTACCACATTACATAAGCGGGGTGCGTACAATCACCGAGAATCACGTAACTTAGAGCTGCGAAGGGAGTGAGTGCCCTTCAATTCGCTACTTATGCCCCCAGTAATTTGAAGGATTTGCGGCAGTGGTTCACAACATAAGCGACAAGCGATTTTAATTTTAAATATATTATTGAGCGTTCCTTGAGACGCGGTATCAGGAAATAAAAAGCTTGGGTTGAGCGTAATAAGGGACATGTATCCCGAAGCGAAGTGAGGGCGAGCTAAAATATAAATTGCCACTAGCTGAAATATAAATTGACTTTCCCCCCAAGAGGAATTAAAAAACCCTGAAAATATTTTTTAATAATTATCTTAACCTTCTTATGCTAAATGTTTGGTTACTAATACTAAAAAATAACTCGTTGTCCAAATTTCAAGTTTCTAGCATTAGTAATATGGCTCTGCGATGATGACTCGATGGAATAACTGACTAGATCGTTACAACAAATACTTTTATCGATATAATATTAAAAATAATTTAATTAGTAAAGTTTTAAACCATTTGGCAAGTAATACATCTACCACACATCCTACTATTTAATAAAACCGTTTTGCTGTCGATTAACAAAATTTAACTAGTCGAGATTCCTTATCGAAAGCAAAAATATAACATCCAAAAGCTTAAGTTAAATCAAATTTCTTCAACAAGGTTTAACTATTATAAACTCGCTATCACTCACAACATGCTCCGTAATTTCGTATGCCTGCCTAGGTATATTTATGTTGGGTTTTTACTCGCAATTCCCGGCAACCGGGCTTTGACGACTGATTATTAGTATGAGGTGAAAACAGGGGACGCGCCTCGCCTCAATTTTTAGTCTTTTGTCCTGGATTTTCCAACTCTATTGACTAAAACCCGTATTTCTGTCATGTCACTATGCTTCGTAAATCGTGTGAGGCATGGTTTGCATAGTTTGTGGATTTCAAATTGAAGTACAAAATATTTAATACGAAAATCAACAACAAACACTTAAATTTAACTAAAGTTAAATAATTCGAAGTCACTCGGCCCTCGTTGGTTTCTAATTAACTTTTTAGACCCTTGTCACTAATGTCACGAGCAAAGCTCGCCAACAATTCTTTAACACCTGTATTGCAACCAAAAGTTTGATAAATAAATTAAAGTGATTCAATGGTTTGGCGAAATATGTACACACTTTGATAATATAGTAGCTTTTACTCGCAGCTTCGCTTGCGTAAACAAAAAATCCAACAAAGACCCCGGCAGAAACTCGTCGTAAAGTGAAGATTAGTCAATACAACTTTAAAGGCATAAGAGAGGGAGCCGTTTTCTGTCACACACCGTCACCACACTCACGGGCTATAGCCGTTATATTGGAAACGGAGAGTTTAAATTCACTTAGATCGTCTGGCACTGTCACACGCCGTCACCACACACCGTCACATGCCGTCACTACGAGTTGACGTAAGCAAGTCTGAAAGTTGTCCATGAGAGAACTTCATACAAAGTCGGAACCCCCTTATTACCACTAAAGCCGAGGTAGGGGAGGTAATTTCCAAAAATCCGCTCTTAGCGCTAAGAGAGGATTTTTGGATATTCTCCTGCCCTGTTTTTTAACACACTTTTAAGATTCAAACCAATCCCTACCGTGTTATATACGAAGCAACTATATATTTAACTGGGTGTAGCTACGCGGTCAAAACGCAATGCAAAGTTACAGCTGCAGTTGCCATCGAATTTGTACTTACAATACAAACGCATAATATCCCCACATCAGCTCAGCAGCATCAGCAAATCCAAAACAAAGTCACCCGAAAATCCCAATTTATATTCCTTAGGATCGATGTTTACTCCTATTAAATAGAAGGCTTCACCTAAATTCCTATTCGCACTAAGCCCCTGTAATCTATAACAGCAGTAATTTATTGGAGTCAAATTATTCCTGGGAATTACATCTGACCACCGACAAATGATTATTTTGGAGGGGCTTTATAATAAATCCCCCTTTGTTTCAGTCGGTACTGGAATAAGTAGCTAAATAGAGGTGTCATTATATTAATGGAATAGGTTTTACAATAGATTAAAGTGTTTATAGTTAATCTACACATTTAATGAACAATTCTGTACATTGAAGAAATTTGAGAAAATCTTTTGTTGGGGTTATTATTTATAAACATAAATTTGGTTTCCATTTAAATTGAAAATATACATTAAAAATCATTTAATGCTTGACAACAATCCCACCTGATGGTAAGTAGTGATGAAATCCAATATGTTGAATGAACTAACATAACACCGACGCGGGCAAGGCATTCCAGTCCTCCACAGTAAGCCTAATGAAGCACGTCGCAACGCTTCTACGTCACAATGCTTCTACGCTAACAATAGCTAATCTAATTCCTACACGAGCTTACAACAAATACCCTTAGCACCAAACAAGTGACGTCATAAGTCGGGTGTAACAAAACAGGATGTTCACAGGAAACGGGACTCCGGCGGAAGTCGTTGACGAGCCTCTGTCGGGGAAATGATGGGCCTTTGTGATTTCTTGCGGAGATTCTTAGGTGTTTATGTTAAAATATTATGTTGGTAACGTTTTATTAACATGTCGTTACAGATCAGAGCTGTTATTGTCATCCATCAATAGTCTCTTTAAGGTCACGGGTCTCATTGAGGAGGCCCAGAGCGCACTCCACTATGCTGTTCCACTGTCGATTGTTGGAGAGGTTAGTAGCTAACCCAAGTGTTGGAAGCTTTTATACCACAGGAGGGCTTCCGACATGGCTTAACGACTGCTATCTAAAGGTAACAAACGAGCCGGACAGCTTTACGTGCCGAAGCACGGAAATAGTCAAGAAATTTTATTTTCCAAGTAAATTTTCCAGCTGAGGATATAAGCTTTCCAACTGAGTTATTAGGGTTGCCGTCTTATGATGTAAAAATTATACATTAAAAAGATATTTAAATAGCCATTCGTCAATCGAAACCTTGGAGAGAAAATATGCTATGCCCATACCAGCAGACCATGGTGTCGTAAGAGGCGACAAATAGCAGGCCCTACTTGGTGGTAGGATACCATGTAAGGATGATAAACATCATTAATATTAATAATAAAGGATTTTGTCCATTAAGTCTATTTGACAAGCTAATCTCTTGCCTGAGTAAGACCATGAGACCAGATCATGCCTCACCGGCCCGACGACTTGTCGTGTTCTGACTGGAGCCTTGAAAACCCACGTTTTCTTTCTATATTCTCTCTTTTTCTTGGCCGACAACGCATCCAAGATGACTTTGGTGTTACTGATGTCCTTCATGTTGGTCACTCATCATGAGATGGCTCTGCTCATAAAATATTTAGATTAAAAAAATATTAACATGTAGGTACTACTCGTCAACCGTAACCTTGGAGATAAAGGATGTTAGCGCAATGAAACATCATCATTTCGTTCCTGTTTCGCAGTAAATCGTGATATTCCCATTTTCTTCACACATTTATACGTTACGAGGAATATTTTTACACTAAAATAGTTCTAACAGCGTTTAGCGTTAGCGTATTTCCTTATTTTACCCCAAGTGTCTATAGTTGACTTTCCAAATACGTCGAAAAATATGTTTCATTTTTCCTGATCAGATGGTACGGAGATAAGGGTGACCTGCCACCGAAGTCTCACCCGTAATAAGCACCATAAGCGGGTAAGCTCGTCCTCATGAATGGATGGATGATTCCAAACTATTAAGTAGTGGACTTTTCCAAACTTTTGATATATTACTTTAAACAGCATAGTAATTTAGTCATGCATTGTTTGTTGTTGATATAATAGCTGGCGTAAAGATTAAAGGATTTTTTACGGCGCAAGATGTTTTCACAATCCTTGAGACACACCAAATTCCCTGCTGTGGGTAAGCCCCGCTTAACGTGTTAGGTCATACACTATATTGTTTAATATTCACACATGAATACAACAATAATATCCTCCGAGAATATAGCAATATGTGAAAGCAAAATGAAAGTTTCCGTAACGCAAAATTAAAAGGCCGATGAATCAGGGCTGTGCAGAACTTTATAATTACAGAATTCCGACATTTTTATTTGGGCCGTGGTTTGGGTTCCATAACACTGTTGACGATACGACAACGATACACGTAAATTTCGCAATAAATAAATATTTTTTACTATTTTCCACATCTTAGCCGACAACGAGCAAAAGGGACTCCTAACGGCAAGTCACCGTCGGCCATGGACATAAGCAATATTAAAAGCATCACAGACAGCGTTAAAAAATAAATGACGCGTTGTTCCTGTTGTGTCGGATCCGTGTCGTAAGAGCGAGGCTGTTCTCGTGGAAACAAAAGTTTTATTAATTTCCCTGCTGAATATTTGACTTTGTAAAACTTTCTTATTTCCATGTATAGGTACGTCGAAAATTGAAAAGGTTTACGTAGGAACGAAATTTGTAGGTACGTAAAACTAACACACAATAAACAGTTATCAATAAAAAGAAAATTATAAAATTGTTTTTACAGTTTTGAATATTATTGTCTTTAAATATTGTTTTCTGAACAATCCAAAATGCTAATGAATTCTTTATGTGAATATGAAAACATTGTCCTTACTTCAGTAAAACACCGAGATCATTATATAATTTTGTCCCTTTTTCAACTTACGGAAAGAATATCCTCCCGACAAAAAAAAACATATTTTCGTACTCAGGTAATAAAAGACTGAGTTCGGAGGTAACAAACAAAATAAATACAACTCAATTGAGAACCGTCTCCTTTTTTTGAAGTAGGCTGAAATAGGATGGTCGAATAGTTTTAAATATTTGCTCACGGCTTTATAAAGACTTTATCACAATAGTTATAGTCTTAAATATAAAATTATGTACTGAAATTAACCAAATCCACGAATGCAACTTGTAGTTAAAAATAGGTAGGTATATACCTATTAACTACCTAGTTAATTATTTGATTAAAGTATTGATTGCCTTAATTCCTTTTGCCTAATTCTATCCACTGTCTAGGTCTACACTAATTGGTACGTTCGTAAAGCATAACAAAGGCTTGGAGTAGTAATTCGGTCAATAATAAAGGTCATCAATTTGAAATAATTAAATATAGTAGTTATGATACAGTAAAGATAGCAGTGATAGCTGATTGAACATAGGGCTCCAGAACAGATCTTCGGTATCCTGGGTTCAAAACCTGTACGCACCTCTTATTTTCAAAAATGATGTGCGTATTAGACATAAATCTTGCGGGACGGAAAACAACATGAGGAAACCTGTACACCTAAGAGTTTTTCATAATGTTCACAAAGGTGAGTTACTTTATGACAAATATTTTATATCGATATACAAATACCCGTCACGTATAATCACCATCACCTATAACAACATTTCCAATTAGTGATTTAATAAAGATAAGATAACATTAAAAAGTCGATTTTCATTTTAATTTTCAATCGTTGCCACATTTCTACATGCGTTCAGCCAATCCATTTTTCCTTATCCTTCGTGTTCCTATATATCCTATCCCTTTTCAAACTATACACGTCGGCTGAGATATATATATAATTGAACTAGCTCTGGGCCGCGATACCGTCGCAATAACAATATCGCATTATGCAAATGGTGATATTGAAGTGTTTTCTCGTGTTAGCAGCGGACGTAAGAGGAAAGGGTCTTATGTGTTGGGCCGTCTACTTTTATATGCGATGCTACATGATTGGTTTTACGATATCATAGAAAATATAAGCATAAAGTGGTAAATATACTTTCATTTGAATTTTAAGTTTAAACTCTTAACGTTATTCATTGACAATAAAGAGAAAGATATTTAATGCTCGTGATACGTTACGTTATAGATTGGCAATAAAGACAAAGATAATTATTGCTCGTGATTCGTTACGTTATAGATTGGTAATAAAAAGAAACATAATTATTTCTCTTTTTCTAGATTTGCAAATAATGTCACAAAGTATAATTAAAAGAGTTTAATACATATTTTTAACGGGCGAAGATCACCATTTGCCATTTGATGGCACCTGTTGCCAATTCACAAAAAACATATTTTTGCAATATTGAATTTATCTTTCTGATAAGTATTGTTCCAAATTTCAGTAAGTAATGGTTAGTTAATTAAAATATTGTAATTGTTACTGTAAATTTAAAATTTCAAAACCCCCCACAACCAGTAAACCTCTAAAGGCCTGATGATCATTAAACGCCTGAAAAGATCTTCATAAATTATAGCTAGAACCATCTCGATAACGTCACATAGACACACAGACACGTCAAAATTATAACTCTTTTTGCGTCGGGAGTTAATAAATGTTTAAAATACATCACATCACATAAACATCAATATCAGTCAGTCACCCTGTCTACATCTGCCATACTCTACGTACAGTCAATTTGAAGGCCCAATAAATAGGCCTAAAATTGAATATTCAGAAACTACTTCATCTCGTAATTGGGCGCAAAACAATGGCGAACGTGACCGCCATACCAAATGCCTTAACGAATTAACCCGCCAATATTAACATTATAGAAGGGTAGACCCGATAATTGGCCTACACGGATATAAAAGCGAATGGAATTAATAAATAACAGTATTATTCACGATATCAGTAACGAATAGCTGTAGTTTTATAGATATTTCGGATTCGTTAGCCAAATTCTTTTGCTGGTCCCGTTTTTGCGGGTAGTAAAGAAGGTAACGTGTTGATCAGTTCATTTGATTTGAGTCTTGCTCTATGTCGGTCACAGTTGTCATGGGGGGCAGCGGAAGGGTGGTGCTGCATGAGAGCAATCGGTTTTCTCAAATCCATATAAAAAATATGAACATCTGTTCCTTCATGGCGTTTCATAGACCAAAACTAACACGCAGACCGATTTTGATAGTTCTATTAAACGTAATTTTAAATAAAGTGTATGTGTGTGTCAGGTAAAATCAAAGAGAATTGTACCACGTTTCATAGTATATTATTATTTATTTATTAAAAGGGACAAAGCCCTGAGAGGTATCATCTATGTAGGACTCTGAATTAAATAATAAAGGTGAACTAATCTGAACACTGCATTTTGTGGTTACTACAAGGTTTATAATACTATAGGTACATAATTATATAACACAGGTAATCTTAAATAGGTACTTCAGATTACATTTTCTTACTTACAAAAGTTCAAAACTAGCACATTTACAATTTTGTTTTTACAAAAAATTTAATTCAAATGATAATCTAGATTTACGACTACCTATTGATAATAAAATTGTAACAGATCTAGTATGTCTCTATAATTATAGAAGATATTTGAGAAAACTGACTTAAGGGGGTGTTTATTTTAACCCAATAGAATGTTATTAGAATTTTTGTTTTTCTGTTTTTCCGTGCACTTTTACCCGCTATTTTCAGAAACGGCCAAACCGAATTGGATAAAGTTTTGAGTAACGTTTTGAGGCTTACAGTTACATTAAGTGAATGTGTTTTTCAATCAGTTCATCAAAGATATTTAATCATTGTAATAGTGAATTGACATAAGTAGTTTAAATAATCACGTCCAAAAGCTTTATCTAGTATCTAGGCGTAGGTCTCGTAGTATACGTAGGTCTCGTGGTAGGAAGCAAAAAGAGGCAGTTATTAGTTGGAAATTTAAATGCGGGATGATTACTATTATCAGAAGTAATAGTACTTCAAACACACCCATAATTAAAAAGGTACTTCTTAATAATAATGAGTTTATATTAACAAAGAGTGTTATCAAGAACTTTGCTCTATAATAATATTGGTAGCTATAATGGTCGAGAATATTTTAGAATATTGAAATAGCGGACAAAGAAGTGATTTGCGAGTACAAAGACTTTCGAAGCGAACACCCTTTAGTTGCTGTGTAAAATGAACGGTAGCACTGCTTTTATAGTTAACCCTGTTACTTTACTCCAGAATATTTTATAAGGTGTTCTGTTATTATGTTTACAGTTTACCGGTAGGGAGCGTCATTAGTAGGTTCTTTGTTTTTGAATAGATTTCGAGTTTTGTCCGCTGTGTAATTATGTGAATAATCATTCGCTTCAACATTATTATTATCTTTTTTATGTTAATAGGCGACACACGAGCAGATGAGCCACCTAATGCTCAAGCCGGGCAATGAATCCGGGACTCCTTGCTTCGCACGCATCGTAACTACCAACTAAGTTTTGGCCCACGAATACATTATGATATTTCAACAAGGCCCCGTTATAACACATTACATACCTTATCAATTCCACAAGTACTAGATAATTCCACAAAGCTGCTCGCAGCGGGCGCCCTGTAGCTACTGAACAAATTGAGTAATAGCGCTATGCTTGCGCTTTGTAGTCATGTTTGTGTGCCCAAGTAAGTTTGAACAGCGCTGTATTTGCTTTGTTGTATGTATCTCTCTACACTTTGAGGTACTCTGGTTTAATTTTACGATAAAATGTAATAGACAAGGCCCTTGTAAAAGAAAGGAAAATGGTGCAGGGTACGGTTACATTTTTTTGTGGCGACCATCTTAGTCCTCAAGGGTAACACACCTGTGGCCGAATTTAATCGAGACTTACTAACAATTACCTACGACTAATTACTAACTGGACAATAACTAATTATAACTTACAAGACTATCATTAACTGTTCCTGTCCCAGTCTTTATACGATAAAAATTACATCGCAATCAAGATTACATTATTTGGATTTGATTATTTGGAGCCGTAACACTGTCTTACATATTGTATTTATGTATAGTATTTACGTACGTATTGTATTTATTTATTTTATAAAGTGTAATATAATATCACTAGCTCTTTATACAAATTCTCTCAACCATGCAGAATACTAGAACATTGACATCGTACAGCGTCACTTCACCTGAATCGAGCGTGAGACAGCAAATTGATTCAGAGGTAGAATTTGAAAAATGTCACACGTAACATCGCGCATGAACCGACCACTACGTGTCTGAAATACCGCTCCGGCTCACTGGTTCTATAGATTTTGGGATGAGTATAAAAAAGGATGATAGCGCTGAGACTGGCTCAAAGTTATTGCAGTAAAAATGTTTTTTCAGGTAATGAAAAGATAGTCCTTTGTGATTTTGTGAGGTCTGTGTTATAACGTCTTGGCTGAATAGTTTATAAAACTATTGTTTGTTGTTATTGATGACCATAGCCTAGCTAGAACAGTCCCGGGTTCGATTCCCGGCAGATATGTGACAGATAAAATGGTTTGTCTCGTGAGTGTTAGTCTTATTTGCGTTGTCCATACAAATAGCGCCTCAAGAAATCGTACTGCAGCTGTATGACTAAATAAGCGTTTATTTATTTATATTTGACATTGAATTTAGCCGTGAACATTTCTCCTATACCTAACCTACTGCTCTTTATACTCTAGAAATTCTAACACCACTGCATAGTATAGCGTAATGGAAGCATATATTTTGGGTAGTGCGATGAGGCAATGATTAAAGGTTCCGATACTTGGGTTGGCTACAAACCCCTTAACCAATCTGCACTGAAGCTTCGTGGTGGTATGCTCTAGGCCTCCTTAACGATAAAAACCGTGCGCATTAGTAGGCCATTAATAGATTAAAAAGGATCTAAGTTATATCAGTTTATCCCTGTACTTTTTCAAGGCAAGAATTCCAAAGAATTATTCTTGAATGTCGCTAACCCACAGGATTTGTATTGAACATCAACGTGTCAGTTCCCTTGTATCAAATTGATTAAGAGTTAGATCATGACATCGTGCATGAACCGACCACTACGTGTTTGAAATATTGGGATCCTCATATTCTGAAATCGCTAATCAATATTGTAGTTTGCTTTCCTTATGCTTAGAATTTTTTTTTCACTTGATCGTTTATTAATGTCAAAGTCAGCAGGGATAATTTCTATCCGATGTAAGCTTAGTAGATTTTCTGGATGTTACAAACGTCTGGTAGTTCTCTAAGTGTGATTCTGATTATTAAATCTATAATAATTTTCCAACAACTTTTGCCTCATTTCGACCCATCTTAAGCCTTCTGAATCTAATAGTTTCAGAGTTTTTCCCTTTATTATTCCGGCTAATTCAGTGGTCTAAATTTATTTTGCCATGTGTGGTCATAGTTTATCAGTAATATTGTAGTTAGCTTAACGTACTTAACAGCAATCCTCCTTATTTATTTAAATTTCTTATAATTTTAAAACTGTGGTAAAGAATTCCCTTTTCTGCTTATTAAATTGTAAAACCTTTTTGGTAGCAACATCAGACAAAGAAAGCCATGAGCGAACGTTCAAAGCAAATTCGCTTTGCCCTACAAGCGCCAGCATTGAGCGTTAAAAACAAATGTGTGTGTACGGCCGGTGTACCTATGTGTAATGCATATGACGCCACAAAATTACGCTAAAAATTGTAGCGATAATGACATGACGCGTGTAGTGGATATATGCCTTTTGAAAAGCGTGTTTCGTGGCATAGCCATAGTATTGAAAAAACTTACATCACCGAATGCTTTAGAAATTCAGTTTGGAAAAAATGATTTCCTTTTAAATCTATACCTCGTCATTCTCTTCCACAATCATTATTAGAAAGGTACTCTAACTAGGTGAGTCGAGGGGAACAAAAGCTTGTTAAGTGGGCGACTCTTTGCTAAGAAGCTGAGTACCTCTTCGTTGATAAAAGCACATTGTTTCATTCCTTCATCTACTTTGTGTATTAAAATCTTTGCTTCTGAAGTAAACGTACCTACTTCGAGAAATTCTGAGATTTGAAAAATATAAATTAAATTTTGTTCAACGCTGTCAAAAATAAACTATGAAAAACGAAGTAGATCATGTGATAAGATAATTGTTAAAGATCGGGCGATGGTTGCAGACAGGAAAACTTGAAAAGTGTAAAGAAAGCTTCTTGGGTATAAATGCATTTTTGTGGAGTCTGTATTTCATATCTCTTTTTAACATTCTATTACGATAACATTACAAATAGTCAATATTAATACTAATGGAATGCGGCTTAATGTTAAGGTACCACTTACCCTAGGAATTTGTCGAAGTGATGACGTAGTTTGACTTTGTAATAGTTTTAATACCAACTGCCATACAGCAGAATCAGCAATGAAATTCAAATTTTTTTGTTCATGAATTCACTAACAACTGACTTACAAGGTCATAGAAAATTTTGATATCCGATCCTCTATAGTCTAAACAAAAGACCAATATCAATAGCCATACGAGCGCACTTGTCACTCCATTGTCCGCCGCAAGCGCTGACAAAGCCGAGGACCCTCACGATACCTTCCTTCACATCTTTTCATATTGTTGGCTTTAACAGCCTCTTCCGAGGGTATGAGAGATGAGGAAATTTTATCTCGCGCTTCAAAATTCTGGCTTATTGATAATATAGTAAGCGTTCATAGCTCAGCAGCTTGCGTCGATCTTAAGTGATGGATCGTTAAGCAATAGCGGGCGCGATCGGTAGTTGGATGGGTGACCGCTAGTGGCAAAATATTTACCTCATCCATGCTTCGGAGGGCACGTATAGCCGTCGGGTCCCGTTGTTAATATTTGGTTGCAGTCTTTAAAACATGGCGAAACCCTTCGGACACTTGGCTTGATGATCGAATTCTTAAGAATGAATGTAGTCTCTTACATTCCATTTATAATCACACACATGTCATGTATACCTTATATTACCTATATTAATACAAATAACCCGCATTCGCTTCGTTTTATGACAAATATTATACCGATATAGTAATACCTATAATACAAGTATTTGACAAACGCATTGTAGTGTTGTTTGCTAATACAGCTTAGTAACAAACATTTAAACAATTCAAATAGGCATTCTATCATAATACTAACGAATGTACGCCAGCACCTTAAAATTTATAAACTTTATAAATAACAAAACGAACCAAAGACATTCCTTGTGTTTCGCTCCGGAGTTCTAATTGCAGAGCTTCTGGATAAAGAAGCGCGCGCAAGTTCTCGTTTGATAACAGCACTTTGCAATTCTAATTGGGATGTTATGTGGAAATTGTTTCCTTACACCTTATTTTCCTGAAACGGCGTACCACCAAAATTATTCTTGACGTATCTTGTATGTATGTATGTATGTATGTATTATGTGTATGCCAACACTCGAAAAAATATTTGGACGGGATCCTTTAACTTGACGTATCTTGTGTATTTTGAACGAATTGAACTCCAAACAAACGCCACTCCAAAACTTACAACAATACATTAGTGAAAACAATTGTAAAATAAATAAAATAAAACAAAACCGCGTTCACATCGGTGAGGCTGATTCCGAGACAAGAGGGAAAAACGCAGGGGGAACAGACAAAAATTCTTAAAAATCGTTGTCACGGGATCTCTTGCGTTTATTGTTTTTCTCAAATATCTTCCATCTACAATCATCAATCGGTTGGTATTTTATTATAACTAAGATGATGATGATGATGATGATGATGATGATTATGATAGAACTATGTCCAAAGCTGCTGCAGCATAGTGGTCCAGGCATCTCAATCGCTCTCCACGACATTATGGATAGCAGCCATTAGGAGCACACTTCTCATCATCATTTGGATCTTCATTAACATAAAAAGCTCCTAATAGCCGAGTCGTTAATACATTAAGGAGCATGAATTATTCAAGAATCGTGTAACTTGTAGGACACATTCAAGTTACTGTACACAGTTATTTTGTACTAGTAAACCCGCCCTCGCTTCGCTTCGGGAAAACCAATTTACACAAAACTTTATTATATTATACATATAAACTTTCCTCTTGAATCATTATATCTATTTAAAAAAACCGCATCAACATCTGTTGCGTAGTTTTAAAGATCTAATACATAGGGACAGAGAAAGTGACTTTATTTTATACTATGTAGTGATGGAAGAATATAATTTGTAAAGAGTACAATTTGTATTTAGTCACTGTGCTGTTAACGGTTGAGTTTTCTTATTTGGACCCTATTCCGAGTGTAGTACCCGGTGATACTTGTCATTAAATTACATTTTCATGGAAACTAAGCAATTTTCGAAATGTTAAGTTCTTTCAGTGAGTAGAAATGGAATACAAGCATCGCAAGTTAAACTAAAGCATGTAAAAACAAACAATTCCTTGCTTTGTTGGCCAGCAACGAATCCGTGATGATTTGACTAATGTCAATGGGTAACGGTGGCCACTTGCTATCAGGTGGATTGTCTGCTTGTTTTACGGCTATTTACATAAAAATACGCATTTTTGACGAAACAAATATTGACATCTAAGGAAAATAATTATATATTACACAAAGTGTCTTCTGTAAGGTTCTAAGGGACTCTCTTTATGCTTGGTTTAGTAGGAGCCAATCAATGAGAGATATCTTTCCTTACCCAGCACGCACTGATAACCAATGAATGACTTCCATGGCATCAAGACCTTTCAGTAACTTAATTGTACAGAACAAAATAAATAATTTACCACCTCGTAGCCTAGTTGGTAGCGGACCTACCCTGCGACGCGAGAGGCCCCTGGTTTGATTCCCGGCCAGGGCAGAAATTTATATTGCAGATAAAATGTTGTGTGTAAGTGATGTGTTATTTGTGTGGCATACCAACAGCGACGCAGGGAATCCTAGTGCAGGGATATGTGTATGTAAGCCGTGCGAAGAGTCGTTCGAAGAGTCCTGGTTTCGATTCCCAGCGAGGCAGAAATTTGATCGATGAGTTTAAATTCCTGAATTGGGTGTGGGTGTTCTTGTCTTGCGAAATGTCCATGGCGCCCTCGACACGTAGAATCCTAGTGTGGAGCTATGAGTGAGTAGCGTTATTAAGTGTTTTTATTTAATTACACATGATATACGAGGGTACTTAGATAAAATCATAACAGAATTATACAATTAATTTCACATTTCAGACTAGCCAAGACTTGCTTTTGCTATTCATGAGCTCTCATGAATAATTCAGAAACTTTATCTTGTACTGCCTACGTATACTAGGTATCCTGCGTAGCAGGATGTCGTTAAGTAACGCTACGTCATGTTTGCGTAACTCTTAGCGGATTTTTACGTCGGGCTATGACGTCATCACTTTTAATTTTTCGAGTACGTGAATATATTATGTCATAAGCTGAGTAGTGATGGCCAAGTGGTTTGAACTTGAACCTTGGACTCCCGAAACGAGCAAACTCTTGTTCGAATTTCGAATTCCTTCTTTAATTAATCACTAATTTCTTACATTGTAATGGGCCTTGGACTGTATCTGCATTGCAATAAAAATACGAAAGATATGGCACTAAGCGCCCCGTAGCTCTGTAGGTATTCAACATTTTTTCTCAAACAGTCAAAACAGTATGTCATTGTGCTCAAACACAAGTGATAGTTTAGAACATTTATACTTATATACAAAATTGATATACAAGGTGGATACTATCATACGACATTAAATTTAACTGCATGTACCTATCCATCTTCCAAGTCTACAAACAAATTTTCAATCAAATATCTTCAATACTTTAGGCACAGGAATTTTTCTTCACTTTTGAAATTTTCTACACGCTGTGTCTAAAATCAGTCTATCATAAAAGTTTAATGACCCCAGACGGAACAAGCAAATTTATCAAATTAAATACATAATGCACATTGAACCTTATAACAAAGTCATAAGAATCACATTGCGTCAATCAAAACAACAATCAAAAGATCACGTGACGAAAGTGCGCTGTTGCCGCTCTTATCAAAGGTTAGTGAACAGTGTTTACAAATGATGTTCTATTTTTTACCCCATTTTTTGCTATTAAGTTTGTTTGAAAATTTGTTTTTTTTTTTAATTTGATGTTAACAGTTTTTTAATTGATGCAACATGTTCCTAGGAGGGAGTAGGGCTTGTGTTTTCATTTAATGTCGTATGATGGTATCCACCTTGTATACATATATTTCAAAGATGAAAGCATAATATAGTCAGTATGTTAATCTATGGTCAGTATGCTTTCACCTTTCAATAAAAACACAAGTTTTATCTTGTTTCTGGGGTTAGGAATCCTTGTTTGCTAAGCTTAATCTCAGAACAGGTTTTTACAATGTTCCGCGTGAAACCTAGTCTACCTCATAATGACGAACGGTTTTGACTTGCTGTGGCTGAATTTTAAAATACATTTCACTAGCAAAGACAGCGATGTTAATTATGTCTATGAGCGAGAAAGCTAATAGACGGCGACGACGTTGCCAACTTTATTATATGATATTAAATAAATATATTATTATATTTCGGAAATAGTAGTAGGTAATGGAAAAAATAAATTTAAACCATTTTTTGGTCCAAATAAAAAAAATATACATAATTATGTTTTTTATTATAAGTTAATGCTTGACCGCAATCTCACCTGATGGTAAGTGGAGATGTGGTCTGCGGTGGTAGAGCGTTAATATTAATATGTTTGAGTTTTCATCACAGCCCATAACTGTCCCACTGCTCACGGGTCACCTCTCACAATGCCATAGTCCATCACGCTGGCCAAGTGCGGATTGGCGGACTTCACACACCTTTGACAACATAATGGAGAACTCTCAGGTGTGCAGGTTTTCTAAACATGTTTTCCTTCACCGAAGCAAGTGATAATTCAATACTAATAGGCACATTTTTGAAAATTAGAGGTTCATGCAAATTCGAAGCCAGACCTCCCCCACAGTTCAGGAGTCCAATGTTCAAATCACTCTACTATATAAATTATAATTATGTTTATGTATTTTTCGGAAGCAAAAATGCTCTCACAACAATTATAATACGATAATTGTTGTTGGCAATAAGGGATAAATAAGACTTCCTATCGGCATTGTAGCATTCGGTGTTCACTCGTGATCTACGTCTGCGTCGACTGAATTATATCCTTCTAATTTATGCTTCCTGGTTCGTAGTTTAGTTTAGTAGAACTGGATATCGTTATCGCAGGCTTACTACCAAATAGGCTACTGAGTCGAAACGCACTTAATTCTGTCTAATAACTTCTATTTTCGTATATTTCAGAAAAAAATCTGAGTTTAATATTAAACTTAAAAATTAGCTAAAGCGTGAATGGTTTTACACAGTAAATTGCTACGACAAGACAGTTGGCTTCAGTCCAAAGCCTTAAGCTCCTAGTGAAGTGGATATTATCACACAAAATTATTATGGTGATGATTTAAAAGACCAAAACGTACTAAGCGTGAAATCCACAACTTTTCTTTAAATATTTTTTAAATGTATGGAATAGATGGGATTGGTAGTAGAGAGGTCGCTCGCGGAAGAACTATCTCCCGCCATTTTGTGTGTTCTTCTGTGTTGGTCACTCGATCATCTAATGATGATTTCTAACGAAACATTTTTACCGGTCACTCATCCGATGATGAATATTCTGAACTCAGTTTATAGGCACTAATCAATTATAATAATTGATATTATTAAAATAATTTATATGAGTCTTGTTCTAAGTCGGTCACAGTTGTCATGGGCGGCAGCGGAAGGTGGTGCTGCATGCTCGTTTGCTGCCTTATATCAATAAAAAAAAAATTATAATCAATTTATAGGCACTAATCAATTATTATAATCGATATTATTAAAATAATTATAATCAATTTATAGTCACTAATTGTCTGATCAAGTAAACATCACCCGTGTATCCATTCGTAGCATCATAGAAAGAAGTGTCACTAGTGCGCTGGTCCAAACTCGAAGTTTGAAATATAAAAATTATTTTGAATTCTGAACTTATATTTCAAATCTGAAACTGATATCTAAAACCTTGAAATCTGAAAATATTTCAAACTCATATTTAGACGAAGCAGGGAGTAAAGATAAAGTTAGCGAGATAAATAATCTAGGATATAGAGAACAACATTACCATTTTATTAACTCATTTACGGTCCGTAACGCGTTGGTGACTTTTGGCTGAGACCACTAACCATCAGGTAGCGCTTTTGCTCATTTGCCGGCTTTTAACAATTACCGTTAATTAAATCAAGGTAATTTAGAATCACACAATATAATTCAACTTATCCAAGACGGAGTGGTAAAATAGCAATGTTACGTTGAAACCGTATAAACGGGGAAGGCGGGGAGCCAGGGTGCTTAATGCGACTCCATTCATTGCTAACCCCGATCTGGATAACAGGGTATTTGAAATTTAAATCGCTCGCTCAGCTGAAATGCCGACTGAAATCGCTAGCAATGATTTGCCAAGATCACCGACGATCATTCAATTATCAACTCTAATTTGATTGCGGCTCGGTCCAATTTGCAACGCTGAGTGCGCTGATGTGGAATCTTGTGGCCACTTATTATTTCCCTCTAGTAATAAGCATGCGGAAGGTCAAGACGACGAGCGTTGTTAGTTCCTTTATGATTTCTTGTTATTTTCTACGTCCAGTGGAGTACTTTCATACACTTCTGCTCGCAATAAGTTTCTTTCAACTGCAGAAATAGCAGAATAAAAGAAATAGAATAGAGGATTGCGCAGCGCAGGTGAATTATTAATTATGTTCAGTCTTAATATTCACACGGTGTTCAGTTAATAGTTCTTCTGAAGCATTATAAACTTGTAAATACTAGTGTAAAATTTTGTGAAAGTAGTTTTATGTCAACAGTAATTATGTTGTATAAGGATGATGATAATAACAATTATAATGATGATGACGATTAGGTGGAGGACAGCAAAGACGATGCTTACCATCACGATGATAGTGTAGATGATAATGACGATCATGATTGTGAGGATTATGATGATGATGATGATTATGATGATGATGACGACGCGACGACGATGACGTATACGACGACGATGACGACAATGATTTAATTAATTCATTGTTTTGAGAATTTTCTGTATGTAGATGCACTGTACGAAGAAAAGATACAGACGTAAAAACATTCGACGCAAATTACAAAACCAGTGTTCATAACTTAAGCAAAAAAAATGGTAACAGCAAAAAAATCTTCAAGTTCCAGTGCGGACGAATAAATAAAGGCCTTGCCTATTAAAAAGTTTAATGTAAAATATCGTCGCGAAGCCTCGGGATTGTGTATAGCTCCCACGGGAACACGCACGGTGCGACAGTGCATATGGGTTCTTTATAACTGACTTGTAAAACTATTTCGTTTTTCAACCTTACTACTTTAGAAATAAGCATTACAATCGTTAAACAAAGTGAAAAATTTAACAATTATTGAGATTGCATTTTATTGCAGGTTGTAGTTTTTTATATTTATATATTTTTTATACATATTTTATGTAAGAAAAGTCTGTTACGTGGTGGTGGTCCATTTGTAAAACAAAATTACTTGAAGCAGGTTGCTGAATGGTAATGTATGTCATCATCATCATCATCACAACCCATAACTGTCACACTGCTCACGGGTCACCTCTCACAATGTGAGGAGTGTAGGTCATAGTCCATCACGCTGGCCAAGTGCGGAGTACGTGCGAGGTTTGAACTGATCAAGGATAAAAAATAGGCCACCCGATAAGGCGTCGAGCATAAGAGACCGGACCGGGACCATCGGCTTTACGTGCCCTCCAACGCAAGGAAACGCTCAAGATTTTTTTTCCAATAGCCGTTATCCATCCAACTACAGACACAGAAGACAGATATTATTTACTTACATCAAATACCGTAGTATTATAATTTATTATATACATATTATAATAATGTCTGAACTGAATTGATCGAATTTCATAAACGACAATAATGAAGTAAAATTAATATTTAGTGGTACATATCAGTCCTCTGCATATTAATATTCCGATTTGCATTTAAATATCGAATCAAACTGCCTAAATCTGCGCTACACATTAGATATCTATAGTTAAACTTAATTAGCACTCGTGAACTTTTATACTCTGTTTCTTTCTTAAAGCCGCAAAGCCACATGCAACTAAAATTACGAAGTTTCACAAAGGTCGAACATTCAGCACGGAAAGTCGCTCATAAAATATCACTTACAGACCTTACAGCGATAAAAACAAACGGCCAAACCCACATTTTCAGTTATAACTAGTTCCGAAGCGAAATACCCCGCCATTTCGCTCTATAACACCTCTTCTAACCGCCCTGAACCGGTCTGAACCGGTGCGAACTGCTCCCAACCAGATGTCGCATGACAAATAGCAATGTGGTTCGGAGATGATTTCGGGACTCGCATAAATCTTTAGCGAGGAAGTTAGTTGGAATTTCTACGTTATTAACATTCGGGTATTTGTTAAATTATCTGCTCGTAATGAGATGTGTGTTATTTTAATTAAACTGCGAAGATCTCCGGAATTCTGTTTACGTTAAAGTGTTGAGTCTCATTTCTATTTGTTTTCTCACATTTGAGTTTCCCTTTCCTTTTTTTGAGATTTTCTTAGATTTTGTTGTCCATTTGTATTGATTCTCCATTATATTCTCCCTCATGTTCTACATAATATTCTCAAAGGTGTGTGTTCGTAAATACGGACTTAGCCAGCGTAGTGGACGATGGCCTGTGTACCACTCACATTATGGGAGGAGACCCAAGCCCACCAGTGGGATAGTTATGGGTAGCAATGATGAAGGGAAAAAACAGAATGAGATGATCTATGACTATGGTTCAATAGCTGTGTCAATCCAAAGTGGTCACGAAGAATATGCAACTTCGATTGGCTCAACAAACTTAGATTGGGTAGGGGTACGCATTAAAACTGTTTTTGAAGGGAAAACTTTCAATGTGTTGGACGAATTTTGTATCGATAAAAACTTTATGGTCGCGTTACTGACATGTTGTTACATGACATAATTTAATATTAAAATATTTCGAGCTTTCTACTTATAACTAACAAACTAACTTAGACCCGGAAAAAATAATGCCTTAGTAGCGACGCTCGAAAAAATGTTTAGGCTTTTAGGGGTTTAGGCATGTTTTACTTTAAAGTGACATAACTTTTTCATTTTGGATAATGAATGATAATAATAATAATAATGAAATAAGTAATGATAAGTGAAGCTTACCACATTACATTTGTGAAATCGCATACAAATAGGTTAAGCCGTTTCTGAGATTAGTCCATATTATAAAACCACAGACAAACCGACAAACAGAGACCGAAAATCACACAATAATGGCCTCTACTAATATATTATTTCATATAATAATATTTTCCATGAACAGACAGCGATCAGTTACAGATGTATAGATATAGATTTGTAATCGTAAAGAACAAGTTTCCGAAGCGAAGCGAGGGCAAGTCCACTAGTGATTCGTATGACCAATAGCAAGCAAAGATACAAAAGTTTCCTACTAGGTCTAATTAAAATTCAATATAGTTATCTTGCGGCAACGAACGGGAGTGTTTGTACAAGGTGTTATCGCCGGAAAACACCCAAGTTACTGGTTGACGTGTGGTATGTCATCAAGCTTTAAGGTCACATTACATCAACTCAGTCCGATTTCCAATTCATACATATAGGAGGTTAGAATAGGAAGCCTTGAAATATGTATGAGCGTTATACGTGTTTCTTATGGAAGAATTTTCAGCATTTACTTGATATAAATGAGCCAAGCCATTGTGGCATTGTACTCGTCTACCTACGGTCAGGCACACATTGTGAGAGGAGACCCGGCCAGTAGTGGGACAGTCATGTTGCGATGATGACGACGATGACGTTTGGATGGTGAAAATGATATCCATGAATATGTTGACCACTTACGACTACAATGAGGTAGACTTGTCTGATAGCACAAATAAGAGCTCATATTTTAATTTTTGCAGAACTTCAATTGACAAAATAGTTTATTATTATAATATTTGCTAAGCTTAATAAAAAAAAAAATTAAAAAAAAAATTCTTTTAATTTTTTTAAGCTTTTAATATTTTACACATCATTTACCTTTATAAAATATATTTAAAATTACAGGATATATCATAAAATAAAAACTTTCACGCGGCAAAATTAATTATGACCGCGGTCGATGCGGTGCCGGGCACTGAGATAGATCATCAGCAATCCAGTCGAAGCTGGAGTAAACCATAAAACCAAACGGGCCTATTTGCTAGGGTTTAAAAGGATTGAGCATTCTGTCAGTATCTACTTTGTGGTTAACTCGGGTCACCCGAGTCTTACGCGTTTTACGGGTTAATTTAACCCTAAGCGCTGCCAGTGCCAACGTGGATTTTCACGGGATTATCTGACTACAGACAGTTTAATACGACAAATTCACGTGGTAGTTTTATTTCGCCGGGTCATCGTAAAGTCACTTTACTCGTAATAGGTTAATTTAACGTTCAGCGCGCAGCTAGCGTTAACTTTATATTTTACACACGATTTTTGTCACTGTTACTGCTGTTCGCAGTTTAAAATTATGTTGTAGTGTTAACAACGTAAGTAAGGTTAATAAAGTTAAATAAGTGTTGATCATATTCCGTAACAGTAACGGGTTGTTTCCTCTGTGAAGTTGGCTCTTAGAATTATAATATTACTAGCAGACAGACTAGCAGCCTGGGATTTTTTTATAAATAGTCATACAAACTTTCGAACTAAATTTTATTCCATTTGCGGATAAATTTTCAAAAATCCTTCCTTAGTCCTCATCAGAGAACACCAACGATCCTATAACTAACATTGATTTATCTGTCACATTTTAGCAAAAAGAGATCTATCGCCAGATTATTTGATCATGCCTGGGCAGCATTGTAGAAAACTTCAATAGCGTGATTCAGGTTTGACGTGACGTCACTGTGTGATGTGAGTGCGATTTCGCTACAGTATGTCTGACCAGGTCGGGGATCAAACCTGGAACCCCACGCCGCGTAAGCGGGGTCACTACCAACTGGGCTTCAAGGTCATATTATCTACTATACCAATAAAATAACAACCTTCGCAAACAATTTCGATTTTTTCACCAAAAACAGTTTGTTCCTATAGGGAAAATATATTCCTAAAGCTTAACATCAATATTGAAACAGAAATCCCATCTGTCTCAAGTGAATCTATTCCTTGACAGATGAAGGAATCCATTGTCTGTTGTATCAGAACATCTATCAAATATTTAGACAGATGCTACGGATGTTGCTATGCTAAGGTTACGAGATTTGTGTACTAGGAATTTTAATCTTGGGTTAATGGAACATTCTTTTCATTTATTCATCTGTTGGTATAATACGACATCAATATTTGGGGCTTTTGTTTTAAAAATTATTGATCAGCTGAGGGTTGTGACGTGTTCGTTGGAGAAAATAATCACTACATAGTATAAAACAAAGTCGCTTTCTCTGTCCCTATGTATGCTTAGATCTTTAAAACTACGCAACGGATTTTGATGGGGTTTTTTTAATAGAATGATTCAAGAGGAAAGTTTATATGTATAATATATTAAAGTTTTTCGCAAACAATTTTGGACTTGAATTATGAATTGGAATTATGCGTTTTTCCCACTTTAAGGCCTGCAACGTGATACTGTGGTGATACTGTAGTCATTTGGGACGGCGACTTTACCATGGTGGCTTATCTACTTTTTTGTTATTTACGTAACAAATATCCACCTCCGAAAACAGCGATAGAACTTAAAATAGTAAAATGCCAATACAGGAATGAAAATCCTATTCGTCTCAGGTGCATGTATTCCTAAACGGATAAAGAAATCCGCATCTGCTGATGGATGTAGCTATCAAAACTTTCGCACCGAGTGAGCCGCATCTTGTGCGATGTATTGTTTCAGGAAGATAGGAAAATATATAGAAGGTATTAGATGGAATAGTTGCGAATTTCCATACTGATCCAGAGTGGGGTTCGAGGTAAGTAGTTTAAAGAACAGCGCTCGAGTTTTGGCGCTTGGGTACTAATCCTGGTCGTATTTTTGTAGATCTGTCTGTTACAATCTTTTGACGCTTAGTGATTTAGTACACCATTGTTTGTTACCACTACAGTTTCGGAGAGGTACTTTATGAGGTGGTGAGGTGAGAAAAAATAGCAAAAGAAACTCTTCGGCTAAACTCGAACGGAAGAAATGATTGTATCTAAAAACTCTCAGCCGAAACACGAAGGCCCCTTTGGGGCCTGACTTAAACAAAAGGGTGATACCCAGGTTTCACGGAAACATAATAATCCCAGTAGGTAATATCTTCTTGATTAAAGTACCTAATTCGTTTAAAATCATGTGTCTATTCTCGAAGATGGCCTGCTCACTGGCCATCTTGTTGGTCACTGGCCAAATACATTTGGAAGACCTCCTCATCACGTCTCTACCCTCCCAGCGCATTTCATCTCACCTCGCCACACCTCAGCTCATCACTACCTGATAATCCTGTCCCTTACTGATTTTAGGTAGAGGTACAAAATTCCTCCGCGCACTTCTTTAAACCTTCTTTTCCCGATAACTATTTTGTTATCTTTATTAATGAAATATCTCTTTTTCATTCTACTTCTGTCCGCTGATACCAGTTTAATTCCAACTGTAACATCTGGCAAAATACTGTATAAGCAAAAAGCGCCATTCATTCACACTTTATCTTTTATCCGGCAGAAAAATGCAAAACGAAGCCAATTAAGAGTGTCGCATAATTTCAATAGAACATTGTTACTTCCTCACAAAGCTCTACACACACGTTATGTGATTTCCAGCTTTATTTTAATGTGTATAAGGTTGATTTCGCGTTTAATGTATCATTACAAATGCCAAGCAGTTCGCAACACTCGGATGTGGCATAGGTACCAATTGAAGTTAAGGATGGGTTATTGTGAATCTACAAAAGAATCGTGGGACCCATGTTCTATGTTTAGGTGAGTTACTTCGAGATTGATGCTTCCTACTTCATTACGCGACTTTTGTTTGTGTTTTTATTTATTAACAAGACTATATTGACTCCCGCTCTGGTTGAATTGACCGTAATTAAATTTGTCAAATATAGGTACATATGTACGTTACATTGACAAAAATGAGAAAGTGGCCTAATCAGATAAGATAATATTAATGTTTGTTCTCTCCATGTGGGTTTTGTGTCTAAAAATAAAAGTTTTATTCATATTTATTTACAATAGAATTAGCTAAAGTACCTAGATACAAAAACATAAAAATACAAAAACATTTACATGCCAGATCGTCGTTCCATTGACGCTTCCATATCAAAAAAGTTTTGTCACTGTCGCCTTCGTGAGCGCACCCCACTTTGGAAAAGCGACGCGACGAAGACAAAAACTTTTATGTCACGCAGACAAATGTCCCCCGTGTGCGCAATCTCTAAGTGTGTAGGTAATAGTTTATGTCATTATTTAGTACTCGCTTTTTTTTTCGGTCCAATTGTGTATGATGGTCACGGCTGGACTCAATATCGGTATAAAAATATGGTGATAAAACATTACAGTTAAAATAATTATATTTACACTCTAGAAATTCTTCAACTACACATGCCTCACATACACTACCTCAAATGCTTCTACTTAATGTATTTCAAAGACACGAGTCGACAAAATGTACGACAAAATGTACGTTATAAACCCGAAAACCACAAAGTAGGTATTTAAATAATCATCCCTTAACGGGATTTAAAATTAATATGAAGATTAATTTAATGGCAGTATTACGAAAACGTTGGTGTAACTTCACGCTCAACTCTGGCCGGTCAATTATTCAAAAGTTTAATTATTTTCGTACCGCACCCGTTTTCGATGGGTGCCATTTACAGATTTAAATTAAGGGATGGTTCATACAAACTGCGCTTGATGCTGCGTTTTGATAAATAGAAGTAAGTATACTTCTATCTATTGCATGTATTTCCTATAGGAAATACAGTAAACGCACGAAAATTTATGCTAAGTGCACTAAAATTGTATTGTAATGTATGAATTTTTATTGTAATGTATAAATTATTGTAATGTACTTATAAATTTTCGTGAGTTATAAATAAGGGTGAGTGAGTTAAAGCTATATAAATAGATGTTTACTAACAAATATTTTTGTTATTTACTAGTGACGATATTTATTGTCTTTATTAGAAATAAAGTTCTTAAACCTTAAGTACAAACTATCACAATTTTGGTAAAAATAAATAATATTAAAAAAACTTTGAGGTTGATATCTGTCTGTAAACACCTTAAAATTAAACCAATCACATCGTACGGGAATGACGCCATTTGCTTCGATATGTGAAATAAGTGGGTTCTTAAATAATAATATTAATTAATAATTACACTAATTACCTGTTTATAATCCGGTTTGCGGCGGACCGACGGCAAGTGCCGTACTTACTCAATGTGATTAACAATACGTAACTTAATCGTTTCCATCAATATCGCCACCCACAACTTTCCCACTGCTGGACTCGGGTCTCCTCTCGCTATGTGAAGGGCACAGGCCATAGTCCAACACGCTGGCCAAGTGCGGATTGGAAGTTTTGTTCTATTTGAAAATGTTGTGAAGAACTCTCATGTATGCAGGTTACCTCACGATGTTTTCCTTCACCGAAGCAAGGCAAGCTAATTTCTAATACGCACATAATGTTTGAGGAGTAGAGGTATTTGCAGAACTCAAACCCTGCCCCCCCCCCCCTCCCCCTGTTCGAGAGTCCAAAGTTCAAACTATTGCTTACACGTACGAGTAACTTAACAATTATATTAATTTGTTATACTTAATTTGAATGTGTAAGTAATAATAAAAATATAATAATAAACCTTTTTACCATCGTTTAAAGAAAAAGAAAATAAATAAATAATTTTGACATTATAACTTTGGTTAGAAAGAAAATAATAAAATAAAATGAATTGATGAGTAAAATTTGTTCGTTTGCATGAACCCCTCCTCAAGTGAAGGTGAAGGGACTATAAGAACTCCATTTGTCTCTATCTTGAGCTGTTTGCGGCCAGCAGGTACCAGCTATTTTTATCAGCTCATCTGCCCATCTCGTGTGGGGTCTGCCTTTGAGTTTGGAGCCGTTTGGACCCTTCCACGTTGTTACCCTGCTGGTCCATCTCTCATCCTTTAGCCTCGCTACGTGCCCCGCCCACTTCCATTTTAGTTTTTTAGCGTAGGCTAGAGCAGCCGTAGCTTTGGTGGTTTCTCTGATTTTTGTGTGACGAATTTTTTGCATTTTTTTAATAATGAGCATACTTCGTTCTATTCCGCGTTGGCAGGTAGTGATTTGCTTTTTATTATGGATGTATATTTCCAAGTTTGACATGCGTAGGTTAGGCAAGGTAGGAGGCATGACGTTAAAACTTTTTTTTTGATATTTATTGGCATGTTACTTTTGAATATCTCTTTTAGGGACCAGTACTTGTGAATGTGTAAGTAGTTGTGTCTAATTACAAGCAGTAACTATCTGAAAAAGGATATTTATTTTCCCAAAACGGGGCAACTCAAAGTGAGACTATCAAATCTAGGGGTTCGCCAATTAAATTGTAGGGGTAAGCAGTAAAATAGCGCCCTTCGCTTTTGGGAACTTATTCCTTACCAGAAACTGCCCATAGTCGAAAAAATGTTAAGTCGAATCTTTATATTATTTAAATTCAATATAGACATCTATTTAATCTTTGAATCAATTGAAATAAAATTATCACTAAATGTTACCTTAAGCTTAGTACAATAGATCAGTGAGAATAACTTCCAAATCGACTACGCCGTTTTCCAGTGAAAACAACTAAAACATCAAATTTATGGACTGACAACCTGACAAACTCATTTCTACGTTTTTCTGTACCATAAAATCTCGTCAAAATTTTCATTAAGCATGATTCGAAATACGAACGAGACCTAGAACTTCAAACTTTAGAATAGAAAATTAACTCTTTAATATAAAACAATTAGGTTTCCAACAGAGATTTCCACTACTAACATCCTTACAAAGTTTAGCGTCTAAAAGCCTTAGTTCCATAGTCCATTTAAACGACGCGGTCCATCACGGCCTATTTACCAAATAAAACTTTGGAGTTTTATACTTTGAGCCCACTTAGTCACCCTCATTAAAAATTTACGTGCATTTTACCCCGCCACCCTTACTTTTTATTGCCCCACCCGACTTCATGTAGTAATAAAATTTTAAGGCTTCACGGCTGGCTAGGATAGTGAGGCATTAACGCAGAAAATTATACCCGCGTAAAAATATAGTTTGAATTAAATACCGCTTAAGGATTACTAGTACGATTAGTATAGAACATTATACTGCAATTAGTAGCATTCAAAGTTGATACCATTGTTAATGTAAATCGAATCTCTTGATTTTTAGATAGAGATAAAGTCGCCTTTTGTGCACAACTGGTACCTATAAATTGTAGTGTGATTTTTGTTGTTTATAATTATGGTGTAAACAAAAAGTATCATCAATATCGGTACAGTAAAAAGTTATGAGGTAACACACATAAAAAAATACAGTCAAATTGAGGACTTAATCCTTTTTTTGAATTCGGTTAAAATTAAATAATATGCGTATTTTAATTGTAAATAAATTGTATTTACCATTAAAAATTCGTCTGAATTGAACATTAAATTTGAACATTCCATCACCGCAAAGTTACTTAGTAATATATTATTATACAGGGATCGAAAACCTCTTACTCTGGCCTAATACATTATGTATTAATTCAAGAGGTATTGGTGAACTGTACGCACCGAGACTGATTTAATTGACTATCAATTATATAGAGGTGCTGATTTCTAATGAGTTGAATAATACGGTGAGTTGTGTGTAGAATACAGCTATCTAAGCATACAAAGATTATCGTATCCTTCTTTGAAATACCCTATTTTGTGTTTTGAGAAAGTTTTTGAGAAAAAATATTAATAGAGCGCTATAGACGCTAGACGCTATAGATACCGTAACGATGTTTTAAATTTTTTGTCTGTCTGTCATTCGCACTAATTTCAGCATGAGCATGTAGATTTAAATAATCCCAATTAACTTTGGTAATTTTTTGATACTAGGGAATAAGTTGCCCGATATGAAAGCGGGATGACCTTCTACTTAAGTAATATTAAAAAAACTACACAATCCCTACTACAAGCCCCACACGAGGATTCCCTGTGTCGTGGGTGCCGTTGACAAGACACAAAACAAGAACTCACACACCTAGACAGGGAAAAAAAGAATTTAAAGTCATCATTCAAATGGTAACCTAAATGTTACCTAATAATAATAATAATAATAAATCTTTATTTCAGACAATATACATACAAATACATGTACAATTACATGTATTATGTATGTACAGAGGTCCATATCATAAATACCTTACAGACTAACATACATATAACAATATAAAAAACTTATAACTACGTGTCACGTTTTCGCGGCGACGTGAAGCGCGGGTCCGGTGACCGGTGGGGGTGGTCGACATCCACGGAACTTCCGAAACACGACCCCTTTCGGCCACAGCTCCTCCTTTAGGAAAGTCTCCAGGCGTTGAGTCGGTGCGCGTACCACGAACGAAGTGAAGTTCACCGCGTTACGCGACTCCAACTTCTCGACATACACCCGGAGCTTCGTCTTCACCTCCAAATACTCCACGACGTCGGAGGCCTTCGTGGTGTAGTGAAGACGGGAGACATAGATGTTGGTCACTGGTGTGGCGGGACGCAACAAATGGTTTGCTCCGGTCAGTGCTGTGCCACATTGGTTCCGACAAAGAGGTTTCCTCTTCTTTCGCTCCACTTTTATGAAACCGTCTTTGTCCTGTTGACCGCCTGACACAACACTACGAGGGGGCTCGATGCGGGAGTTCCCGTTTTCCCTCTCAGTCCTCGTCTTGGTCCGCTTCTCAGGTTGCTGGCGGCCGGCAGCTGCAGCGTAATCACGTCGAGGCGAAGACGTGACGACAACGGGCGACACCTCGGCGGGGGGAGGTGGGGGACGGGCAACACATATGTCACCGCTTACGGTTGCAGGGATGGCAGCCGGTGACGAGTCAAGTTTCGCTGACGCAAAACTCGCCGACGAACAATTGCATGCCCCGCGACGCATGTTGATGTTGTTGACCTCCGGTGACCTACTTTCTGCTGAAGTCTTGCGCAACATCGCTACTTCAGCCCGTAGCTCATCGATGGTGTTTTGGGAGGCCTCCAGCTTCAACACCACTTCCGCCATGCTTGCCTTGAGGGTTGTTATGTCCTTCAGCAGCCTGGTGGCATCGACATGGTCGAACGTGACGGGCGGCAACTTGTTGAGGTTCCTCGCCACGAAAGTCGGCACATCATCGGGATCAGTCACCTTCAGAAGATTGATGACGTCCTGTAGTGCCTTTTCTCCCTTTTCGTCCCTCCTGCGAGACGGCATTCGGTCGATCTGTCCGAGCGACTCAAACAGGAGCGTCTTGGCCTGGCCGATCTCCTCACAGTTGAAGTTAGTCCTGCAGATCTGGATGATACTAACTTCATCCATGGTGTCGATGGCGTGCTGTAGGAACGCCAACACCTCGTTGGCTATGAGTTGGTCGGAACTCGTAGCCATTTTACGTGCAGCGCGGTGACGCGCGCAAATCGCGAATATAGAGTAGATATATTCATAAACGCAGTGTGCACATCCGTCAGCGATCGCGTACGAATCGACACTCACTCATACCTGTATGGTATAGCGTAGGTAATCCTACGTCATAATTGACGACAAGGCAAGAAGTTTTCACTGTTATACAAAATACCAAATAACATGCTCAAGTGCTTTGAATATATACGGATATTGTTACAATAAAACATCAATTGTCCCCGAAATACAAAGTTCAAAGATGACTTGAAATGTAGAAAATTACTTTTATTTTTTGCCCTCTTTTCCTGCGTATCCAGTTTAATGATATTGAATATTCTCAGATATTCAGGAGCAAAATCAATCAAACCACTTCAGAGTTTTCCCATAAAAGTCGTATTCAAACATTACACAACGATACAGTAATTACCTTTACGGGAGAAAATTTCAAATGAAAATGAATATTAGTTATTTATAAAAGTCTATCCTTTTTAGTCTAACAGACAGCAAACGAGCGTGCAATACTACCCTTTCACTGCCGCATAACAACTGTGATCGACCTAGTACAATACTTAAATCGGGACTAAAATCTTTAGTCCAGTTAGAAGAGGGTTTTAAGAATGTTAAAGAATAAGGTTAAGAATGTTTAACCTATAAGTGGCTCTTAACCCAACGGCTTACGTCAATCCTAATTGATCAAGCGGGTTACGCAACAGCGGGTCTGTAGGTAGGTTTGGGGTGCACGAGTCCAAGATGACCTCCCTTGTTTTTAGTATACCCTGTTGAACAACGGACGAAGTCGCCGGCCGGTCCCACTTTTCAGAGGTCGCTGGAATCTACCCAACTACCCACCAGTTTAATCCCGGAGGTACTTTTGGTGGTAGGGCTTTGAACCCGGCTGGATAGCTACCACCCTTTGGTCCAAACGACTTGTCGTGTTCTGACTGGGGCTAGAGAGCCAGTTTTACTTTCTTACTTTCCTCTTTCTTGGCAATGCACCGTTGATGTCTTTGATGTTGCTGCTGTATAATGGATGATGGTGACCACTTACCATCAGGTAAGCTCGTCTGCTATTTAGTCAGCAATTACCGTAATAAAAGGTGGACAGGTAAGCGCTAGCAGCAACAATTTGGCGCTGCTGTGCTACGAAGGCACGTACAAACATCGCCCCCATTGTTACTATTGAATAAGCATATCCAATAGCCATGTCGGTTGCTTCAAACATAAAAACTTTCAACAACTGGGTTGGTTACTATACCTTCCAAAATTCTGCAATTATGCAGGGCGATGGAGACTTGTGCTTAAGCCTCCTAAGTGAAAAGGATAGACCCATGCCTTTAAGTAAGCCATTAACAGATTTAAGCCAACTATCCTTGAATCCAAGCTAGCCTTTAACTTTTAGGCCACTGTCATATGGCCACCCGACTCCACCGAAAGTTGAAACTAGGACGACTGACCTGCAGGGTCACCACAAACTGGACAAAGGGTCGTCTTTTGAACTCATGAACACTCATTATAACGTTCTAGAGGTTAATCTCGTCATTGTTTATTCGGGTTCGCAAGTGCTCTTGACGAAACGACTCTTGAATGAGGTTCACAAATAGATCTGAAAGTAGTCGGGCGAACCTTACTAATTAACGACGTGAGTAAACCTTTTATACTTACTAAAAGTAATACATATAATTACATGTGAAAGTTTGTCTTTCATTCACGGTTACAAGGTGCTGTACCTGCATGGCTGTTATGGCCGTTCGAGGAATACTTTTTGAGAAAGAGATAGCGATAGGTATATAAAAAGGGCAGGATAACGGAGGAGTGAATACGGTAATCCTATTAATATTATAAATGCGAAAGTTTGTATGGACGTATAAAGGAGACGGGGACTTCTGGGCCAAATTTGTAATAAGTTGAAATATAGCTTAAAAAACGCGTTATTTTTTTCTATTATAATATTTAAAAAATCAGCTTAATTCACAATCTGGAAGATGAAAAATCTAAAAAATAAGTTAGGATCAAAAATAAAATAGGTAATCGATAATTATAATCGATATTAGTAAGAATGTGTACAAACAATTTTATAAAAATATAAAAAGGCTTTTCATGAGATGATAATTTCAATAATTAAGAATAATTAAAACTTACAAATAAATTAATCTAAGTACTGTGAAACAAGACATCTATCTATGTAATAAAGTGAAATCTCAAAATCAATTTTCGATCGAACAATCGATCATTAATCGATTTTGTAAAGGAAAATCGATGTTCATCACTGCTCATTTTTGTCTATGTGACACTTGACAGTGACAGAAGTCCCGTCTAAAATCAATCGACACGTCTTACACGTCTGACTTTGGTTCGTTATTTTGGATTTATTGACCGGCTTTGGATCGATTGGATATTGACACCATAGATCATTGTGTGAACTGTGGTATAGTAATTAGTAATACTATCAACGAGTTTTAGATGATGAAATGACTTTGTCAGTGATTCGACGATGGCGTGCACCACAGCCTGTAAGTACTCACTTATTTATTAGCTAACTGGCACCTACCATGCTAGCCTACAGGATTCCTTACATTGTTTATTATCAACCTTACCTATACTTAAAAGTGAATTATACTTTTTGAAAAGGTAGATAAAGATTGTTAACATTTAACTAAATACTGAAAACGATTGAGTAGCATCATCAGCCTATTAACATCCAATTGCTGGACGCAGGCCTTCTCTCTAGGAGAGAGGGATTCCGAGCAAAGACCCACCAAAATGCTCCAATGTGGTTTGGCGAAAGTATATTTTTCAGTAGTCTTGATTTCATGAAATAAAAAACTTTTCATATTTCAGGTAAACAACTGTGACCATGTTTGCCAAGTTTTCTGGGACTTGGCACAAAGACCAACAGCTGTTGATCAACCAAGACAACTTGGCCACCGTAATGTTTGCTTCCGCTGTGGTCGCTCTCTTGCATCACGAGTCAGTCATCTGCTTGACACTGGCTCAACTCATGAACTGAGAATTTATAATGTAATACAAGAGTGGATTATACCTCGAACTGTAAGTTAAATCAATGTTCATTGTTACATATGCATGCCACATAGATCAATATGTCCTGAGTTTTTCTTTCTTCCAAGAATTTATCTATATGTAACAGTGTTGTATGTATATACATAAATATATGTATATGCTTATATTCTTATAGCTATTTGTGTATTATCAGTATTGCCATGTAATACTATTGTAAAATAGAATGTAGATTGTTAAGTAAGTTTATTTGCCGCACCAACCTGTGCTATTTTAATATTTCCTTTTTGCAAAGGTTGTCTGTGAGAGATCACTTTGGTGGTAAGACCGACTTATTCATAAGGTTCTTTTTTTATTTTACTTTGTATTTTTGTTTTTTATGGGTGTGCAATAAAGTGTTTTAAATAAATAGAATAAGAAAAGAACCTTACTCTTACCCTGGAATTGAGTTAGTTGTTTTATATACTTGTGCCTCAGAGAGCATGTTAAGCTGTCAGTCTCAGTCATTATTACTAACATTTGATAGTGACCATTAAGTAATCAAACATTATTGCCGTAAGCCCACCAACTCGCATTGGAGCAGTGCAGTGGGTCTAAGCTCCATATAGTGGATTTATATAGAGCTTAGACTACTATAAGGAAGGTGGTCTGGCCCTGTAGTGGGCTGTCAATAGGTTGATAATGATGAGGTATGTTTATTGCAGATAGAACAACCGAGTCACAACAAGAGAGTGAACTAATGCTCATCTCATTAGGTATATATATATCAAATAAAGCACAATCTTATTATGGCGAGCATGTAAGGGGTAACAATGGCTATGCAATAGAAGTGTGCAGGGAGGTCAGCAGTAGCCTACTTCGAGAGCTGTCAGCTTCAAATACTTTGTGGTTACTTCGGGGACACATACAATCAAGACATACATTCTTAGACAATATTTTAATTATTATTGAAGAGGAATAAAAATCAATAAAAAAAGTGTTTTTTATTTTACCACTTCTTTACCCTTACTTACGATCTCATCAGCCATGTACGTTTTATCATCCTCCCATTCTAAAAGTTTTTTTTTACTAAAAGTTAGTCGTCACCAAGTGTGCTTGCAGTTGCAGTCAACACCTAATGGTAAGTGATGATGCAATCTAAGATGGAAGCGGGCTAACTTGTTAGGCGTAGGATAAAATCGCCCTTTAGGTTTCTGCACGACGTCGTACCAGTCTCTGGTAAAAAATCTCAATCGGCTCAGCCGGGAATCGAACCCAGAAACTCCGTCTTATAAATCCACCGCGCATACTTTGTCTCCTCTGTGGCTGTGCCACGGACGCCGTCAAAATATTAATGTTCTATGTTTAAGAATAAAATACTCGAACTTCAAAAATCAGCAGTTGAGTATTATATTGTCTTATATAACCTCACTTTTACTAAATCTCGTTTATCACAACTCCCAGATTGACAAATTCTGTTTTATTTTCAATTATAGGTTAATAATATAATAGCTATTAATTGGCACTACTTTCATCTTTTTACAATCAGGGCCCAAGATTGTATGAAAGCGTACCAGTCTCCTTTGTGTTTGTTACTCTTTCACGCAAAAACTACCGAATGGATTTTGATGAAACTTTACTGTAATATAGCTTACACATCAGAATATCACAAAGGATATGATTTATAAAGATATAGTGTGAATTATCCAAAATATACAACTAAATCTTTGCAAACCGAAGGAATAAGTTTCCCGAAGCGAAGCGAGGGCGGGTCGCTAGTCTACAATAGGTATGATAAATAGCCTAGAACGTACTTACCCGACAAAACCTCATTCATTTTTTTTAATCTCACGCAAAAGTTACTGAATCTATTTCAATTTAATGCTCCATAAAAAGACTAAAATTTAATAAAATGAGAAATATGTTTTATGTTTGTTATGTTATATTTATTTAAATAGGCAGCAAACTACCATTTTGCTGGTATTGTCACCGTAGCCGATGGACATCACCAAAATGTCAAATCAAATCAAATCACTCTTTATTGTGTTACTAGCTGACCCGGCGAACTTCGTACCGCCTAACAGTTGATTCTATAATATTTTTTTAATAGTCACTGAAAAATCACAATGAAAATAACAATTTCTGATTTTTTATTATGATACCTACTTATTATATTTCATTAATTTTATTAACCTACCAAATTGACCGCTAGTGGCAAAAATTTCTTGAGCGCTTCCGTGCTTCGGAGGGCACGTAAAGTCGTCGGTCCCGGTTGTTACCATATGGTAGCAGTCGTTAAGCCATGTCGGATACCTTCGGGCGGCTTAAAAATATCCGACACTTGGGTTGGCCACTAACCCCTCCACCAATCCGCACTGGAGCAGCGTGGTGGAGTATGCTCTAGGCCTCCTCAGGTATGAGGAGAGACCCGTGCTCAGTAGTGGGCCATCAATGGTTTGAAGCCATTATCCTACCAAATTAACCTAACATTAACCTGCACACCTGAGAGTTCTCCACAATGTTCTCAAAGATGTGTGAAGTCCGCAAATCCGCACTTGGCCAACGTGACTATGGTCTATACCCCTCACATTGTGAGAGGAGACCCGTGCCCAGCTGTGGGACAGTTATGGGTTGTGATGATGGTAAAATGTAAATTGTCTGAGGTAATTCTTTTAATAGTCACTAAAAAGCTTGCACCATTATTAGTCGAATGTTGCACTTCACGGGTCTGTCTTAACCGAAATCTTTCATTCATGTTCATTGCCATCGTCACGTTCCTCGGCAGTACGATTAGATTGATAATTAATTTGACTCGTTGCGTTGACCACCCGGATGGCGCAATGGTTAACACGCCGGATCGCCTTTCCGAGAGTCCTGGGTTCGATTCCCAGCGAGGCGGAAATTTGAATGATGAATTTAAATTTCCGTTCTTGGTCTGGGTGTGTGTGTTCTTGTCTTGTGTGTTGTCCATGGCACCCACGACACAGGGAAACCTAGTGTGGGGCTATGAGTGTGTAGCGTAAGTGCGGGTTCTTCTGCCTAAATTTGTCCGCCGCCTTATAGGAAGCATATTTAGTAAGTCACAAACACAACAATTTTTAATTTTATAGGAATTGTAATATTAAAGATGCACAGCAAAGAGACGTTTACGTTTCAAGTGACATTTTACCACAGACAATTTACATTTTACCATCATTACAACGCATAACTGTTCCAAAGCTGGGCACGGGTCTCCACTCACAATGTGAGGGGTATAGGCCATAGTCTACCACGTTGGCCAAGTGCGGATTTGCGGACTTCACACACCTTTGAGAACATTATGGATAACTCTCAGGTGTGCAGGTTTCCTCACGATGTTTTCCTTCACCGAAGCAAGTCATAATTAAATTGTAATACGAACACAATTTTTGAAAATTAAGATGTGCATGCGGCGTTTGAACCCGGCCCCCCGGTTCGGGAGTAGGTACAACGATTAACCACACGGCTATCTTGAAATTAATAATTTTTACGATACTAACGTCACTCGATTCTTTTGCCTTCCTGGAACTCCTCCACTAATACTGAAACTTTATGTTATGGTATTAAAGTTCTAATTGACTTTTAAGTATTATTACGAATCATTCGTATGGGAATATAGAAAAGTGTTGTTTTTAGACTTTTTCAGGCAATTTTTTAAAATGTTCTCTCCGTAACAACCATCTTCGTACTTTAAGGAATATCATAAAAAAAGAATTAACGGAATCGGTTCAGTTGTTCTCGAGATAGCTGTCCCGGCGAACTTCGTACCACCTAACAGTCGATTCTTTATTTTTTTTAAATACCTACTTATTCTGCTATTCGGGACACCGGCTCAGCTACAGTAGCGGCACGAAATGCCCCCTTTGACAAATTAAAATAGTGTCGTGATATAATTATGTTAATTTAGTATGGAAAAATATGTTCAAGTGCGAGTTGATCCATCGATAAATTTTTGCAGTAGTAAGTAGTAACTACCTAATTAAATCTTCATTAAAAGAATATATAAATGTATAGTTAATGTATAGTCAATGGTTAGATATATTTAAGGTCTCCTCGGCTTTGAGGGGAGACCCATGCTCAGTAGTGAGCCTTTTTGGGTTGATGATTTATTTTATAGGTTATTTAATTTATGTAATTGACTTACTTACTTTATTTAAGATGGCACTGTATTTTATTAATTGACACATTACTATGGACATAGGGTCCGCGCTAAAAAATGTCCGAGCCAACTCAGCAACAAAACGCAAGAAGAACAACAATGCCGCGTTAGTCACTTTTTGACCGTGCTGACAACTACACATCAACGATGCCGTATTGTGTTTTGAAATCGTGCAAAGCCACTACGCCAGTAAAGTGAATAAAGACGATGGTATATCATAATTTCGGTAGGTAGACTATTGTTTTATCTTTTAAATTATTGTATTGCTACTAAAACACGCCATTTTATTTTAAATTGAATTTATTTCAAAAACTAATTGCAGAATCAGTCAAAATAATCAAAAATATATCTTTGTCTTTGTCTTCTCACCATTTAGGCTATATAGTCAGAAAGAGACAAATATATCAGTTACTTTTGTTTAGATTATTTTGCACTATGTCATTATGGCGTGTAGTGTAAACGTTGTGTCATAAGGTGCCATTGACGTATGTGTTCGATGCAATCGAAAAAAAAACGGTATTTAATGAATTTAGTGTTTAAATTACCTTGCTAACATTCCCATTCTTTCTTGTAATGTCAAACTGGGACATTATTTTCGCGATTTTAGTAGGAGACCCTATGTCTATAGTATTTATGTCAATGATTTTATTAGTAAAAACGTGACAGTTCTAATTTATATAGTTGTAGTGTTGTGAAATAAGTACCTGATGATATCGATCGCATATATTTATTATATTAAATTCATTAGATTTTGATTAAAATAAATGAATAAAGATTACCTGTCATTATCATTATTTCGTTTCATTGTCGAGTGCCTACCTATACCTACTTATTTTACAACAGCTTCGAAAATTTTAAAGAATTTAGCATTATCAATCAAGAATAAATACGTGTAACATCTTGTAATGAAATATAATATAATATTAGTTAATACATTTGTACAAAAGTTTCCGGCAGTAGTTTAGTTTCTTACATTTTGTAAAAAAAACGGGTCTATTATCGTGTTACGTTTATCGATATAGCTCCATCCCTATCAGTTTCCCCGAATCTGATATAACCTTGTACGTGTGTAAACGTCATATTTTTATCAAATAATGCATACATAATGTAAAAAAGACGCTCGTTCAAGTTTTCACAGGAGCTGTCATCGAGAAAATAAAGAAATGGAAATATTATAATGGTCTAAGAGCTAGCAACGTTTTCGAGAGACCATTTCAGGTAAGTTAGTTGTGAGATATGGTATCTCTCTCACTCTCCCGGACATCATACGGGAGGTCTGGCTGTCTAATTGTACAAAATAAATTATCATTTTGATACCATATTAATCCACAAAATAATTCAATGGTTTTTAGTAATTTCTCTGACATTTATTTGATAACTATTTCTAGACCAAGCAAAATGATACCACAACATTTTTCACTTTTGGATCGGTCTGGCTGAAGTTTAACAATTGATTTATTGTCTGGCAAATAAATTTTGGGGTTTTAGATAATTAAATAACAACATACTATAATTTGAAAAAAATATTTTATGGCAATAATAGATTAATGTTGCAAAAAGTTCAATTAAAAAAAAGATAAGAACCCTTCTTAAAATGATTTGAAAATTGATATTTTACTTGTACAGATACGATGCGCACTGATGAACGCAACGTCTACCACCAGCCAGACCGTCCGTATGACGTCCAGGAGAGTGAGAGAGATAACATAATATCTAAAAACTGGCCTACCTCAAATTCTTGTTTTTCCAACGTTAGCTCTCGTACCACTCGTGTCTCGTGTATCGTGTCAGTCAATTGTTTTGCCTTCATGAAATCCCTTCACTGACAATTAAACTTTATGCTATGGTATTAAAGTTCAAATTGACTTTTAAGTATTATTACGAATCTTTTGTATGGGAATATAGAAAAGTGTTGTTTTTTTACTTTTTTAGGCATTTTTTTAAATTTTTCTCTCCGTAATAACCATCTTCGTACTTTAAGGAATATCATAAAAAAAGAATTAGCGAAATCGGTTCAGCCGTTCTGGAGATCTGCTCTTAGCAACAAAATCAGCGATTCATTTTTATATACAAGGTTACAGGTTAAGTCGACCTATTCCCGTTAAGGGCGTGTAGTTTACATCGTTTCAGACTGATTTGACTATGAAACACCCTACCCTAAATCTAACCGTTTTCGAGATATTTGCATTTAATTGATTTTTATAAAAATTACCCGATTTTCGGCTATCAGCTTAGATATTTTGAAATGTGTAAGTCTTATTATTACTATTATTTGATTTTTACATGTAAGATAAGATGCTTTATGATCTCAATAACCAATATTGTACGTTCAGTGATTGAATAAGTCATTGTAGACGATTAAAACTTATGAAAAGTATTAAAAATGTAGAAAGTTTATTTTTCTATCAATAAAATCTACAAAAAATATTATGGCTCCTGTTTTGCAGATGTTCTTAAAAATATCTACGTTTCATCAGCTATCCAACGAGGTATAACAATCTAGGGTTATAATAAACATTCATAGAATAAACTTAGTTTCATTGTCTACAGGGAAGGCAAACAAAACAAAACGATAGTAAGTACAAGATAATTATTAAACTTTCAAGTTCCAACAAAACATCTTAAAGTCTAAATTTCATGTTCGACATGTCCGCCTCTGTTTTGCACACATCTTCGCATTCTTTTACGAAGTCCACTTTTTACTACACCAGTAGTTAATTTCCTTCTCATGTCATTCGCCGCATTAATGAGCCTGTCTCTCAATACTTCAACTGACGAAATTGGGTTGGGCTCACTGTACACGAGACTCTTCATGTGCCCCCACACATAAAATTCCATGGGGGTTAGGTCCGGACTTCTGGCTGGCCAGGGTAAAGGCCCACCTCGTCCAATCCATTTGTTTGGATAATTTGTGTCCAGCCATTCTCTGACACTTCTCCTAAAATGTGCAGGGCATCCATCATGCTGAAACCACATGTCTCGAATCAGACTGAGTGGAAAATCATCTAGTAGGTCACTTAGGCCCTGTCGCAGGAAATTTTCGTAGTATTCTCCATTTAAATTGTCGGGGAGAAAGTAAGGCCCAATCAAATGATTACAAATAATGCCCATCCACACATTCAGGCTAAATCTTCGTTGTGACCCCTTTACTCTCTTCTTGTTAGGATTTTTAAGTTCTTTCGGGGCCCAATAATGAGCGTTATGATAATTGGTAATCCCATCTTTATCAAATTTCGACTCATCTGTCCATAAGATTTTTTTAAGGAAAGTCGGGTCTTCGACATCAGCATTTAACATAAATCTGCAGAAATCCAATCTTCTCACGGGATCTCCCTCTTCGATAGCATGTACCGGCGTATAGTGATATGGGTATAGGCCCGCTGTATGAACGGTAAACCATACTTTCCACTGCGAGAGTCCCAGATCATGGGCAACAATATTAGTGGAAGTGGTTGGATCCAATCGAAATCGTTCCACTATCTCATTGTTTTGTTCTTCGTCGTCGTCAATCACACGTGGTCTTCCCAAGTCTGTACGTAGTCTTGAAACGGAGCCAGTTTCTCGAAGTCTTCGATAAACTCCATCGAACACGCTGACATCCGGCACTCGACGGCCGGGATATCGTGTTATGTACTCAAAGCGAGCATGTGCGGACACACAGTTGCAGTATCCGTAGCAAATTAACAAGTCAGCATATTCCTCATTCGTGTAGGTCGTCATCTTCACACACACAAATCAGAGTCCAGTTTACAAGCACAGTAGTCAGAAATCAGAAGAAACAGTCCAGAAACACAGCCAAGTCAATTAGGAAACAGAGAACAAAATAATATCGCATCTACCACGGACGAATCACATAAGCAGACTAAGACTAACAATAACAAGTTAATAACCAAACACAAAACGTGTTGTATTCCCAAACCGGTTTCTGCACATTATTTTTCTCACTCGCACCTGTATAAATCGTAAGTAGTCTCGCTCGCACGAACCGTATTAACCTTAAAGGACAATTGGCGAGGGAGTGTTAGAACTGATACCTGGGGGCTCGCAACTAAGTTTTTTCTATGAATGTTTATTATAACCCTAGATTGTTATACCTCGTTGGATAGCTGATGAAACGTAGATATTTTTAAGAACATCTGCAAAACAGGGGCCATAATATTTTTTTTAGATTTTATTGATAGAAAAATAAACTTTCTACATTTTTATTAGTTTTCATAAGTTTTAATCGTCTACAATGACTTATTCAATCACTTAACGTACAATATTGGTTATTGAGATCATAAAGCATCTTATTTTACATGTAAAAATCAAATAATAGTAATAATAAGACTTACACATTTCAAAATATCTAAGCTGATAGCCGAAAATCGGGTAATTTTTATAAAAATCAATTTTTTTTTTTTTTTTTTAAGACACCTAAGCAATTTTATTGTTCTATTAATATTACTTAGTATTATACACAAAACCTAAAACTAAAAAGTTAAAAAATAACATAATAACTAAAAAATATTATTAAAAGGAGTCCCTTTAGGCAAGGTTCCGAAGATACTGGCAGCGTTCCCCCTTTGAATAGCTAGGCTAATTCTTTGTCCGAGGTAGCTGCCAGCTCTTCGGTCTCCTGTGATGTCGACTAACCTAAAATCAATTAAATTCAAATATCTCGAAAACGGTTAGATTTAGGATAGGGTGTTTCATAGTCAAATCAGTCTGAAACGATGTAAACTACACGCCCTTAACGGGAATAGGTCGACTTAACCTGTAACCTTGTATAAGATAAGGTAAAACATCGTGGGCTAACATATGACCACGTCATAGTGTCATTTGTTACAAAAACGTGTCTCATGAACATTGGGAAAAACAAAATTAATTAGGTATACAATGTTATCTTATAAATAATTACCCCCCATTATTTTGTTCTAAGAAAATTAACTCCTAATCCGTATCAATTACTTAAAAAGATAATGGCCGTAGACAGGTCTATAAAACTACCCTGACGGTGTCAACGTGAAATAGTATACCACTAAACACCACTTCAATTTTCACTTTTCCGAACAAATGTAAACATCTAATCCATTACCTTTATAAATGGAGCACCCGAAGCGCTATATCTAAGATAAGGAGCAGTGTAAACCAAGTGAGTGATAAAATTAAGCGGCATGAAGAAATTCTTACTCTGTGGTAACTAGAATGTGAAACTATCACGCGATCTCTTTAGTTTATAGCACAGAGGAATTCGAATCGTAAGTAAGTATTAAAACAGTGCGATATTCAATGAAGTTAATGTTGGACGGCGGCCATTTTGTAAATCGCGGCGTATCTGTACAGCGACATCTAGTAGTTATAATGACAAATGATTGTTTAACGTTCGTATGAGAATTGCGAGTGATTTTACAGGAACTTTACAGAGAATTGGTACCTTTTGTTTCTTGTATTTACATAAGTCGGTAACATTAGTAAATTGCTAACGTCTTGATTTCATTTGCGGGTAATAAAGGTGATATATTTAGTAGGGTGGTTTTATAAAGTTAAATTAATGTACGTAATGGATCGCTTAAGTTGAATTTTTATCGAACTTTTCACGTAGACTTTAATTAAGGAAACGTTTTATAATACAGCCTCGCTGTATACTACACTTGAACACTGAATTCATTATTTACTTAGTTTGAAATGCCTGTAAATAAATAATCTAATTAAGCACTAAGCTATCTACTTACGCACAAGTTTAATCTAATAGGCAATGCTATACAGAACTGATCTAGACTGAAACTACCGCTGTAATAGAAATCCATGAATCTATTTAAGTATTCACTTTATTCGTGTATTCAACTTTACTCTTATTTTTTACTTTGACAGTAGATATTCAAAGTCAAACTACAGACGCGCTGCTGCGCTTGAAATTCGACCGTAATTTAATTCTGTCAAAGAGTTTATTCACATTGACACTATGAATGTACACATTTCGAACGTCATTGCAAGTCATGTCAAACGCATGGTAGTGAGCATAAGGTAACTTGTATTAGTATAAATGTAATGTTTTTAATTATTCATTTATTGAATTTCTAATGCAAACTTTAACTGTGCCAAACTGTGTGTGCCATACTCCTCCGTATTTTTTGTAATTAAGGGGTACCTCTTTAGGTTTTAATTCTCGTTCTAATATAAAGATATTGCACGGCCCAACATATAATGTGCAAGCGCTCTTACACAAGGGTACCAGTCTAACAATTCTCATATATTATAACTGTACGAACACAATCTCGAAGCTTCACGCTGGAAATTGAAATTCGAGTCAAATCCAGCCAGAAACGACACGAAGTTACTAAGAAAATAGGGTGTTTCGAATTATAAACTTCTCGTAACTAGAGCGCACATGACTACCAAGAGTGGAACTTTTCATGCAGAAGATTATGTCTTCTGTAAAGAATTTATTACTTGTATTATAGGCACATCTAAATTATCGTACATATACCTATGTAAATAATAAGTGCATCATATTTACCCCAAAAAGTATTTTTTTTAACTTAATTAAACTAATAACGGGCATGTTTTAATTGGTAGCCCAGCCAAACTATACCAACTAACTAAAAATTGGTCCTTTTATAATGTTAGATAAAAATTTGATTTTCATTAAAATGCTCTATGTACGTTGCATTTGTGTCGCGGGATCTTAGACCACTTACGTCAGCACCAAATTAATGTAGGACTGTTAACGTTTGAACAGACATAGACGAAAGATTCACCAAAAATAGTGTTGGGTTCACCAAATACAAACACCAAAATTCCAGCATGTTATTCCATTCACGCAAACAATGACGTCATGCAAGGCTACTTGTTAATATGTACAACGTAAATAGAACCCTTGATGAGCTTTTATTACATGATAACACCATTAGGAATTTCTAATTTATTTAACGACCGGGTATGCTATTGTCGGAGTAAAAAGTAAATAAAAAGACGGTTTCGCCATTTAGTGCGTGGCATCAACTACTCGTAGGGTCACGCAAAGACAAACGAATTGCAACTTCTATCCTTTTTCTATGGACTTGAGATAGTAAATGAGCACGCAGCACCCCTTCCACTGCCACCCCTGACAACTATGACCGACACAGAATAAGACTCAAATCGGGATTAGGATGGTTAGTTAGCAGAAGGCGTTATTAAGAATGTTAATTGGTCAGCTCTTTAGTAGGTATGAGGGCTAGGGCAGGGATTGTTAGTGATAGTTTAGTCCTGTTAGTTATTGTAAGTAATAGACCGTTTCGACAAAATATTTGACAGTTCTGGGATGCCCTATCGTCAGTACTATTGATCTATCTTTACGACGGCAGATTTAATGTTCTGTGATTCTATTTTCAGTAATCTTCGTTCTGACTTTATATGTAGTTGGCATTTACGCCCACTTCGAAAATATGCTTGTGTGAAAAATTGTGATGCTTTAATGGACTAGAATAGCTTTTGCTGTAGTTCCTTTTCCTCATAGATGTTTCCCAAACCACTTTGCAGCATGATGGTAGAGAAAGCTCAGACCCCAATTAGAAGAACTTAAGTTTGTGATAGCCGAGGTCTTTGAACGTTCAACTCCCGAACGTGGGTTCGAAAACTGCACACCTAAGAATTATCCATAATGATCTCAAAGGTTTGTAAAGTCTGCCAATCCACACTTTGCCACGCTGGCACACTCTTCCACTTTGGCCTGGAGCTTACATAGTGAGAGGACACCCGTACTCAGCTTAGCAGTGAGACAATTATGGTGCAATGATGATAATGATGCTGCCAAGCAAAGCCAAACGTAGAATTATGTTTCATGAGGAATAGCGAATTTCATTTCGGTTACAAAGTATCAAAGAGTTACTCGATTGAAGACTTCGAGACCGCATTACAAAAGTTTGGTCAATTATTTGGAGAATTCGTAGATTCCGCTATTATAATTACTTCATAACTTCTCTTAATTGAGTTTTATAAAGTTGACTCCAACACTTTGTTTGGTTTCTGTTTAATTAATACATTTACAGAGGTTTTCATAGGTATTAATCAAATTAATACTGTTACAACCTGATGTCTCGAGCTGAGTTTGAATCAGCACGCGTGTTAATTGTTTTTTATTTTGATGCACATTACATGTAATAATTATAATAATGTAAAATAAACCGACTACAGTTATTCAATAGAAGGGATGTGTTATGCACAAGGAAGGATATTAATTGTACTCATCTTTGCTTTTATGGATGAATGAATTATGTGTTTTGAGTGTTCAAGTAAGTATGTAGGTTAGTTAGTAGGGTAGGGTAAGTTAACAATTAAAGCACGATTAAAAAGATTCTGTCATCTTGCGTTGTTATAAACGATAGCACACTCATACCGCCGCACTAGGATTCGGTGTGTCGCGGGTGGTATCGACACAAATAACACATTACTAACACCCATGACCCGAAAACAAACAATTATCTGTCACATAAATATCTGCCTCGTCGGGGAATCGAATCCGGAACCCCTCGATTCACAGGCTACCAAGTCTGAGTGGTCTGGATAAATATAAAAATGTGAACAGGAAAATAATGTACGTTAACGACAAGAAGTTACGGTAAACAATAATTATACACCATTAAATTAATAAATCCACAAAACAACTTCTAAACCACCTTTACATTGCTAAACATAAATAATTTTAAAAGCCAAATTAGACAAATGAAACATCGCAAAGTAAGCGTAAGGGCTCGAGCGGAATAAATTAGAAAAGTTGTTGGTGAATGCGCAAATAGAGGACAGGGGGTGTATTCTGGATAAAACAAGCAAACCTTGAAATCATAAAAAAAACATTTTCATAGAATTAATCCGTACAAATATTAAAAATGCCAAAGTAACCCTGTCTATCTGGTACATACATTCGCGATTAATCCGCTGAAGTGATTAAGATAAAATTTGGTATGGATTGGTAAGATCGTTAAAGCACCTTGGAAAGATAGTTTGTATCCCGATAATGCATTTCCTTGGAATAATTTTAATGGTAGTGTAGTTTTTCGACTCCCACGCGGGCGAAGCTGCGAGCAAAAACTGGTGTAATAAGTATAACTTTATAATGTTAATTATTCAATTCCGAAATGTAACGTCGACCTTAAATATCTTCCAGATTTATCCAATTTACATCAATATCGATGGGCCTCTAACAAAGTTTGGAGTGACTCTGCTAGTTGTCTGCGAGGCAACAATTTATATTTGTTGTATTAGTCGTGTGTGTTTTTGATGAAAAACGGATTAAGTTAACATACTTTTTTACAAATTTGGCAGAAGTGAAACTTTATTGGATTATAATAAAATAATCTAATTGAATTCCAGATGAATGCCACATGCCACTAAAAGAGTTCCTTGCCATTAAAAAATATCAGGCGATACAAGTCGATTAAGAGATAATACTTTAACGCGAGAATTGGATCCTATTAAGGTCATGAGACGACTCAGCGAGTTGTATTGGCTGAATATACTATAGGCAGGGAGCTTATGGCAAAAAATAATATAATTTGTTTTAATTTTTTTTTCTAATACAAATAATAAGTAAATAAATAATATACTTATATTATTACATAAAGTACTCGTATTTTATGAAAAGGCCCAATTTTTAACAAAATCCAGCAAGTAGTTTTCATTTTATGCTTCAACTAACAAATAAACAGAGGAAAATTAAAAAAAAATTGTGTATGCAGCTTAACATTGTTTAATTTTAATAGCCGTCAAATGAGCAGACGAACCACTCTATGGTCACCGTCTCCCGTGGCTATCAGTAACACCAAAGGCATCCAGGCCAAGAAAGAAGGAAAGAAAATAAATACTGTTCTCAAGCTCTCAGTTGGAACAATACCTACATGTCGTTTGACGGCTGTTTCAAGTAAGAGGGGGATAACTAGCTAGCTATCCCCCTCTTACTTGAAGCCTAGCTGTCCAGCCAGGCTCCAGCCCCCCTACCAAACAGGGGCCGACTTCTGAATTTGTCGCCTCTTAACTTGATATGCTGGCAAAGATTAGGATCATACAATATATACCTAGTAGGTTCCTCAAGTGACGCAAGTAAGAAAGGATAAATAAGAAAGGATTTTTGGAAAATATGGTATTTGGAATCAGAAACAAGTCAGAAGAAAAGCGCTGTCGAGTTCCTTAAAAGCCGGGTGCGAAAAGCTTGAAAAAAAAACAGCATTCCTCAACACTTATATCTCGTATTTATCTGAAAATTGGTTCCAAGTGTTTCACTGGAATTAGCTGATATACCTTCTTGGAACTTGTACTATTTCGAATCGATACATAAAATAAAGCTTGTAACACATAATAATAAAAACCAGGGCTGTTCGTTAAATAATTTTAGTTAAATGCAACAAATTAACGAGTAATAAAAAGGGCCTGTTACGCTCAGAACCGCCTAACGACTGTTCAGAAAGTATCTAATTACATATGATGAGAAAATATTGTAGGGTCGGAATGATTGGTCGATTTTTGTTTACGTTTAGAAGAAGCTCAAGAAAATTTTGCAATGAAAAATGTTGTGTATTCAATTCAATTAAGACATTGTTTTCGATAATTTCGATTATAATGGGCAAGGTAAATGGCAAGTTTTTTTTATAATATTCAGCCTTTGTTGATTTAGATAAACTAGAGGATGACCGAGCTTTGCTCGGTATGTTATTTTTATTTTTATAAATTGTGTTTTTTGGAAATTATATTTAAGTACGAATAATAATACTAAGAAGACACAAATAATATAAATAAACAATTGATTTTCATTTAACAACGCCATCTATTCTGCTGTTGTGTCGTTAAAGCAATTAGTATTAGTATAGTAGTATTATTATTCGCCAATAGATGTCAGGAAGAGTCATATTTTTCAGTTTAAATTGTGACTACAAAAACACGAATAAAATGACATTTTCTAAAAATGATTCCTAGCTAGATCGATTTATCGCCCCCGAAACCCCCTGTATACTAAATTTCATGAAAATCGTTGGAGCCGATTCCGAGATTCCAATTATATATATATATACAAGAATTGCTCGTTTAAAGGTATTAGATATGTGCGATCTTAATTGTTTTGTTCTCTCAATTCTTCTAGTTTGTTTTGTTAAATAAATTTTATTATTAAACAAGTAAATACGAATACGATAAAATCTGGATAGTTTCCACGATTTCGAATACATAAATTGTATTAGAATTGTCTCTGTAGTTAGCGTTTTTTTTTTTAATTAGAAGTGTTTGCTCGTAGCCGTAAACGCGATGGAAGGCTTAAGCCCCATTTACATGACGCCATTTTCTTGTACATGCAAGCTCTTGCATGCCCTTGTGCGCCCTTAGGACGCCCTAAGGATGCCTTTAGGATATCTTGAGGGCGACTATTTATTTTAGCCAAAAAACAGTTTATTTGCTATTCTTTAACTTTCCAAACTAAGAACCCATCGCCCGAAGTTGCTGATACAATTTATAAGTTATGATTGACACAACTACATTACTTCGTATTTATAATGATTGAAAACTTATTATTTACACGGTTATTCAAGATCCCTTACAGCTCCTTCCAATGTTTCATCCATCCATGATCTCTGGATAAGTTAATACGTAAATCAATGACAACTAACCTAAATATGTGTGACTTTTTGTTTATAACTGTTGCTGGGAACTTACGGAATATTATGCGAGCGATATATTAGATATAAAGTAATGGGAAGGATCGTAAAACATAATCGCTGCAGATAAAATAAAGGATAAGAACTTCTAGTAACTCGAAATTAAGGCTCAGAAGCCAATTACTCATATTAAAGGTACATTCGACATTTTTGCGTAAATACGACAAATTAGCGGCCAATAAAAGGGGCCGGTTAGACCCATAACGCGCTTAACGACTGTTGCTAAAGTATCTAATTACATGTGATGAGAAATTATTGTAGGGTCGGATCGGCCCGGCATTTCTTGTTTACGTGTTAAAGAAAAGTTTTCGCTTTTCTTTTTATCATAAACATGGACTCTACACGAAATTTGAGATTTTATGGTAGAGTCTTTTATACTTCGTAAAATCTTATTAGTATCTAGTAATTCTTTTCGGGAGCGACCTCCGACAAGTCTCATCAAGTGTTCATCAGGGTGAACCACGAGCAGCGAGAGTCTTGGAGTCGAGATAGATGAAGCCCCTTACACCCCAAGTATTGTACCAGCTCGGTAAACACCAGGTCAATCCCGACTGTTCTTGTTATGGGAGGTTATTTACATGCCTAATCAATTACCAACAACTCTTCTACTAAAGTCAACTGTAGAACGCTTGGATTTCAATTTTCTTGTTCGACACTGTTTTTTGACGCCCAACTGTTATGGACATGCATGGGCTACTATGATATATTATGTATATAAAGCTATCAGCTCGTTTGTTGGCTATTAAAAAAAATCTTCAGCGCTATTGAATCTAGGACTAGCCCAACTTGCGGCCTCAGCCCACTAATGGACTACTATTGGGCGCCAGTCTCTCCTCTTAACTAACGAGGCCTAGATCATCTAATGTTCTAACACCTTTTCCTAAACGGACAAACTATCCTAGTCCCTATTTGACTCTTTTTCTAGGTCGGTCACAGTTGTCCTGGGCGGCAGCGGAAAGGTGGTGCTGTATGCTACCTTAATTCCATAAAAAAATATAAGTACTCTACCTCCCTGCTCCGGAGCAGATTAAGCCCATCCTGTAGCACTAAACAATTCAGCTGAGTACTTTGCACTACGTAACGCAGTGAGCTTGTATATAGAAAGCTTTATATGTAGTAAGAAGATTTATTTGAACTTTTCTGTTAGATCTGATTCAGAAAAACAACGATTCGTGCAAAAAGGAAAGTTGCCGCCCCCATTTTCATTTGTTGCTGATAACTTGTTATTATCTTATAAGTTTTAATGGACCCTTGGAATTGGAGAAATGGTACAGAGAAATATAGATTATAACCATAACTTTGCCTTAGTAAGTAGGTTATACGTATTCAGTGTCAATATTGTAGAAAAGCTGATATAAATACTTAGCATAAAAACACGTTTTAGATGAACATACCTATATTTTGAACTGGTAACGGTAGTACTAACTAGTAACCTACCCTAAGGGGTTTAAGAACGTTAACAAAAGCTTGCTTTTCTAAGCTGGTTTTTCATTTTGTTCTAAGCGCCACTAAGCTATGAACTCCGAAACAATATCATTATCCACACTAAATAATTCAAAGACGACACGTATCGAGTTACACAACCAACGGGTCATATGTATCGCTGCGACCCAAATCTTGACACCCACGCCAAATGTAGAAGGTAACAGAAATGTTTTTGTTTCGACCGATTAATGTGGATTATATTTCGTTTAGGCGCATTATTTTTTAAAGTAACTATGCAAAACTATAAGTTTAGAACTCTAAACCGGACTACGTAGGTATGGCGCTTACAATGTACTCTATTAATATTTGAAATGTGCTTAAAAAATCTAGTTTAATACCCAAAATAGCATTTTGAGTAGATAATTATATCCTATACCAATTTAGTGTAATGCCTTATGTATCTAATAATCAGAATATGTAATTCAGATCCCCGGCATTAGATGAATATTTAATTATAGGTACCTACTCGCTGAAATCATGACTCTCCTTTTGGCTTCGCCGTAGTCAAAATTAAATAATTAAAAAACAGCTTCTAGTCATCTGTTTTCACAGATGATGCTAGAAAGAGTTAATAGGAATATACTAACTTTTTAATGTAACCACCACATCCATGTAACACCAACGTTGATGGTTAGCAAAGCCCCTGGCGCCGTCGCTTGCGCAGCGTCTGTTTCCAAATTTGAAATATTGAATGGTTAACCGAAACACTTATTTACTAGCCCGATTGTGAGCATTGTTAAGTGGATTAACTAAGATGAATGCTTATAAATGAGCATTACGAAATATATTAAATTAATACCTATACTTTTTGATAAGTACGAACGTGAATAACTTTGCAATAAAACTGTTCATAAAATAAAAATAGCATAATTATTGAATTGGAATGTGTTATTCTGTCTCTCACCGTCAGTATATCTGATCTCCTAGCATAATATTAGTTTACTAAATTTAGAATATACTTATTTTTATTTTTGTAAATTATCAACGGAGTTTAAATTTTTTTTCTGTACAGTATGATAACAGACATAAATTACATACATATCATTATGCATAACTTATAATTATAAGTATGTATTGGAACGAAGTTCCTTATCGCGCGTTGTGAAAGGGGGCTAGACGGAAAAAATTCTTACGAAAAGTTGTCACGACACTTTTTGCTATAGTAAGCTATTGTAAGCCGTGCGGCGTGCGCATGTTTTATATTATTAGTCTTACATATATAATAGTTATATATATATGTCGGAGCGTAAACACGTAGCGCCATCTATTAGTGAATAATGGAAGCGTCAAGTAGTTCACTTGAGCGAAGTCGGTATCACGTGGTCACACTTTGAGTTTGACTTTGACAGAAAGACAGTTTGGACGGTAGCCATTGCGGCGATTGGGCATTCAGATTCAGAACGTCGTTGAGAACGGTCGTGTCCACGTGATATCGAAGGGCGTGTCCACGTGATATCGAAATCGCTGCGTTTCCAATATTGTTTCGTTAATTTGTAATCCGAGTATATCAGTGCAATCAATTGTGATTTTGCGAAAGTAACTTGATAGGTAATTTGTAATCCGCGTGTATCTGTGCGATCCGTTCTTATTTTGCGAGAAGGTTGTGTACACGAATGATTAAAAGGCTTAGTTGAACCTGAGTGGTATTATTTTGGATCCTACGCCATGACTGACCATTCTGACAGCGAGACACGCCCACCTTACCCTCGAGATCAGAAGTTGGGATAAAGGACCTATTTCAGCTTTTCAGGTTACTGTGATAATGTGATCCACAAACATCTCTTTACTTGCTGGAGATATGTTGTATCAGGTTGTGGTAGAACATAAGGAATTTCAAGTAAGACAGCGAGTATCGGTATGGCATAATTTTTATTTCACTACATCTATTGTGATAAAAAAAAAATCTTAATTAGATTTTTGGTTAACCGTTATAATTGGACAACAATCTGTATTGGCCTGCCAATCCGCACTTGGCTAGTGTGGTTGACTGTAGCCTGTATCCCTCACATTATCTGAGGAGCCCCGTGCCCAAAAGTGGGACAGTGGCTGTAGATGTGATAATGATGAAGTGATCGATAACATAGGTGTCAATTAGGAAATCGGTGGTTCCGGTAGTAATTCAATTAAATATCTCATTTTCCTTTTTTTTTACTTCGCTGTAAAGAAAAGAATCATTCAAGGCTAAGTAGCATCAAAATTAACTCTTGTTAAAGTTAATGAAGGTAGATTTGACCTTTCAATCGTGTAGAAAAAGGAAACACTTTATTTAAGGTATTTTGTTCTTCCGTTCTGATTTAATTAATTTTCGTGTAATAATGTGATACAGTGCAGAGATATAACTTTTATTTCACGCGTTGCTTATTTTCTTTCTTGATTATTTTGTTTCTTGATTGCATCGGATTTGGTGAGCCGACGTGGACCTGCGATGACTACATGGGGAGCGGTTAAGTGGCCGTGTGTTGTGTGGGACCGCATCGTCTGTCACGTGCTGACGCTGATGCTGGCGAGGGAGGCCGGGACAAACGCCATTTCTCGCGCCTCTGGTGTCATGGCTCACGGTTGCGAGTGTGGTGTGACGGGTGATTTGTATCATTTTGTTTTTTTATCGCTTTACTGAAGAATAATTATTCTTTTGTTTTTGAGGTCACTGCAAATGAGCTTTATATCAAGCGGTGGTACATTTGACAATTACCTGTTTACATTCACATACTATGGCTATTTGGTAATGACCGTTGCGGGTTGTTTTAAACCCCTTACTGTTGCTCGACAGAGGAACGAAAAGTAAGGCTTGAGCGAGTAAAGGAATTATTAGATGCCAACATTATTAGACCTAGTAGTTCACCTTTTGCGAATCCTGCGTTATTTGTTGAGAAATATGACGGAGATCGTTAATTCGTATTACGTTTTTTCGTAATAGGAGCGTTAAAATTCAAATCGTTCTTACAAATACGCGCAAGATAGGCTTAGAAAAATGCCAGCAGGTCGCGTATCAGTCGAGATCGATGTAGATGAAGTTAATGATGTTCAAATTTAAGTTGTGGCAAAAACTCGAGTAAGGGGACTCTAGTACCATAGTGAGTAGAGTGCGACCGAACCAGTAGCTATTACGTAGTCGTAGCCTGGTAGAAATCGGTATCTCTTGGGGCAACTCAAGTAGTCCGTGGGTGAGCGGTGAGCGTTTGGCTCTGGCAGAGGTCGGGGTCTGTAGAGACCATACGTGTGGTTACCAGGGGGTGGCACACGGGTGATCCAAGGGATCTAATCCATTCGCTGGATGTGAGCAATGTGATTGCTGGTCGGCTGGGTAGCCGGGGCACTAGATGTCTTACTCGGAAGTTTTTAGAGATTTTGTTAAACCTGTGTACAGTTGTACTGAGTAGTTTTGTGATATGGTTCGAACGACTGTGATGCGTGGCTCTGGCTATTAGTATAGAGAATTTTGTATCCCCTATTGTCTAATCTGGTTACAAGAGTTAGTGAAAATTAAGTTGTTTTTGAGATAATCTATAGTGACCAGTTAATTTATTTTGAGTACAAGCTGTTATGTTTTGAGTTGGTGTAAATTAAAACTATGACATTATAAGTTATTACAAGTTTATTGGATATGAGGGATATTGTTTAACCAGTATGTTTGTTTGACTTTATAATTCTTAATAACCGGGTTTGGTTTGATGAAGGCTTTTGTTAGCCGTGATATGGATGATGAAAGTGCCTGAAGGTTAAGTTGTTATTGTTGAATTTTATGTGACTATCAATTATGAGGAAATTAAGGCAGATAGGCCTAGAGATAGTCAACACGATGTTTAGTAACTGGGGAATGGTCCCTTGTGTTATGGGTACCGATGTTATAGCTTGAGAGGCTATGTTTTGTGAGTACTAAGTAAAGTGATGTTGTTGACTAAGTTTATTTTAATTTGAGTTAAACGACCTTCAGCCATTTTTGCTCAAGAGTGAACTGTGACAAATAGTGTTTAATTACTGGTTGGAATTGGAACTTGGAGTGGTACAAATACTGGTTAGATAATAGCTCAAAGTTTTGTACTGGTTGGTCATATGAGCTCCATCTCATAATATCTCCATCTTTTAATAATTTTGAAACTTAATATTGGTCGGACAGACTAGCTATTTGAGAATTGCTTTATTGGTCAGGAAGGGCCGAGCTTGGAGAGATACTCGCGTTTGTGTTTTGATGTTACAGGTAATATCCAATGCCGAGTACGTGTTGCCGCTGGTAGAGCGTTTGTGAAGATGGATCATGTGGAGACGCCGAATCACGTAGATTTATACGGTGACGACGTACCGATTAAAAGTTTACAATCGCGCAAATAATTGATTGGTAATCTTGTTCAAACATGTGTTGTAATGTTATGGAGTTTATTCCGCTGCTTCTTCTTCATAGCGACACTTGGAAGCAGTGGTAGTTTACGGTAGTTAGGGATAAAAAAAAATGCAATACAAAGTTAATTAAAATTTACTCGCACTAGTAGCCATTTTTCCTATGTTTTGAAAGCTCTAAATAGTAACCCTGTACCACGTTGACAGAGCGACTATCAGACACCAGATGCAGGTTGTCTTGAGATTATCGGACGCCTGTGAAGGGTTGTCCAGAGACTATCAGACGCCTGTGAAGGGTTGTCTTGAGATTATCGGACGCCTGTGAAGGGTTGTCCAGAGACTATCAGACGCCTGTGAAGGGTTGTCTTGAAATTATCGGACGCCTGTGAAGGGTTGTCTTGAGACTATCAGACGCCTGTGAAGGGTTGTCTTGAGATTATCGGACGCCTGTGAAGGGTTGTCCAGAGACTATCAGACGCCTGTGAAGGGTTGTCTTGAGATTATCGGACGCCTGTGAAGGGTTGTCCAGAGACTATCAGACTCCTGTGAAGGGTTGTCTTGAGATTATCGGACGCCTGTGAAGGGTTGTCCAGAGACTATCAGACGCCTGTGAAGGGTTGTCTTGAGATTATCGGACGCCTGTGAAGGGTTGTCCAGAGACTATCAGACGCCTGTGAAGGGTTGTCTTGAAATTATCGGACGCCTGTGAAGGGTTGTCCAGAGACTATCAGACGCCTGTGAAGGGTTGTCTTGAGATTATCGGACGCCTGTGAAGGGTTGTCCTGAGACTATCAGACGCCTGTGAAAGGTTGTCTTGAGACTATCAGACGCCGGATGCAGGTTGTCTTGAGTCTTGACTTTTGTAAAGTTAAGTATTCCTAAGTTTAGTCAGGTTGACCGAGCGACTGTTTTGTGAAATATGACTTTTGCAATTTGCGCACGTATTTCGCACGGGGACGTGCGAAAGGTCAGGACGGCCGTGTCGGAGCGTAAACACGTAGCGCCATCTATTAGTGAATAATGGAAGCGTCAAGTAGTTCACTTGAGCGAAGTCGGTATCACGTGGTCACACTTTGAGTTTGACTTTGACAGAAAGACAGTTTGGACGGTAGCCATTGCGGCGATTGGGCATTCAGATTCAGAACGTCGTTGAGAACGGTCGTGTCCACGTGATATCGAAGGGCGTGTCCACGTGATATCGAAATCGCTGCGTTTCCAATATTGTTTCGTTAATTTGTAATCCGAGTATATCAGTGCAATCAATTGTGATTTTGCGAAAGTAACTTGATAGGTAATTTGTAATCCGCGTGTATCTGTGCGATCCGTTCTTATTTTGCGAGAAGGTTGTGTACACGAATGATTAAAAGGCTTAGTTGAACCTGAGTGGTATTATTTTGGATCCTACGCCATGACTGACCATTCTGACAGCGAGACACGCCCACCCTACCCTCGAGATATATTATGTATGTGTATTTATATACATAATCTAAATATTATATTTTTTTTTACAATTTCTTCACTAATTAATCGAAAGAAACTTCGTTCCATCCGGGTTTCCCTTGACACCTCTCAAGTTTTTTATTATATTACAATATAAACATAAGTCGGTTAACCGACTTAAATAACTATGATAATAAAAGTACTTAGTACTTTTGTTGTAGACATTGTTTTAGTACATATCTATTATTATATTGAAATTAGGTCCAGATATTTTTTAATTCTCCTAGACTCCTTTTTTAGACTCATATATTTGGTATACCTGCCTATATTTAAACCGCTAGTAATCATAGTGTAAACAAGACAAAACTTGATTTTGTCAAGTCACTCATCGCTACAAACTTTGCTATTTGTTAATGCGCAATGTGTGCTTCCACAATGATTTAGTGGTTCTATCTTGTTCTATAAAAGATAATTATAGTATATTGTGTCAGAAAGGGTACCTATTACTTTTTATTTTTGAGAAATAAGGGGTTCCTCTCATCCATTAGTCCACGACAACCTCGGCTTGTGGTGCACCCAGCGGGACATTGAAAACGGTAATGACGCGAGTTTCCTTTGGCCTTTCAGGGTGCTACACTTCCCAACTTAATCTCGACATTTTTCATTATGATGAGTTATGATGTCAGGATGTTAGATACTTGGCTGACTACTCTATTGCTAAAATTAAACAGTTATACACACTTATCAAATTGCTCGTCTGTTTCCTTCGCGCTTTAAAATATTAGAAACATTTTTCCAAATGGATACAAGATGGAATAGTTACTTTGAATTTCAGTGAGATCGTGATTCCTTTGCCTTTATTAGTGGGCCCCACTAATCACTAGCGAACTTCAGCTACATGTACCCGCTCGACAAATGAGCGTTCGTAATGGAAACCGGAGGAATCGAATCATTTCGATGGATTGTAATTAAACTAAGCTTTTGAATTGGACTCCGTATTGCGGGAACTTAGCGAATGACTTGATTGATAAGCCGTGAGTTACTTGGGCTGTTAAAGAGATTGAGTGGTAGAAGAACGGTTAATTATACCTAAAGGTTTAGGTGCTGCAATTATTTAATGCCATAACTCTAAATACCGAGCGTTGTTTGGCTTTAAAAATTTGGGACATGCATCAGTTTTTTTTATCTAGATACGCAATACAGTTGATTTTTTTTTTCGATTTTGAGGTTCAGCCTTTTATTTAGTTTTATCTGTGTACGTATTTAATTTTGCAAGTCATATTTGACCCACTTCCCGTTGTTCGATTGAGCTGAAATTCTGTATGTCATGGCGTACATCGGATGATAATGTAATATGATGATGTCATAGCTGGTCAGATGGTGGACCCAGAAGCGTCTATGTGCACGGAAAGTGTTTTTTTAACGATTTTTAGATGGCAATTTCGCTGGTAGGTACTATCAAAATTATATGATCATGACGGCGCAATCGAAAGGAGGTGCTAAGATTCGGACAAGTTTAACAATCGACGAAACACCGGGTGCTAATAGCGCAGTCATGGCTGGCGAAGACAGCTTAAAGTGCCGACATAAGATTTAGTAAACTTTGTGGTTGCGAATGCTCCTAACGTGTTCTGGTACGTCATGATTAAGAAGATTAAATTCGTAATATTTCGTGTTATCCTGTTAAATCCAATATTGTTAATTTGATTGTAACTCGATTATAAAGGTACTGGACCATTTTAAAAGGACTTCCTTTGTATTCAGGCGCTTGTCTCCTTACCCATACATCGTGAATTTTACTCAAGACTGTCAACTGTCTTTGAATTTAATGTCAATGATTTATCGTCAAACAAAGGTAATACAGCATAGAAAAAATTTCATCATTAACATTTAACCTTTACCGAATTGGGAAAGAACTTTTAAATACAACTTTTTACATTGATTCAGAGTAAAGCTTGAAGTTATTGGGTGAGGCGAAACATTTGTAGATGAGATATAATGTAGGTAGGTAATCATATTTTGTAGGTGTAGAAGTGAGAAGTTAAATTATATTTGTTTTGGTTTAATACTTCAGTTGGTAAATTATTGTAAGAAAAGGTCATATACCCAATTTATTAGAACGTAACCTGCTATAAAATTCCTTGAGCGCTTTCGTACTTAGAAAGGCACGTAAAGACGTCGATCTGGGTTGTTATCAATAGATATCTGTCGTTAAGCCATATCTAAAATCTTACTTCGGTTACTTACTCCATCACCAAAGCGTACTGGAGCAGCGTCGTGGACTATGATCTAGGCCTCCTCAGTAATGAGATCCGTGTCCTGTAGTGGGTCCGTAGAAGCGTGTAGAGCTTGTGTTACAATTGCATCCGTTGGTAGTTTGTTTGAACTCAATTTCAATAACTTAATTTTCATCTTACTCCTCATCGAATTATTTGTCTCTAATTTTGCCCATCCGTAAACCTTTTTGACTTAATATCGTGTCCAATAACTTTATTTATAGCTTTCATCATTGACATATGATATTACTATGGACGCACGGTCCGCGCTAAAAAATGTCCGAGCCAACTCAACAACAATACGCAAGTAGAACAACAATGCCGCGTTAGTCACTTTTTGACCGTGCTGACAACTAGACATCAACGATGCCGTATTGTATTTTGAAATCGTGTAAAAACTACGCAAGTAAAGTGAAAAAAGGCGATGGTATATCATATTTTCGGTAAGTAAAACATTGTTTTATCTTTTAAAGTATTGGTTTGCTACGAATACACACTATTTTATTTTAAATCGAATTAATTTCGTAAATAAATCTCAGAATCACTCAAAAGAATCAAAAATATATCTTTGTCTTTGTCTTCTCACTATACAGACTGTAGTCAGAAAGAGATAAACATATCCATTACTTTAGTTTAAATTATTTTGCACGATTTCACGATTGCACAATATTAAACGAATAAATGCAAGATATAGAACAAAAGTTTCCATAGAGTCGCTGTTGATGTTATATAAATAGATTATGTTTAAATTTTTTTTAGTACAATAAAATATATTTCTTCTAGATTTCCTTTAGACCCAATACGTTGTTAAGCATGAAGAAGTATTATTGCTACATCGTGAGAGGAAGAATATTTTATGCCGAAAGCAGCCCACGTTGTATGCTCGGATCATTTTAAAGAAGATGATATGTACATAACTGGCAAAGGCATAAGAAGAATAAAAAACACAGCTGTGCCAACATTGCAAGTAAATACCACTTGGTTTATACCTTACTCTTCACCTTATTGGGCTTTATGGTTTACAAAAAATAACGTGTATGTTTCTACTTAATATTTCAACCGTAATTATTTGTTTCTTTATAGTTAACTGATGATGCTAATAGAGCGACTGTCACTGACCTATCAAATGAAAATGAAATTACAAGTATAGATGATGATAATGCGGTAAGATAATTACAAAATAGCCTGTAAGAACGAATATATTAATAGAAAAACCATTAAGACAGATATGTAATTTTTGATAATGTTATCAAATGTACTTTACAAACAAATGTACAAATGTACGTTAAAAATACTATGACAGTTTCCTTAAGAAGAGTGATGTTCACGTGATTAATACTAGGAACAAGGCTAAACTTCAGACTTAGACTGGTGGTTAAACTGGTGGCTCGTTCATGGGTAGATGTATTAAAATCTATAATAAAATTCCGTTCGAATTGACGGAAATGCCATACTGTAAATTTCATGTCAAAAATTAATGTCAAAGTCATACTTATGACGAAAGGTTATTACAAACTTGATGTTTATTTTAAAGATAAAAATGCTTGGACATGAGTTTGATATTCTAGCTAGTAAGTAGTAGTAAGTGCTATCTGTAATGTGAGTAGCAAAAAAAAGCTTCTTAGAAGTTTCTTGCCGCTTCTTCTTCCAAGACTACTCACGGTAGGGATTTGTTAAAGCGATGGCGTAGATTGATTTTCGAAAAGTGTTTGTAAAAAACCAACTTCGAATAAATTTCATTATATTTCATTTCATAAGTTGTATCTTTTTCATTACTCTTTTTTGTTTCATTGAATCCAATTCATAACGTTCCGAAAAAAGTTTCAGCTAAAAAATGTAATTAATGTGTAATAAAAATAAAAATAAATAATGTTTTATTTTAAATAAACACTACTCTATTACTTTATTAGTCGCGTTTTATTTCACTATGAGCTGCATATGGTGATTATGGTGTGTTGAGCACTCGAAGTATCATAAGGTGTCATTGATGTATCAGTGTTTGTTGCAATCGAAATGAAACCGTGATATAATGATTTTAGTGCTTAAATTACCTTGTAAACATTTAAATTCTTGTGATGTCAAACTGGGACATTATTTTCGCGATTTTAGTAGGAGACCCTAAGTCCATAGTATTTATGTCAATGGCTTTCATGATATATTTACCCCGCATTGTTCTGCAAAATTCATATTGTCTATTTCAGTACCCTTCAAACCTAATCAAGGACCTCCCTCGGGCCGAAAACCAAAAACTTTTGTACTGTAGGTACTTCAAATGTTTATATTGGATAATGAGTTGGCGAAGTCCACGGCCGGCTACTCTGTTTGAATATGAATAAACGTGATGCAACTGCCTGCTTTAGTTATAATAATTAGTACGAATGTGTAGGTCACGGAATACAGAAAGAAGTGGAAATGGTACAAGTGTTGATTAATAAGAAAACCACGGTAGCAAAATAAACACAAGTAAATCCCTAATCGTATTATTCACACTAAGAAACTTACATTTTTATTGGTTGGTACTTGTCAACTTCAAATTTCATTGATTTTCTTTCCACCGCTAGATGTCAAAATTTTACGTAACAACTAATTTTATATACTTAAAACTGTAAGAAATAAAGTTGACATTGTGTTGTCCGGCAATTACGCGGAGCTCCGCGCAACCTTAGTCCGTGTGCCACGCTACTTCGCACTTCCACTTCTTTCTGTATTCCGTGGTGTAGGTTATCAAAAAAAGTGCGGTGAAGGATCTCTGTCAGAAACAAAGTTCCTTTATGGTTTTACTTCAACTCAACTTTAAGACTTAGTTTCGACGACCTGTTTGGTTATCATACCATGTTCTGGGTCGATTTATCGATTTATACTATTACTTCCTACCACAAGCCGCGTCATGGCCTATTAAGAAAGTGGTACCCGCTGCCGCTGTGGGTAGCCGAAAATATCGCGCGATATAATATGGACCAGGATACCGCGACTATTACGCAACATTCAACCGTATTGGTAGGTAGTAATTTTTTGGTTGCTAATCGTAACATGTTCGGCCTGACGGCGCCGGATTTATCCCCTACCATTACCTTACCTTATCCATTACCTTTAGGTAAGTGTCCACTATTCCGCGTCGTACACAAGAGACGTAATGGATACGTTCTATTGCCTAGAGTGGACGAAAATGAACAAAATTTCACTACCTGTTAGCTGTTGCAAAAGTCGCTTAGGTCTGAACATCAGCAGTAGCGCTTACCCTCTCAGATTTCGCTACCGAGCGGCGACAGCAGCAGTGGATACAGCAATCTAAATAGGCCCTTATAACTTCGTTCCAATCATTTATTATGGCATACGACAGGGAAATTTATGTTTAAGAAAGAAAGAAAGAAAAAATGCGTATTCGCTATTTCATGAAGCAATAATGATGTCACCTATACTTACCAAATTATAATCTAAAAAGGCTTGACAAAAGCCCAATTTCTTTACAAAGCCTACGTTACACGCATGGCTTCATGTTATTGTATAGCCAATATCGTTGACAGGTAAGCCAAATAACTCCAAAATGTACTTCAAATTACAAATATCAAAAGAATAGCTTTCTATTTACCTATATTGTCAATAGAATAAAGTCAATGCACGCCGCACGTGGAAACCCACTTAGCATATTACCCGTGTTCTACACCACAAGACAGTTCTGTCACCTTTTTGTAGCGATAAGTACCGGTATTGTACTAATTTTATCTGTCACGCTTATAAAGAGAACACGACTTTGGAGTGGATTTCGTAACACATGTTTGAAGAAAAGTTTACGTAACATTATAAAAGTATTAAATTCTACTTTTAATTTTTATAAAAAAAATTAAAAGAATCCTGTAGTCTGTGACGACCCCGTAGCCCCAGGTGGTAGTGACCCTGTTTGCGAAGCGAGGGATCCCGGGTTCGACGCCCGGCTGGGGCAGACATTTAAGTTATAGTTATCTTAGTGTAAAGTAATGTCTTATTTCAATGCCTTCAAGTCAAGTCAAGTTTTATATATCGACATTTAATAAAAAAGTAACTTATAATTTATGATCTTTAACCCGCGTTCTTTCGGTGCGTATGGTGAATGGAATAGCTTGTAACGATAAAATATACTTCAATTTCATCACTGCAAGTAGTAAACCCTGTCCTATGTAAGGTAAATTACTGAAGGAATCTAGACCCTTAGAAGCCGTTGACCTCATCTCAGGGGGCTACGTTTATGTGGCAATTTTTTCTTCACACCACGACAATTTTAAGTCTTTACCTAGCTTCTATCCTTTTTTTACCTTGGTAAGTGTCTAGTAACAATCCCATCTGATGGTAAGAGTCGATAGAGTCCTTGATGTTGGGCGCACTAGCTTAGTAAACGCATATCACTGTCTTCTAGAAGACTCCCTTATCATACGTAGGCGCGGGAGCACTGAAGGCGAAGCGGGGATACTATTACATACATTCCTTTGGGATACGCAATGAAGAGGAAGATCGCGTCATTCGAACTGACGCGGTGGGATGGATGGATAGCGGTGGTTTGTACCATAGACGAATGGGGAGGGAGGAATTATTTCTAACAATTCTTGCGTACACTCTTCAAAACATACATAAGTTCTACTCTTTTTCTTGTAATTGAGAAAAAAGCGTATCGATAAAACCTACCCATAAAGCCTCAAAAGTACAAGTTGGAAATTTATTACTGAAGCCCTAATTTCTTCCCTGGTAGACATGATTAATACCAAGCCACAAAACTGTAGAGTATTCTTAAGTACTATGTAAAATAACTGGAATAAAAAGCATGCGTTGGCGTTCCCGTTTAATTATAATGTGGGTGTCTTCAAGTCAGAGTGAATAACTAAGTTAACTTAGTGCGCTTCACCGCTCACTATTTAACTTAAGTATGGCAGTGCGGCATTTACTTACATTAAATAGAAAAATAAAATTTATTTATTTCTTTCTTCTTCTCATAAAAAAGTAGAAAAAGGAATTTAAAACCTATTTCAATATTCATTGTTTCGTTACACAGACACTTCTATTTGATAGCCATCAATACTACACTTAACCGCTCGTATTTAGTTATTCAGGTCACGTCGACGCCGACAAAGGGTAACCAGCACACAGCGCATAATAAATATTACCGAGAACAACTCAAGGTCAACGTTAACTGCATAACTGAAGAATTTAGATCGAACCCACGATTGTTTTCGTTTTGTTCCCATGGGACTCGGAGTTGATAATGTTGGATGTGGTATCGCATATTGCTGTTATAATTTTGATAGGATTTTGAGGACCATAGTCCATAACGCTGGCCAATTATGGAAATTGTATTATGTACAATTGTACGCCTGAAGGGCTTTTATTTATTAGACTTTTTTTTACCGAACAACGTATAGGATCCAAGGCAGACTTCATGCTAAAAGCGTTCTCTGTCAACACTTTTTCAAATGGATTGACGCATAATTTTCGTCGTCATCGTTAACTAATTGTCTGGTTGCCACATCCAAATTTCTTGCTTCACTGTAACATCTAACCTCTAAAAACGGATGGAAGCTCCGCGCTCTGTTTCTCAACGTGTGAGAATCAAAAACTGTAGCATTACAAACAACAGACGCGAGAACAGTTATTAGCGCAGAATGTAGCGTGCGCGACTCGCATTACTAACGGTGTAATTGATCGTTTGATACGTGCTTTATTAGTTAGCGGGCTTGTACTTGTGTTTGTTTAGATTTCCGATTATCTTTACGACGACGCCATAGCCTAGATGGTAGTGGCCCTGCGAAGCTAGGGGTTCCGGGTTCAAGTCCCGGATCATTGATGTTAGATTCGGGACATAAGTAAAGTTGTAAATCAATGGTGCCATAACGCGCTGCCCGCCATGAATGAATCGAATCGACAATAAACCTTGCTAATTACTTGTAGCAAGTATGCGGTGTCAAATGACATGGTTTATGTAAAAGTTTATTTAATGTACAATTGTACACACTTGAAAGTTTATATCAAACTGTAGTTACCACACGACAAACTTACATTAGAAACGGCCCTGGTAATTAGGGCAAGTAATTGGTAGGTGGTAACAGTCACGAATGCTTATTGATATCAATTTCTTACCTTATTTATCTTATCTTATCCGCCGCAACTGTTTTTTTACAACCATCCCCGCAAACAAAGTTTTAGGCCGCCAATCCGAACTGGGCCAATCCGTCGTGGCCTATGGCGTGTATCCCAGCAGTGGGACAGTTATGGGTTGTGATGATGACGAGACAGATTATATAGTTACACTTTGCAATGTATTTTATGTAGTTTCTCTTAGTAAGTAAGAATTTAAAATCTTCCGTCCAAAGTAATATTATTTTATGAGATCACGTAGTTGCAAAGAATAATACTGTTACTCTGTGACTCTGGTCTTACTGACTTACTTTGTTGCGACATACACCGTGTCATATTAATTATTGCCAAAAGCTGTGCCAATAGTATGTACCTTATTAAAAGTATGAAATATAAATTTGTTTAAAGGCTTATAAATGCATTGAATAAAAACATTACATTATAATAAGTTACTAAGTTAGTGCGCTCTATCACCCAAGACCACATTTCCACTTACCATCAGGTGGGATTGTGGTCAAGTATTAACTTATAATTAATAAAAAAATAAGGCCTTGAATTTTTGACGCAAGTTAGACCACAAATATTTGGATATTTTCGTCGCTCATGTAATTATGAAAATCGTTTCGAATGAATTGGGGTAAGGCTACTATTCCACTGCATAATATAATGTACCTACCCTACCTTATACTGAACTGTTTATAATTGTGAATGCATAAATTTTTTACGTAAATAGCCGATAAACGAGCATCCCAGCCACCTCATGGTAAGTGGTCACTAGTGCCCATGGACACGACATGGAGTAACTTAAAGGCACCACCGCTGTGTTATTGACCAAGAATGAAGAGAGACGAAATAATTTATAAGAGTGAAGAAAAAAGTATGACGTGTCTGTATATATAATATATTATGTAGGTACTGCGGCCTAATTACTTATTATTGACAAAATTCGGCTTTTTGTATTTTCTGGTTTAACTACACTTTGCAATGCAAACATGTTTTTATTACTGTTTAGCGGACTAAGCGTGAAAACTGAAAAGCTAACAGACAGACACAACTCTTTCGCATTTATAATATTAGTAGGTATGTAGAAATATGTAACGTCCTTAATAATTTGGCCACTTTTTACACATGCTAAGTTGATACTTGTCAACAATCCCACCTGATGTTAACTTATTTTAGTTATTTACTGTGACAGGAAGCTCGGTAAACTATATCATAACTTACTGTGAGACGCAGCCCTAACCCAGTAGCTAGAGGCAAGGCACGTGTTTCAGACACGGTATTACTTTCTCTTACATTGTAAGAAGAACAAAGCCTTATTTAGATAACTATAATTTATTCTACCAAAATAATAACTTATTATTCGGCCTCATCTCCAATAACAAGACAAAACAGATGTTTATGTATTGTTTGTCATAGTAGTTATTGTTGCTTCATGATTATATAAATAATGTCATAGTTAGATGTAGGTTATATGAAAATGTGTTTTCAATTAATGTAAATAACTAGAAGTAGAAGACTTTAAATTAAATAATTTCTTTGAGATTTCTGAAAGACATTTGGTGAAAGATAAAATTAATTAATTAACCACCGGAGATTTTTTTTTATTTTTTTTTATTCATTAATGCTTGACCAACTTGTATATTCATGCATTGCAACCAACCAAACCCAGTAAACAAAGCGAATCACACATTACTGGGTTGACCCAAGTTAACCATACAAGTAAACCCATTTTTTCTCGCTGGTAAAGCGCTTGCATCACACCTAGAGTTGTAGACGCACATAGAATGTGGCAACCACCACCATCAGATATCAGGCTTGTTTTCCTTTGTTTTTCATCGTTTTCTCCGTCCAAATCAATAAAAAACTTTACGATTGTTTATGAAACTAATTAAACCAAGCAAGTAGTAAATGTTCCATAAATACTCGCGAAACGGTAACCACCGTTTACGCCTCACAACGGTACGTGCTGGTATCGTGAGTAATTCCCATAAAACTCTTGCCTACAAAACTACGAAGTTTAACTTTGAACTAGAACCGACAAATAGTCGGTCTGCTAACAAATCTGGCCTACTATCACACCGCAGCGAAGTGTTTCAATGTTAATTCATGGTAATGTAATGTAATATTCGTATCCGTCACCGATATATCGACGGACATCAAGAAAGTGGGAACTACAAATACGTTAATAAGTGTCTATAAAATGTTGTCCTCAAACATTTCAATCAAGGTACGCCAAAAGCAATTCATGATTGATACTATGAGGGTGAGAAAAAAACACAAAAGGTAATATTTTCTTACACTAAGTACACAGCGATTTGACATTTGATTTTATTAACATGATCTAATAATAATAATGAGAGCACCAATTAAATTATTGTATTGACACCGTGCCTTAGCAATTAGTGTATAAAATTAAATAAGTACCTATAGTACCTATAGTTCATTTGAATTGGATCGGTTTGTTTCTTTTCTTACACTTCGGTGTGACACACAGTTCTGGAAAACATACTCAAGCTTTTAATAGAGTAAACTTTTCGCATTCGTAGTAGGTACATAACGACATCATTCAAATTGAGTTTGATTAATCACTGCCCGATGTTGATTCTCTCACAGCTCAACTTGTGTCAGTGTATGTGACGAGTACCGTCAACTTCAAGCGTTTGGAGTGATCGACAATATCTGGCGCTTTGAAGTTATGTGCGATTGCTAGTGGCGACATTTAATTTTGATACGTGGTTTTGTGCTTCCGAGGACAGGTCACGCGATCAGTTTTGTTACTTTTGGTTTCTAAAGCGTCTAGAAGTTAAATTAATTTAAAATGTGCGTTTTGTAAATTCACTTATTTATAAACCTGTATGAGAAGCGAGAAGAAAGAAAGAAGTATAATGTATGTATGAGTGCTAACGTTTATTAATATTATTATTATTCACATTCTATACAAAAGACGTTTTCCAATGTTTCAACGAACCAACCTTTAACGCACTAAAACACGGGATAACATAGGTACACCTGATTTGGTTTTACCCAGTTTTCAAAGAGTATTTTACATTACATCGACTAGTACGACTAAATGTAGACATCAAGTAACTGGGTGTAATTATCTCTTGCAAGGTACAGTAAGGCATTAGAAAAACATAAACTAGTGCTTGTTTACACATGCGATAGCGACACGATATCGCAGCGACAAAATGTCGGCAATAACTGTATACGCGTGAATAAGTGTGAGTAAGTGGTTTTTATTATGAGGACTAAAAATGATCTTTAACGGTACTGTCGCAGTGAGTTTTTCTCGCAACCACAATAATATCGTTGCTATAAATCAGTACATACTGTAGCGAAAGCGAATGTTGCTGTTGTTGTGGTGTTTTGGTGTTGCCACGTAGCTGCGACAGTTGCCAATATCGTCAAAATTGGAACTAAGTCGCTTATATTTTAATCGCAAAATTACGTTCGTCTGAAAGCTGTTCATTTTTATACATTATTTAAAATACATTATATATTTTTGTGTCAAGGTAGTGTAAGCAACACTTTTTCGTCGCGATTTCGTGTCGTTGCCGCCTGTGTAAAAAACATTTATAGTAAAGGCAGAACTTTATCAATCCATCAAGGCGACCGATCATTTCACTAAACACAGTGCGCGCTACCGGTGGGCGTGGGTAGTAGACTGTTGACAAGCTAATGACATACTGCTTGTTAGGCTGGGACCACACTGTGCATTAAATATTAATCACGTATCAAACTTCTTTACGACTAGCTACTATTGTTCTAAAATTAAACGGTTAATTTTTAAACGGGGAACGGTGATGGAGGAGAGACAAGATATATGTACACGAATCGTACCTCCCAACCATAAATGGCATCATTTGTCATTTTTCATGCGATATAAACCAGGACAGTAAGTTTGACGTAGTTACACAACGTTACAGGATGTTTCACAATTGCTCAACTTAGCAACCAACGGTCCAAACGGTTTTTAAAATCATGTAATTTCAAGGAATTTCTATGCGTTTATGTTAATATGCCGAAAAATAATAATAAAATAAATAAATAACACTCACAGCCCCATACTAGGATTTCCTGTATGTTGGATCTTGTCACCCAGACCAAAACTCATCATTCCAATTTCCGCATCGCAGGGAATCAAACCCAGAACTGGAGTCGATCGGCGCAGTCGCGCTATGGTCTGACATGGTAATGGACGACCACGTATTATAAAATTTTACTTTAAGTAACAAAAAAAATCTCAAAAAATAACACCAATATTAAAAAATCAAATCAACCCCCAGCTTAACACATTAAAACACGTATCATCAATTTGATTCGTCATAAAAGATCTTCAAACAGATTATGTCTGTACAACTCAGTAAGCAACATGCCGAATGCTTGTGGAGTTAATGTAGATGTATAAGAGTAATGTATAAAACGTGACGTCGATATTGATCTGTATTTGTATAATTTTTATTGACATCGGCAACGTGAGATGCTTCCGCTATGCCGACATTACACGGCTCAAGTGCCCTTTAATTTTGTGGAGCCAATGAAATTGGATCTTATAAACATATAACTAAGCTGCTTTTATTGCCCAACTGATTATGTAATTCGTAAAAACTTACACAACACGTTTACATGTAAATAAAATTGAAGTTTCCATCTTTAATTTCAAAATAACTGTTTTCTCAAGTTATACTAAAACTAGTAAACCCGCCCTCGCTTCGCTTCGGGAAACCTGTCCCTTAGTACCCAAATCCAAAATTTGTTATAGGTAACCAGCGCACGAATTTATTTTCACGCGCGTTATTATTTCATTTTGCGAAAAACTTTAATATATTATACATATAAACTTTCATTCTATCTATTAAAAAAAACCCCATCAAAATCCGTTGCGTACTTTTAAATCTAAGCATACATAGGGACAGAGAAATCGACTTTGTTTTATACTATGTAGTGATACATGCAAACTTTAAAAAAGAAACATTTCTTGCTACCGACAGTGGTTGCTGATACCGACCAAACACGCCTTATTAAGTGCGTTATAAAAATCGAATAGGTATCTAAAATTTTTGTCGGTTTGTCTGTTTTCGCACGTCTATTCCCGCTAATGTCAAACCTACCTGTGTACCTAGTGTGTGCACAATTAGACACACCAACAAAAGTATGTTATCAATTTTATTTTTAGGTTTATTTATTTTAAACCAGTGTTAATTTTAATGTAATATAGATACAAACAAACAAGTAAAATAGAATTTGCTTACGTCATCCTATAGTCAGTTTTATTTGTAGTGACAAAGCTAAGAATTTACATCGCTTTAGTTAGTCCATATCTTTATCAATCTGATTTTTAAAGTAACTCTACTTATTGAGTGTCGCTAAACATAAAAATAAATCATTCAACGCTAAACCTATTCGTATCGAGAGTATTAAGCTGCGAGAGTGTAATTCGACTTTCGCAATTCGTCAATCAATTCAGTTGAATGATAAATGAAGTCTAAACAGAGCGCAAGCATTGATCGATTGAGTCATCACAAAGGGCCTTAGAAAATGCGATGAAAATGGTTTTCAAATGAAGCGTATGCTCTTGAATTATGTGAATAAAGAATGATAAGTACTTCCATTTTTATGTTTATTTTTGGAAATAACCTGTAACATTGTGTTAAGGTTACAAAATCAGACGATATTTAGTAATATAAATTACCTACCATAAACTTGCTAACAATCTATTGTACTCGTATAGTACGGCCGGCGGATCTTGGCCGCTCTGAACTTTGTTCGGATCTCTGCGCAGAAGTCAATTTTAGGGTCGAAATGGTAGCAAGACGCGCGGGGTGTCACATTGAGCATTGTTTGTTTCAGTCACACGCTCAGTGTTTGAGTCGCTATCTCTCTCTAAAGTACAATACCTGCGCACTATATCCGAAAGCCTAACTTCAGAGCGGCCATGATCCGCCGGCCGTACTTTAATCCAAGGGGCTGTTGATGCCGTAATAACTACATGATTATAATCGTAGCAGACCTAGCTCTAACTTATCGTATAGATTAGTGGAGGATCAATCTAATTGCTTCATGGCTTCGACTTCAACCTATGAATGGCCAACTACTGAGCAGGGGTCTCTCCTCATAGCTGAGGAGCAAACTCCACCAGGTTGTTGCAATTGGTGCAGGGGTAAGTGGCCAATCTGTGTTGGAAGTTTCCATGAACTTACGTAATACACTAAGACATCCCCAATATTTTGAAGGCCTCGAAAGAAAATAGAGGAAATAAAGAAAATACTCGCTCTGAAGCCATAGTATACTCGTATGTGCCAAGACATTATAAGGCGTAGACTCCACTAATTAAATGCACATAATTCAATTAGGTTGTGTCATCCGAAGTGAAAGACGAATGAGTCATGTATGCTTGACATTTGACAACAATGTGTGTTCGCTTCGGCATTGTGTGGTATGTAAACTTTATTTCCTTGTCAAGTGATTTGCGTGAATAATTGATTTCTGTCGACATTCACCTCGTAGTTAAGTTGCATGTATCGGTTAAAAGCTATTGTAATCATCAATATTATAAAACTCTTGCGTTACTAACTGACAGACAATGTACGGCCGAAACTACAGAACGCAAGAATATTAAATTAGTCATGTATGTTCCTTGGGGAATGTAGGGGGCACTAACAGAGTACTTTTTGAAACTCCCCCGCTTATGATAACTAAAAGTAAATTAGTTATCATTAAGTATATTATTAAGTAATTATCAATAAGTATTTGAAATTAATTATCACTTGTTTCGGTTAAATAAAACATCGTGAGAAAACCTGCACACCTAAGAGATCTCCGTCATGTTCAGAGAGGTGTACGAAGCCTGTTAATCCGTGGTGGGGTCTATGACTTGTGCCACCTACATCTGCGAGAAGACCTGAGCCTAAATTTCATTACAAATACTACAAAGTCGGATATTAAATCTTGTACTGATTATTTAATTAACTACCTAATTAAATCCACAAAAAACAGAGATCAATTAAATTTCATTCAAATAACAACAGATATATTTAAGAGAAATCAATTTCAAACAAATAAAATGAAGATTTGTTTCTCGGGATAAAGACCAGTCATTATAAACGGTTCTAAATTGGATCAGATGGAGTTCAATAGCCCCTTAATTGATTTATTATATTGGAGAGTATTTTCCATTGCCAATAATCTCGTTTGGCGACGTGTCGGACATGCTTTTAGAGTTACTAATGTTCATGGCTGGCCCTTGCCATCGGCTATTTACAAAATAAAATAGTAATAATACTTAAAGATCGACTATGTCGTGAATTATTAAAAATTATTATTGTAAATGATTGCTAAGTGCTAACCATTAAACTACCTGATATAAACCAAGTTTATGCGATTCTACCAACGTGCCACTACCTACCACGTAGGTACTCTTAGATGGAATACCGGAACAAGGGATCATACGCAACACTATGGGCCGCGCCAATATGACCCCATCAATAGCGGGAGTTTGACAGCTCTCTTACCGCGCCCTTGGTCGAAGTGAAAAGCTGTGACTTAAGAATAAAATAAGTATTTAACCAGGATAATTTGTCTCTATTAGTACCTATATGTGGACTATGTTACTACTACTGTTAGTTACCTACAAAGTATTCCCAAGGTGCTAAGAGATGGAAACCTTCAATAAGCAGGTCCATCGCTTCCGTCCCAATCGCCAATGTATTGTGCTCCTTGTGTATATCCATGACCGATTGGCTATCTAGCCTGTTTGTTACATAAAGAAATAAAGAACTCTCAGGAAATTTTTCCCTGTCACAACACGACTAAAGTTGGTCCAATCTTGATAAAAAAGCAAAGACGATTTATTTGATAACTACCTGAATTTGTACATAGACGCTTCCCAAACGTCAACCGTCGAAGGCGTTCTACAAACGTGTCCATCTTCGGCCACCGGCAACTTGCAACTATTAACTTTTGTGGACTGCGTTGAACACAGTGTACACAGTTGAACCAAATTGACAGAAGTGGTAAATAGATCTATTACTTATAAGGAAGACTAACTTATAGCACGTGTTACTAGTTCATCGTTATTACATTTCCATAAAGGTAAAAGGCAAGACTTAGCTGCTACGATGTTGGATTGGATATGTCTCGGAACAGCTATAATATATTTATAATTAACAAAATTAATGTTTATCAACCTTTTGTTACTTGGGAAACGGTATTTTGACTGTTAATAAAATTGAAAAATTGGTTAGTAAATATTAATTAATAAAATTAAGCCTCTCAATGGGTGTTACATTAAGCTTATTCTAAGTGTAATGAAAAAACACGCATTAACATTCAAAGTAACTCCGTTTGTGACGTACCCAACGCGCTGACCGCTTTCACTTTGATAAAAAGTAAAAGTAATTAGTCAAACTTGGCCTTTAGATTTGACTTGTTGATTTTACAGTGATGAGCAGTAAGTAATCTTACCTAAAATTAAATTGAAGGGGATGTTAAGACTACAAAAACTTATTTGAAATTATAGTGATAAATAAAGGACATACTTCAAAAATATTATATATAATTTATAGGCTTAATGTCACATGTTTGGTTTCAAGCTAATCACTGCTTCATGTCACATGTAGTGAATGTATCGCGTGTTTCACGTGAAACACTTAAGCTTAAGTCCTACGAAGCGAATATTCGTTGCGAATGATAATCACTCGCCGCGAGTAAAATCACTCCGAGTACCTATAATTTATGAGTCGTGTGAACTCTTGTGTCAGGGCAATCGCTGCAATTCAAATAGATACCAGATACTTAACGGATAATTATTAAGCTAAAATAATTCTAAACAATTGACCAACGTATTACCAAGAGTAAAGAAATTATCATTTTTCCGAAACTAAGACATAACATCACTTTACATGACAGATGGCACTACGGCACTTGCTTAAGCTTTTAAGTGCCATGTTCATTAACACGTTGATCAATACAATCTTCCGGTTATAACCAGTTAAGTGAAGTGTCTAAATGGTTGCAGCGTCCCCTACAGTTAGGATTGCCACCTTTTTATAAAGAAGAATACGCAGTTCTGTCAAAAATTAAAAAAATCAATAAAAGCGTAGGTAGTAAGTAATTACGAAAAATTACACTACACATTTATTTTTAACTAGCGACCCGCCCTCGCTTCGCTTCGGGAAACTTATTATCAAGTGCTTAAATATAAAGTTTCATGGTTCTTTAAGAGATGGCGCTAGGCGTTCTTATTCTTTAAGTTAGGAAGGTTCACCTAGATGGCGCTGTGCTTAAAACCCGAAGAAATCCCATACAAACTTTCAACCTTTATTTCAACTTCTTCATCCCTTTTTGTCGCAATAAAAGGTAGCCTATGTCCTTTCTCAGGGTCTAAAGATTGTCTGTGTCAAATTTCATCAAAATCGGTTGAGAGGTTTAAGCGGGAAAGCCACGCAGACAGACAGACAGACAGACAGACAGACAGAGTTACTTTCGCATTTATAATATTAGTAGGGATTATTTATTTTGCTTAAAAACTACAAAGAAGTTTAAGCTTAATCAACTTAAAATTTTGCATGAATACCACGACTTAATTCCCCCTTCCACCATTGAACGTCCCGACGCAAGGATGGATACCATCCTTTCGTCGTCAACATCCTTGCGGTAGGGACGACGCCTTTGGTTCGTCATTTATTGTGCGTACTGTGAAAGACTCGAATAAATTTACCACCCAAGACTACATCACCATTTACCATTAGGTGGAATTGTAGTCAATCATTGATTTAAAATTAATAAAAAAAATCAACAAATAAACTAATTGAGCGACGTGAATAAGTTTAGTCTCAATACAGTCAACACAAAAGACTTACTGAATAGTAAGAATACAGTATGAATGTGCTATTCTATTATTTTAATAATTTACACTACAATTCTCTGGAATGTAGTTCAACGCTACATAATAATTATACTGGTGGCAACCCTAGCTCCGGTAATATAATACGTATTGGTGTTACATTAATTAATTAATGCACTTGGAGAATAATGTAATGACGCTGAACGGGAAATGCTTTATGATAACAATAACAAGACAATATTTAAATTTCAAAGCATTTTATGGTATATAAAACTGAGGCAGTTAAGTGTTTAATGTCGTAAGTTATTCATATAACGGCAAAACTTTATGTTCAGTTTTTGACTTAATAAAGTATTAACAACTTAAAACCCCCGGTCATAAATTTGTGTGTTAAAACAATAGTAAACTTTAATTGTATGGAAGGTCTTTTCATTGGAGGTCATTATGTTGTTGGTTGGATTTAAATAGCACAAGCGTAGGTATATTGGTTTTGTTTACAAGGCGAAGAATGTATACAGTACGTTTACAGTTATTATACATACATAGTATGTATACATAGTATGTATACAGTTTTTATAGCTCGTTAGTTAAACGAAAGAAAGAAAGAGACAGATATACATACTCTAGCCTCAGATTAACACTTTTTTGTTAACAGATTAAACTTTTTTGTTCATCTGTGTGTGACTAGCATTAAAAATAGAAAATGTCCATGACATAATAATAATACTAGCTGATCAAGCTAACTAGATAAATAGGTGAAATGCGACGTCTCTTCCCCCTTGTTCCTAAGACATCTATGATTTTAAACTTAACTCATCGCGGATTGTACTCATTTTATTATGATACGGGTACTCACGATATGTATTTTGATACGCCGATATTTCGACCCAGTTGCATGGATCGTGGTCACAGCTGAACTACGTTTCAAAATAGATATCGTGAGTACCCGTATCATAATAACACAAAGACATCTATTTTCATACGTTTTTGGTAACGTTTCTGCATACCTACTTTGCCGTTGACGTCATGATTGAGAGTCGTGTAGTTAACTTAGTCGAGTAGTAATCGTAGAAATAATGTACCTAATGCCATAATTATTACAATCGATTCATAAAATTAATACTAAAATGTTACTTACTTTTCACTAAACCACAACTTTATTCTAATCACAAAGTAACATTCGCCTTAATAAACGCTTTAAAGATTATCTAGTTAATCTGCTTAAGAAAGCATAAGAAGCTACAATTAAGATGAAATCAATGATATTCGACTTTAGAAGCGTAGGAAACATGACATGGTGGCATGGTGGGATGTCGCTTTGATGGCAAGTAATACAGGAAAGACGCATCCGATATCCAGTTAAGCATAAATTTATCTAAGGCTCAATCCACATATGAAATGTAGAGCATGGTGGTAGTAAAAAACCTCTGACGGTTTATAAGAAGCGCTGGAAGAAAGACCTTACGAGTGCGATTTAGTAGAAATCGTCACGTAACGAAATGCGTGTGTATGTGTGTGTTTTAATAGTGGTGTACGTCATCGACAGCATTACATGTTACGCCTTTTTGTATCTAACTTTTTTTTTGCTCTCATCTAGCTCCGGCTTCTGGCTCCTGGATGAGTTGATGCTTGGTTTTTATTGCCTGATCAGGTTCTGCTGGCTAGTTACCACACTCTCGCTTGAGTCAGCCTCTAAACGTCTTAGCATGTACCGGCCGGGAGCCTGAGAGCCAGTATGTCCTTTCTTTCGTCTTCTTTCTTTCGGTCGGCAAAGCATCAATCTTTGATATTACTGATGTGCCTGGGCTCGTTCATGAAAAAGGTAAAAATATTCTACAAATGTTTAAATACGAATAACACAATACATATACATTCAATGTAACGTAAGCAGTTGAGAACCACTGTCTCGGGCATAAACAAAGAAAAACGGATCAGGGTATACGCATCCCAAACAGAATTACCGTCTTTGAGAACAAAAAGTACCTCTAAGAAAATCGTATAAATGTTTTATTTTCCTTTCATTACGTATGCTATCTTGGGCCGGACAAAGGCAAAAGGAATACTTCACAAAGCAGTAAAACAACTTAATTCAAATCAGGGCCCTGGCCCTGACAAACAAAGTTACCTGAAAATAAATAAAAGAAGAATCTAAAAGACTTTAATACTAATATTTACTTTCGTATTTTTCTTGCAATCCATTTTTACTTTAAAAGTAATAGGGGACCGTAGCAGGCGTTTATTGCTATTTCAATCAAATGCGCAATTTGAGACATTGTTCTCAAATAAACAAAATAGATTTGTACAATATTTTGTAATAACATATTTTGTCTACTTTAATTTCTTTTTCATTTACACAACACGGCAACTGGTTTCGCATATTTTTAGTGATAATTTCCTAATGGAATGAAATTTCATAGTAACATAGAAAAAACGTATCATACTTAATGTAATTTAGAAAAAAGTCGCTAAACTAAATAGGATGATTACTTTTGCGCCACCCAGTATAAGCAACAGTTTCCATTTGACACCAGACGAGTAACTTTCTATGACAAAAACGGCCCAATCTCACGACCCACTAACTTCACGGTAAACATTGACAGCCTCCACGGCCGAATAACCAATCAAAGCGATATGATTCGGTTAATTACCACGCAACGAAGTCAATTAAGCCACTTGAAACGCATTAGGCAAATGCCTTGTTGAACAGTTCCGCAAACAACGCAAGATGCGGTGAAAGGTCGATGGTTTCTAATACCTATAGTAATATAGTTCAACCATAAATCTTTGCCTGATAAAAGTGTTACTGATTGATGTCTGTTTATCCATATTAATATGACGGGAAATAAAATCTTCCGAACTTTTCAAACCATTTGATTCAATATTCCAAACCATTTGATTCAATATTCCAAACATCCAGCCGTCTTTCATTGTGTTTATTAATTATCTATTCTCGAAGATGGCCTGCACGGCGGCCAGTTACATTTTGCTGGTCACTGGCAAGAAATTTGAAAGATTCCCTCATGATCACATCTCTCTTCTCCACTCCTCACCTCGCCTCACCTCACCTATTCGACAAAGAGCGTCGACTATCCGGCTTCTTACTTTGTATGTATTTCTCAATAAAATGTATGTAGGAGAAATTATATTACATAAAAACCTTAATTATTCATATTTTCATTTTATAATCAGTCTTACACATTATGAAATGTAGGTAAAGCAAAACAACCGTTCCTTTGATCATCAGATTCTAAAGTTATTTGCTCTTAAAGAAAACATATCTATGATAAGTATCTTCATTAACAATTGAAACAACATAATATCTTCGTATCTTCAATAAAAGTTTAAAATTATTTCTCCTTATTTAAATAAAAAAGTAGGAATTTATAGTAGGAACAACAGCGATCGGTTTCGCCGACTAATCATGATCGGCATATCTTTAGTATCATATCTCTACCTACAACCTGATTAGAGTGTAGAAACCTACTAAGGCATTATATTTACCCAAATACTTATAGCAAGGATTACTTGTGGAAGATATTATTATATTATGAGAAAAAATAAAAGTTGTCAGTAAATCATTAATCTGTGCATTTAATTTTGATCCCGCGCATGTTAGACTCAGCTTAACCGATTTGGATGCGGTTTTCACTTATGTGTAATATTTGCGTCAGCTTGGATTTAAATGTAGGGTTTGTTGGTTTTCAAAACATGTGCTTGGAGCGAGGATTGCTATAAATGAATACCTAACACTAAATCTTATTTAGTCACGACAAAAAAAACAAGAAAAGAATTTCTTTCGTAACTATCCCACTGGTAGCGGAAAAGTAATTCAACATCTTGCACGAATATTTATCGTCGTTCTAATAACAATGCCTTGCACAAACTCCCGAGTGAAATATATTCTTTAAAGACATACTGTAATTAAAACTCAGTTTCGGAGATGTGCCGCGGGCTTAACAATTAAATTGAACAAAAACTATTGTCAGAGTTTTTGCCATTGTATATTATTATAAACACGGTGTTCTAAATGGTGGTTGAGAGTTTCTAAACGCGTTAGTCGGTATTTGAAAGTGTTTTTGTAAGCAGTTAAATAACAACTAGTAACCTCGTTTAGGATCTGAAAATAATATTTGTCTTAGTACCTACTCGCATAAAGACGGTTAGACGGGACTCTTTAAATTTTACATTTCAGTAGTTTATTTATTTATTTTATAGCACACTGTGACCTAAACCCGCATTTATGCCACGGTTTTCCGTGCGTAAAGTAGTCGATTATAGCACGGGTTATGATGCTAACGTCATACCGTGCACAAATTGACACTTACACTGTTGACAATTACAAATTGGTAGGGGAAAAATATCAAAAGAGAAGTGGGTAGGTAGAAATACTAAGTAAGTCAAAACGAAACGGTATTAATAATTATTATCAAAGTCATAGTTGTACATTTATTATAACTTTCGCTAAAATGAATACTCGTAGTTCGGATAGTGAGTTTAGTGAAGATGGCATTGATGAAATTGTTCCAGACGCTATAAAAGAAATAGCAAAATCGGTGACCCTAAATTTGTTGCCCAGTAAATCAAAAAGGCTATATACAGCAGCGTACAATGCATTTAAGAAATGGCGCAGAGGAAACAAATCAAATTCTTTTTGTGAAGATGTCCTCTTGGCATACTTTGCGCATTTGTCACAAAAGTACACCCCACCAAGTTTATGGGCAACATTTTCGATGCTAAAATGTTCTATAAGCACGTACGATAACATCGACATTGGTCGCTACGATAAATTGATAGCGTAAATGATTCCTAGCTAGATCGACGAGCTTTGCTCGGTATTTTTTTTTTATAAATTGTGTTTTTTGGAAATTATATTTAAGTACGAATAATAATATTAAGAAGACACAAATAATATAAATAAACAATTGATTTTCATTTAACAACGCCATCTATTCTGCTGTTGTGTCGTTAAAGCAATTAGTATTAGTATAGTAGTATTATTATTCGCCAATAGATGTCAGGAAGAGTCATATTTTTCAGTTTAAATTGGGACTACAAAAACACGAATAAAATGACATTTTCTAAAAATGATTCCTAGCTAGATCGATTTAATTAGAAAATCGTTGGAGCCGATATATATATACAAGAATTGCTCGTTTAAAGGTATTAGATTAGATAAGAGGATAGGATTCCTATAATAATAAATAGGTACTTTAAACAATTTACATTTATTTTATACAATAAATACTTTTGAATGACGTTTGACATGTCGGTAAAGCAGACAAATTAAAATACTTTTGAATGACGTTTGACATGTCGGTAAAGCAGACAAACTAATAATACTTTTGAATGAAGTTTGACATGTCGGTAAAGCAGACAAACTAATAATACTTTTGAATGACGTTTGACATGTCGGTAAAGCAGGCAGGCAGCAGCTTCGTAAACATTTCCTTTCTTTTATTTCCCTGTAAATAATTATATGTTTGAGTATAGGCGGGTTTATGTCACTCGTGGTATAAAATAGTATACGATACTCGTGCGTTAAGTAGCTATATTATTTGTACAGTGTTTAGCGCACTCGCTCCGCTCGTGCGCTAACTTCACACCGTGCAATAATAAGCTACTTTACGCACACGTATCGTAATGTACTATTTAAATAAGTTCCTATATTCACTGTTTCTAGATTAAACAACTTCATTTTAAAATATTAGTTTTCGGAACGATTTCCGATTTTCAATTCCGATTGCTCGTTGAAAGCTAATAAGGTCCAATAACTAGCAATTAGTTGATCCTTCCGCGGGTTATACAACCATTCCACATCGCTCCGCTCGTGCGCTAACTTCACACCGTGCAATAATAAGCTACTTTACGCACACGTATCGTAATGTACTATTAATGGATTACCAACACAAGATACAGCGCTTACATTTTATAATACAAATTTGGTTTTGGATACTATCTAACTGTTCTTATAATTACAGGTAATCACAGCATGAAAGTAGTGAACCGATCGTAATAAAACATGCATCATATTTTGACTCCTTTCTATAATACATATATCAGTGCATGCATCTAGGTATATTATTTTACCCGTTTCCAAAACTAGCGGGCACAAACACAGCTAAAGAGACGAAAATTCCAAACACTTATTCTGGTTAATAAATGCCCTTAATTACATATAGTTTCCAAAAAAAATTTCATAAACAGACATCAACAACTTGCAGTTTAATTATAATGTATAAATATTGTCATAATTGATAAAATTATCGATGCAATGTTACCTTGTGTTACGAATATTTATGTATGTAGCGTCCGTCCACTTATTCATCGGTTACAGAAGAACAAATTTTTGATACTAACGACTTATTGAAATTGAACTTTGGACATTGGACCTAATGGCCTAGATTAGAAGAATTAAACTAATTTAATTGCAGGGTCTAGAATTATCAATCAATAGTTAGTAATATTAAACGGCACATTACATGTTATGAAACAACAAGAATATGTATTCGTAAACGACTCTTACTGTACTCCTAACATGAAGAATTAGGTAATGATAAATACAGTTCCGACACAGTCGATGGCCCGACCGAATTAAGGATTACGATATAATGTTGAGAACAGCGGGAATCAAGCAGCGTGCAGCGGTTTACTTACACTTTGTCACTTTGATTCTATAAAAAAAAGAAGTGGATATTATAGTTACTGCCTTAGTATGAAGCAAAAAGAATATTGTAAGACTACATAGCCTAAGGCCGTGATGGTATTATTAAAACTTCTAAGTAAAAACAAAGAGAGAGGTGTGTTGGGACACCTGGTTCGAAGAAAGTTCCTTTTGTTATTGAGAACTATTATGGCCAACATTGATAATATTCAGTCGAACTTTCTCATCCTCATGATGTAAGCACAATTGTCGATAAATTGTAAAACCTGCAGGAAATTGTTTTAAAATTGTATTTTTTTAATTTATTTTTTTATTATGAAAATGATAATTTAATTGTTTATTTAAAAAATACTAGTTAACAGGATTCCTAGTGTCATGGATTACACAGAAAGACAAGAACAACATACCCAGTCCGAGAACTCGTCTTTCCAATTTTCGCTTCGCTGGGAATCGGATCCTTCGAACGTCATTGCTCTGTATTTTCATTAAGTATGTCATTTTGACTGATTAAAATATGACTCAGTAAAATATCGCTTCTATTCCCGCTACCTCTTATCACTGTATAAACCTACGGAAATGATCACTTACAGACGCTCACGATATATTAAGGCGCTAATGTGAGCCGTTTAACGAGGGCAGATATTTCCTTAATTATCTTTGGGATGGATCACCATTTTTATTTGTTAGCCTAATGAAATGCGTTCCTTTCCATTCTCACGAATACTTTTTGTACAAGAGAAAGGTCTTGTGACTTTTGTGTTAAATGCTTGAATGATTGTTTTCATAGAATTTGTACATAGATTTGTACATAGTCTCATATATATAGCATGGCATGGCTGTCTGACAGGGCCGCGTGTTTGACGTGAAAACGTCAACGTAACGGAAATTTTTCTGAGCGGCGTTTTTAAAATGGCGACGCCTAACTTTGTCTACTCGTTTGTTGACATGTAGTTACTAAAAGGCTGATGTTTATAGAAATGCTATTTCACAAAGGAAGTATATTTCAACTTACCTGATAATATATACACATTGACGTTTAGTACATGAACGAAATGGAAATAGTTGAAATATAGCGAAAAAGGAAACTCTGTTTGGTGCTAGGGTGACAATATTAATGTTGTTTATTCTGAGGCTATCTATTTCGATACAGGAAATAGTTGACTTATAATTTAGCACATTAGTACTAAAAGTTATAAAGAATTTCTTAGGTCCTAAAATTCTTTTAGTGTGTACTTAACTTACATGACGAGAGGCCTTGTTAATTGTTCATTAAATCAAGGATGTATTAATTATGGGGTGTATGGATTTCTATACATCTTAAGTCTAACTCAACTTCTTCTGCTCCCTGCTAAGCAACGGACGAGGCTTTGGCCACAGGTCTCTCCTGGTTGCTGGACTCTATCATCCATGAATCCAAAAATGTATAATGAATAATATTGCAGAAGCTGCCATGTGCCATATAGGTTCGAGGATCCTGATCTTTGTATCAAGTGTTGATTATACACCCCTTAGTACGCATCTCTGCAGAATCCAATGCGTGTCTATTTATTTTGAAAAAGTAATTAATGTAGGAAATGTCTCGATAAGAAACACGTAATCTTGCGACTCTCCGCGCACACGTATTCAACAGGTCAGTTCCATTACGCGAGGTTTTTATTACTTTTTCCACAGAAATTAAAAGAGATTTGTGAGGAAATTACCCGTGTGCCACTACTCGGGTCAGCATTAGCCGAACTACTTAGTGTTATTATTGGGTCTTTGAATAACTTCTGTAAGAATATTGTGCAACTTCAAGGTATATGACGAAATAGTTACCATGCCAGACTGCCATTGAAAGGGTCATGAATCCGATTCTTCGATTGTGGTTCAGTGTGATTTTGAATTTGATCCTGTTCTCAAATCCAAATTTTAATTTGAAATTGTAACACACACATACACACATTACATTTACCGCACACCCACACACACACACACACACACACACACACACACACACACACACACACACACACACACACACACACACACACACACCACACACACACACACACACACACACACATTATATTTATCGCATATGTATCTTGTTAGTGCCACTTTTTTCATTAACTTATGTTCTTATTACTTCTCATTATTTAATTTTTATCTGATCCTTAAAATTTCCTTGATATTACTATGATTCCCAGATATTATTAAATTATCCATATTCCAAATCTTCATTGTCACATGATTAAAACGAATTATTTCAACACATACATTCACCATTAATGAAAAAATCAAGCGATTATATTTCCGCCAAAAACAATATTTAAAAATTGTTTTTATACAATCATTATTATAGTTATTACACGTGTAGGGACATTATACTGCTACTACTAATTATTATCTTGCTATACACGGAACTTACTATAGCAAGTAAAGTAATAGGATTGCTAAACCAAGCGTAATCTGACGTCAAATGTGGAATGGTTGTATAACCCGCGGAAGGATCAACTAATTGCTAGTTATTGGACCTTATTAGCTTTCAACGAGCAATCGGAATTGAAAATCGGAAATCGTTCCGAAAACTAATATTTTAAAATGAAGTTGTTTAATCTAGAAACAGTGAATATAGGAACTTATTTAAATAGTACATTACGATACGTGTGCGTAAAGTAGCTTATTATTGCACGGTGTGAAGTTAGCGCACGAGCGGAGCGAGTGCGCTAAACACTGTACAAATAATATAGCTACTTAACGCACGAGTATCGTATACTATTTTATACCACAAGTGACATAAACCCGCCTATACTCAAACATATAATTATTTACATGGAAATAAAAGAAAGGAAATGTTTACGAAGCTGTTGATGTTCTTAATTGATCACTGTCTGCTTTACCGACATGTCAAACGTCATTCAAAAGTATTATTAACTTGTCTGCTTTACCGACATGTCAAACGTCATTCAAAAGTATTATTAACTTGTCTGCTTTACCGACATGTCAAACGTCATTCAAAAGTATTTATTGTTTTAAATGTATTATAAAACTATATAATTATCTCAAAACATTTTTGCATTGATTTCAGAGCATCAATAATTAAATTATAGGCATACATTTACTGAGATCATAATAAGAAACATTTGACTAAAATGATGACTAAAATGCGGGTTAAGGTTACCTAGCAACCTAAAGGGTGTGTTCCGATATACACTAAATTACACTGCGAGTACACTGTCCACTTGTCCAGTGCTCTTTGGTGAGAAATTCGTTCCGTTATGGATTTACAGTATACTGACGCAGTATCCTTGATAAATATTATGACGTCATAAACGTTGTCATTATTGTACTCGTAAGCACTGGTGTTTTCGAGGTAAGATGCTCTCAGTGCTTTGATCACATGATTAAAAGCGTCCAGAAATTTACAATAATGCTATTGATTATTATTATTGAATTATTGAATATTGTTTTACAAAGTGGCCGTTTTATTATGCGATTAATTCAATTGCCAAATTATTTTTCTTCTTAAACAGATCACTTGCATCTTTAGGTATTACATAAATTGATGACAGTATACTTTACTGCGTGCCGTTTTACAAAATAACCGGTATAGTTAACTATAAAGAACGGCTTAGTAATATACTAAATTGACGTCACACCTTACAGTGCTCGCAGTGTATATCGGAACACACCCTTAAATATTCGTAACTACCTCCTAAATTTGTTATAATTTGTCTGCTGCCAGATTAATATTCGTAACTACCTCCTAAATTTGTTATAATTTGTCTGCTGCCAGATTCTAAGTGTCAATAGTGTAAGTGTAAACTTGTGCACGGTGTAAAGTTAGCATCATAACCCCTGCTATAATCGACTACTTTACGCACGGAAAAGCGTGGCATAAATGCGGGTTTAGGTCACAGTGTGCTATAAAGTTTATAAGAATATTATTAAACATTAATTATAAGTATACCTATATTTCTGGGAGTTGACAGCATTAGAATAATTTGTCAAAAGTAGACGGAGAATAGTTAAGTGCAATTTTGTGATTAATTTTAATATTTCCATACTTGAGAATTGACATAACAACTCTTACAAACCATTTCTTGTTTAAATAAAACCTGTAAATTTTACAAAATAATAAATGTATAAAATTTCATCCTGTAAAGAGTCACTGCAGCTTGGTATCGCTACTGGCGATCTTCAACAAATTTTCATTTCGACAGATCTTGTTTTACAACGGACTTTTTCTGCTTAATATTCAACTTTTTCTTGAAAACTTTCCTTTCAGTTCGTTTGTGGAGTAATGACTCTGTGCCGTTATATATTTATGAATGTAATTTACATAGCGTAATGGTTTTTAAAACTCCGATGTTAATTTTAAGGTACAAATGCACAGTAATTACATTTCCATTTTATTTGAGTTTGAATTTGACAGTAGGCTAGTTTATAGTGATTCCTTAGATTTTACTAGGGTTCGATTTAAGTAAAATCAATCAAGCAAATCCTTTGCCACATTTACAAAATGAATAAAAATACGAATATTATCAATCAGTATTCAAAAGAAAAATAATACTCAACCTTTATTATTTGCTTATAAAGAAATTGAATAAGCCCCGTAATAACCAAAAGAAAGTTACCTACTTCCTTTATTTCCCTCGGACATCAAAACCAGAATCTTGAATATTATAATCCCTCGAGCTAACTTATTTCTTAGAAGGAAAAGTATTATAAACTTAACATGTTATGTATCGAAGTAAAATCTTGGCCTACGTTACCCATAATTTTTATTTTTGTGTTCCGTGCACGTAATTAGCCCACTACTCTTATGTGGGTTCACAGTTCCAAGCAAAAAATGTTTAATAATGTTAACAAGGACGGTTTCATCATCACAACCCATAACTGTCCCACTGCTGGGCACGGGTCTCCTCTCACAGTGTGAGGGGTATAGGCCATAGTCCACCACGCTGGCCAAGTGCGGATTGGTGGACTTCACACACCTTTGAGAACATTATGGAGAACTCTCGGGTGTGCAGGTTTCCTCACGATGTTTTCCTTCACCGACGCAAGTGATAATTAAATTTTAATACGCACATAATTTTTGAAAATTAGTGGTGCGTGCGGGGTTTGAACACGGAACCTCCGGTTCGGCAGTCCAACGTTCAACCACACCGCTATCACTGCTTCGAGAATATTATGGAAGTCTTTCGGATCTTTGATTTTTGACTACCACGCAGGCGAAGCCGCAAGTAAAGACTAGTTAAAAATAATTGATTCATTTAGACTATATTATATTATTCATTATTAAATACTATAATATTACACATTGAGACTGTGAGTCCGACTGACAATTGACCTTTAAACTAAGAAAACCGATTCTTTACACATTCAAACACCACAGAAACTAATTTGCAACAAATCGCGTCTTTATTCGCGTGTTTTGTTTCGCTCCTGTTTCTCTGAGCCGGATAAACAAAATATATCAATGGCAAGGAAAAATATAGCCGCACCCCACTCTATCCTCTGAAGGGAGTAAATTATTATTATTTAGTATTCTACTCACGTTTTGGGAAGGGCGGAAATACCCCACATGTGAATATTTCTAAACATATAATAATACTGCAACTGATCAATGTGTACATGGAAGATATTTCAGAAAAACAATTGTTTATTATGGCAATAGCTCCCGTCTTGTATTGTTTGTGTATCTGTTTAACAGTGTGTTTGTTGTCACTAAGATCAGAAACAGCTTAACTAATTTAGATGTGGATTTTACTGAGCTTAGGCAATATATTAAAGAAACAATTTCAAATTATAAATAAATTTTTGTTCATCATCATCATCGCAACCCATAACTGTCCCACTGCTGGGCTTATACTCCTCTCACAGTGTGAGGGGTACTGGCCGTAGTCCACCATACTGGCCTAGTGCGAGTTAATAGACGTTACACACCTTTGAGAACATTATGAAGAACTCTCAGGTGTGTAGGTTTCCTCACGATGTATTCCTACAGCAAAGCAAGTGATAATTAGATTTAAATACGCATATTTTTAAATTAGAGGTTCGTGTAGTACGTTCGTGTAGTAGTAGTTCGTGTTCTGTGCAACGTTTAAACCCCCAATCTGTTACAGTCAAAATGTATGTATGTTACTTATAATAAAACTAGCTGTCCCAACCACGCGTTGCTGTGGCTCAGTGATTATAATACATTAACAACGCCATCTACCGGGTGTCTTCGCAACCTAATTGTCAAACGAATGCTTTTATTGACGAATCAACCAACAGCGCCATCTATGAGGAATTCATAAAACTAAACATAAAATGAACTAAACATAAAATAATTTAATTTGCAATTAAAATATATAAAAACTATCCTATCTCTCAAGTTGGACCAGACTGCTCACGGTGTGCCAATTTAATTTAAAATCGGTTAAGTAGTTTAGGAATCCATCGCGGACAAACATCGTGACAGGAGATTTATATATATATTAAGATATGACGCACACCCAAAACTTAAGAAAAACATTACACTGGTCAATAAATCTCCTACACTGGTTCGAACCCAGAAACTCATGGCACGCTACGTCTATTACAGAATTGTCCAACTAAGGAATAATCCTTAACTTGGGAATCAACAAAATTAATAGCCCATATATTATTATTATAGGGTAAACATAACGGTACATTAAAAATTATGTACGTAATAAAAATATTAGGCTGTCATAAAGTAACGATTTTATTATTGGCCATTAAATTTCGATTGTGTACTCAGCTTAAGTGATGATAATATTCAATTAAATGAATACCTACCTCTGTCATTAAGTATCAGTAATTTATATTATGGGAAACAAATTACAAACTTAACATTCATACATAATACCTATGTAATATTTGGTTAAGCAGTGACGGCCGAGTGGTTTGTAAGTCCGTACAGGAGGGCCTGGGTTCGAATACTGCACGCGATTCTCGATTTTCAAAAATTATGTTTTATTGGAAGAGACTACATACTTCAGAGATACCTCATAAATTAGTGAAAACCGCACCCAAATCGGTTAAGCTGTTTCTGAGAGTAGCACGCATAAAGGCGTGACAAACAGACATTTTTTTTAAATCATAGTTTTGAGTTCATAGCGTTAATAAAGGCCCAAAATATATCTCTCATATACCTTCCATAAACAGAGAGCGATCAGTTAAAATTTTGTTATTATGTATAGATAAAAAACTTGAAGTGAAACCAGGGTGGGTAACTACTTATCTTAATATATATAATTCGAGTGTGAGTGTGTATGTCACTGAACTCCTCCTAAACGGCTTGACCGATTTGGTTGAAATTTTTTGTGTGTCTTCAGGTGGATCCGAGAATGGTTTAGATTCACAATTGGACCAGGTAGGTGGCGTTGCTGTCGATATATCACTAAAACATTTTTTAATTATAAAGCGGTACGAAGTACGCCGGGACAACTAGTTTAATATAACTCTGTACTCGCATACATTATTGAGTTGTCTTGAAGGCGCCTTACATTTAAGTGTCCACCTTTATGACATCTGTATGGGGACAGTTTATGACTCATCCATACGTAACATAACTTCTTTGAATATAATACTAGTTTAACTATATGCGACTTTAACTCGAGTTTCAAACGTTGGATAATGTAGTTTAATGCTGTTTGTTTGTGAAAGTTTGTTGGTTCTATTTGTTGAGTGAATGTAAAGTTTATTCATGTTTGTAAGGTTGATTGGACACATAAAAGTATATTTTATTTAATAGATATTTTTATCTGAAAAAAATGGTAGATACGTTATTTTAATATATCGCTAATACAATAATGTAGTACTGATAGCAAGTGGTCTGAACGTTGACTCCTGAATAGGCGGGCTTGGGTTCAAAGCCTGCACGCACAAGTTTTGAAAATATTATGTGCTTATCATAAATCATATACGATTGGCTTTGATGAAGGAAACAGAGTCGGTCACAGTTGTCACGGGCGGCAGCGGAAGGGTGCTCACATGCACACACACATGCTCGTTTGCTGTCATAAATTCATAAAAAAAGAAAAACATTGTGAAACCCGCACATGTCAGAATTCTCCATAATGTTTTCAAATGTGTGGAGTCTATCAATTGCTACTCGGCTAGCGGGGGGACGATGGCAACACTATGAGAGGAGACCATATCCCAGCAGTGAGATAGTTACGGTTTGCAAAGAAGAAGACGAGTGACAAAGTCCAATAAAAAAGAAACAATGAAGCAACCTCATCCGACAACCATTAAAAGTCTTATCAGATCAGAACAATCATAATAATCCATAACTAAATATTCACGCACTCATAATTCATTGTACAAAAAATACTAATACTCTAACCCATTCCAACTTCATTAAGTGCAGTTCAAGTATTGAGATGGAACCGTACACCTCCGATAAAATCCGTGCACGTAATAAAATAATATTCGTGAAGCCGATCTTGCGAGAAGCCTTTCATTTTGTGCCGCTGCTTATTTTTTTTTTTACTGATACCTGAACCTCGGGTAACTAGCGGTTAGGTTGGTAGAAATGGAAGACGCTTCTTTAAAAAATGAGTAGGCATTAATATTAGGCATTAATTGGACGTGTGTTTTTGCTTAAAACTTTTTGTCCTTTATAGTTATGTACTCGTAGAAGTGCGGGCCGCTATTTTAAAGTGTATATGAATGTAAAAATTAACGCTTTTCGATTACACTGTCACTTAAGGCACATACGCATTTAGGAGAAGAAATGTAACGAACCTAAATTGAAAAACATTGTATACCTAATAGAAATCCATGTACTTTCTAGCGAATATCTAATTAAAATGTTAAAGTAGGTAATATAGAATGTAAACTAACTCTTTACTTATACATGTTGCCTAGACTTAAGGCTTCTTAAACTTTGAGAAGCGAATCCATTCCTGCATAATTTTGCAAAAAATAATCAAAAATTAATAATACACTAGTTAGGTAATTACCGAAAACAAAGTGTATTAGAGATTTGTTTCAATGAAAATATGAATTTTTAATTCTAATTTAAAACAAGCCTACGCCATACTATCACAGCTTCGAACAAAACGGAAGCTCGCGCCCAATTCAGGTCCCGCACCCAACAATCAACGAGTAACGCCCGATCGAACCTCGGTCGCTATTAAAAAATTAGAACTAATTTTAAACTCTCAGGTCGCATCAACGTTTCAAGGTGCATGGAGATTTTACTTACCATAAATTCCTCGGTTACGTTTAAAAACATATATTTTAATCAAAGAAGAAGATAGAGGGTAACTACAAAGTAGGCTACGTTGTTGTGGTATATAATAATACGTAGTTATTTAGTACTAGCGAGGCGCCCCGGCTTCTCACGGGTGAAATGTAGGTACAATACATTAATAAATACCTATAGCCCATGTTGGCTAGGCTTCAACCATTAACGGCCCACTAACTGAGCACGGGTCTCTCCTCATACCTGACGAGGCCTAGAGCATATTCCACCACGCTGCTCAAGTGCGGATTGGTGGAGGGGTTAATGGCCAACTCAAAACATTCGACATTGTCTTATTTATTTATTATATTTTTTCTTAACGACTGCTACCAATACCGAGACCGAGGGGGGCGACGGCTGACGTGCCCTCCGAAGCACGGAAGCGCCCAAGAAATTTTGCTACTAGCGGTCACCTTTCCAACTACCGACCGCGCCCGCTGTTGCTTAACTTTATTGATCACTTGCCGAGCTATGAGCGCTTCAACAATAGCGCTATGAGAGTTTCGAGTGAGATAATGGAGCATGCTAATGGTGAAAGCATTTTTGAATCAGTCCACTAGTTTTTGAGTTTAGCCGTTAAAAGCATTCAAAAATACAAAACTTACTTCTTTATAATATATGTGTTGATTATGACGTTGGCCGTCCTCAATATTCTATCTATCCACAAATCCTATAAAGTAAGTTGACTAGCAATTGTCAAAGAGTTACAACATTCTATGTAGTTTAGTTGTTATTATTACATGCTTATTATTAAACTTGCAATGTTTTTATCTGTCTTACTCTTGAATTTGTTCGTATTACTTTTGTTCCGATAATTCACTTAGCATTATAAACGCATCTCTAGTTTTTCAAAATATTAATTCATTCTATCTACTAACTTATCCAGAGAGAAAAAGAGCCTTAAGCTATGTAACGCCTTTCTCTATGTAGGGATGTTGTATGCCACTAACTTTAATTTACTGGGTACTCGTGCATGTTAGTAATTTGTTGGGCGATCCTTTGTCGAAATCGAAACAAGAAAACTCCCGATATTACTGCTATTTGAAGATAACAAATGTGATCGACCGGCTAATTCTCCAGTGCTCTTCGAAGCACGAAGCTTAAGAAATTCCGTAAATACGATCACCCATCCGATTAGTGACTAACCAAGCCGTTGAAATATAAGCAACTCTGCTGCTGGGTACGAGTTTTCTTTCTCAATGTGAGGGATACAGGGCATTGTCCACCACGCTGGCCAAATGTAAATTGGCGGATTTACACACTTTCAAGAACTCTTTGTTTGAGAGTCCAACGTTGAAACAACTAAGCTATTACTGTTTTTTTACCTATTTGTCAGCCTCCTCCGCCAGTGATTCACAGGATAGCCGACAAGGCCTTTGACTATGTAAATTAAAACTCAATATTTTTTTTTGTTAGTGTAATTTTGTAATACCAAACCAGGGCGGCATAATCGTAATTATAAAGCCTGTTTCCGCTGTAAAGGGTGCCTCTGGGGTGTAAGAAATTATTGTAGATTTTGGTAATTTATATACGTTTAATTGAGTCGGTTACTCTTTTTACAATTAAGGAAAATGTGTGTTGTCCGTTGAATGTGAAAGGAAAAGTAATCAAGGGAAAAGAAAAAGTAAAAGTAATCAAAATATCAAATAGGATTACGCATACCAAAAGTTATTTAAAATTTGCGCCAATCAAATTATAGCAGGTACCTACTTACCACGGAGTAATCAAATAGATATCACAGATTATTAATGGGTATCGGGACCCACTCGGACGTCGTTCCGTTACGCCGTAATAAAGTCATTTTTCATAATAATAAAAAACCTATTTACAACATAAACAAATGAGATAGGAAGGAACGGAACGCAGTGCAAAGTGTGTCTCGCAAGATAACTTCAATTAAGCGTTCGAAGTTTTGCGCGCTAATTCCAAATTTGTACTTCTCGTTATTAATTTTGTTTGGAGCTCATTTTCTTTGTAAGTTATCTAAATAATAACCCGGTACTTTATATAAGGAAAAGTTACCACTCGAAAATGAGGACATTTATAGCGTATACCTATTCAGTTTTTAATATGCACATTCTTAAATTGTTAGGCGTGATTATTTCTATTGAGATTGTCACTTTTAGATCTATTTGGAATTAAACTAATACCCGAGTCAACTTTAAATCCGTTATAACTCCATGACCTCACGACATTGATTAAAATTTATGCTTAAGTCAGCTAGCTAGGACCTCGTTAAGCGTCAATGTTCTAGAAGTTTGATAGAAAACCTCAAGAAAGTCCTGGAATTTGCTCAGAAAACAAATTGACTTAAACGAACAGAAACAATTTAAGCGAAAAGTGTTTTTGACTGTTCTATCGATTAGGTAATTAAATTTGTTGACAGAATTAATTGAATATTAAATGAATAAAGTATCAAATACTAGCTGCTAAATAACTTCGTCTTATTATTATGACTTATTATGGACTAGATCAATTTTAATTTAATAATAAAAATAGCTGATACCTTAAGATACGGAAAATTAATAAATTAATCCTTTTAATCCAATTTAGTAATTTTTGTTTGATGCGATTTTAAACACACAGCCAAAACTCTAAATATTAAATAAATTTTTAAAAAGTATAGATACCAAAGTCACATACAAGGTAATCTAATCTAACCTTTAAAAAACTAATTGTGTCGTGGGACACCAGGTAGGAACGAAGTTCCTTCGGCTACTGTCGCGCCTGCGCACGTCTCATTTAACGCTTTTATTCCACGCACTTTTTTTTCCACGCTTACGGTTTTACTATCACATATTTTTCAGTTCGGTCGCGCAGCAAAATCCCTATCCCCTCCAAGCCTGCCGTAAGGAACTTCGTTCCAAAAATGGGATTTTATTTGTTCTATCTTGCTATTGACAAATAAATTAGTATTAATATCGCTCGGTGGTACGGAACCCTACATGTGTGAGTCAATCTCGCACTTCACCGGTTTTTTCTGGATCAATATTTTTTTGCAAATACATTATACTACTATTATTATTAGAAAATTGTTATCTGCTCTGATAAATACCAAAGGTGTTTATAGTTTCCGTTGTATAAAGGGCTTACTTTACTTTCTTTTACAAGAAACCTTGCAAAAGCTATTTAAAAACTCAAGATTACTGCATTTAAAAGTCCATCAACGTCATCAAGGTCAGTGTGGAGAAATCATCGTGATCACAGCACCGATTTCTTTTTTAACATCTGCTGTGTAAAAGTCTTGGGTTCGCTTACCAGCTAGGCTGAAATGTAAATGTTGAGTTCAAACAAAAATTATGCGTGTATTAGTGTAGGTACTGCAAGGGTGTACGTATTAATTTACGTACAAGTAGGTACATTTATATTCTTTTCCAATTAATTTATGTACTGTACCGTGCCGTACCTCACATTATTGCGGCTTTGGTAAATTATTCAGCCGTGACAGTTTAAAATAAGAATACGTATACTGAGAACACAACTTCCTATGTAAGAAAACGTTTTACGCCACTTCCGTTTCAGAAAAACGTGACTTGTTTTTTACCACCTACAAAATATCTCGCCAATACATCGATTTATGAGTTGTATTTCAAAAATATATAATCTTACCAACTTATTATTACTATACGTCTTCAACTAAGCGTAAGACCTCATTGTTTTACCACTTCAAAGACGATTCAATATTACAAGTAGATACATTTTATAGCGACCAGTTAATAAGACTTCGAATCAATCATAGAGTCGATCTATTGAATAATAAAAGATCAATCTTTTAATGATTGGATTAATGATGTTTAGTATAGGGCGTGAAGTTGCTTTGAAGTTTTCATTAAAGCGTTATATTGCAGTTTATCGGATGTAACGATCGGTTTTATTGTTATAGTTCTTGGCCTTGATATATTTTATAAAGTGAACAGTAGTGGCATTGATATGGCTTGATATGATATGGCCCCTTAATGTTACATAGGACGATTTGGGCGTATTGGGGTGGCCTAGAATACTGACCCCTATTGGGGTATGGTAAGTATTCCATGTCGGCAGACCTGGGTGGTTTTAGTGGCGACAGAAGCTGGTCCTGGTGGTAGGGCTTGTGTAAGGTATATCATCATCATCATCTCACCCCATAACTGTCCCTCTGCTGGGCACGGGTCTCCTCCCCCAATATAAGGGGTACAGGCCATAGTTCACCACGCTGCGCTGGCTAAGAGCGGATTGGTGGACTTTACACAACTTTGAGAACATTATGGAGAACTCTCCGGTGTACAGATTTCCTCACGATGTTTTCCTTCACCGAAGCAAGTGATAATTAAATTATAATACGCACATAATTTTTGATAATTAGAGGTGAGTGCGGGGTTTGAACCCGGGCCCCCCGGTTCGGGAGTCCAACGTTCAACCACAGGACTATCACTGCTTAAACCTGAACCTTTTTGCCGTAAACAAGTTGAAATCGTTCAAACCATTTTACAATAAAAATTGATCCTTGCGCATGAATTCAAAGTTAAATTCAATCCACCAACATTGCAACTGATTTAAATCCGGACTAAACAATGCAATGACATCTAGCTGACATTTAGAACCACTTTTGTTTTACCACGGGAACAGTTTCTAGGTATGTCGAGACACGTAACCTTAAGAGAACAATATAAGTCACGCGGTCTACCTTTGACACGCAATCGCAATGGATTGACGTTTGGAAGTGGTAAAAAGTTGTTTATTATTCAACAAGGATAGGGATGTTGTCGTCACGTAGATTCTGTTATGGTTCGTAGGTTTTTTTCCTCCAACATCGGTTTTTTATCAATTAGATAGCATAATTATGAACATGCAGCAATATTAAAGGATGCAAACTTGCCAACAAAAACGTCCCATATTTTGGCGTCGCGTTTCATGCGTAAAAATTTACCCCCATGCGCGAAAATATTGATTTATTGATATATTCGTGGAATGGCTGTACTGATTTTGATGAGACTTTCACGATAGAGAAGGTTATAGGGCAACATATTATAGCCTAATTTTTATCGCAATTTACGCGGGAAAAACTCCCATGTGAACAAAGTTGCGGGCACAACACATCCAAAATAAAAAAATAACTCTCATATTTTAAAATACTAGGATAAAATAACACGTCGACCCGTTCACTGATAGGTACTATTGTAACAATACTCTTGGGTTAAAGAAACTTGATATTAGAAAAAACCCAAACGATTTTTAATTGATAGCGGCTGTCAAAACCATATTGCCCGACAATGAAATCAATCTTAAAACTAATGATCCGAAATGCAGATCAAAATATAATTAAAATTTCATCCTTAATATCCACGATTTCGACACGACAAACTCTTTACGACTAAAGTGATCGTGTAGGATTAAAAAAACATTTCGGCTTTAAATGTATGGTACACTTTTAACTATAAATATTATTTCTCTAAAACTTGAGAATAGATTTTTACAAAGGCTTAACTTAATATATGTACGAGTAGACGAGAAATTGTGATTGATTGCCAGAATTACTGATAAGATTCGTATTAAAGAAAGAGACTATATTGGTAAAACTAAAAATATATATTTCAGTACTAAAACTAAAAATGTTATATTAATAACCAAATTATAATAAATAGTATAAGTATATAAACAAACAGTGCATAGCACAATGTGTATTACGTCGCCATTCCGTTCCGTCATTTCCTTGGAAAAAAACAATATTCGGTAGGTAAAATATTTAAATAAAAATACAAATCACGTTAGTAAATACAAATAACGGTTCGCCTATGAAAAATAATATATCGTCATCCTCTTCACAGCCCGCGACATATCGTAACACACGTCATTGTAAGTAACTACGTTGACGTAATGATCTGTGATGTAGATCAAAATATAATTAAGCAACTCATAATGCACAAGTGATTGCCCACATTTCCGTTCGTCCGAACGTTTAATCAAAAGCAAGTATAATATTATACCTATCTAGTAACTGATCTCATCAAAAACATGAATGTGAAAATGAGAGCCAAGTTCAACACAAGGCATAGGTATGCGTCGTTGACGATTTTTTGTGACAAAGTAATTGAGCTCCAAATTGTTGCAAATTTTTTAACGTAGTCTTGACATTTTTGTTAGACAATAACATTCTTAAATAAGATGACCCGGTAGCCTAGCTCTGCCTTCGAAGCTAGGTGCCCTGGGTTCGATTTCCGATCAGGCAGACATTTATGTGACGTAGTAATGTTAGTTCTTGGGTCGAGTAATTAATTATTATTAAAATTTAAAACAATTTTGTATTTATTGTGTACGTTCCAGTGTATAACAATGTTTGCTATTTAATAATTAAAATTCTCAAATTTTAAAAGTCAGTTAAAGACACATTTTATATATTTCTTAATTACAAATTATACAAATTAAAGCTTAAAATTTGACTTTTTTATTAAAATTTGACAAGATTTTTAAGCTATTGCATAGCTTTTTATCGCGGGCCTTGAGCGTGGGGACCGAATCCAGAAATTCCGTCACGAAAAAACCTAACACCCCCTGTTCGCGCGTAATCGACGACAGCAACCGACGGCTGCCGACAATTGCCGAGCCGCGCGCGCCATTTAAAAAACTTTGACAATTGAGTGTTCAGACCTCTCGTTTTTTTTAATCATCTCGTGAACGGCGCCATCTAGTACCTTAATACTAAGGTATGGTACGTATGTTTTCTACAAACTAGATGGCGCTGTTCTGATATAACTATATAACTTCTAATAATTATAATTGCATAAGTTGATAAAAAATGCTATGCAATAGCTTTACCGCGGCAGTGTCCGACCGCCACATTTAATTTTTTTTGTTCGTATCACTCGGCCGCGACCGCTCTGTCGTCGCCAGTAACTTGAATTTGGATTGACCCGCTACCACGACGCTAAATAGGTGTTTCAATTCAGCTCGCATAGTGTGCATGACTTAACATTTTGAGGAATGCCAGAAAGTCCACACGAAAAGTGAAGAATTTGTGACCGATTATGAATATTTTGTAAGTGTTGAAGGCATATATGCACTATGAAAAAATTCACCCAATTGTTTGTAGCATCGGGTCGCGCATAAATCAACAAAGAACACGCAATTAAAGCAAATGCTTCGCATTATTTTGTTGACCTGAAAGTTATTGATATACATTAATGTATATTTAAACCAATTAAATTTGAGCGAATGACTTATATTGCAAGGCTTTTAAATCTATACATAGATTTAATAAATCTGTAACTGATCGCTGGCTGTATATAGAAGATACATACTATATAGAGAAATACTATATAGAGAAAATATTTACTGGTGCGTATTATAAATTCATTATCACCTATTTCACCAAAGTAAACATCGAGAGGAAATCTGCAGACCTAAGAGTAATTTAATGTTCTCAAAAGTGTGTAAAATCTGCCGTTTAACACTGGCCAGAGTCCCGTTCACATCGTAAGAGGAGACCCGTGCCCAGCAGTAGGACAGTTATAGGTTGCGATGATGATGACCTAAGCAGCGCCGGTCGCTTCACATCTAAGAACTGATCACAATAACAGTCCATCACCGTTGACGCAATCGGTCTACAAAAAAGCCGTACAAATCAACCTTTTCCCACTAAATCGAAATGTCCACAAATATTTTTCTGGGTCGAATAAAACTGACCCAGATTTATTTAATTTCTCTTTCAAAGTTTTGGTTACAGCAGGTGTTTGTTACAAAAGAATTGTTAGCGAAATGTGATACTGACGTTAAGTGACAAGGGTCCAAAAGTTAATTATAAATTAACGTGTAACAACTGACTTTTGAATTATTTAATGTTTTGGTTGAAATGTGGAGTTAATTTAGTGTACATACTTCATAATCTATAGCTTTTCCACTGTGGCTTGAAGCTATCAAAAAGAAGCTATTGCTATATTCATAACCCATCTTATCTAATACATAAAATTCTCGTGTCACAGTTTTCGTTGCCATACTCCTCCGAAACGGCTCGACTGATTCTCATGAAATTTTGTGTGCATATCGAGTAGGTCTGAGAATCGGCCAACATCTATTTTTCATACCCCTAAATGTTAAGGGTTGTTCACCCTAAAAAAAATTTTTTCAATTTCTGAACAAATTTTTTTTTTGTTATTTTTTTATGGTCTGGCATAAAAAAATACACATAATCCCAAATTTTTACTTCCCTAACCCCGCCCCTCAAATTTAAATCGCGCTTTAATCATTCTCAAACTATATGGCGGAACAACGTCCGCGGGGTCAGCTAGTCTTCTTATACAATTCTTTTTGAGCTACCATTAATCAATTATTGTTATTTTATAGTTTAGAACATCTAGCAAAATCCATAAGCATAATATGTCATCCACATACACATGCCATCGTATGTTTTTGATGGATTTAAGATAGTCAACGAGCATACATCACCACCCTTCCGCTGCCGCATATGACAACTCTGACCGACACAGAACAAGACTCAAATCGGCAATCAAAGTGACAGTTAGTGCAGTTAGTAATTATTAGTAAGAGTCGTTCTGATTCCGTCACAGTTGTGTTAATAAGATTGAGGACTAAGATAGTCACCCCTGAAAGTAAAAGTGTAACTGGATACAGCATACGCAGCTTTTACCACTCTCATTGTCAGATTATAGGTAAGTAATGGCCAAATTATTATTTATTATATGAATGGGTTTATTTTTGCCTAAAGACTGGCCATTTACGATAAGTATTTATTTTTGTATCGAAAATATTATGTTAAGTGACGAATATCATACGAGCGTGGCACAAGTCATTTTGTGGCTGTATTTAAAACAATTATGGTTAATATTTCAATACATGGTTTCAAAATATTAATTTGAAATATAAAATGAAAGAAGAAATATAAAAAGATTTTAGAATAGACAGTTTTACGCAGCGATTTTGTGTGAAATATGAAGGGTCTACCTTGTAGCAAACTTGTTATTGTTTAAAAGTTTATACACTAAAGGTTTTCATAGTTATGATTATATACTATAATATAACGCTACTATTCTTTTCTAGGGTGCTTAGTTTAATTATCTCGCCGAAAGAATAATAAATCTTTTCGTTCGGAATGTTATTTCAACAAGTGTTTTTAGAGTAGGGTGCTGCCCGAAAAGTAACGTTAAATACATTTAGTTGAAATTGCTGTAGGTTAATACATCTAATATAATGATTTGGGTGACTAAATGTGGTGTATTTTGGTTATTTAAAATTTACTATCTCTATCAAATCACTAGCTATCCAAGTAACCCTTCCACTTTAGAAGGTACCGAAACCTTCAATTGTTGTTACAGAAAAGTTGGTTTCAAGAAAAGGATGGACATAATCTCATATACGCTATTATATAAATTATTTATTTATTTGTAACTCTTTAATGTAAACACCGAGAACAGGACAGAAAGAATATAATAAGCACACATTTAAAGAGGACAAAAGGCAGTATTTATACCCAATACAAATAGCTTTACAATAACACCAGACCTAATTTACAAACCTTTCAATAACCTATTTCACATAAACAAATATGAGATTAGTGTCGACGCTCCCTGGCGCGAGATGAGAAATAGTGAGAATAGTTGTAAGGAGACAGTCTAGGTAATAAAAAAGGTCGCCGTTGAAATATTGACTTAAGGACAGGAATATAGTGTTCGACATGGGTAATGACAGTTTTCTTACTTGTCGATGTGGTAAGGTGAAGACTACACGTAAAATAGAAATAATTTAGCGCTGAATGATTCGTGAGTGTCTGAAATACATTTTAAGTGTATATAGGGGCTTAAGTAACGTAAAATGTAGAATCAATATTTTATAATTATTTCACATGTTTTTTTTTTCAAATATACAGGCGTATGCATAATTTGAACCCAGACCCGTCCAAAAGTCCGACGTTCAAAGTACGCAGTAAACTGTATTCGAGTGTACTATCTACCACTTATAGTGATGTCTTTAAACTACATTTTGAGCTGTACATTTTTCAAGAAGTACGTTTTTTGAATATAACGATAACAAACTAAATTCTCATAGGATTGATAACATCTAACGATAACAAACAAACTGACAACTTAACACGCCCTCAGAATCACGGAAACATTGAGGTAATTTCACCACCAGCGGTCATTCAATTCATTAGATTCAATTTCCGACCACGTCCGAGGTGGCTTGATGGTTTCGGCACCTTTTTTGTTTTTATATAAGGCAAAAACAAAAGAAATGTAAAATATAGCAAGTGGTCATTGATATTTATTGTTATGGACTCTTTTCAGGCCAAGAAGTAAATAACGTTTTTGTTTGTTAAAAAGCTTCCCAACGCAACAGCTCGTGTAACTTAACTGAACTTAAAATTAACAGAAAAACATATAAAAATAAATAATAAGTATGAAAGTAAATTAAAAATGAAAATAATTATACATATTATTATATAACTTGGTCTCTGTAGTTCAGTACCGAAGATGCTGGCAGCATGTCCTCGCTGCTGCTTATAAAACTGCCAGCTCTGAGATCGCATTTGTATTACCTTTTAGTTTTTTGACAATGACATTAATATCATTGTTTTTTTGGTATTTGACCGTAAAGATGATGAAAAATAAATAATAGACGGAGGATATTTGCTTACCCGGTAGATAATCCTTAATCATATTATTATATTTGCACTAACATTTGCTAATTTTGAGAACTAAATGCTTAAGCACAAACAAAATGATTCCCCTACAGCTATTTCACGAAATAAGCAGACTTGTATCGGACCGGAATAATCCGAGTTGCTTGGCTAATTAAAACAGCTCACTTGTATGTAATTAGCCGTCTTTGTCTAGCTCATAGCTGTATGCATGGGATATTGAAGCCGTATCTTTAAGTTAAGTTTTATTTTAATCTATATTGTAAATTAAATGCAGATTATTAATATTTTATGCAGACTTGTGCGGCTGTGGATCTTATGGTTTATTTTACACAGCTGTAGGCTCATGTCCCTGAAAGCAAATGGGAGGCACTAGCAGTCTAGATATCGCTAAGGCTTTTGACTGTTTGGGACAGGATCCTTCTTTTTAAACTAACATCTTGCATGTCCGTCTGTGAGCTTATGTAATTTGGTAGCCAGTTTTTTATTTGAGTGACATAATATCATGATCGTAGTTGTCGATATATGTAATCTTTTAATATAGGTGTTTTCCAAGGGTCTATAATTAGTATCTCCTAAGTTTTACATTATGCACATCAATGACATACAGCAATACCAACTTGATTTATTAGACACTATACATACATACCTCAAATACGTATACACGTACAAGGTATGTTTCAATGCTTTATAACAGTCATCAGATTGAAGTTCTTAATAATAACTAAGACCTTTACTTAGTAGGTAATGCGTCATTGATATATGTATCTAATAAATGTTATGGATTTGTATGGCCGAGAGAGTCCTCTAATCATCCGATGGCCCATCTTCTCGTTTACGTATTAACATAAAAAATGACGTTATTTTCTTGTATTACACGAAACATTCACGCCGGCACATAAATATTCATGAGCTTAATGGGAAAAGGACGAAATCTTTAGACAGCTCTCGGAATGTTTGCCCCAAATAATATAATTTTCAGATACATATCGAAAAGCAAAGTTTGTTGTGTAATGTACTTTAACAGATAAGATAACAGTTGCGTTGTATTCAATTCTTTGATAATTCGCTTTGTCATACTTTTTTTGCTATTGGTTCAACCAGTAAATAAATAAATAATAAACGCTCACATACTCATACCCACGGAGTAAATTCGTGCTCATACCCCTGCACTAGGATGTCCTGTGTCGCGAGTGGCATGGACAACACAAATAACACATTACTTACGCCCATGACCCGAGAATCAACATTTATCTGTCACATAAATGTCTGTCCCGGGAGGGAATCGAACCCGGGATCCCTCGCTTCGCAGGCAGGGCCGTAGTGGCTACCAAGCTATGGGGTCAACTAAGGTCGTCAGTATATGAATTGACGACATATCGATGATAGGTAGCAACGGCGCTACTACCAAACTTGGCTCCTTTCCCACAATAGGGTAGTTGACAGTAAGAAAATATTTTGAAGATTTCTATTTTTTATGGTAGCTTAATGGACAAATGCGAAAAATCGATCTCATTGATTAAATAAATCATGATAATTTACTATTTTTGAGAAATAAAATTCCGAAATTACAGTCACTAGTCACGTGACAGCGAACGTCAATACGACGCGTGACGTCACACGTTGCAAAACTAAACAAACTTGACATAGCATTTTGGTCTTTCCGCTCAACCAAATAGCTCTTCGTTTTCCAACATATGACGTCAAACGAGTCGCCATGACAGTTTGACGCGTTTTTTGACGGAAACGTCAAATAGTTCATGAAAATATAAATTAAAATATGTTACAGTTTGTATTTTACTGAAATATTAATATTAATATTTCAGTTAAATTAGGCCATTTGGGAAACTATGATTTAGTTTTTCAAAATTAGTCAACTAGCCTATTATGTTTTTGTTGGAATATTGCTCACTTATGTTTCGAATTGGAGCTCATTTATTTTAAATATTTCACAACTACTCTGCAATGCAAACTTGAAAAGATAGACAAAAATTAAAGTTGCACAGTCAATTTATTTCGATGAAAAAACACATAAACCCCGGTCTAGACACACTAACATTCCATTACTACGTCTGTTATTTGCGGATACTGACCAATCCATTAACAATGCGGACCAAATGGACGAAATGCATGTGTTTAATGGGATGCTATTTCAAGTCGGCTAGGCGGCTGTAGCTAATTCTATGTAGGTTGTCAATGCTAAAACAACTCGTAAATACGGTATTCGAGTGATGATTGTGCCAATGGATATATACCTAAAAGTCACATTTTCTTTTCTTCTAGCTGTTTTTAACACCTACCTACCATCTGCCTTTTCTACATCCACCCAGGGCTGACTGATAGAGAACGCCCCAAGGCGATAGTTTTGTCCTTGTATACCTATCCTAGTTTAAGGTATTACAAAATAAATAAATAAATTTTGTCCTTACTACGACAGGACGAGTTTCGGGTTCGAATCCTAAAATTTAAGGGGTAGTACAAAAAACCTAAACCTATTCTAATTGATCGTTTCTGCAAATCTCAGACACGAATAAACCTATTTGGATGCAGTTATCACTTATTTGTTTTAACAAGCTTTTAGTAACTTTTAGTGATGACTGTCTACAATCGATTCACTACACGCATTAATAATTTTTTTGTTCTAATAAATAGAGTAATTCACACGAAAATTATGGACAGACAATGGAAAAAATAGAAAAACCTAAGAACATTATTTTCCTGGAAGTGTTTCAGCCGCGGTGATTACTTCTTATCGTAGGGATTATATTTCCAACTATCAAATTCCAGAACTGAATCTCAGGATTTCTAAAGCAATACCAGGTTCTTCACTATATATCTCCAATTCTCTATTATACAATTCTCCATGAATACTCAGCAGTGGTGGCAACCGCATCCTTTCAGCGAGTTCCATTATTAATCAATATTAGCTTCTCTATTATGCAAACTATCGCCTCCGAGGCATTGGTCGACAGCAACAAATAATTTACACAATCATTTTAACCAATCCCTAATTTAATCGCTATAAATTGATTTGATTAAATCTGTATTTAATTTTGGTTATTTGTATTCCTCTGTTGGTTGCAAGCCAATGGACTGGATTTGCAGAAATTAGAACTCAAATTACTTTTGATAAAACGGCAGTATGCCTCTTCAACACTGGGATGGATATCCGAAGCTGACAGATGCAGTGTGGAACCATAGAAAGGTTTAAAAGAATAACAAGATTTTTTTAAAGACAAAAGGTTTTACCGGAGTTTAGTATTGTCAGGCATAAGTAAGCAGATTGGCAAACAGGTTAATGACCAGCCCATGTGTTGGAAACTATCGGAAGTCGTCTGACATGACTTAACGGCGTTATCTTATGATAACAATCGGGACCGACGGGTATTAAAGCTTCTATTTACTCACAGCTTTTGAAAAAAGGAACTATATTATAGATGAATAATTATGTAAAATTACAAACATCCCTGAAAATAATAATGTATTCAGTTAGGCTAGAAATTGTATATGGTAACTGCTTGTATTAATTTAAAAGATGTGCAAAGAAGTTTCTTTCGTCGTGTCTTCTCAACAAGGTAGCTTTCCGAAACGGTGGTAGAATCAATACGAAAAAGTGCTTATAATCTAAACTCTGAAGGATGGCTACCCCTTCAATGCCTTTAGATACCTACAAAAACACAAAAACTACACCTATAGATACTATTTATACTTTTATATAATAAGGAGAAGGAACCTTCCCATAACTCACGAAGCAACAAAGAAATCCGTGCCAAAGCAGGTGGCTACAAGTGAATGACGCCATAATTGTAGAACTTACCACAACCTCTATCACCCTCTACAAGCCCTTCTTTAACATACATTGCTTTACATGTACTGTAATACAAAAACGTTTCATACACAAAATCCGTAATGTATACGATAAACGCGATCCCGTCATCCCCGTGGTGATTTGGTAAGAACGTTGTACAGGTAAAGCTAAGAAATTTGGTAAATTGTGCCTTTCCGTTGCGTGCGACGTGCCTCCTGAAATCGTTGTCACCCTATTTCGTGTCTTATTTATAACATCGACGTGGCTTTTATCAAGTTGTTAATTCCCTTAATTCGTTTAAGGTGACTGACGTTGGGTAATGGCGAGGATTGGGCGACAGTGAGACAAATGCATGTTGGCACCGAATAAAGTGATTCGGTGGAGAAGTTGATAGTTATAGGGTGGACTCTTTCTGACAGGCGTGAATTGGATTAGGTAACCTTTGCATCAATTCCTTCGCTTTTATGTTACTTATTTGTTATGTTATTTTCTAGAGTTCCGTTCTAATGATTGGTGATAAAGATCATACGGAAACTGGATTATTCGCATCTGTCCATCCATCGATGGCAGACGTTACCCCTGGCACACAATTAGCGCTTTTAAACAGTTTCGGTAAGGTGCGTTTTAAGACGAAAAAGATGACTTTTAGTTATTAAAAAGCGTGCGATTCAAAGTGTGTACCGTGGGTTCTAGTCCAATTCTATTATATAAGAATCCATTATTTCGCAAACTAATTTGACAACTCAATATACACAAATGTTTCAAGAACGTAGGCTTTTCTGTTGTTATCATCAAACGAAAACTACGTAGCCGTAGGTAGTGACCCTGCCTGCGAAGCGAGGGGTCGATTCCCGGCCAGAGCACATATTATTTACATTTTGTTAATTATTTTATTTGTGATAGGTAAATGTTCGTTCGTTCGTGATGTAATGTGTGTGTGTGATAAATGTATGTGGGGTAGGAGTGTGTTAGCGATATTTTTTTTATTATTTAAATTTATCGAACGCCAGAGACACATTCTTCGACCAAGAATCTAACTTTAATTATCAAGAACGAGTATTGCCGGGATTATTATACGTTTTAATTCCAACGACCTCCACAAGGGACCTAACGAAATTGTTGACTATACCTTAAACACGCACTATACAAATTACGTATAAACACCTACCTCCACATTATAGTGTATGTAATTTCCGGCGGATGTCCGTTAGCGATGCATTTGGGAGTAGTAAGTCTAAATTGCATGTACTTGACAGCGTAGAGCACAGACAACAACTCCACCGGCAACAAAGAGCTTTATTAAGACCTTTTACATAATGAATTATGTTGTTTTCGTTGGTGTTAGTAGTGCGTTTAATTTGTAATTTTTGTGTATTATGAGTTACTATTAGAATATTAATTAATTATTGGTCGTATTATTTTGGCTCGATTGCTTAACTATATTGCATAAGTAACACATCATTCTAATTGTGTTCATTGTAATCCAATTATGGCATGTGGTTTTCTCTAGTCGTTTTTTATTATTTCCAGATGATATGAACAGATAAAATTATTACATTTTCAAACACCCAGGGCCCGAAAAGAAATAATTGTCAATTACGAATAATTGTGTCCAACCGGGAATCGATCCCGCGATGAGTTCTGCAAAGAGAGTCATTACCGAGGCTAACGCGAACAACAAATGACAACGATACTTACATAATAAATTATTAATCGTTTTAAATACCAATTATTGAAATGACGCAAGAGTAATAGGGCAAAAATTAGGATCACAATGTCTTTGTTAGCATCGGTCTCTATCATACAGATGTCAATAGCGGTGACCGTTAATATCACGTGGTATATTTATTTACTTACTGGTTATGAAAATAAAAAATAGAAGCATATTTTCTCGATAATATTTCGTCACTTCGGAGATCTTTGTTGATTCAAAAACGTTATTAGACAAATTACTTTCAATTCGACCGCCTTATTCCAGTGTATTGGAGACAGTAACGATTAGCTATTACGGTAATGGCTTGTTGGGCAGGGATGTGTGAAGCTTTAAAATTATATTTATGTTATCGATGAAATTTGCAGATCGACGGCTTATGTCGATTCCACGTTTTGAATCGATTCATGGCGGATCGAGTTTTGATGGGTACATCTGGTACACTAATACACTTTTGATAGCTTTCTTTCACGAGCATTTTTGTGTTTTAGAGAATACCTTGGTGTTATAGTTAGATAAATGTCCTTAAGTCATCTAAGAGGCCTACGGAAAGCATTGTGGTTTCCAACATATTGGTTGGAAAAATGGAGATACTATGTATTTCAGTACATAATAATGTATCTAAATGATTGCAATTTTTGCCTGTTCTTGTGAAGTTCTCACTAGGTGTGTATAATCTCAAAGATAACTCTCTCTTCTTATTCTTCCTCATTCTTCATCCTTTTTCTCTTAGTCCTACTTGGAATTTACTATCAACAACAACATCTTTACTTTATTATTGGAATACTTCCATAAATTAGCGAATTCATTTCCACAACTGTTGATCAATTAGGCATGTACGATACACCCTACGCTTCGTTTTTTTTCAAGGCCAAGAGAACGCTTTATTAAAAAAAAATTTATAAAGTGGATTTGTATTGTGCAACATAAAACACCTGCAGTTACAAATCATGAATGTTAAGCTAGTTACAAATTAAATATAAATTATCGATAAGCGTTTTAGTACAACACTAGGGCAGACCGCAGGTGTGGCGCTTGCGTTACATTACTGTGATAACGAGGAATTTCGATATTCTTTCCAATCGAATACTTAGCGACTCGTGTCACAACCATATCGCCTTACAACCATCGGGAGAAAACACTTGGATGCTTGTGGTTAGGGGAAGGGGAAAGGTATTAGAATAAATTATGAATTATTATTAATGTTTTCAGTGATAAATGTTACTTCTCTACACCTTTTTAAGCAATATTTTTATTTTATTTTTATCCTGTTCACTATTGTAATGTGCCTAGTTTTTTATTGACTTTAAACTATACCCACTAACATTGAAATAATATTAGAAGTTTTGTGACACATAAAATAGTTTATCTTCTAAAAATAGAGAATAGAAAGAATAATAGAAGGAAATAATTTAAGAATAGAAAGAAAAGATGAATAGAAATAGAACATTTTTTTATAATATTTTTGTTATAAACACATTCCTAAAAAACAAAAATATTCTATTTATTACATCTGGCACCTAATACTATAATAAATAACCCAGTTTATTTTTCAATGATATGTGAAATGCCCTAATTAAATATTTTTAATTTTCAATTAAAAGCTTATATAATTAAAACTGACATTTTGGATCCTCATTGTACCTACCACTGGTGTTACGAGGTGATTGTACGAAAAGGACTATGTACACTGAAATCTATTAAATCGTATACAATACAAAGCAATAATCTTAGAATATGAAACAATATTATGGAGAGGAGTTAAATAATGGAAGTACGTTGATGTGGGCTCCGTATTTCTGCACGAAATCCGCATTTTCGCTAAATCGCGGGAAACTCGGTTCTCGCGTAAAGGCGGTCTCATTACGCGATCTTACTGAGCAATTTAGTAATTTAACGTAACAATGAACTGGGGTTTGTTTTGGACTATATATTGAAACTAAGCAGTGATAGCTGAGCTCGTATCTTTCGTACTACATAGTTAAAATTAGTACGAATGATATGGCACAAAGCGCCCCAATACTTATATTTTTCGCCCATTACTTATACGAGTACTCAAGTATTAAGAATTACTTTTTATTATAAAAGCGTGTTTTTTAGTTTTTTTTAACTATATTTTATTTTTGGTTTGTTTATCATCCGCATTAAGTTTAAAATCATAAATTAGATAGATACACTAATCAAACACCGCCTTCTGTCCGTGTTTTGAGATTATCCGGATATTAAAAAAATGAATAAAAACGGATAACTAGATAAATAAACATTCGATACTGTTGCAACTATATACTAAACTATAAGAATTTAACCAATTAGTGCTATGTCAAAAGCAATGAACTTGTTACTTCTAATTCAAATAACTACTTAATTTAAAACGAAGGATTATAATTTTCGAAATTGTTTGGTAAGGCCCAGATTTTTTTTAATATTCAAATTTTGGAATTTTGTAATTGTAACCTCAGTTGGTACTTTGATCCATTCTGAACTATTCGTGTAAAATACACAAATCCTGTCACGATGTTTGTCCGCGATGGATTCCTAAACTACTCAACCGATTTTAAATTAAATTGGCACAACGTGAGCAGTCTGGTCCAACTTGAGAGATAGGATAGCTTAGATCTTTAATTATAGTCGCAATTTTATTTTATTGCAAATTATTTGTCTATAATTAATTGACAGTGTCTACAGATGGATCCGTGAATTTTTTAGATTTACAATTGGACCCGGTAGGTGGCGCTGCTGTCGATATGACACCAAATGTCAAAAAAGAAATGTCCACCCGTGCGAAGCCGGGGTGCGACAGCATTGTCTGTAGTGAACATATTATTTAAGACGAACTACCTCGTCAGCTTCGTATACATTCAGCGTGCTATATAATTTGCTATGTTTGGTATTTCACTCTGCAAATAGATTGGATGTGATGGAATTCGTATAAGGTTTACCAACATACCTCGCAAAATTGACCACGCGCATATTTTGAAGGAGAAATAATCTATGTTACCATTAGCAGGAAATAATGACTTGGCTTCAAACCTTCAATGGTTCACAGGCACTATAGGCACGAGTGTCTCCTCATAAACGAGGAGGCCTGCTCCACCACCCAGCATACAGCCCAGCCAACGATAACAATCGCGACCGACGGCTTTAAGTACTCTTCAAAGCATAGAAGCGCACAAGAAATGTTTGCCATTAACGAACACCTATCCATTTACTGATCGCGCCTGCTGTTGGTTAACGCGTTCAATCATAATATTACCTGGATCAACTCCTCATACCTAAGGATGCCAAAAGCATACTCCTCCACGCTGCTCCAGTGCGAATTGTAATCATATTACCTAAATTTGGCCGAAAACTACTTTAAAGTAGCTCAACTCGATTTAACGAGGGCACTCCACCTAACCATTGGGCTGCTAACATCCCGGTAACACCTCAAGAATTTTTCATACTTCAAGCTTTGGTTAGTTAAGCAACAAATATCGCAGTAAATCGTTAGTTTCATTCAAGTGCCTATTAAACCAGTCAAGACGGCTGCCAACTCCTAGAGTGGCAAAGTTGTTACTCCGCAAATAATTTGCAAGAAAGTATAAACCAAATAAAAAAGCAAGTATAAGTGGTTTGTAGTGGCGGGATTTATAAAAAATATTTTTGTATTTCGTGGAATGGGATATTTAAGGCGGGGATTAATTTTTTATGATAGTAACAATAATTATAATAGTGACATTGACAATGGCGATGACAATGGTATCATCGAGGTGCTGCTGCAAGTTAATTTGGCCGTTATAAAATTCCACCCTTTTACATAATTATTATGTCATTCAGCTATATAAAATTCGTCGTTATAAGGCTAACTCCAAACCGTAATAAATATTTTTAGATTTTTGTCTTTTACTCGGTTCGTATTTTTTGATCTTGCGCTCGTTCCCGCTAATCTACACTTACAAAAAATTGTATTATTATGGATCTAAGGTTAAAGTAATTTTATTTCAATCAAAAGTAAGTTTATTTCAATCAGTTCACACACAATACACATATTATTATTTAAAGAACTCGTCCAATAATTTATATCGAAAATAAAAGAAAATCCCAAAGTGAACATGAAATAATTGGATTTGTTCAACATATCAAGCATTTAAAATTTGTATCAAGTACTTGTAAACGATTACAATTAGTTATAATTGACAATGACTTAACAATAAGCAAGTGTTTGCTCTGCCTTTCATAAAACGGTAAGAACTGAGACACTTAAAGAATTTAAGAGTTTCTCAATCGTATCACGAGAATTAGTGTTTGTTCAGCCGTGCGACAGCGACGCGACATCATTGCGACAAATTGACGCAGATGAGCGGGCGCTGTCGTTAGTTAAATAGGCGACCGGTAATGGCAAAATTTCTTCCGCGCTTTGAAGGGCACGTAAAGTGTGGCCAAAACGCTTCCGTGCTTTGGAGGGCACATAAAGCCCTCGGTCCTGGTTGTTATCTTTACGTAGCAGTAGTTAAGCTACGTCGGAGGCCTTCGGGCAGCATAAAAGTTTCCTACACTTCGGTTGGCCACTAACCCCTTCACCAATCGCCACTGGAGCAGCGTGGTCGAGTAAGTTCTAGGCCTCCCCAGTTATGAGGAGAGACCTGTGCTCTCTCCTCATAACTGGCCATTAATGGGTAGAAGCGCTGATGATGGGATGGGAAGAGAAGAAGTGATGTTAGAAGAATGGTAGGTCTAGTAGTTACTGAGTCATTTTCTAGATTGTAGCGATGTAGCGAGACAGAAGTCGGTATTAGCGATGGAAATGACTGCAACATGTTGCTCTTTTACTAGGCTAGTCTAGTCTAGCCTATGAAAATGCCTAGTTAAAGTTAGAACTTACAAACGTACGTACGTAAAAAAAATTGATAAATTTAATTTTTAATTTAAAAATGTATATTTAGGATGATCACACCATTTTTTTGGCAGAATGTAAGATCTGTAAGTCATTCCATCTATTTATTACTACATTCTTTGCCATAAATTATTAAGTATATTATTATAAAAAGGCGTCCGCCGACGTCGTTGTGCGACATTTGGTCGCGTCTCTGTCGCACGTTTGAATAAGCATTCACTGAGCGAGAAAGCCACTCGAACAACTTAATACTAAATCTTGTTCTTATTCTTAGCAATTACTTTTAATAACACTTATCCTGCTTCGGTGTAGTTATTTATTATTTCCGTTATGTAGCCGCTATGCTACTCAGTAAGTTATATTAACTATTTTTGGATTATTTACGTATAATGGTTATGTTATTTTTAGATATTATTATATTTTAAACTTAATGTTATAATATATATTTGTAAACCAGCTATTAAATATTTCAATATTTATAAATAATTATGTTTTTCACTTGACTGCACCATTTAAATTATTTTGAATTGAGATATTTAAAACGTTCTTATAATAATCCATAAATGACATGTACAAGTATAATCACCTCAACCTATTTGTTATAATATTTTGTTATCTTCTTAAAATTACCTAATCTCTCTGTCTGACGAGATTTCATTTAAATGTTCATAATAGGTAATTTCTGTGGCAAGTGGTTGAATAAATTTGTTCCAACTTAAAGCTAGTACTAGTAAGACTTGTAACACTAAAAACTATTAAATGTAAATGCAAGCGAAAAATATTTTTATATAGTTTAAAAAAAAACTTTTTTTCTTCATAGAAAATAACAATTATTATTGCTTTACTACCTAGAAATCAAAGGTAAACACTATAAATCGACCCGCAATATCGAGCCCATATTTACGCGCCGAAAAAACACCGAAACCAAATTCCCTAATTACTTTTTCGAAACACGTAGCCCGGGGAAGGTATAGACCGTTATTTTTACAACCAACGATTGCAATTTGACATTTATTGTCGCATTAAGGCTGGCCAATACGCTATCACAAACAAGGACGCCATGTTGTGCACGAGGTGAATTCAAAATGGCGGGTTAAGGCGATGACAGTGTATAATTATTTTTAATTTCTTTTAAGATGCAGTCTGTGTTTTGGACTGCTATTTTTTATGGAATTCAGGTAGCAGACGAGCATGTAACACCACCCTTCCACTGCTGCCCATGAGAACTGTGCCCGCCCTAGTACGAAAGTCAAATGGGGACTAGGATAGTTAGTTCGGTTAAGAGACGGTGCTAGACCATTAGTTGGTTAGTAGTTAGTGATAGTTAGTCCTAATCCTGTTAGTTGATGTTAGTAATAGACCAATTAGTAATTGTTAGTAAGAGTCTCGTTCTAATTCGGCCACAGATGTGTTGCTTACCTTGAGGACTGAGATGGTCCCCTCTAAAAAGTGTGACCAGTGTAAAATAAAAAGGTTTAAAAAGTGTAATTTATTTTAAGATGCATTCTGTGTTTTGGCTTGCTTAATGTTTATTATAGTAAAGGTATGTTTATTTAAAACTATGTTCTGTGCCATTTACCGAGCTGCTTTGACATTGCTTATTTAGTCTAAGCTTTTGCAGTTGAATTAACTCGAGCATGCAGAGCGCCCGTAAATAGACTAATATTAAGTTTAATAGCGTAGATACTCGTACATTAAAACGTTTGTAGCACAGATATAAAATATAAACAAACAGAAACTAAACTTTAGCAACATATCTAGTCAAAGGAGAATGATTATTTTCTAGTAAAACAAGCTAGGTACTTATTATGGTATAATTGGAATACGTTGGGACTGTCTTATTAAATAAATAGTTGTTTTAAATTTTGTTAAGTGTATTTTTGTGCTTAATTTATTTTCTGTCCACGTTTAATCATTACGGGAATCGACACTAGACTTGCATTTCTTTCGAGGACAAAAAAATATGTTGCTCTTTATGTTCCTTGACTTAACCGATGACAATAAAATAGTATCTAGTAATAACTCGATCTTTTAGTTAAGTTGGTCAGTTAGTATGTTTATGTATAATACTTTATATTTTCTTCGACAGTCACATTTGATGTTGCCTACGGGCATGACCTATCAGCTCGATACTTAAGAAATAAAAAAGTGATTACCACCAGGGAATCCCAGTATGAGGCTGAGTGTGTTATCTATACAAATAAATTAAATTGGAGTGTCTGTTTGTAATAAGAAATTAACCGCTTTTTATTAAATCATTATGGATCATCATACACGGTACAAATGTATACCAAAATAATATTTTTTAGAATTTTTGTCTATCTGTCTGTCCGTCTGTCTGTCTATCTGTCAGTTTGTTTTCGCTAATCTCTGGAATGGCAGGATTGATTTGACGGGCATGTAGCTAATGTAATAAGAAGTAACTTAGGCTACTTTTATTTTAGAAATTCCCCCGCAACAATTAAAATTCCTCGCGGACGAGGTCGCGGGCACAGCTAGTTTCTTATAAAGTGTGAGTATATCTATACAATGTCTCATACTACGGTGATAATCACTCGTGCACATTTTCCACACCTAGCAATACTCTAATTCCATCAAAACAATGTAATTTTGTACCTTAACCCGCTTCTAGGTGAAGGGAACATTCTTAAAGCCTAGCCCAGGTTCGTTTCCTTTGACACGTCTACAAGCTTGGGTACTGTTTCCACTGTTATGTTAATATTACTTTATTATGCTACTGGAAGTAGCAAATGGATGGCTTCTATCCATTAATGGCCCACTACTGACCGCGGGTCTTACCTAATACCCAAAAAGGCCTAGAGCATACTCCACCACGCTGCTCCAGTGCGGATTGGTGGAGGGGTTGGTGGCCAACCCAAGTGTCGGGAATTTTATGCCACCCGACTAGAAGGCCTCCAACACGGCTTATCGACTGCTAACTAGCGATAACAACCTGATAACGTAAAGCCGTCGGGGCTTTACGAGCCCTCCGTCATAAATAATACTTGTAGCAATAGCATGTAATGGCAGCAGTACCTGATCAATCAATAACTGTGCAAAATATTTATCGAGGTCAAAAACATAATTATAAACCCGTTAGGTAGCTTTTAGATAACAATGTCAGTGTCTATTTTACGAGACGACATATTTCTCGTGGATATTATCAATGGAAACAATGCCGTAATGTTGCAAATGCGCTCTACGGTGAACCTGTTTACACTGCTGGACATTATAATGGGTGTAGTCGATATATTTATGTTTATTTAATCTTTTCTATGTTAGGTACTACTTACCTGTCTTCTATTTGCTTCGGGGAACACCTATCATCGCTACTAAAACATCCCTAGTACTAGCAAAGCAATAACTACTTAATTATTTTATTTTTTACTAATTATAAGTTAATGCTTGACTGCTATCTCAACTTATCGTAAGTGGCGATTAAGTCTTTGGTAACTGAAAGACAACCCACATTATGTTATTATAATCGACAAAAAACGAACGCAGGCAATTTGTTCCAGTCCTTCGCGGTACCCATATCAAATGACAACGCAAAGCGTGTCGTCTGTACTGCCTCTTTAACTATTTAATTGGGTCTCAACCAATTTAATTTAACACTTTCTTGCTTGTAAACTATTACTTTTAGAATCTCATACTCCTACGTGCGTACACGTCCGTACGTAAGTCTTTAAAAGTGATAAAACATCTGTTACTTTTTGTCACCACTCTTTAATCATCTTATTTCCCGTACAAAAGGATGCTTGCAAGAGATTGCTGCTTAGCAAGATAAGGTTGCGTTTGTATACAAAATACATGGTTGAACTGAAATTTATTGCCTGTATTTATGTCTGACAGATAAAAAAATGGTTGTCTGTACGGACGATAATTTTACGTGACCACGTGATAAGAAAACATTGATAAAAAATTGCCTACTTTTATGAACTGTGTTGAATTATTGTCAATGAATTATCATAATTTTTTATAATACAAAGAAGGAGTTAATTGAAAATTGCAAGCCGAACGCTTAAATCGATCGTGCCTCTCTATCACGTGTTCCGCGCGCCCGCTTGCACGCTCGGCTCAGGCGGAACCTGACAATGACGTCATGTATGACGTCTTGGTATGGTTGGTTGGTATTGGTATGTAACCAATAATACGATGTAATTTATACTTTAAGCCGTCCGCAAGTGTACTCTGCATCAGGTGTACCTGATATAATCGACAGGCGCGTACTACCGTGTACGGGGGACATTCAAAGAGATTTTGTACTCAGATAAATTTCTGTGACGTACAGGTAAAACGATTTGCATCAAGTTTATTTAATGCAAGCTTTGGACTGTTAACATAAGTGAATGGGAATTGTTGTGGTTAAACTTTATGTATATGGGGTTGTACTGTCTCCTTTTAACAGTGTTTAAGGCACGCATCGATGGGAATTATTTCAGGATATGTTACAATTGCAGCTTAAACGATCGAATTAAACCTTTTGCGTCGTATTGAGGTGACTTAGAATACTGAACAAAATATCAATATATCTTAAACATACATAAAAATCAATGCCACTTTTGGTTGTAATTGAACTCCTCCTTAAAACGGCTGTATCGATTTGATTGAAAATTTTTGTGTGTCTTCAGGTGGATCCGAGAATGGTTTAGATTCACAATTGGACCCGGTAGGTGGCGCTGCTGTCGATGTGTCACCAAATTTGTTTATTAATCATAGAGCGGTGCGAAGTTCGCTGAGACAGCTAGTATAATAATTATATAAGTGGGAGAAGTCCCCCCAGTCCCCCTCAGCTTGGCGATTGAGCTTTGCGTTAGGATTACAAATTTATTTATTTTGTACTAATACTTTTTTGCCTTCCATAAAATTGAAAAATACAATAAATGTGCCACGGATTTAAAGTTTTAATATCAAACACTTCCCATTAGCTTCGGTTAAAAGTTAAAAGTTTGCGTTAAAAAAGCTCTTACACTGATAGATGCGTTCCATTTCCAACTCGGTCCAGAAGCGGTTGTGTCAATCGCTGATCGACGAGTTAGACAAAGTTGAACGGCGTTGACAGATAAAACTATAGATACATTGTAATATACCGATAGTCAAATCTGGGATGTTTCGTTTGGCAGAAGTCACTCCCAACTAGGCTACAAGATTGTGTAAAATTTATTAATAACAGGCATTGCTTCTATTTATTCAAAATCGTGAGAATCTAATCCCTACTAATATTATAAATGCGAAAGTAACTCTGTCTGTCTGTCTGTCTGTCTGTCTGTCTGTCTGCGTGGCTTTCCCGCTTAAACCTCTCAACCGATTTTGATGAAATTTGACACAGACAATCTTTAGACCCTGAGAAAGGACATAGGCTACCTTTTATTGCGACAAAAAGGGATGAAGAGGTTGAAATAAAGGTTGAAAGTTTGTATGGGATTTCTTCGGATTTTAAGCACAGCGCCATCTAGGGGTGAACCTTCCTAACTTAAATAATAAGAACGCCTAGCGCCATCTCTTAAAGAACCATGAAACTTTATATTTAAGCACTTGATAATAAGTTTCCCGAAGCGAAGCGAGGGCGGGTCGCTAGTCCTTAATAATATCCTAAATCGTTACAGTACTTATTTACATACATACATTCACACAAACAAACACGCAAGTTGATTAAAACTTCCACATTAGATACACACACACACATACATTTTATATACGACATACAAGCTAAGGAACTCGCCGCGTGCAATCCTAATCAAGTCCTTACAGCAATTTTTTACTGCCACGCGACGCTATCCGTCCTTTTCTCGCTGTACTTACATATCTCAGTTCGTCTCTCTTCCCCGCCACGCGTACTGCCTCCACAACAAGATCTGCGCGTCAAGATGCCTCGTAGTAAAAATAGACCTAGCTTTACTAGTTTTTGTTGTTTCGCAGTATCGTTATGAGACGAAGAGATGGGAATTAAAACGGAAGCTATTTAAATGTTTCTACACACATCGCTCCGTTCGCACACTCTTGCTGATATTATCCATAATTCATCACAACAGGTACCTATGTTATAATTATAACTGCTTTGGCTTGGTTTCCTTTTACAATAGAAGATTAAGAACCAACAATTTGGCTATGAATAGATGAAGAATAAAAACTTAATTTATTAAGCCTCTTTCTCTCCTGCAGACATACATATAATATGGAAATACATTGGTTAATTTTAATAGTTTCCGTATAACTATTACAATAACATTTTAATGCCTTTGGTTTTACTGATCGTGACCATAAAATTGCTCATCTGCCCGCGAATTTAAAAACGATGTGTCCATTATTTATTAAAAAAATACTTAGAACCGTGACGCGTCAGAAATGTTCATAGCTTCTACCTATTAATTCACGTTCAAAGTGGGGTGGTACCACCTACCGTTATTAACTCTATAAAATAACCCATAAGCTCGCTAAGGCTTTAAACTTCAGGCTTTTATAGGTGTGATATTAAGGTCCAATGTTTAGAAGCAATTTTTATTTAATATGATATTGATAGTATTGTATTAAATTTTGTGATAAGGTTCCGACATAATAAACTTAACATAATAAAAATAAAAGTATTTATCGTAAATAATGATAAATAAATTTTGTAATCCTAAAAAGGTCACTCATCACTGGTGCGTAACTGGCGAAGAAAGATTGGGGAAGTGTTACCGACTTCTCCAGTCACACACAGAAACTACATATATCATTAAACTTAAATACTTATTTTATCCTCTCAGTAAATTGTACTTCCACTATTAATGAGCTCAATTGGATTATTCTAGGCCAGTTATGTTTTCGATCAAACATGGGAAAAGACCTTTCAATGCCTGATTAAAATATATACTTAAAAATAAATAATTTTATTAATATCCCTCAAAACCCGTACAATTTATAACACCTTATAATAATAATCAATTTAAAGAAGACAAGTAAATAAAATACTTTTTGTTATTTACAAGTGCAATTTACATTAAAAAGCATAATTATGTAAAAGATCAAATATTTATAATGAAGTAAAAATTTATCCCAGTAACGAATGTAGATAGGTTTCGATTTCGAATTTAGAACGCCAAATCCAGTTAATGGATTAGTTTCGAATACGGTTATCTGAGCACCATAAAACACGTGTTTAAAAGAAAACATTGCACGGAACACATTTAATTCAGTTATCGGCAAAACAAAAGAAAAACAAAGGAACGATAAAAAGATTTGCAAACAAAATAAGAAACTAAGGCAACAATAGCGTATGTAAGCAAATTGAATTGTATCTGAGCAATAATAGTCCTCTAATGCGATTGGATAGAGCTGAAAATGCTCCTGCAGTCCGCATGTATTATTCAACTATCCAAATTCAGTATGCTCGGTACAACTCGCAAAAACTAAGGCACATCCCTTCTATCATCAACTTTTTTAAACCCAAATACATTCAAGACACGGTCATACTACGTTCAACACAATTTACCCTCGACCACATGTAAAACAACTTCATTGTAATTCAATTACAGAAAATGCAGTACTACAATAGACTCCAAAGGCTTTCTCTACACTGTGGTTAATGTATAGGAAAAATTTCTAATTCGGAACGCTCACATTGATAGTACGGCGCGTCTACCTTGTTTTTGAAGCTCTGCAGTGGAGTGTGAAAGGGATGGGGATACAAAGCTTCGCGCGGTGTGAACGGGAGGTCAATATTATTGCACCGGTAGTAAGGAGTGAAAGAGATCAATAATGAGAGGCACGAGGAGTTGAAAAGGGATTTCAGATTAAGGTCGTTGTCGAGTCAAAGATTATGTATCGGTGAAAATTAAAGATGAGACAGCGATTAAGATAGATAGTTCCGACTTTGACTTATAAATGGTTGATAAACTAGGCGCAACATATAAAATATATGTTTTACCTTAAATTTAAAAGTGCTGATAATGCTTAATATTTATATAACGTTTTGTTACTTTCAAGCACAACAAAACAACAACTGTCAATAAATTAAATAAATATTTAAAAAATATTACTGTCAATTTATTGACGTATAATTTAAGTATCTTCACATCTAAGCACTTTTTGACGAATGAAATTTTTTTTTGTTATTTGGTTAAATAGCTGTAGGTAAAGAAAAATAAATTAAAATGTCCTTTGACTCGTTTGTCGTAATTTGTCTTGTATATATTCATAAAGCTTAATTAATTTGGGTAATATTTGATGTTGATATTCCAAAATAAAACTGTCAAGTGTGTTGCCGATGTTCACGTCTGTACTTCTTTCAACTCTTTGCCGCCCAGTCTGGCCGGGGAACCGGAGCCTACTATACACCCTCAGTCACCGGCTGGGCGCCAACGAGTGCAGTGTATGTTAGCTTATGCGCCACTTCGCTTAATACGCGCCGTTTGAATTTCCAATTCCGATAAAATAAAATTCGAAACTAAACAGTGAGTGCGCGATGAACTTCCGATTTTTTCGTCAGTGTTCGAATTTTTTTTATTGTTTCGAAATTTAAATTTCGATTTTTCCGAACGTTGTTTTTAGAAACATGCGTTTTGTGGCGTTTACGCGTCGGTTGTAAAATTGTGGACTGTTTATGGATGTACTTTGTGTACGACTGACGTCATAGAGGTTAGTGTTCCTGGAATTTTGCGTGGCTCAAGTTGGTTTTTTATGGGGATATTGGAATGGAATCAATTAACTGAGTCGATTCGGGTATTCCGTTTAATTTGTCCATCTCGAGCTCCGAAATGATTTTTAATAACTGCGGTGTTGGAAATGCCGAATTCATTCGGCATTCAAGCTCGTTTAATATTCATATTTGTGGTCAGTTGATGAGGCCTCGGTGTGTAGCTTTGTTTTACTGGTTGTTTTGTATTTCAAAAACTGGCTCAGAGGTGCAGTGACATAATTTGGAAAAGCTTTTTTTTTTACCTAATTTTATTGTCACGGACATCGTATTTAAAATTACCTATCTGATCGGATTAGGGGAATGTAATACATAATATGTTTGGTTGGCAGCATGTATACTAGAACGTACACATCATTATATTATGATGTACAATTTTAAATAGAGTATCGAACTAGTATTGTTATATTTTCAACTACAGTCGTTCTAAAAGAAAATTATTTTTAGTAAAAAATAATAACACAATAAAAGATTATTTAATATTTAGTAAATAGTAAATTAACAGAAAGGGTTGAAAATATGTACCTACTAACTTACACTGTTCTGTCACGTATAATTCAGTATTGGCGATAGTGTTGGAAGATAACGTATATCATATCGTCTACCTATTTTACTCATAACGTATATTTAAATTGTAATGATAACGCATTTCCGGCATTCTTGTCTTACTTCAATCTGCTGTACCTACGCCTGTTAAGTATTTTTTAAACAAATTTCCACGCTGAATTTTTCACATTGTTATTCCTTCTAATCTTTTGCTCATGGCACGAAAACGATGTTTAACATCCGTTTTCAGATTTTATCTTTAGATAGTCTGAAAGAGATTATTACCTACACTAAGAGCTTTTATGTGTAATGTTTTGTTTTTGCCTCGTATTACTTTTATTATGCAGGAATTATATTGCTTGATTACATCTGCAATGATTGGAATCGAAACCTGACCATTGCTAATTGGGCTACGTAAAAATTGAAATTGTTATTAACTTACTTCGTTTAGACAAGCTGATAAATAAATACGATCTACCCTAGTTAATGAATAAAACGGGGTAGCTTTTAAGGAACTGCTGTAAATATTTCAATACTTAATTTTATATAATGGTAACTTTCGCAAATTGAACGATAGGCCTCCTTGTGGGTAATGAAGTAATTTAAGGAGCATGTCGAGAAAATGTAATATAGAAGCTATTCAACTAAAGGTATATTAAAATATAACCCAATCAAAAACGTTTTTTACATCAACATTTAAACTGAAATAATTTATTTCATGTACTTAGGTATTTATCAATATACTTACACTTACAATTTGTATCTACCACCGATTCGTGAACCTACCCTATTAAATAATGTTTTTTTAAAATGAAACGGCGAAATAAAGAAAGAAACAAAATACCTCCATGAAATATCAGCTGCGTCATATTTCCTGTAAAATACTTGGGATACACGAATTAAAATACCTAGTTCATATTATACTTTGTCCATAATGAGTAGTACGCATTCATTATTCACAATTTTGAAATCAGTAATATTCATGAACAACGTTCCACGAATATAATAATCCTCTGAGGGCGTCAAAATATTTTATTAGTAAAATAAAGCAGTGAGTTAAATGAGTTTGAGATCTTACATAATGTTTCTGTAGGTGTAGGTATCTTCGTTCAATGGTCGCCTAATAATTGTTCTAATAATAATTTTACTTCAGCGTCAGCTTAAATTTCATTAAATAATGTACAAAATTTGTTATAACCATGTTTCACATTTCAAAAACATCACGTCAATACACTGCTTTAGTGAAAAGAAATACCTTGAAGAATTCGAGCGTTATCATGATATTCTTAATAATAAAAAACATTTCAACTAATAATGTAATTTAATGTAACCACCTTGAAACACAATTAACATTCTCATCCTGAAACAAAACACGACAAAGTTATAACTTTGAGCATATAATCCATGATAACGAATCAGACACGTTATGTTAATTTGAGAATCGCAACCCGTATACAATATCCGAAAAGGCACATCCCTAATAACCCTTACCTGCCTCGGGAATCTATTGACACTATTAGGATATTTAGTGTTGTGAGACTGATTATGTAGTGCGGGGTTACGCTAATTGTAATCCTACCAATTAGGAGCCTGGAACATGAAGCGAGTTTGTAATTCTAATTATATCAATGCTATAGGTATCTGTATTGTGTATACAGTACCTATGACTATGACAGAGAGAATAATGGTAATGAAATAGTTTTAAACGTAACATGTAACAATTCCTGGTTAACCAATTTATCTGTCATAAAAATCTGTCCCGACCGGGAATCAAACCTGGTATTCTTCATTTTCGCAGGCAGTGTCACTACTATCTAGGCTTCGGGGTCATTATCATTGAAAACTATTACATAACCAGTAACTAATATTACAAATTAAATACAGCGTAGGCATATAAAATAATGGTTAAAACAAACCAAATGTAATAACATAAATCTTTCACGTATCGTCGTAATAACATATTCATCTCCTAAAACAATGGAATTACAACTGTTTTAACGATTTAATGTTGTTACAATTGTGTAACGTAATGAGCAAAGCGTAACGTGTAAGTTACGCGTTTCGAATTAGAAATGTGATAATGCTTATAAGCCTCCATTATCATACGAACAGAATTGACGAAGTTTGAATTGTTCAGTTGTTCCGTTGTTCTTTTTGTTTGAGGAACTTTTGTTGTTTATTTATCCTTTCATTCCTTTCTTTTTTTTAATCTAATGGGAAATTTTCCCTTTTCAAACGCATTGTTGTTTAGAATTGGTACAGTATTGAAATTGTAATTTTTTCGAGAACAAAATAAATTGATGATACGTTAATTCAATGTTGCAAATTAATTTAAAATGTGACTATGACACGTAAAAATAAATGGGTCCACACTGAAAACCAGCAGTCATAGGTCTCTAGTAGATACTTGACTCAAACTGAGTGTGAACCTTTTTCGTCGCTATATACATAATTATGTATGTATTGTGCAGTGTGTACTTTTTTATTATTAGGTACTTAGGCTGAGATGTATAGACGATACTTAGCCTTAGCTCAGACTTTACTCGGACTTAAGACAGTGTTCGTATTTATAAAGCGATCTTTGACTTGGTTGAGTACGAGCTGAGCAAAGTCTAAAAAGTTCATTGGCTATTATCCGAACAAAAATAATGGTCCCAAATGAACCTTGATATTAGTCGGTTTCTAAGACATCTAAATTTTTCGTATTAACAAACAAACATAATTGGAAGCAATCAATTATGACATTAGCGGTCTTACATCAATCTCAGCGTGACAATTATAAATACCAAATCGCAGTCTTTGCAAAGTCAAGTTTTTCGTAAGTAAAGTGTGAGCTAAGGCTAAGTATCGTCGATACATCTCAGCCTTATTGTTTGTTTTTAGCGACGAAATAAATGCTTTTTTTCTCTCTTTCTAATTTAAATGTCGTATTGGAGCGGCCTTAGAATACTGACTCCAATACCATGCCATCGAGGTGTCGTAATAGGCTCCAGAAGTCCCTTGCTTGGCGGTAGAGCTGTACACGGCTGGCATGCTACCAGCAATGCTTGCGTCAACGCCCAAAATGACTTGTGTTCCTTGGGAACACAAGTACTGGCTCGAGAGTTAGTACTTCTTTTTTTCTTTCTTCTTTCTTGACCAGTGATGCATTGGCGATGCCTTTGATGGTACTGAAGTGCATGGGGTCATTTTCGACACGTACCGTTAGGTATGAAAGTGATTTAAAAAAGTCAATAATAATAACGTTACACACTCATAGCCCCACACTAGGATACCCTGTGTCGTGCCATGGACAACACACAAGACAAGAACACACGCACCCAGACCAAGGACAGAAATTTAAACTCATCATTCAGATTTCCTCGCTTGGAATCGAACCCAGGACACTCGGGACGGCGATCCGGCATACTAACCATAGATATGTCAATAATTATATAGATACGATGAATGTTGGCAGAAGTTTAACCGTCGAGGCAATCATTTTAACAATAGTAATAATTATATAAAATAATTAAAATAACAAAGTATTTGATAACCAGATTCGGCTCTGTAAAAGTTCTGTTAGTAGTATAGATAAGCTACGAATCTGGCCCTGCTACGCAGATAAGCGCTACGTCGTAGCGTTGGGGATTATCAGAATAACAAATTCCAGCAATCGGTAACAGGTAAACATCTTCTTTGTTTACTAAACGAATTAAGCAATGGAACTTAATCTTTGTTTGTTTTCTTCATTGGAAAATTCTATTTAAGATTCGTAAATCGATTTTTTTGTTTAATAAGACTAGGATAAGACGTTGATCGATTTTGGAATCCAATGAGGCCTTTATAACGTGTACTGTACTATCGTTTAAATACTAAAGTGACCTTGTGTGATGTCGACCGAGAATAATTAGATAAAATGCGGGAAGACAAAGCCGAGTGGTATTACGTCTGATTTAAGCAAAAGCGTGGGAGCTCTTCAGGCATAATTCACGGAAATATAATACTAGTAATAATACGCATATATTTATTTCAAATTAGAGGTGCAATTATTATTTAGGTGCGAAGATTCGAACAATCATTTGGATATCTCTGCTTTTTAGCTATACTCTGGTTTCTTTAAGTATAACAACATGAAATATCGACGATCCCGTGGCCTAGGTAGTTACCCTGCATGTGCAGCGAAAGGTCTCGGGTTCGATTCCCGGCCGGGGCAGATCAGGTGCTTGTGATGTGTTATTTGTGTTGGCCATGCCACCTGCGACAGGGAGTCCTAGTGCGGGGGTATGAGTGTGTTAACGTTTATTTATTATTAATATTACTTAAAGAAACAAAGGCTTTTTTAATCAAGCGGCTTCAGTAATATCTTAGCAAACAAGGCTTTAGGTTAATAACAAAAGGTTTTGAAGCGGCGTTTTCCTTCTACGTGTCCGGAACACATATGTTAGCCGAGACGTGGATGCGTTCGTACTCCGAATTATTTCACTGAAAGATTATTTCTCGACGTGACGAATGATATTTTCTTGGGATGCTTCTGTATGGGGGACAGACGGTTATTCTTATATTTGTTTATTTGTATAACGTCTCCTACGAGGGAATTTGTGTTTTTTGTACGACGATATGTAACTATGAGACTACCGAAATATGGCATAAAAAGGCATCAACTAGGATCCTTTGTTGCGGAACCACCTGCGTAACAATAAGCAACACAAATTAAATGTGACATATACCCACAGTCTAAAACATTTATAAATATTAACCCCGATCGGTAATGGAATCCAGGATATTCCGCTCGGTTGTTACAGTACTGTAAGTAGGCGAAGAATTTGCTTGGGAGTTTCTTGCCGCTTCTTCAACCAACCACTCGCGGTAGTGATCTGTTAGAGCGATAGCGAAGTTTCACCTTTTGAAAAATGTTTGTAAAATCCAATTTCACTTTTAAGTTACGCCTAGTAGATAGTTCTATGTAAGCAAAACGGATCGTATTTCGAATATAGGAAACAGGCATATTAAGTTTCACTTTAATAAATATGTATTTTATATTGCAATTCTCTGTATTTAGTTAAAGAATTGTCACGGAACTCATTCAGCGATGGATAATGACAGGCGTAAGCCACGTCGGCAGCAACATGTGGGAATGTTCGGCACGTACAAGAAAAATGTTTCTTTAACTTCCTTATTACGCTGTTACTAGCAGTTTTGCTAGAACTGGAGCGAAATTTATTTTCATATATTTTTTCATGGAATTAAGGCAGCAAACGAGCATGCAGCACCATCCTTCCGCTGCCGCCCATGACAACTGTAACCCACCCTGGAAAAAGACTCAAATGGGTACTAGGATAGTTAGTCCAGTTAGGAGACCGTGTTCGTTAAATTAGTTGATTAGTTTGTCAGTAAAAAAATAAGTTTTCTTAAGGGAATCGAAGGCCATAACATTGACCAATAAATATTATATCAAGGAATTTATTAAAATAAACCAGTTTATTTTGAATTACATATTAAATCTAATACAAATCCTGCGACCTATGCTGCGCTTCACAAATCGTGTTTTCCAAAATGAACCCTATAATTATTTATTAAGAACCCTATTATTATTATAAAACATTTACGGGACTATAACGCCCCGAACTGTTATAACACGGTTAGAAAGTTTTGGATACCGGTCGTTTAATTTAGTTCGAGAGATAGGTTTAGTCCCTGGCCTTATTACGTATCCGTTCACACATCTATAGCAATAAAACTGTTGACTGATTGATGTGTGTAGGTAAAAATTTAATAAAAAATATTATTTTAAGGCCCTGGATGTGGCAATATTTTCAGACAATTTGTTTGTTTAATTGTTGTCTAATCTCAGAAATAGCTTAACCGTTTTGCAGGCGGTTGTCGATGAAGTATAGTTAGTAAGCTTGGGGTGACATTTAGTGTTCGTTTATTTCAATCGGTTAACAAATTCGGTGTAAAAAATATGACGTCGCATTTCAACTTATATTTACTCTGCCTGCCGAGTTTTTTTTTTGGGTTCCATTCCTCGTAGAGAAAGACCTTAAGTGAGCTGAAAGTTACTTATGAAACCTCGCAACCAAGGGAATCCTTTTTCAAAGCGGGTGTACATATTATTATGTAAGTAGGTAGGTACTTCACTATATAAATAATTACAGATACAGAACAGAAATATATATTTAAGATAATGTCAGTAACGACAGCTAAATTATCCTGAGATCACCACGCCTTCAGTGCAAAAAGGTCGCACTTAAATATACGAAAAAATGCTATACCCGAGGGTCCTAATAAAGGGTTTTACAGAAACCCGATACCTGCCCTTGGGCAAAATAAACATGGTAGCACCGCACCTGTTGGGTCAATTATACCGATTCTCGTTTCAACTTTTTGTCCTACCATCGGTTGTCGATGGAAATTTACGGAGAAGTGGATTACACACAGATTTCTCTAAAATAGAATGATATTGTTTGTTTGAATATATATGTTGATTAATTTATTACTCTTTGTTATGGATATTTTACAAAGAGTACGGGTCGCAGCGAACTAAATTTTCTTTAGTTTAAAGTGTAGAATTTTTTGATAGGATAGGTACCTATATTATAAGTCAGTACTTTAGTTAGTGTTTTAATTACCTTCATTCTGGGCGCCAGAACTATAATAACAGACACCATGCAAACGCAACACTTCATCAAAAGCTTGCTTTTTTACATGAGACAGCCAAAACCAACCATTCCTTTGACAAATAGATGGGTAGAACGCGAAACGTTGAAAATCAAAACCCAAACCAATGGTAAACACTTACGCAAGGGTCAGAACAACCGCAAAATAATTATTCAAACAATTTTCGCCTCTGTTCCTTTATTAAACGGAATACCTAATTTGTTCCGTTTACGTTCGGGAACATAACTTTTGTATTATAACCGTACAGTTTTAAGACACGGTCATGAACATTATGTCATTAAACTTTTCTAATGTGTTTTTTATTAGCGTTATAAACATACTGTGGTACTTAATGACATCTATGGCGATTTTTTTAAAATAACATCCGTTGCACAGGACTCCTCCTCGGTTGTATTAGTATGATACCTATTTTTTTCTAATTGCGTAACCACTTCGCTATTGCAAATACTTCAACCGAATATTTTGCACTTCTTAATCAAAATTTATCATATCCAACTTTATTTCATCTTAATTATTTATAACCTCATTAAATACACAATTGTTATTAGTTCTATTACTGAAGAATATTGTAAACAAACAATGAGATTATTGTACCAGAATAATTATCAACATTTTAAAGTAATAGTTTTTTTTTTACAAAAATGTTACATACCAATATTATACAATAAATAATACAGTGTTGTTTTAGGCCACATGCACGCACGTATAGGTAAGTGACATAGTTGATTTAGTGGATTATAATAGTAAACACAGATTAAAATTATATTTCCAAAATAATTATCCTATTTGCATAATATCTATTCTGTATTACATCTATGTGGTTTTAAATAAACCAACATACGCATCAACATACACATCGACTTCTCTACAATCGAGATATTATAGTAATACGTTTACACCGACACGGTCGCTAAGATTTTTTTGCTTGTCTCGATACCTGAGGGTCAGCCGTTTTTTATTGAGTTACAAGTCTCATTCAGAGAACAGGATTGATCTCAGTATCATTATATCATCACCGTGGTTTATGTTCCTTTTGGGATAGGGCTGATTCGTTTAATGGCTACTATATTATAAAGGGTAAAATAAAATACTCGTGCTCTGTGCTACAATCCACTTTAATCAATGACAATATTGACATGATTAGTTTTTATTAATCATTTGTTCAGCTTGCTGGCTAGCAACATTTTGCTGACGCACCTGAAACCTTTGGACTCCCTCCACATCATATCTCTCATCTCCTCAAACCCGCACCTCTCCACTCTACACGGCGCCTCACCAGCTCGCCACACCTCACCTTTATCGCTTCATCACCCCTCATATAATTTCCTGCTGATCCTGCTCCTCGCAATTGTTTTAGTACAGGTATAAAATTGCTCTGTTACAATAAAGATGAGTCATGTTTTGTGCATTGCAATCTTCACATAATGTATAATAAAACTGTAACTTACATATACATAATATATTATATTATGTTTATGGAAAATATTTAAGAAGAAATACCAGTATCGAAATCAGAGAGGGATCTAAGTGTTTTAATTTTTGTTATTTGTTTTGATTTTGGCTACAATAACACAAAAAAATGCTTAACGTTTTACCTGTTATTGACCGAATAATTAAAGTTAATAGCGCTCAATCAACGTGTGCGAGTCCGACTCATACAACACAAACACACAACGAAAGTCAAACTTCTCCATTAATCAAATTGATACCGTGACTATTCCAAAGAAATCGATGAAATTAAAATAATAAAGTGATTAAGTTATCTTTCATCATCACTTCATCGCCACTTACCATCAAGTGGAATTGTTGTCAAGCACTACCTTATAAGAAGTAAAAAAAGCACTTATCTACTGATCTTAATAAAGACACAATTATTCTAGTTCTAATTTTGTCATAAATGTGTCAGCAAAATAATAATCGTTTAATTGCAATGACAATACACCATCATGCGTAGTATTTAACTAAGCTTATAAAGGTCAAGTTACAGCGAGTAAAATTAAAAACTTTTCAAACAAACGATGTTAGGGTATCATCCTTTTATTCATTTAGCTGATATTAACCTCAGACGGTACAAAAAGTGGACAGGCTCCGACAGCCCTGTTTAAACAGGTCAGGTCGGGTTGCAACAACGTCGTTTAGCTTTGATAAGTAAATAAATGATCGCTAAGCATTTTATAACTGGAACGAAAACAATGGCGATTAGACCGTTAAACTGTTGGCACTTGATTTGTTCCGCGTTTGATTGAATGGTTCAATGGATTTATGAGGCCGTTATGCAGTTTACGGTTCAATATAATTATATCTATTTATAGGCGGATATTTAACTGCTCCAATCCGCAATAATAAACGCTTCCCTACTCATACCTCGCAATAAACATAAGTCAAAGGGCAAAACATAAGACATCACAAAGACCCACGAATTGTTATGAAAATTATAAATAAAAAGATTATTTTTAGAACGGTTCTCAACATTTATATCGTATTAACAAATTAACCCGTTAAAATAGCAATGAGTGTCACACGGCTCGAAGGACCAATGCACATTATGAAATTCCTTTGTGGTGGTCTAGAAACCAAACGCGTGGTGGGTTTTGATGATTCTTAAGTAAATCGACTCGTCTTAATTTAATGAGTAGGTATCGCTACTGATATGATGATAAAAATTCAATATGGCGACAATCGGACGACATAATGTGAAAAAGATAAAATTGGAAGTCTACGTACTGTTTTTATTTTTAATGACCATTAAGGATCTACAAGGATTAAAAGTTTTTTAATTCAAATACGATGTTGGATTTTTGGTTTTAAGTTATCTATATTATTATTATTATATTAAAACGTGGTCACAGTGGGCTGTAGTACCCACGTACCCGAAGATGGCACGCCAGTTCGCTACTTTCAACAAATAAAACTGAATGGAATTGCTGAATGTCTGAATATTTTCTTTCTCTTTCGGCCCGCTCATTATTTTCCCTCGTTAGTAATTTTTATTTTTCTGTATTCTTCATTTAAATTTCAAATCGCTATATTTTAATTTTAATGCTACAATGACAATAATTATACTATGATAATTTATTGTGAACTATACTGTCTATCCAAAGCCAAATCTTAATATATATAATTCGAGTGTGAGTGGGTATGTCACTGAACTCCTCCTAAACGGCTTGACCGATTTGGTTGAAATTTTTTGTGTGTCTTCAGGTGGATCCGAGAATTATTTAGATTCACAATTGGACCCGGTAGGTGGCGTTGCTGTCGATATATCACCAAAACATTTTTTAACGACTGGACCGATTTGGATGAAATTTTTTGTGTGTGTTCAAGGGGATCTGGGAATGGTTTAGATTCACAATTGGACCCGGTAGGTGGCGTTGCTGTCGATATATCACCAAAACATTTTTTAACGACTGGACCGATTTGGATGAAATTTTTTGTGTGTGTTCAAGGGGATCTGGGAATGGTTTAGATTCACAATTGGACCCGGTAGGTGGCGTTGCTGTCGATATATCACCAAAACATTTTTTAATTATAAAGCGGTACGAAGTACGCCGGGACAACTTGTATATGTATATTTTACTTTTGACATACGAGTATGCACCCTATTCTATTTGTTGTATGTGTGTGTTAGCTTATAATATTTTGAGCGTAAAATAATATCTCTGAATACATGTAAATGATACTTAATGTAATAGGCTTCCATTTAATATACGAGTAGGGCTTATATTTGAGATACTTTCTCATCTTGGGTAAATTGAGGCTTACACTTGGAATAGGAAATAAAAGTTATAGGTATAGCAGTATTTTTTTGAAGAGGGTAACAAATAAAAAATTGATAATGACGAATTTATATAGGTAGTAATCAGAAAAAGCTATCTCTGAAACAATATAATGAGGTAAACATAATGTTTATTGAATGCTCCATAAAATGTACTTACATATTATTTTTATGTAACTTATAATATTGATTCGAATTCGAGTACAGGTACCATTTAAATTAAGTATCTTTTATTAAACATTTTGTACGCATAATTATAATAACACTGACCTTTTTGTTTCAGGTAACATACTCATCTATTCATATGAATAACGAACAGCTGTCAGTAACGGAATCACTGCGACCGAGTTCACATCACTCAATTTTGCCTATAGTATTTAATAACCAATTTAAAAAAGGAGATTAGGTCACAATCATGTAAGTTACTCCAAAATATTTACATTGTATATATCAAATAGGTATAGTATAAAATGTTTTTTTTTAATATAAGTTACCGCTTGGCTACGGTCCCACCTGATGGTAAGTGGCGAAGTAGCCTTTAGATGGTGAAGCGCGTTAACTTAGAAAAACCCTATTCACTCTTGACTCTTCAGTTGTGGGCAATAAAATAACAACCGCCCTTCAATCATCCGTACGTCTACCTTTCTTGCTCGTCCTGAAGAACAAATGAGAGTCCAGGACGCACCCTTAGTAATATAATGGCCTAATTCAAAACAGTCATTTATTGGAAGCTCACGTTTTAAAGATTCTGGACGAGACATTTCAGCTTACTTTCGTTTTAAATGTCATTAAAATGTCAACATACCTTATAAAAGAAACATTTCATACGAAAAATAATCTAAATTGTTTAGTATTTATTTGTACTACTGTTTTGAATTAGACCATTATATTAGTAAGGGTGCGAGTAGGTCATTCTAATTAGATGGCACTGAGCTCTATATCACCCAGTTTAATTGTGATGGTACTCACGTGGAACTGGTGAGAGTAAGGATTGGAACCTGTTTCGTTAGCTCCCACAATCATCCTAGAATCAACCGTGAATTGTTATTTTTATGATGTGTGAAAAAATAAAAAAGTAAGGGTCGCCAGTACACGTGCAGCTTCCCTGTATTTCTGCATAGTAGTGAGAATAAATTGTAATACTTTGGTTTGATTTTGTATATAGTACTCCTTTGAATTTTTAAAACCTAATTTGCCGAGCCGAAAGTTGTGAGTACAATTCCTGGCCTGAGCAGAATTTGATGACACAATTTGATTAAGTAGGTAAGTGTATGTGTCCGTTTGTTTAAACATGACAAGTAAAATGAATCTCTCGCAGTATTGCAACTAACAGAAGTTGTAGGTAGGTACTTAAATATAAGACTTCTTAAAACTTTCTCCACCGCAAATATTCAAACCACATAAATAGATTTTACGTCGCCCAAGATGAAACCGCTCAATTACTGTGCCGGGCACCAAGATGAGAGACCAATTGAGCTCCGCCTTAACCGAACGCAAATAAGTATAAATATATTAAATTAAATTAATTTATTTATTAGCATAACAAATGCTCTTAATTTATTTAATTTAAATGAAAATCTTCGCCCTTTTCAAATTGGGTACAAAATTAGGTAATTTACATTTTTACAACAGTTTCTTTGAGTACTAGCTAATAGCTAGTTTTAATGCAGTCGATTTGAATACTCTTAGGTAATGTATTCACGACTGAGTGATCCTAGTGTAGGGTTGTGAATGTGTAGCGTTCTTAAAAAAAACAATATTTTGCGGATCTTTACTCATGATTAAGCCATTTGGCGGCAATCGTTAAGCCATGTCGGATGCCTTCTGGCCGCTTATAAAAAATTCCGACACGTGGGTTGGCCACTAACCCCTCCACCAATCCGCACCGGGGCCTCGAGGTGGATTTGCTCTAGGCCTCCTCACGTATGAGGAGGTCTAGATCAAATCCCGTGCTCAGTAGTAGGCCATTAATGGGTTGAAGCCAATAATAACAGTTGATTACTTTAGATATTGCAATGTTATACAACTTGCATGTCTAGTATCGATTTCCTATTAGTGGAAAATATGCCAATTTTAACTTGATACCCAGAAACAGAATATTTAAACAAAACTTGTCTGTATTTTCCACTTTTATTGCGGAACACTATAACCGTGTCCATCGCGGGAAGATTTAAAGGGAAAAAGCATCTGTATTCAGTTCTCACCGACTTGCAAAATGCGGTCACGTTAGTAGTTTGTGAAAACATCTAGTTCGCCCACGCTACGACAGAAAACATAATGGGGTTTTGTTGGAGTGTCGTCCACTATAGACGTAGAGAAGTTGAATCGTTTAAATGAAAGTGTTCATGCGAAGAGGTTACAATTGTATTTTGACAATACTAGTTCTACATATCTTGAAATTCATTATAGAAATTAAAGGGATGATGATGAATAAGATGAGAGTGAAATAGATTAATCTAATAAGTTAATAGGAGGAGTTCTAAATGCGATTCGCTGTGAAACAAGCGTGCCTTCTTTATAAGTCCGCATCTCATCGGTAATCTTTTTAGTATTGTAGATGTCAATGCGTGGTGAATTTTATTGTTAGCTATTGGAGCAGACGATAATTCAAAATAAGAACTATTATCATAACCTAGCGGCCATAGAAATGTATATGATAAAACCATTGACTTATTATTACTATGGACGTCGGGTCCGCGTTAAAAAATGCCCGAACCAAATGAGCTACAAAACGCATAAAGAGATACTTCACGCATGAAATCGAAATTAAACCGTGATGTAATGAGTTAGTGTTTAAATTACCTTGTTAATATTTCTATGTTTGCGATGGCTGTCACTGGGACATTTTTTTCGCGATTTTCGTATGAGACCCGATGTCCATAGTAATAATAAGTCAATCGATAAAACTGACACAATAACACAAAAATGACCTTATTTAACATTGACATAAATACTATAGACATAGGGTCTCCTACTAAAATCGCGAAAATAATGTCCCAGTTTGACATTACAAGAATATAAAAATGTTTACAAGGTAATTTAAACACTAAATTCATTAAATCACGGTTTTATTTCGATTGCAACAAACACATACGTCAATGGCACCTTTTGACACAACGATTACACTACACGCCATAATGACAAGCAAAATAATTTAAACAAAAGTAACGGATATACTTATCTCTTTCTGACTACAGTCTGTATAGCGAGAAGACAAAGACAAATATATATTTTTGATTCTTTTGAGTGATTCTGAGATTTATTTACGAAATTAATTCGATTTAAAATAAAATAGTGTGTATTCGTAGCAAACCAATACTTTAAAAGATAAAACAATGTTTTACTTACCGAAAATATGATATACCATCGGCTTATTTCACTTTACTTGCGTAGTTTTTGCACGATTTCAAAATACAATACGGCATCGTTGATGTGTAGTTGACAGCACGGTCAAAAAGTGACTAACGGGGCATTGTTGTTCTTCTTGCATTTTGTTGTTGAGTTGGCTCGGACATTTTTTAGCGCGGACCGTGCGTCCATAGTAATATCATATGTCAATGTTATTTAATCAATAAATTAAATCGCAGTCAGTTTCGTAACCCACATGTTACAATATTCCACATGCGTAAAAGTTTAGGGTCTCGTGGTTGAAGCGCATTAGATGCGAATTGAAATTCTTTTTGATCATCTTTGAGGTGTATGACGAAAGCTTTACGAGTGTACTTTGCAAGACTGACAATTTCATTCAAAAGCGGAATAGCAGCATTTACATAATATATGTGACATGAAAGTAACAAACGGAATGTCCTATTTATTGACTGATCATTACTGACCGTTTCTAGAACCCAAGGTAGTGTAGCATAATTAAGAGACTTCGATTCAGCAGAAAGTTCCCTTACCGTAACAAACTTTATAATAAAGTTATCAATTTATTACAAGTTTATTACAAGGCCGATAACAAAGTGGACATCAGTAACTCTAAGGGAATCAACCTTGGTGTTACCACGGTAATAGTATCATACAGTATTCCATCTTCATACAAACGGTCGGAACGCGAATCATACCTACGCGTCTCGGAGCTTGGCATATAGCTCGGTACACAATAGTAGCAGATGCACCGTAGGGACGAACGCACGTGTGGGTTTGTAATCACGAAGCGTGTGATTTACCTACCTACTTACATTCACTACAGCTAGAATGAGGCAGCCTTAGCGCACGGGACTGTAGGCATTTATTTCAAGGACAGGGCCGAGTCACAATGGCTACAACCCATTAATGGCCCACTACTGAGCACGGGTCTCTCCTCGTACCTGAGGAGGCCTAGAGCATACTCCACCACGCTGCTCCAGTGCGGATTGGTGGAGGGGTTAGTGGCCAACCCAAGTGTCGGAAATTTTAAGCCGCCCGAAGGTATCCGACATGGCTTAACGACTGCTACCAAATGATAACAACCGGGACCGACGGCTTTACGTGCCCTCCGAAGCACGGAAGCGCTCAAGAAATTTTTGCCACTAGCGGTCACAATACTGTGTGATATTATTACCGTGGTGTTACTGATGTCTACGATTGACGGTGACCACTTACTATTAGTTATTTTAAATGCTCGTTCGTTGGTTCTTTACATAAAAAGATAAAGTTGTATTTTATTTATCAACTTGAAATTATATATTTCAAAATATTATGGCTTTTATTGCTTTTCTTACAATTTGCTAATACAGAAGATGCAAACTTGGTTGAAAGGTAATCTTTCCTCGCCAATTTAAAAATCCAGTTACGTCTACGGTATGAGTAGGAGCCGGTTTTTTAGGTAATGGGTCTGACTAGAATTTGTTAAATCTGGTCACAGTACCAGAAAGTTGGAAACTTTCAATAGGAAATTAATAATAATACTGGAAGTTAGTATTGAGTATTTTTGAATGAATGAATGATGAGATTATAAACATCTATCAGACTCTTGTTACTTATTTAATTTACACTTTAATATAATTAATAAGTCAAAGTCCAATTTATTTAGTAGTTTCATCAAGTAAATTTTCATGCAAATATCTAGAGGGTCTTTCGCCATGTGCCCTTACTTTTTACGTAGGTTCTCGTAAACAGCCGACAAACGACGATAAATCTTAAGGACTACTTTATAACAAAAACTCCATACCAAATGTGTAACATGCCCTTCGAAATGCGGAAGTGCTCTTGGAAATTTCCCTCCATCCATCCCTGCATAATACATGAATGATACAGTTGAATGGTACACAACTTAAATGATCGCATAAAGCACGAACAAGATTTCTTTAACAAAAATATTAATGTCGCAGGCCAATTTAAAATGTAATAAAACTTCCAAGAAAGGAGTTGGAATGATTTACAATTGTAATGTTATTTTATTCTGACATTATTTTTTAATACCCCTTGTTATTGTTCCTTATTATTATATACGTAGCCCTTATTATTATACGTAGAACAGTATTCAGGGAAACCTTCAAGGAATATTGTATTTCTCGTAAACGTTCTATCCGGGCAAAGTGCTTTAGTTAAAGCTGAGTACAGTTAGATATTCAAGAACTCGACTACAACGATACTAGAGATAATTTAATCTTCAAGATCTGTCGTTTAACTAAACAATTTAACCTATTTCTGCTGCCAAATAACAATTAATGCTTCTCCTTGTTCTAGTTTAGCAAGAGGCGGAAACTAAGTACGAACCTACATCATGTTCCATTGAAGTCGACTTAGAACTTGTCTTGACTGTAACGTTGTTAAAGAGCTCTTTAAACCAAGAAATGAAATTCTTCTCTGCATTTTGGTGTACTTGTTCCACTTCCACGACTTGTGCGTCTATTAGGCTTAAAATTAGGTGTAAAATGCCTTGGAAATGTATTTTAATATACATTTCCAAGGCATTGTCTCTTCTGAATTTTGGGTATTATTAACTACTGGAACCATGGAAGACAGATTATTTCTCTGTTCTGTAACTGGAACCAAGATTTTTTTTTATTTTTTTTGAAGTTTCTTAGTCCATATCTATTTCTGCATATAAATATTTGCTATAAGATTTAGAAAATATGTAATTGGTAATGAACAATTCAAGAAAGGTACAGTTACGTAAGAATAAAAAATGATCTAGTTCTAAAGATTGTATTTATTCTAGATAGTGTTGTGTGTAACCAAACCAATTCAGCCAAAATTTGTTAAAAAGTATCTCGAAAGATTACCATCGATCGATCGATCGAGATTACCATCGATAACAGGATGCCAAGTCAAGGTATGCTATACTATATGCCAAGGCAAGGTATGCTATATTTAGCTGCTTTCCTTCATGATTTACAACCACATCATCACAATCATCAGCTCTCGTCTAATTAATAATAGGTAGATAGATGGGTAGATAGGTAGATCTTATTACCAGGATTATGCCCAGTCCTATTATGTAACTTTATCAAGATCAATCGATGGTCCAGAATCGATTCGATCTTCAGTAGATACTAGGCGAACAGCGTAATCTATATACAGTATAATAATATGGAGCAAAAGGATACTCACTGATTAAACACGAAATCTCGAAAAGGACTTGACATACATACAAACACACAAATGAATTTTGACAGCGTGGTTGTTTATGAGTAGGAAACGTCTGCTGAGAACGGATTTTGCGATACCACTTCTAGGGAGGACAAATATGACCGAAAGTTTATTTAAAAATACGTCGATTTTTTAACACAATTATGAAAGTTAGTAAGTATTTGGATTTCTGTTTAGAAATAATGAAATGCCTTTTCAAAAAATTTCGGGAAATCATTTTATCATTAGAAGAAGTCGTCATCAAGAGCTATACTTTTAACTTTTCTGTCAAAACAACCACCACATCTACATGTGGTATTTATGGTCTTCGCTCTTATTAAACTAAAATTTATTCCTAGAGTATCTATTATACTATCTATGAATCTAAAATTCCCAATCTGAAATGGATTTCCATTCAATATTCGCATTTGATATCCATCTTGTGAATGGAATATAGGTCACAATTTGTATAAGAACTCTGTCAAAACATTCTCGTTTGCGGACTTTGAAACTCAGTCATGAATAGACTATTTTTAATGCAAACATTGGCTTTCAATATGCCTCGATGTTGATATTAAATTCAAATAGCTACAGCACTATAATTGTTATTTATTTGTGAAGTAAGTATAATTTTTATTTAATATTTTATTTGTTTGGTGTGAACTGTACGTAAGCTGCAATGTTATTATTATGAATATTAACTGTATTTGCATTATTAATACTGTAAAACTATATCAATAAAATCGTATAATATTATATTTTGAAGACTCCGTAGATTAGTTGGTACTGACCTCGCCTGCGAAGCGAGGGATCCCGGGTTCTATCTTGGCTGAGGCAGACATTTATGTGACAGGTAAATGTTTGTTCTCGGGTCGTGGGTATTAATGATATATATTTGCAAGTTATAATCTAATAATATTATGTATCAAGTATATGTCTGATCTAAAACTGTAACCAAATAAATTAAACTGTAAATCAACAGTATCAGAATATTATTGAAAATAATATTTAAACAGTCTTAATAATTTCCCGAGCAACAAGTATTGAGGGAAAATCCAAGCGTCTCATTCGAGAAGTTTCTTCAAATCTTGGAATATTTGGATATGTACAAATAATAATCCCACTGAGGTTTATGGTAGCATTTAGCCGAATATACGTCACGCTAATACCTATGTTCAACGTTCATGAAAACGCGAGACAAATATGTACTAGGCTGTGCTCTAGAAAATACTCAGAGATATTAATTCAGCAAATCTACTAACTTGTCTCACTACGAATTGAATAGCGACAAGTGAATCTTAATTTTAAAGTTAAGTGTGACATAATGATCTTCATTATCATCATCGCAACCCTTAACTTTCCCATTGCTGGGCACGGGTCTCCTCTCACAATGTGAGGGGTACAGGCCAGAGTCCACCAAGCTGGCCAAGTGCGGATTGGCGGACTTCACACGCCTTTGAGAACATTATGGATAACTCTCAGGTGTGCAAGTTTCCTCACGATGTTTTCCTTCACCGAAACATGTGATAATTAAATTCAAATACGCACATATTTTTTGAAAATTAGAGGTGCGTGCTGTGGTTTTAACCCGAGCCCTCCGGTTCGGGAGTCCAACGTTCAACCTCTCGGCTAATAATAAAATTAATCAATAAATAAAATAATAATAATTTACCTGTATCCTAAAGATTTTTAACTTTAAAAAATACCAATCGAATTGAGAACCTCCTCCTTTCAGAAGTCGGTTAAAAATAATCATCGCTTATCGTTACTCGCCAGCTACACAAGTACGCCTGGTTTACAGTTGAGAGGTATTCACAACTAGCGTGCGGTATTTCATCTTCGCGTTCCTATTCACGCGACGGCGCTTACCTAGAACAATGGGGTAGGTGCTCTGCATTCTTTCTCACCTCATAACCGAAGAAGTGGCTTGAGTTATAACTCCTGGGAAATTAAATTTATACAGCAACGGGAAATTGTGATGACGTTCTTGAGTCTTATATTTACGGTGCGGTCATAGAGACAGCTGATTATTGCTTACACGCAGTTGTAAGCTCTGATTAAAGGTTGTCAGTTAGAACGGTGTCATTATATATTTTTGGAATTAAGATGGGAAACGAGCACCATCACCCTTCCGCTGCCGCCCATGATAGCGGGGACCGAGTCAGAACAAGAGTTAAGTCGGGACTGCGAAGGTTAGTCCAATTAGTAGAAGGCTTTGTTAAGAACATTAGTTTGCTAGTGGTAATAGCTCAGTTAGTAATAAAATTACTACCCTTGAGGACTAAGATGGTCGTCTCTAAAAAGTATAAAATGGAAAATAGCCGACAGCCGACAGCCGAACAGACATGCTGTTTGAAAGGCTATCGGTTTGACCTATGCCTGTCAAAGAAGAAGCGGGGGCTCACATTTTTCGCTCCAACTCCGACCAAAAGGCCTCAAACTATTTTGGAACTAAGATAGAGGCCATGAGCAAGTTGATGGAACAGAAGGCAATAATAGTTCATCATTATTATTTAATATCAAGAACCGCGTAATTTACTATCCCACTTGCACAAGAGCGTATATCAGCAAGCACACAGAGAATGTGAGTAGTGAAAAGGCTACCATTGCGAAAGCGTCCTCACGGGACAAAGCCTTTGGATTCCTTTCATACGAGGACCTGTAAGTGCAATTCAACTGCAGACCAACTTTCTCAGCTGCAATCTTATATTCTTTACATTCTTCTTTTTGTTTATTACCTTTTTATGACGGTTGCAAGCATATGACGTCATTCATGATTCATAATAAAGAGAATTTATAGTTTTCGATAAAAGATGGTCTAATTCCCTCGAGAATTTCAGTATTGGAAATTGTGTCTTGACGCAAATAGATCCTAAGCTTCTTTTTCGATTGACAGAGCTGATGCTTTTGGTGATACATTGCATCACCGTAGTGTGCTCTGGGTCTCTTCAGTGATGAGAAGATCCGAGACCAGTACTGGATTATAAATGGGTTTTAAGCCAACCTATGTGATAAGTAAACTATCAGTGTACCTATATTAATTTAGAGCTGGTCCTTACACTTACAAGTTTCAAACTAAAACGGAAAATATTTAAAGCAACTTGCTTCTCTCGTCTCGTCTCAAAATGTTCACACCCTTTCAAAGGGTTTTCAAACTGGAGTAAATAAACTTCCCAAAGTTAAATCACATCTATACTGATGAAATAGTATGAAGACATTTAGTTAAATAATTAATTAATATGCTAAGTTTATTTAAAGTTAAATGCAATTTCGCTCTAGACTAATTGCACAATGACACAGTCATTAGAGTCATCTGACGCCCATGCGCTATTGTTTCAATATAAAACTTTGCGCAATCTAAATCTCTGTTAAGGCGTTTGTCTCACTTTCTGAGATTACGCGTTTGGAGCCGGTTACACCTTTTTAGAGGCGACCATCTCAGTCCTCAAGGGTATCTACACATCTGTGACCGAATTAGCACGAGACTCTTACTAACAACAACTAATAGGATATTATCACTAACAGTCCCTGTCCTAGTCCTCATACTTACTAACTTATCGGACTCTCCTAATCGGAGTAACCATCCTAGTCCCCATTTGAGTCTTGTTCTAGGTCGGTCACAGTTTCCATGGGCGGCAGCGGAAGGGTGGTGCTGCATGCTCGTTTGCTACCACTGGTGACCATTGACCTCCAGGAAGGGTTTGGCGCTATAAGGCAGTCCGTTGTTCTGCAGGGTACCACGAGCGGGGTAAGTTGTTGGGGGGCAAAGTGGGTGGATGGATATAATTCTAAAGTTATAGTTATTTTATTTTATTTTATTAATGGTAAGATTGTAAATTATCTTCGTTGTTCGCCAGCGATCTGACTTGTTCCAAAGCCCTCATAAAACTTGCGGTTAGAAACTAAATTGTTGATTCCGTATAATGAACAATTTTCACAATAAGTAGGCAATAAAGTGAATGAACGAACTAGTTCACCTGTTTAGAAAGCTATACGTTCTTGTATGGAAGCTATACTCGTCCGCCATAGAGTTGAACTAAATATACAGGTCCTTATAAAATATCTAATTCCTTAACTGCTACTTCTATTACTACTACTTGTTTACTCACACTACTTCTCTCCGTACTACTAGAGAGTAAATTGCTTATTATAATAAATAATCAGTTGCCCAGATATCCATAGATAGGTACTTGATTGCCCCGAGCATTGCATAACAAAATTGATGGCTAAAAAGATGTAAGGTCAGACTAAAAGTATCTGTACTGATACTTCCTATTCTAGTATAGACTTGCCCTTCCAAAAAAAATTTTTTTTCCATACACTGCATGTTTTTCGTTCTATGGGTTAAACCTATTTCCTTTCAGAAGTAATGCTTTATACAAGCATAATGGAATTTCAGCGTTCTTTATGAATAGTCCTAACGGAACAAATAAGGTTAATGCTTACTAAAGTATTTATATGAAAATACCTTGGATCCTACATGTTATTTTAGAATACTTAACTGAATAATGAATTTTGAAACTGATCCCAATCCCACGCCGATAGACCAGGGTATCATAAAAGGCAAAAAATGCCGGCCGCTGCTTGCTAGAAGGAGTGAGCCAGCAGCAAGTGAGCCGGGTACCTACCACCCTTTTGCTTGAATCAGTAGCCAAGCGTCTTCTAATTCCAGCTGATAGCTACTAGCCGATAGCTGATAGCTAGTCAATACTTTTTTTCTCCCCTTCTTTCTTGGCTGGCAACACATCCGCGATGCCCATGATATTTCTGATGCACATGGATGGTGGTGACCACTAAGCGTCAGGTGGCTAATCAGCTTGTTAGTTGGCTTTTATCATAAAGAAAGAAAACGTGCGACTCCCCTGGTGTTGCCCGTGACCATAGGCGACGATGACCACTTACAATCAGGTGACTCGTCTGCTTTTACGTCAGCCCTCCAGGATATAAAAAAAAATACAGTCATATTTCCACAATGGAATAAACATCTCAGCAGTTGGCGCTGGTCGCAGTGTCGCGTAATTTTGGTTTGTGCGTGTGAGTTCATGCGACTTTTTGAAGTTAATCTTTTTTACCCACTCTTGAAATTCCAAAAGTCTCAAGCCGGCCATACACGCTAGGGTGTACCTTACAGATTTGCCTGTACAGACCTATCAGCATTAATGTATACACAGGTAAACGTGACCTACGTAGTAGACATACTTGCTTAGTCGTGCTGCCTACACCCTCAAGTTTATTATTTGTAGAGTTCAACTTTACAGGTTAACTTGTCAATTACACTCCACAAAATACATACATAATAATGGATTATAACTTTCCAATTTTATTAGTCTTTTTTGTGATTCTGTCCTCAATCTGTCGAATTGTTTTAACATGAATCACAATTTTATTTAAGAGAATGTGTGGGTAGATCGGTTTATTTCTGTATTCTGTAAGCGGCTTATTTCTCTATTATGCAATAAGTTAAATCGATTGCGTTGATGTGCAAGGTTTATTGATATGTTACGCAACGGCTTTGATGTTATTGTACGAAACATTTTGAGACAGACAATATTATTACCTTTTTTATTTTGCCACCCATGAACAGAGATAAAAGAAAGTTTATCTTTCACATAATTATCTACTCCGGCTGGGAATCAAACCCGTGACCCCTCGCTTCGCAGGCAAGTCCATTACCAACTAGAATTATACAATTCGTATTGAATCATGATTGTGTGGATAATACATGAGCCATAAAATATGGTTTGAGACTAAATATCTGGGTAATTATGCCGTAGGCAATAACGCCATAATATCCTGGTGTGGTAAGCCTTTCAGTCGATTGAACTACGGTACCTAGGGTTGCTTAAGGATACCAATATGTTTACGTAAGGCTATTGATATAAAATTTTATTGTATGTATTTTATTGTACCTAATATAATTTGACAAAGTGATAGCACTGGACGGTTTCCCCAAAACGCTGTTAGCGATTTGGAAAAGAATCTTGACTGCGTGATGGAGATCTGGATGATTACGTGCATCGTATACGTGATATTCTTACTTATTCTGTGATATTAGCAAAAATATTTCAATACAAAATATTTACAGCATACGGACGAATGAACGCAAAACGCGTATTTTTTTACTCTTTATCGCAACTGATAGTTTCAAGGAAAAAATTGACATTTATTGCCAGTATAAAAGATTTATAGGTTTACCTCCCATTTTGGTCACTTGCGTGTGGGGAAAAAATATAAAACATAATTTACGGCGGTTACACGCTTTTTTGCGGTCCAAAAATCAATTTTATCTACAACCGTAATATACTGTCATAAACGACAGAATGGGTAAGTGACCTTTTTATGGGCCTATTTCAACTTAAGTGGCCTTAAGTTTGTTTGAAGATTTACAATTTTGGTTAGTGATTTGTTAAATTTATAAAAGAAATTTGAAGCTTACAATTTCAATAATTCTGTAAAATTGTAATTAAGTATCTATGGAAATTTCTGTTAAATGTCTTCTAAAAAAATCTGTAATCATAGATTAATTATCAGTAGATAAATATCAGCGAAATATGCATCAAAATCCGTTGCGTGGTTAAAAAGAAGAAAGCATAGCAACAGACCGACAGAGGCGCAGAGCGACCTTGTTTTATAGTAATTAGTGATGGTGGCTGTATGTTATGACCATGTAAACCTGGACGCCCTTAATAAGGCCATGGCCACCCAGGTATTACGAGCATTAAGGTACGGTCAAACAGCCGACGGGGCGGGACGGCGCACAGTGGGACGAAAATCGGGTCTTCATAGACTTAGGGTTCTTATGTTATAAATTTTTGATTTTCCTTCGGAAACTAACGTAGAATCGTATAGGAAGCCACAACATTATCATATTTACGCATCTCTGGCGATAATAACACGTTTTTTTTTTTTTAATTAAATTTGTATGGAACAAAACAGAAAAATCCAATTTATTCGAGACTCGAGAGAGTGCCCCTTATTTCCTCTCGTACGATTATTGCCACTATTTTTCTCCATTTTTTGACATACCGCACATAGCTGGCACTGGTGCGACTTCAGGTGAAAAAAAATGAAATGTGTTTTTCAATTAAATTTGTATGGAACAAAACAGTAAAAGCCATTTTATTTGAGCATATATAACATTCAGAGTGGCAAGTACCTTTTAAAAAGCCTTACGCACCAAAAATAACGTGCACAAAATGAAATAATGATAAAAAACACATTCATTTTTTTTCACCTGAAGTCGCACCAGTGCCCGCTATGTGCGATATGTCAAAAAATGGAGAAAAATAGTGGCAATAATCGTACGAGAGGAAATAAGGGGCACTCTCTCGAGTCTCGAATAAATTGGATTTTTCTGTTTTGTTCCATACAAATTTAATTAAAAAAAAAAAAAAACGTATTATTATCGCCAGAGATGCATAAATAATGATAATGTTGTGGCTTCCTATACGATTCTACGTTAGTTTCCGAAGGAAAATCAAACATTTATAACATAAGAACCCTAAGTCTATGAAGACCCGATTTTCGTCCCACTGTGCGGCGACGCGACGCTAGCGTCCTCGTTGTACTGCGCGCGACGTGACGCGCGTCCTCGTTGTACTGCGCGCGACGTGACGCGACCCGCCGAGCGCGACGTGACGCGACCCGCCGAGCGCGACGGTCCTGTGTGACATATTCCATACTTGCTAATACGTTACAACCTCTTCACGTCCCGCCAGCGTCGCGTCGCCGTCACGCCCCGTCGGCCGTTTGACTGTACCTTAGAACATTAGAGTATGTGCGAAAAGTAAGCTCTCCTTGAGTCCAAGCTAACTTCGGAACACCTTTTTTCAAGAGATAAGGATTTCAAGAGATGAGGAATATACCCGTATTCGGGTTATGTGGCACCCACTTAACTCCTCTCGATAGCCATCAGGAATATTCAAAGAGGCTCTGAAGTCCCAAATGTTTGATCACAGATTCCTATTGAACCTATTTAGCTACCTCCAGTGCAACGAGTGTAATGTGCATGGGCGGCGGTGGCCAATGACCAGTCACGATTACATAATCGTACGTCGTACGCTGGTACTATAAATATAAAGAAACAGTCGTCTTAATAAATTCAACTCTTGTTGAACCGTAACATTTACATCGTGTCTAACATATTCGGTATAAACGCATAAAAATGATAGATTGACATCTTTTATCGTAGCCGAATGTACCGAGACGTGTGCTGGCATACAAATGACGCTTTATTTTCACGTTCATATAAATATAAATAACATATTAAAAGTTGAATATTCTATTAGGATTTGGATATCTTAATGTATTTTTGTTTTATGTCATATAGAAGCCCTTCGATACCTATGCCATAGTACTGACCCTTAAGAACCACTGTAAAAAAAAGGATCTACATGATTCTTTAAGTGGACGTTACATATTATGTTTTTAGCCCAACTAACAAGGGCCTAGGTTCAAATCCTGCACACAACTTTAGTTTTCAAAACCTTTTGCACCTTTTATAATTAATTATCACCTACTTTGGTGAAGAAAAACATCGTGAGAAAACCTATACTCTCTAATGCATAGGTTTTCTCACGATGTTCTCCTTAAAGTTCTCAAAGGTAGGTATGTGAAGTCTGTCAATCCTCACTTCGCTAGGGTGGTGGACTATGGTTGTTCACACTGTTAGAGGAGACCCGAGGTCAGCCGAGGAGTTGATGTGGGTTGCAATGATGATGAATGATGATGACTGTATTTTAGTTTTAACGTAGGAGCATGTAGATGTTGGATATAGATATTCTTGAATACATATCTTAGTATACACTGTTTAATGTGGTCTACAGGATTATTAAGTTTATGTATTAAGTTAACACTAAGTATACATAATTAATATGCTTTAATAAGCCAACTTCGACTTATGTTGATTTTACATTAGCGATATAAAATTTATCATCAAAATAATGCACTTTTTGTTCCTGCATGAAGTAATTTCAAACATAAATGAAAGTTAGTATTAAATTATGGTAATATGTAATAATTATTCCTGGCAATCTATATAACAAAAACTTTTTAAGTACAAATTGAAAAGAGTTCAAAATCGAATTTAGCTTTAAGGATCTTAGCTTTTATGAGGCAATGGTAAATTAATTTTCTGATTGAATTGTATTTGATAGCCCCGTACAAAAGAAATGATTTAAGCTAATTTTTGTTTTTAGATTAGACTATTGATTTGCATAAAAATATAAGTTTTCGTACAAAAAGATCTTTATTGTAATGTAATAAAGCTCACATTATAATACATGCGCTAAAGTTCGCTCAGCGTATTTTTAACCAAAACAGATCACTTAAGGCCGCCATAAAGTAACTGTTTTTGCATTTGTTTTTTTATTACTTCCTCTCAAGACTTCTCACAGGAGTTCTTTCTGATCGTTGTGTGTGTGCCTGTTTGGAGCAGAATTTAAATTTGGAACAGGTTTCATTTAATGAATAACCGTTTTGGTATTTTATCCAAAGACTGGATTGGATCACTATTTTAGTGACTTACTAAAATATTGTTTTTTTCCTAGATACTTTGTAACTTCCATTTATGCATTCCATATGACTGTGTTATTTAATATATTAATTTATGTATTAATTAGCTCTTCTTGAATGTCGGTTTGGCTTAATTATTATGTAATTTTTTACATTTGTATACTACCCTGCTTTACCTGCTACTTTATATCCTGTTTAGTTTGTTACGTGTTTTTAAATAGTTGCAACGATATTTCATCATAAACATAGTTGAAGAATAGTTGGTGATTTTTGGAACTGCGTCTGTGTTATTAGCATTCGCATAATGTACGCGTCCACTTCGCTGGTGGAATTATGGAGATTTTCTGTACTATTTTTAATAAATGCAAATATGTTGATGCTAGAAACTGTAGTAACTTCTATTTCACAGTTCTAAAACAATAATAATTCAGGAACAGCCTGACATAAATCTCAATTTCTCTATCTTCTGAAATGTAACTCTGAATAAGATCGTCACTTTATAGATTTATCTATAAATCATGTTTGTACTGCATCTGATTGGGTTTAGATAGTTTAGATACTTTATATTTATAGATTGCTATTATTGTACTTTTTTAAATGTCTTGCCAAATATTTAGCAATAACCTGAGCATCATCATTATCAAAAATAACATCCTTATCTTTACTGTAATATGTATTAAATTGTCTCGGGTAAACAAAGATTGTATAAATAATATAAATAAATAGACATATAACGACAAAAAAATAGCATATAATATACGTTTGAAATGAAATGGCATACCTATTCCGAATTAATATGAAAAAATTAATCCGCGGAACCCTAAAGTAATCGAATCATTCGCATACAACCGGATTGTAGTTTTTATCGATTCAGCCGATAACCCGATTTCGATGCTGACTTTTTGTATGAATTCCTTTTTATTTCGTTCACGAACGCAAATCTCTCGTCGCCGGATGTTCATGCATATGATTATGTACGGATTTAATATAAAATATGGCGACGATAATATGTAACTGCAAAGAGTTTAAGAGCATTATAGTTTTGTAAGTGTATGAATTATTTATTTGGTATGGATTACACGACCGCTGGAGTTTCAAGCCGATAAACGAGCGTGTAATTACCAAATGGAATAAAGTTATTATTGTCTATATTTATTTTCATATGATCGTCAACGCGTTGCTGGTCAGGAGCAAGTAGGTGAACTTGGATAATTGTCACTGCAACAAAATACTGAAACACATGTTTAAGATTAAATAAATACTTACCCACTCATATCCCTCAGTAGAGTTCCTTGTGTCACGTGTGCTATGGAAAACTCAAAGACATCACCAACACCCACGACCTGAAAACAAATATTTATCTGACACATAAATACATATCTGCTCCGGCTGGGAATCGAACGCAGGTCACTTAACGTTAACTTAATTTGGGTGTGATTTTGGTTAACGGAGGAACGGTGTTCTTGTATCAACTCTTGAATGGATGGAGCACCAAAATTTTCCCAAAATGTTCGTTTTCTAGTTAGTAAATTTATAGTTAATTATTTTAAATTTGCTTATTCTTAATTGTAATATCATTTACCATTTATCAGTAAAAGTAAGTAGATAACTCTTATGCTCGTTTGTTGACGATTTACGCAATAAAATCTCTTTCTTTTGTAATAAAGCCATACTTCATTAACACTTTATAACTTTAAAATTTAAATTTAATGACGCATACAATTAAGAGGACTACAATCTGGATACCAACTTTTAAAGCACTAGCATTCCTTACAAATAACGCGCGCCGTTTCAATTAAAGCGTCTGTAGAAATATATTTTATTCATTCATGTTAATTCTATCTATTCATCTTGCATCCTTTTCCTGCGTATTTACTTCTCATTCTCGAATTCATTTTTTTCTGTTACGTTGGCAGTTTTTCAATTTCCTCTATCCACTTCAACGTATTTTCCTTTCATTTCAACGTCGGTCACGTCAAGTTTAACGCACTCGAACTGGTAGCTTGATGGGATGTCGCTAAACAGCGGGTGGTAATTTTCTTTATAAAGGTCCATTGAAAATTGAACTTCAATACCAAGGGGCATGTATTATTTTGCTTTGAATTTCTATAGGTAGATAGGCCGTTTGGAAACGAATGGTGCGGCAAGTTCTGAACTGCGAATGCATTTTGAAGTTTAAAACATTGTAGGAAGGTTCAGTTTTGTTTGGCAGAAATGGCGGATAAGTTTTAATGTTCCTGGAGCGATGCCACGCGTAATGTACTTACTAGAAACAGGTTTCAACTGTCCGTTTTTCTGCAAATGATTTTTTTTACTTTTAACTGCGATCCTGGAATGAAAATGAAGGTTGTATCTGCCTCCAAGTTTATTTTACTTGCTGTTTATGAAGGAGACTTAGAAAGTGTTAATGACCCTTGACTTGTTATTCCTGAACGTTTACATGGACATTATATAATATTTATTTGTGTGAGTAAAATATAGAAGTGAGGTGACACTATTTTATTAGTGGTAGATTAAGTGCCCTAAAGTACCTAGCAAAGCTTTTACTTAAAATACATTAAAATTGTACTAACAAACATTGTAAGCAAAAAAAGTAAAAAAGGGGTTTTCAAAATGTTTGCAGTCTCAACTATGTCTTTATAACTCATAAAACACGTTTCAACTGTCTACTTCATATTAGATGGTAGTGTTTTGTACCAAAAAATACACTTAAGCAAAACCATCACAGCAGTGACAAATGACTTTTACATTATTATAGTGTTCACTGCACGTTTTGTGAAGGCTACGTCTCAAAATAATGATCAAAGTGACAGTTGAAGGGTGAATAACATCAACTATGAACAGAATAGAAAAGTTAGTGAGGCAACCAATGAATTACAAGTGAAATGGCGTGTATACAAAATCATAATAGGGTCATATTGATAATAATCGATAAAAATAATTGATGATGAATACGTATTGGATGTATTATTCTAATTATTTGATTTCGATGTTGATGTAGCTAACTCGTTTGAATTCAACCCATTCATAGCCCACTACACGGCACGGGTCTCCTCGTTACTGAGGAGGACATAGAACATGATCTCCATCACTATATTGTTTCCGGGCGGATTGGTGAAGTTTGGAATCTTAATATATATAAATCTCCTGTCACGATGTTTGTCCGCGATGGATTCCTAAACTACTTAACCGATTTTAAATTAAATTGGCACACCGTGAGCAGTCTGGTCCAACTTGAGAGATAGGATAGTTTTTTATTTATTTTTATTGGAAATGAAATGTTTATTAAACATTAATAATGTTCATTTATTGTTTAGTTCTATGGATTTCTCATAGATGGTGCTGTTGGTTGATTCGTCATCCTGAACCACAGCAACGCGTGGTATGGTAGCTAGTATAATATATATTTTCAAACTTTGTTCCAATTAGTAATAAATAAACACCTATATTATGACACTTTATTCCAATTGGTATATTCCAATAATAATATGGGATATAAGTTATTAGAATTTCTCGAAATCGTTTTAGTTAATATATTACAAAGGAACAAGAAATTTAATGTACTATTTACAATGATTATGCACTGCTGAGAATGATATACTCCGACATTGAAATTGATAATCTAAATATTAGACTTTGAAACAAATATATTTACTGGAAATCATTCTAACCTAAATAAGCGTAACACTATCAATTGAAAAAAATAACGCCCAAAAAAAGCTTTTAACTACATTGTGGCAATTCAGAATAACTCGGTCATCACGTTACTGTTAGTTACTCCATGTTATTCAATTCAAAACACTTCAACTGGCTTGTTGCTCGTCTTCACTAGTTTTTATGGAATGAGTTGTAATTGGAAACCTGGTCTTAAAGCATTCCAGTTCAAAATAACACAAGCGATTTGAATCGCACGCTCGTATGCTAGTTTTTCCATATTTTTGTTGGTATAAAGGAGACTGTTAAGTAACAATATCATTATATCTAAGATGTTTTTATGAGTTGTTGCTCCGACTCATTTGTGGCACTGAACGGCGCGTACCTCGTGAGAGAACTCCGGAACGGATTGACGTAATGTAGTCAAAGATTTATGCTTTGAAGACATTTGATCAGGCTTAACAATGGTTGTCTATTGAGTGCAACCAGGTACTATTTTTTGTGATCTGTGAAGGACGAGAGTTTGTATCATAACTAGCGTTTATGTTACCCACAAAGATATAACACTTTTTTAATAAGCCTTACTTTATTATTTATCAGTGTTATAAAATAATTAAATAATTTTATATTGGCGCGTTGCTTACTATGATGGACTGCCGTTTGGACGGTCCTAAGTTCCAATCACAGCGAGACGGAAATTTGTAAGTGTTTAAATTTCTGTTTATGACTGTGCAGCGTTATTTATTTATTATTTTATTTATAGAGTTACGGTCGAATTTAAAGAGAAATTGTTTAAATAAAATAAAATTTGTTTATTTAAATTTAGTTTTTAATTTTTATTTCGAACTTAAAGCGACTCAAGAAGGTAGAGCGCTTATGCAGATGCTGACTTTTTTCCTATTTTTATAATAAGCCCATTTTTATTTACCGTCTGTAGAAAATTATAATAAGATTTAAGACACCGGTATCAACAAGCTGAAAATCTAATACAATCTCTATGGCTTATAAAGAGACATCTGTTTTGTTAGACTGTAAGGTAAGTGTTGTACTGAGGAACGAAATTTATAAAAAATACGTACTTAACCAAACTTACTAGTAGGTATACAATAGTCAATTTCAATAGATTCACAAATAATCTCGCATTTTTATACGGACTGGGTTTTCCGAAGCTTAGCTGTGTTAGTCACTAATAGATACTTAACATTATAATCATGTCACCCAGAAATCAGTCATGTTAAATATATGAGATTACAGAATAATGTAACTTCACATAGCACTTCAAAATATTGCGATTTCAATCTTTTTATAAACTTAAGATAGCAAACGAACATGCAGAATCCTTCTGCTGCCCAAGACTACAGTGACTGGCAGAAAAATAAGACTTAAGTCGACGCTAGGATGGTTAGTTCAATAAAATATTATCGCTTACTACCCGGTAGTGAGACAGATAGTAATAATTTGTCTCTGTTTACTACTTAGCTTAATTGCGTACCTAAGTAATGAAGGTACGTAAAATGGCTGTATCACTACGCCATACGAATTACTACGACGCTTTTAGGATATTACTATTAGACGCTATACAGGCTCTAATATTAATGGTCTATTATTAAAGAAATACGCCGTGACATAATTAAATAAATTAATTTCAACGTGGGTTGCATGCGACTTTTTGTGTATACAGTACGGCAAAATTTTTATAGCATATTTTAAAATTGACTCGTTCAAAAAACTGTAAGAGTTTAATGATTAAATTTTTCTCCTCCGTTTCGGTAACGATTTAAAATGACAGTGAATAACATGAGCAGTAATTAATCTTAATTGAAATAAGTAACACGGAATCCGGGTATATTCGTCATTAAATTTAATTAGGCATGCGTTTAAGAGCGTTAATTACGTCCCTACTGCTACGTGACTACGTCCCGACGACCCGGATGGCGCAATGGTTAACACGCTGGGTCGCCGTTCCGAGGGTCCTGGGTTGGATTCCCAGCGAGGCGAAAATTTGAATGATGAATTCACCGTCGCACATGGACATCATAAATGCGTTGTCGGCCAAGAGATATTTTTCCCATTCCATTTTCCCCGGGCCTCTATACGATCCCCCTTTTACGACCAACAAAAAACAATACTGAGTACCACTCAGGGACACCGTATATTTCCAGAAAATTAAATAGAAATACATTTAAATATTTGCTTTTTATATTATTTATCTTTCTTATTAGTGTACCTTTTAATTAAACAAACGCTAAATTTTGTCCCAAGCTTATTGGAATACATTAGTGGAAACGGAATTCAAATCGGTTAAGTTGTATTTAAGACTAGTAGTAGTAGTAGACAGTAGACAGAAACGTAAAGAAATTCTAAATGTTATTGTTACGGGAAATGACACTAATACCACAGCTAATACACTAATAGCAGTTTTTCTCTAATATTATACAAACACACACATCAATTAGTTACTGTTTTATTTATATTCGAACGATGCTTCCATGGTTAGAATAATTTTAACTAGGTATTCTATTCGTTGTATGTATTAGTTAACCATCTCCCAGGTCGGCCATTTTGTATCTGTTCGGATCAAGCCGGTTCAGTATCCGTTGCACCTGTCGTTTGAGGTTTTCTACTTGTTTATTTTGTTGCGATCGTGTGTGCTGGCTTCAAATGTTTTTATTCGTTCGTACATACGTATAAGATATAATAATGAGGAGAGCTATGAAAGCTGAGAATTCACCGGTGATTACCATTTTAGCCAACTACGCGACATAAAGGAGGCATTGTTATACACAAAACATAATCAATTATGTGTAACATGATTCTATGTAATAAAAGGAAGGTGAAGGTATTCTACAACACAGGGAATTCTAGTATGGGACCAACGATCACTAACTATGTAATTATGAATTTGTTTAAAACAATACATTTTGTTTAATATGTTTGTTAATTTACTTGTTACACCAAATACATGGACTGATTTCGATGATCCTTACTTCAATCGATTTGTCAATATGTCTTAATATGCGTGTTCCCGCTCCTTTTTGTCCGGTACTTATTGATATATAGAAAAATATACATAATTATATCAATGCCGGTAGCGCATCGGCGATAGGTTTGGTGTTACTGTATTCGATGAATTTATATTATAATGCTAAGTAGTACCGTTGCTACTACTTGGCATTATAATATAAATTTCGGATAGATGATCAAAAGTGTTTTTGATTTGAACTTCTTATAGGTACATAATTATTATCTCGGGAAAATTTTGTTAAATAGTACTTTATCAGGGGCAAAAAAGTTTAATAAATTTAATAAACGGTATTATTTCTCAAAATTATCTCCGAAATTAAATCTTATTTCAATTACATTTTGGGGCCGAAATGGACAGCTTCCGTGTAACCTGATATTAACGTAAGGGTCTGTGGAAGCATGCGCGGATTTGAAGGGGTAGCGGAAATTGGATTTTGATTTAATCTTTCATATGTATGTATGTATGTATGTATGTATGTATGTAAGTGGTCCGACAGGGCTCTGCAGTGTGAATATTTATGAATTCATTACAATCCAAAATTGCATCACTAGTTAAGTTATCTCAGTCACAATGAATTAGTGCTTAATTGTTTTATGCTAGGGAAGTTTATAGTTTTAAGCTTGATAGTTTTAAGTAGTTTTGGCAGCTTAATCAGTCAAAATATAACGTTTGTTCTTATCACATAATGCTTGAAGTCCCTATTGAAATCATCATTTCAATATGTTTTAATTTTTTTCCACGGGAATAAAAAGAAATTTCTACTTCCACCATAAGAAAAAAATGTGCTTAGTATTTTTTTTTTATATTTGAAGATATTTTTGTTTGTATTTTTGCTATCAATGAAAAACAATATGTAGGTATGTGTTGAATAAACATTATAAATCTTTAATACTAAATAACAACAGTAACTTATTACAATGCATTTATTTTCAACCCTGTTACTAGCATACTTAAAAACCAGTTTAAAAAGGAAAGAATTCACATAAATCTGCTAAAACCCGTTATAATTCGAGCGCAGCTTTAGATCATGTGAAATGAGTTGCGGAACTGGTTTCGGGAGTGTGGCGCCAGACGAGTAACGGTTATTGATATAGCGACATCCTTTCATTTCTTAAATAAATAACGTGTAATGTAGGGAAAATAAAGTCATTAAAAAACTCTAATAAATAAACACCTTGATTATCTAGATTCTCTAGATAAAAGTACTACAAATGGCTCTTGTTTTGTCTTTCGTATTAATAAAAGTGTTTGTTACGGTTTTAAAAGCAATGGATAATTTCGACTGTTGTACTTTATTATTATTTATATTGTACATATTTTCACCATGTATTCTAACTGATCAGTGTCTGTACATGGATTATATTTAAGAAAAACTATTATTGCGAGCATTTAAAATATTATTGGAAGCACTTTGGTATGTATCCCGATTGGAATGCGGTTTTCACTGATGTATTACATTTATTGTTTATTTTATTTCAATCGTTTTACAAATTTGAAATGAATTATGCCATTTAAAGAATCCCGTCTAACACTTTCAAATGCGGACTAAGATTGTCTTCCGAAGCAAAGGGAGGGCAGTTACAACTATATTATAATAATAGTTAATATTTACACATAGAGACTGACCGACAATAGCGGTTCTGAGTAAACATCACCGTGGGAATTCACCAGTGTATCAAACAAAACGATAATATTACACCAAGTTGCATTATGTGCAATCTTACTCGCTCTAACGGAAAGTGCCTTCGCGGAAAACATGAATAAGTATGGGCTTGTTAGACTTATGTTTGTTAGACCCATAAACTTAATATGTATGTGTATGACCTAAGTTGGACATTGATGGCGAAGTGATTAGAACGTTGGACACTCGATTAGGCGGGGCTAATTTAGAACCCTGCGCGCGTCTCTGTTTTAAAGTGAGCTTAGTTAAAGGAAAACGACTTAATGATACCAGGATACCTGAGAGCTGTCGATAATGTTCTACAGGAGTGGGAAGTCTGCCAATCCGCACTTGGCCGGCCTAGTGGCTTACAGCCTATACCCCTTGTATTGTGGGACCCCTAGTGGTCTAAGTTTTATTTTTTAATTATTTGTTTTTATAGCGGCCACAGTAACACGCTTTCTATGAATACTCCAAGTGTCTACCTTTTTCCGTTCAAGGGATAGAGCCCTGTGACAGATATACAGACAGCGCGAGACATATTAATAGTTTTCCGCTTGTCGCCCTTTAAGTACGGAACCCTAAAAATAGGGCTCAAGTGTTCAAGGAAGCATCCGCCATCATTATCAAAGAGCGTAATTAACACCTACGACATCTGCACTTCTCCGAGTAATTTCACGTCACCACAAGCGACTTAAAATAATTATTAATAACGAGCACTTTATTTTAGTTTTAATGAATAATTATATCATTAAAACTAAAATAAAGTTCTCGTAAATCCACAATGTTAGATTGATACGTTTCGATACATCGCCGCAGGGGGCGCCACTGTACTGGCAATCAATATGCAAATGGTATTCATCGAGTTGTTTGGACGTGGGGAATTTCCTGTTTAACTTTCGATGGACGGGTTAAAGATTGTTTTATTATTGTATTTGGGTAATTGGTCGAATTCGTCGTCAGTTGTAAGATATCAATCAAACCCTCCCATCAGCCAAAGCCAGCTGGTGGAAGGGTTCTGACCGAGCTGAACCTGTTCTGAGTCGACCGCCAAGCAACTCATCGTGTTCTGATTTGATTGTCAGATTTTCTTTCTTTATAGCGAAAGGATCCTATATTGTCAATGAGTATATTAATGATAAGGATGCTTGGAAATAGACATCCGCAACCAGTTCCGCTCATGTTAGTATGTAGCGAAACGTCGGTAAATGCAAAAAAATGACGTTCATAAGTGAATTTAAAAATACCTACATGAAAACAATGATTTGAGTTTCAGTTTTATCCTCTTTATTTTTTAGCTGGCAACGTATCAGTGATCCATTGATGTTGCTAATGTCCACAGACGGCGGTGTCCACTTACCATGAGGTGGCTCGTCCGCTTGGTCCATCCGCTTATTATTAACATAAACAGTGGATCACGATAATTTAATTAAATAATAATAAAAAATATTAATTGTACGATAATGATAAGCACTTGATATGTTAATTAGTGTAAGTGGTTAATGTACCGTTCTAATTAACAATAAACAATAAATAAATAAATAATAAATAAACGATCAGAAGTGTAACAAATATGTATCCCATAACAATGATCTTTATAATTAGCTAGTGGCTGCTCTCGCTCGCTTTGTACCTGTGCCTTAGGAAGTTAGGACTCACACACGAACTAATGTTTAGACGGAATTCTATAAATTGACATAATTTTTATTTGTCAACTGATTAATATAAAACAATCACTAAATACTTCCCCAAGCCTTGTAAGATTATTGAGAAGCTCATTAAAATCAGTTGAATTATTTTTTTAGAATAGCGGGATAAAATGCACTGACAAAAAGAAAATTATTCTAAAAATCATTCTTATTAGATCTATTGCGTTTGTGAAGTTTCACTAATATTTTTTTCTCAAATATCTTCAATGCATAAACATCGATCAGTAGCAATTTTATTTTGTGTATGAAAACAAAGATGTCAGAAAACATCTGTCCTAATAAAATGACTGAATCTCAACTTTCTCAACATTTCCCTTTTTCAAGATCACCAAATCCAACGAAACTACTACAAATAAAATACAATACAATACCCTCAAAGCTTTGACGATACTCGATAATATGATAACAAGAGTGAGTGACTTTCATTCCCCTGTCGCTAAAAGGCGACGGATGTCAGAATTGACCCTCGATAATGAAATATCCTAACCCCTTTGTACCAATATATCGTCACCTTGCACAATTTGGCAAAATAAACCCTTTTTTTGATAGAAAATAAGTGTGGCACCCGGCTGGAATAAAATCCTGTATATTATGATAGTAAAGAATATAACTTGGAACCATGTATTGGGTTTGATTCCCGAAATAGAAATTTATGTGACTGCTAAACTTAAGGTGTCAAATTTTGGTAATTTGAATATCCTATTTGTGGACGTCTCATTTATGCTAACCACTAAACAGGGAGTCATAGGGTGGTTTAGGTTCAAGAGTACGTAATTACTAATTTTCAAGGTTACTATACGCCGTATGTAGGTATTTATAAGTACCTACATTTCACGCATAATAGTACCACTACACACTACAACTCATAACTTCACTTTCTAACGCTACGTAAACTTTTAAGTTAATTAGTTGGGGAGAACACTAGGGGAAATCACTTTATTACTTTCATAAAAAATCATTAAATTCATCAAAATTACATTAAAAATATACGCATTTGAACCCTGACCTCTGAGCGAAAGTGCAAAATTTAGTCTAGTACTGCTCTGATTTATTAGCCAGTTTCAAAAATGTTGTACCATCCAATAAATAACATCAAACCTTATAAATCTACCGCCTACGCAGAATCCACAAACGTTATATAGGTCCAACTTAATTATGCTCTTTCTGGAGAGTAATAAATTGTTTTGTAATACGTGCTTTAATTAATCGAATGTATATCGTTATCAACAGCCTGATCAATATCGCTTCAAAATATATCACAGCCACGTTCATTGCATTAAAGGTTAATAAGAAAATGTGAATTTTATTTTCTCTGAATTGTAAACAAAAAAAGCAGTAAGAAAAGTGAGCTTTACTGTTTTCGGAAATAAACTCTGTTTAAGTTTTCGCATTAGCTTCAAAACAGGACGAGTTTGTGAAACAAAAAATTGTGCTTTAACCTTTGGATAGCATTTAACCTGTAAGTTTCAACAACACATTGTATTTTGCACTATATTTCAGGAATAATAAATCTCAAATTCCAGCAACAAACTCGTGCAGTCTTGAGCGTTTGCTTTAAATTACTTTGAGCTCTCACAGCTGGAAATAGATCTTAAAATAATATCGTTATCACATCAGTTGCTGGTAGGGTTGTCACTTGTTTGGATTTAAACCGAGCTTGCTATTTTAGTCCCGTGGTCTATGTTCAATATGACAAAAATAGACTATGAACCACTCATGGCTTGGAATATTTATTGAAAGTCCGTTTTCATCTCTAAATAGTGAATGAAAATTTAAATATACAAGTATAAACAATGGCTAAATTATGCATTTATTTCAACATGATAGCCACAATTCATTTAATTGTAAAAAAAACGATTTTCTATAAACTAGCTTTGAATAAATCAACATTTTAAATTCAACTTACACAAAAGACTGTTTTTTTAATTACCAGTTTTGCCTCGTTGTTTAACTGGCTAAGATTTTTTATCAACGAAACTTATGAATTTCGTGGTAACCCTGGCTAGATATGCTGAATTATACAGCAGATACCCGTTACATCCGTTCCCAGAAGGATGGGGTGTAAAAACTGGAGAGCAAGCTGTCACACGGACGTGGCGTTTGACAAGCGTTCAACCGTCGATTGAATTTCGTGGTAAATTTTGTTTTTTTCTTACCTGTATTGTTTGGTTAGGGTCGTCAATTGATTGTAGGACTGTAGGATGATGTACCGTGTTTATTTAAGAATTTACTGTGAATAAGTAAGGAAACAAACCGGAAATAAACTTTTTACCAATTTATACTTATAATATTATTGATCCAGCACCTGATGATAGATGTAAAATCATAGTAATCATGAGAAAAATGAAAGAAGTTGTCATTTATTACGAGAAGTTGTTGAACTGAAAAAATCTTATTAACGTAAATATAGTTTAAACCCGGGTTTACCGTTAAAAATACTAAAGGAGTTTGTAATTGATCTTATTAACTAAGCTGATGAAAAAAAGTGATTCTGATGCCATTTTAGCCCATGGTCCCATACTTCAATGATCATTGTCCTTTGTTTAGTGTAAATAAAAATGCACGAATACAAAAAAGTTTTTAATTTAAGTTTAAAATTTTATTGTTTTCTAAGACACTTTTAAAATTAGATAAAATATGGCATACCTGTACGAGTAAATACAAAGGGCACTAATTATGGGCATGTTGCAATGCCTCTTAGGTTTTTAATTTATGTTTAGTATAATTATTTATTTATTTATTTATTTATTTATTTTACTATATACATCTATCATTACAGGTTTCCACCCAATGCGACAGAGTATTCTTAAACTAGGTAACATTTAAAAAGAAAAATACATAAAACATATAACTTAATATTAAAACACTATGCGACAAAGTATCTTTATATATAGACTCTAAAAAAACATAAAAAAAAACATATAACCTAAAATACATTATAAAATATGCTGAACACTATGAACTATTTTTATAGGAAATTAAATGTATTACTACCTTTGCGAACTCACTCAATTCGCCGGAAAACACATCTAGCCTGTCGTGGGCTTCATTGAGCGTCCGTATCGCTCGAATGAGAGGCGCCTTGGCGAGCAGCTTGGTCCTGGCCGCCGGTACTGCCAGCAGCGGCGGACGTTGCCTTCGCCACACGTATTTATCCGGCACACATATGTGAATACTTTGCAGGACTCCCGGATTATGAGCAACGCCGCGAAGTAATTTCACCAAGTATGCCACTAGTGCAAAATCCCTACGAACCCTCAGTTCTTGGTATCCCACCATTCCTAGCACAAATAGTGTAGGATACGTCAAGGGGTAAAACGGATAAACACCATATAATTTCAGGTACAGGTGCCTTGTGAATTTATTTTGTACCCGCTCCAGCATTACCACATATTTCGCTTCATAAGGGGCCCATACGACTGCACTGTGTTCCAGGTGACTCCTGACCAGTGCGTCGTACAAGGCCCTAACAGCGGCAATATTAGTAAAGCCTTGCGACTGTCGCAAAATAAATCCCAAGTTCCTGTACGCTTTCCTACAGATAGTCTCTATGTGATTCCGAAATTTCAGTTCAGGTGTCATACTGACTCCCAGATCACGTACCTGTGAGACTCTTTGTATTGGCAGCGCTTCCATGTTATACTCGTGATGAATAGCAGTTCGTGAGCGTGTGAAAGTCATCATAGAGCATTTGGTGACATTAAAGTAAAGTTTGTTTTGACGACTCCACTCTACTACACTATTTTTATTGCCAACTTAATAGTTGCTCAAACTATCAACTCGTGTGTCACATCACGTGTAGACTTACAAAACAATGTTGGTTTCGTCATAATAAGATAATTATTACCGTTTCGTGAACAGAAATTGTTGAATTCATATAATTGTGTTCAATTGAAGCTGACTGTGGCTTACTGAAGAGGCAATAACATCAACTTTGATCTCTATTTCTATGATCATAAGGTTCATTGCCACCTTTATATGGATTAATATAATTGGAGCTTTCTTTGTAATCACAAAAGACATCCCATAATTAATGGAACGATAATTGCGTAAAAGGCTTTGTTTGGAACGATTATATTGTTAGCTTCGTTGAGGAATAGTTAATCTGATTCTGAATTTCAAAGGATAATAAATTATAGCTTTACAAAGTTGTTTGTATTACATTTTTAGTATATATTTAACCGAGAGTATATTTTTTTATTAAAAGGAATTTAAATTATTTCGTTGCTTCAAATGTTTTATTTAGCACGTGAACAAAAACGACCCTAAAAACAACAATTTTTCACAAAAACCTTTTATCTCGACCTAATACTGATTCCAACGGGTTGTCAAACGCAGATTAACAGGGGACTGACAGGGATGAAGCGAGCAAATGTGTCGATTAGATTAACGGCCGATGACAGACTGTTGATCCAGATCACCGCTTGAATGTAGATAATGTATATGATGTTATCGACACGAATTGTGATGAACAGGTCGTTAACAAAAAGACACGCACGTGATGGTAAATTCTGATTTAAACCCGCTAAAGCAATTTAAACTAGAATTCCACGTATCGAAGATGACGTGGGCGTAGGCACAGAAATTAGACACCACGGAAAAATAAAACACGTAGAGCTTATTTAGCTGAAATCATATTGAAAATGAAATTCACTCAGGGCTCTTCATGTTAAGGATATTATACAGATAAGAACAGTGTCACTTCGTTTGACTCTCTGATTCCATTCCACGACCAGCCACGGTACTTAGTACAATTTCTAACGTGTAATAATTGTTTTAATAGCAATTGTGTACCGGTCAGAAAGGTGTGGAGCCGGTTACACTTTTTAGAAGCGACCATCTCAGTCCGCCAAGGTAGTGACACATCTGTGACCAAATTAGATCAAGCCTAACAATTTATTACTAACTGTACTATTACTAACCACAACTAACAGGACTAACTTCTACTAACAGTCCCTGTCCCAGTCCTTATAATTATTAACAAACTAACCAACTAATGTTCAAACGCCGTCTTCTAACTGGACTTACGACGGACGACCCGGATGGCGCAATGGTTACTACGCCGGATCGCCGTTCCGAGGGTCCTGGGTTCGATTCCCAGCGAGACGGAAATTTGAATGATGAATTTAAGTTTCCGTTCTTGGTCTGGGTGTGTGTTCTTGTCTTGTGTGTTGTACATGGCACCCACGACACAGGGAATCCTAGGGTGGGGCTGTGAGTGTGTAGCGTTATTTATTTAGTGTGTAGCGTTATTTAATACCTATCTTAGCCCCCTATCCTAGTTAGTAATGCAGCAGCATGCTCGTTTAAATTTAAATTATATCGATTAAAAAAGTCAAGATGGTCGTACTTATCACACACCGATTTTTATCATCTTGGATAGATGCTAATGTAAAAGTCATCACCAATATTGTCAAGTCCGACCCGAAGTATAATAGACAATGCATGTCTTCAATTTTAATAAAAATCTGATATCAAGAGAATAATAGAGTTAATAATAATATGACATAATTATATAAACAATAGTCAATAGATACGCAGATAGTCAACTGATTGTCAAAGATAGATTAACCGTTTGTTCTCTATTGATTCTCTATTAAAGACTGATAGGTATGACGCAAGCGATATATCAGTTAATATGGAACGACCACGACAATTGATGTTGCTTTGGTATTCTCTACTCAAGGGTAATTACAATGATTTGTAAATAGCAAATAAGTTTCCTTTCAACCTATTAAAGGTCTATTACAGGGCGTGGTGCTCTCTTTATTACTGTGGAGGCCTAGTTTAATCTACCAAAATGATGAAGTGCAAATTGGTGGAATCTTTTATTACAACACAAAATTATGATCAAATTCTAATAACTTTCATAACGAATACAGTTTTATTAAAGTTAACCACCTAAAGGTATTTTATTATGCATATCTATTGTATTTTTATTTACATAGATATCATCTACACTCAGGCCCATATGAGAATATAAACAATTTATCGGTTTAAGCATTGACATATATCTATGGGTTTAAGGAACAATTTTGATCTTCGAATAAAGTTAAGTTCAAATTAAATGACCGAATAGGGTGTCACTGGTATGGCCAGATTTGGTTCCAAATTACTCGAGTCAGTATTTGATAAGCAGATGACCACCAATTAATTGGTGAAAGCAATTAAAACAGTTGATGAAGTTATCTTTGATGACGATCTTACTGAAGAGTTTGTAAATGAACTTGTTCTACATCGTACGAGTAAAACGTAATAATAAAATTTGATGAAACGAATTTTAAAGTTTGAAAGGTTAATGTAACACTTTCAATAAGGTTACGGAGTAAGATAAAATACATTAATCCATGGCTGACAAATTACAATTTTGAATGTTGTGTATATTATACAAAATGATTTACTTTTCTTATCTATTCTTGTAACGGTTTATTTCTTGAAGCTCTTCTTGTAACGATTTATTTCTAGTTTTAATATTTTTGTTATACCTTTTACCAATTATTTTCTGATATATTTATTTAATGAATGTATATCTATGTTTTATTATATGATGCGGATTAACTTGAACCTGGACCTATTTATTATGTATAATATTATGGTTTAATATCTGAGATACTTGATATCCCTTGATTAAGAAAAGACCTGCGGGATAGACATTTTGTACGGACGATTTATTATCAGATTTGTAGATAAAGTATTAGGTCGGTTTTGTACTTAGAAATCTGACACCAAAAAGAATAAATTGGAGGTAAGCTATTGTAAGCCGGGTAATAATAATGAGTAATATTGTAACGGCGGCAGAGGTACAATTTGTAAACGAGGATTATTCTCGAAGCGAAGAAAAAGTGTAATATGTACTATTATGTGGTACAATCTTTGGAACCTGTGTTGTTATTATACTTATTGTTTCGTAAACTTGACTTATTGATCGTATTTCCACAATATTGTTCTCCAAGTTTCGATGAGAAGATAATTTTTAGTTTGTAAATCGTTTGAAATAAAACAGACTCATTTTTTTTTATATTAAGCATCTGAAAACCGCATTGAAATTGGATCGAAATATTTTGTCAAAACACGTAATTTTTTTAATCTACCACCGATTAGTAGTGCTTCATCATCCATGAGTAGAAACTGCGTAAAAGGCTCCACAGCGAATAAGTCGTCTAATAGTTAATCGTCCATCCACTAGAGGTCGTGATTATTTTTTTAAACGTTGGTGCTTTCCACGGTTAATTCGAAGGTAGGTAATAAAATTGAGAGTATAAACACGTGAGAGCAATTTATAATACAGGAACTGTTTATCTAAGATTAAATCATGTCAGATTACTGAAGTTACATTCACAGCGTTGATTTTTATTACTGTCTTCGTATAATTAGATATAAATTCATTACGTTATTAATTTGGTGTTTAATCTGTTTATGGTTTAATTGAAGTCTGGTTCTCACCTTTTAACTTTTGCGTTAATACCGTAAGATGGAAGCTAGCTAAATGAGGCCTTCAGCTTTCGACGGAACTATTACAGTATCTATTATTAAATAATTTCGTTTGTTGGTTTTAAAGAAAGTAGTTTTTATGTAGGTAGATAGTAACAATCCATTAGACAAGCCACCTGTAAAGACTTATTATCACATAGTGGTTACCATTTCCCATAGACATCAGTGACACCGAGAATGAATGAATGAATGAATGATTAAATGAATAAATGAATGAATGAATGAATTAATTAATTAATTAATTAATGTATTAATGATATTTATTGTCATAAACGTGGTTACATGCTTTGGATGTTATGTCAATTACATAAAGGCCTCACATTTTGCCATTTGTTACTAATGGCATGCAAAGCTAATGGCTGGGCATAGCTTTCATTACTATTAGCTTAATGTCTATTTTTGAATAATCGAAATTACTGTGGTTGGAAATGGGCCAATTAAACAATAATTCATATACTTATTTTGTAATACTTAGGCACTGTTCGACATGTATCAAAGTAATTTATCTTGGATATAAGGTCATTACTACACTATCTTATAATTTTAGACGGAGATAAAACGTTAAATCGATCATTATTAATGATCACAAGTAGCGTGCGAAGGATCTAGAAGAAACCGGTTAACATATACTGACGTACTGGTATTTTGGTTAATTATAAACCAGAATCAATTAGTGTGATCTCATTTGACTCTAATCTTTTCACAACATCATCGCAACTCATTACTGTCCCATTGCCTAGATCTTAAGTGTACATGTACATGTACAGGTTGTTGTTTTTGGCGTTTTTCTTAACTTGGAATATAAATGTTTTTAGGCTCCGAATCCAGACTTACTGCGGATGATCGTCAAGGCTATCGCTATCACTATCGCTTGTAAAGCTGTAAATACGTCTTACCAATTTAGAATCAACAAAATTAAATGCACTATATTGTGTAAGCCTACCGACTGGTAGAATGCAGTCTGTTTCCGTGCGGGGAGTAGGATGTCAGTATTTAAATATAGAAATCGTTGAACCACACAGATTAAGCATTTCTTTCAACCGTACTCTTATTTCTTCTATGTAAGGTTCATTTCCGAAGTTGTTCCAAGGCTAGTTTTAAAAATATTATTGCTGGAGTTATGTTTTAAAATGGTAATGTAAAAAAGCATGCAGTGTATCAATCGAATTGAAATCACTGTTCCTAAATAGGATACTCTTAGGATGCTTTAGGGCAATTGTAACTATATTGTATATACCGGCGATTAACTAAAAGTTAACTTTGGTGGTTTATACCTACACCTACATACTGCGAAAAGAGTAACTCTATAAAGTAAATAAAAAACATTTTTAGAGAAGAGATAATGATCAAATTAAAAAAAAAAGGTATTGTTACCTAGTTTTACGTCGGGGTAATAGGATTATTCATATCCCTTCAATACAATTCCTTATGGGGTGGTTGCCATGGACAGCACACACAGACCGCAAACAGATATTTAAACTCGTCATTCGACTTTATTTATACCAGTTTAAACCGCCATCATACTGTCGTTTAGCAAACATACGCGTTTTTCTGACGCTTGACCAAGCACACAGGCAGACAGGAAATGAATTCCAAAGAGTTAACTAAGAGCTTGAAGCCAACGCCGCGCGCTTATATCGTGGGGCGTGTTCGCAATGTCTTTTTTTAACTGCAAGTTAACCATATTGTTGCCGCTCGCCGCTTGTGGTGGCGCTGGGCCATGAGTCAGCAGACAGCTTACGAGGGGGTAAGTTAAAAATACCCACAATGGTTCGAAATGCATTGCCCGATCAGTGGCGCGCGACGGGTTGCTTCGGATCATCGTGAAATTCAGTGACACGTTTGACGGTTGTTTCAGTCTCAAACTTGATACATAAGTTAAGTTTTAACAGTGTGAAACGTGTAACAAAATTAAATCGGTGAGTCACTTTTTATGTATGAATTTAGGTATAGAAAAAAGTCTTATTTGTAACTCACCAAGAACACTTACCTAAGCAATATTGTTGACTACAAAATATTAAGTTTTTTGGCTACATATATCACATAGTCATCAAACACCCTATTTTTTATTGTGGAGTCAGCACCTTGAAGCCCGTTTAAACTCTATCCAAAATCTCAGGGTAAGTTAGTAGGCAATTGACAACTAACATTACACCTTTTGTAACTTTTTGACAGTTGCAAGGCAACTTGCTGAGGATTATGGATAGATGGAATATTGGGAACAACCGTAAAACGTTTAAATTTAATTGAATTTAAAATGTATAGTAAATAAAATGTATATATGTATGTAATAATACTCGCTTTGACTATAGTCCATTAAATTCAGATTCAAAATCTAAATAATTTAAAATGTATTAATGTTTGTAACAATACACTTATGAACGCCATTTTTTTGCTTCCATCACCGTTCCGCAAAGATGCATTATTATTATTGTGTAATCAAGGAAAAAAACTAGAACTAGGTAGATACTTTATACTAGGAAACTACTACTAATACTAATATACTGATACTACAAGTCGAACTATTGATATAAAGTGCAAAATTCCTACTCATGAAATTTCATTGACTAAACATACAATCAGAGTTCCTTAATTAACACAGACAGAATAAATAATTACACACAATACCATACTGACAATTCGTATGAATAACATAAAAGGCAGCTCGTATTAAAAACATTAAAAACGACGTGACTTTTATCTCATCTTCCATCTAAAATGAAGTGATACTTATGAAAGCATGTTCAGCTTATGAACCTACGTGGTTCGACACTTAACACGTACTTTTACGTTTAAATCTGGCTCCACCTAAAATAGATTTTAATATAATAACATGTGGAAAAGCAGTGATATCCAAGTGGTTTGAACTGTGGACGGCACAAGGGTTGAGTTCGAATCCTACACGACTTTAATATTTTTCAAAACATTAACGCGCATTATAAATTTTTCATGATTTATTTTGTGGAAGAAGCCTATTCTTTGATAAAAACTGTTATTAGGGGTATTTATTAACTCAATACATACAATGATTTTAAGAATTTTTGTTTATTTTTCTGTGCGGTCACAAGTAAGAAAGATTCAGTTAAAATAATCGCATCTAAACGTTTTTTCAAGTGTGAGTATTAAAGCATTAGGTTACTTAAATTAAAAGCGGGGAGGTTTACTAGTTTACAATAAGTCGCCCGAAATAAAATAACTATAATATTTTATTTTACAATACACTCATAACATCATATTCAGCCAATTTCGAGTCTATTAAACAGTCATCATATCAAACCATGCCAAGTTTTGAGCTAATCTTGAAACACATCTTACGCCCGATGCCATTCGAGTTAAATTCATGTTACCATAGATTTGATTATAACCCACAAACATACGTGTCCCATATCTGGAACACAACACGCGAGCACACAGTTGGGTAAAGATGTGGTATTACCACCAGATGGTAACTATTAATGCTTCAACTTCGTACGATATTTTTTGATTGTAAATTCGTAGATACTATAAATAAATTAGAGCTTTGTAATTTGCAAGTACTTATTTTGTAGATAACAAATTACGTTTCAAGGACTTTTCTGTAATAGCTTTAAATCTATCTCCAGAAATACTCGTAAGGGGCATTGAGAAGAAAGTTGAAATCTCGTTAATTTAAGTTGCCTGATTTTTAATTACTTCAGACTTTAGTTATACTCCTAATTGGTTTTTATAAACTCTCTGGTATAATCAAACTACGCCATTGCTTAATACAAACCTACCATGAGAGTTCCCAGTAAAATAAACGATAAAAAACTCCCGGGAAGATTTGTCAGAGTAAGCACATAATTACTTTGATATTAAAACAATTAATAATAAAATGAATAGCTCATAGCTCCAAACTAGGATTCCCTGTGTCGCTTGTGTGAAATGGACAACACACAAAGACAAGAACACAAACCCAGACCGAGAACGGAAATATTTAAAGTCATCATTTTAATTTCCACCTTGCCTTCGAATCGAAATCCTTCGAACAAATCGGCCAAGGCAACCATTATGATTTGAGCCGTCAAACTATACTTTGTTGTATCGTTTGTAGCGCGTCCGCTCGCAGTCGAACAACATAAGCATATGTCCAAGCTCGCATGCGAGTGGTCACGAAAATGTTGGTCTTTGTGAATTAAGGCCTCATGTTACCAGTATTTATTTGCTGTACGTGTTATAAATTAGAAGGAAAACAACTTTGATGTGGCTGGGTTAACCCTGGGTCTTGGCTTAATTTAATAGACCTAGCTATTAAATGTGGCGATAAGTGGTCATAGCAACCCACCTTTCTTCAAATTGTCATAAAATTATTACGAGATTAAAAATCTTTGATTTCAATTAAAAATTAGGTTTTTTTTAATGTAAATTCCGATAAACGAGCAGACAAACATGTGATGGTAGGTTTTTTAAATTTTAGTTCTAAGAATTGAATTGAAGAATTTAAGTTCTAAGAATTTAGTTTCAGTTGTTGAGTTAATGATCGAAGACAGAAAAATAATATTCACGAACTTTAAACGCACGATGATAACGAAATGATAACTAAATAAATTGTTTAAATAAATTCCAGTGAGAATCCTAATAATTTGTCTGAAAACACAAATAACCTTTCAAAGGACCCGTGCCGAGAAATGAGAAAATTTAAAATGCTCATGACTCAATTTAGCAAAATCCTAAACCTTGCCGAATGCACCCTGACTTGCTGCGAGGCTATTATCAACAAACTGTTTACCTAATCTCCATAATCCTATTAGCCGTAGACTAAGCTGAGATCAGCTTAACGAGAATAGCCATCTTAACATAATTATTACCATAGAACAGATGTTTCACAGAATTAACTATTTCTATTACGAAAATCATTATGCTCGACATATATTGGGTTATTACAAGCTTTTATTTAATTTTCAATGTTTGTATGTATGTTCGGGTTAAGTCTTGCAAGCTGAATTAGAAATACTTCCTCTTACTTACTTATATGGACTTAAAAGTTTGCATATTGCTTTAGTTCCGATGACAATGCAATTTTATGACAAATATGACCGGTTACTACGCTCATTAGCAACAAGGGAACTCCTCAACGTTTAACAGCACATTGACTAAATTTATTGCTTTGCATTTATAACTTCAGCATTATAAAAGCGTGTTTATAGTTTTTCAAACTATTCATTTTCAAAATATTTATGGTTTACAAATGGTATTGTCCCATGTAAGAGAAAAGGACTGTATTTTTTATAAGATGTATGATAATTCTTGTCAACAATTAGTTTCAATCAAGCATCGTAGGTTACTGGAGTACATGTCAGTTTTATCTCGGTTCATTTGCCGGTCGAGTAATATTTCTATCATGTCAACTTTTTTTCAAATTGCATGTAATTATTATAAGTTGAATTCTTACATTGCAATATAAAACAAATATTAAGGCAAAGAGGTGGTAAAGCCCGCTTAAAATAAATGTCTTGTAATATAGATATCGTAAGTATGTGAAACGATTGGATCGGATTAGTTTAGACGATATGAACGTGTAAGATTTATTTTGTGATTCTATTTTCTTTCCCTTTTTATGGTACGATCGTTTATGCTTCACCCACCAATTTCTGTACTGGCTTCAACTCATTGATGGCAAAATACTGAGCACGGATCTCTCCTAATCTGAGGAGGCTTAGAGAATAATCCACCACGCTACTCCAATGCGGATGGGAAGAGATAAGTTTTGTAATGTGTATATATGGCAATACATTGACTGAATTAAAACGTGTTAACGACCAAACTGGACCAAATGTTTGCGTCAATATTTTTACCAATAGCCGATAAACTTGCAGACGGTAAGTGGTCATTACCATCTACAGACAGCTGTTGGCGGCCAAAACTGAAGCTACTCACTATTTTCTTGCTCTTCGATCTGCGCTGTCATTTCTAGTACCTAATTAGTCTCTGTTCAGAACGTGTATTATATTATTTAGCTTATAATTGACTTACTGTCGTCTTGCTTATACTAGATGTGATAGCAGATGAACTATTATTCGAATTATTGGATATATGTTATGTATATTTGATTCGTCTAATTTATGGCCTTACGAGTGACTCCTAGATTAGCGAGAGTGGATAATATCGTCTAACAACATTGCTTCTAATCGTAACGGATTTAAATCTGTACTTTTATATTATAAGTTCGTTGATCCTAAGTGGTTGACTGAGTTAAGCAACAATGGAAACGATCGGCAGTTAGATGGGTGACCGCTAGTGGATTTTTTTTTAAGTTTTCATGCTTTGGAGGACACTTAAAGCCTTCGGTCCCAGAATTAATCATCAGGTAACCGACGGTAACATCAGGTAACAATTTTCGAGGCCACAAAAATGGATAAATAATTGCGACACTTCCCTTTCCCACATGAGGTCCTTCAAGAAGCGGGTCCATCGCTTCCTTCTTAGCCGGCAACGCGTTGGTGACGCCCCTGGTGTTGCCATGTCCATGGGTGACGATGATCACTTATCTTCAGGTGGCCCGTCTGTTTGTTTGCCTGGTTAGGCCATACAAAAGACAAAAAAACTTTAGGAGAGACCCGTACCCTCTAGTTAGTAGACCAACAATTGGTTGAAATCTATGATTAATTAGCATTCATTACCATCTACAAACTAAATAAGCTCAGTGCTAAACTCAAATTAACAGAAGCCATAAAATCTAAGGATATACATATTAATTAAACAAATACCACATAACGAGGTATTAATGTTTCTTAATGTGACGTAAATTCGAATGAGATTGTTATGAAGTCATAACAAAAATAATACAAGAGTATAAACTTCGGATTATTCTCATAATCCAGCTTAGCCCGTTCATAAGAGATTATGACATGGAAAAAATTTACAGAAATATTTTTGTAATGTATGAGTATAAACATATATTTGAAGTATTATGAGATTGTAAAGACTATTACGATTTAACATAAATATTTCTTAGTAATATCTAACTGATACGAGCAGATGAATTCAATAATAAATCCACTTATTTTTAGCTCTCAGAAAAACATTTAAAAATTTAAATATTTATTCTTAAAGAGTTGTAGTTGTATGTAAACAACCCTTAACCACGTATGAATACCGTCTCTACTAAACTGAGTGATATTATTGATACGACGTCCTGTGACATCCAGCTGACAGTAACTGGCGCCATCCCTTGTTCACATAAAAAAGTTCCAAAGTTACAATGGTAGTCATCCATCCATCCATCCATCAATGCAATTATCACCTACTTCCTGAACTCCATTTAAATCGTCTAACTTAACTTTTTTTTGTTTCAGATCTTCAATACGTCATCACAGCCGCTCGCATCCCGATAAATCAAAGAAAAACAATTTATTATCCGTTTAAAACCGTTAAAAATAGATTCGAACATGGCGTTTAGATCGCACGCACGTTCGAAAATAGAACACGGGGCACGGTTAACAAATAAGGGAAGTTAGGTTTCCGGTAAAATGTGAATGACCGAAATAGATACCGGAAATACCAATGGGTGTAAGGAACTAGTTCAAAATGTTGAGTTACAGATGTAGATTAAAAATAAGTAGTAGAAGTGTAAGACCGTTGTTCCTACTGCTGCGGACTTGGCAGTGTGTGGTGGTGTTGTGTTGTGTTTTCGGTGTGAGTGGGGGTTATACTGAGCAGAAGTTCGCGATGGAGCCTCAAGACCAGGTAATGATTTATTTATAACTTCTAACCAGTAACTGTCCTTTGGACAGCTTCGGTAGCTTCGGACGAACTATGTATTTGAACCCATACTTAATTTTATTAAGCCATTTCTAAGATGAGCTGAGACCGACTCATGGACAAACCGACACACAAAAATGAAAAAAAAATACATTGATCCATGCCGACTCGAAACAACTTGCAATATTCTCAGTGCATTGAACTGAACAACGAATGGAGAATACAGCCAAGTCATCGGTTTGGGTTAGTAAGGCCACGGTATATGATACAATTACCATGGTAAGGCTCTACGCTACGCAGTTCTATCGGACGGTACTTGCAAATATCCATTGCCATCTGCAATTATACTGGCTGACTGCCACTATCTTCTTTCTTTAATCAACTGTGTACTGGAGTTGGAACCAGTTAACTAGAGGATTCAAAGGTGTGTCTAAAAGGCTGGTAAAGATCGACATCGCTTGGTTAGATGAATAGATTGGTTACCTAACAGATTGTTTCTACCTACGCTTTTCCTTAAATATCTTCCACCTAGAAACGTTAATAAGTAATAATTTTATTATATGAGAAGATAATGAAGATTTAAGTCCTAATTTAGGCATCCAATCTCATAATGTCATCCCTAAGAACCCAGGATCAGACAGCTCGGTCATAACTTCTTATAAGAGAAATATTTAATCCGAAGCTGAAATAGCAATCTGCTCGTGGCCTGACGGCTTTTGTATCTTCTTATTGTATTCCTTAAGAATTGAGATCATTCAAGATAAACATTTCAGTTTTAACAGAAATGTTCTTAGTTTCCTCTTCTTCATAAGTTTATCGGAATAGTTAATATTTTTTTGTTTTTTTTTTAAGATCCAAAGCTTATATATTTTTATAATAATTATTATTTAACAGACCGCAGTAGTGGGATCGAGGGTGACGCTACCTTGTCGAGTGGAGAATAAAGCTGGGCAACTGCAGTGGACGAAAGATGACTTCGGCCTCGGCCTTCATAGAGACCTGAGTGGCTACGACCGGTACAAGATGATTGGAAGTGATGAAGAAGGTATGTTTTTAAAACAAACATAAAATTATTTAATAATTTAGTTTTTTACACTTTCGAGTAACATTCATGCACAACAGCGGATTATAGATAAGGTAAAAGATAAAATGCATGCAGAATTTAATTGCAATTACAAAAATCAGATCACGCAATAAAACTTTATAATATAATTATGAGCAGTATAGCGCTTTGGTTGAACGTTGAACTCCCGAACCTGGGGGCTCGTGTTCAAACCCCGCACGCTCCTCTAGTTTTCAAAAGTTACGCGCGTATTAGAATAAGGCATACGTAAGAACTTCGATGTAAATAAGTGTAATCGATAACAAACACTGCGCTAGGATGTCGCGTGTGGCATGAACACAAACGTTACAAAATTAATTAATTTAAAATTACCACATTTATCTGTTTTCAATACTTAACCTACCTACCCAACCTACCGAAGCATCACTACTAGCTTCAATACGTTAAAACAACCCAAAACTCGTTAGTTAAATGCGAATTTTCCACTTTGAAACTTTAGTTAAGTTTCTAATCAACAACATTTTCATGTGCAAATATTAAGAAGCACATTAATTCTTGCCAGGAAAGGAGGGCTAATATTTCATAACTGTAGTTGTACTTGCATATACATAAAATAGCAAAGGCTTTACATTAAGTTTTGAAGATTTCTCATATTCAATGTTATAGTGAACGACCAGTATGCAAACAGTTATGATATTAAATTGTACTTTGCAGCGTCAACTGATATAACTTTGCAAAACTCAAACTCTGCTTGACTAGAAGTTTCGATGAGAGTTACAGTTATTTCAAATAACACAGTATCATAATATAATCTGGGTACCGTCCTTTGCGAACTTGGCGTTACTGATATGAAATTTAGTTTCATTTAGTGAGCTTGATTATTAATTACTTTAGTAAGGTATGATACATTAATCGTGTTTTTTTGTTTTGTAATTAAATTAGATAGTTACAGGGCTTTAATCGTATCATTTCATCTGGTTATCACTGCTACTGTTTTAAAATGGTGTACGGATTTGAATAAATATACATTATATTGCTTCAGTGTTTTCTGTATCTGGGAGTAATTCATAACTTTCACCACCTCTTACGACACCCTGGTCTGCAGCCATGGAATCAGGGTCAGCATCTTAGGGCGCCCTGATCCTGAGCCAATCATTTGCGGTTGGTTATTTGCTTTGCGGTGCGGATTGTAATTGTAGTTAAGCATAAATTTCTGTAACACAAACTTAATCACATTTATTCTTTACAGGTGACTACTCCCTGGACATCAGAGACGTGACATTAGATGATGACGCCAAGTATCAGTGCCAAGTTAGCTCTGGTTCAAGAGGTATGTTTTACGTTGCAATATTCTGAAATAATGTGATGCAAGCAGTGATAGCCGAGTGGTAGAACATTGGACTCCCGAACCGGGGGTCCCGGGTTCAAAGTCCGCACACACCTCTAATTTTCAAAAAATCATTTGCGTATTAGAATTTAATTATCACTTGATTCGGTAGAGGAAAACATCGTGAAGAAACCTCCACACCCGAGAGTTCTCCAAAATGTTCTTGAGGGTGCGTGAAGTCCGCCAATCCGCACTTGGCCAGCGTGATGGACTATGGCCTGTACTCCTCTGTGAGAAAAGACATGTTTATTTGTATTTGCCCATTACCCATTGCTAGTCAACGATTGTCGGTAACATTCTCTTTCAAATTTGGTGCAAGTACAGCTCGCTGGTTATTAGAGCGCTGATTTTATTATTGATTAAAAAAAAGTAAAGATAATTTTAGGCAAAAATAATATCGATTATAACTCACTCAAACAGGGAAATATTTCTGTAAGGTTGTTAGGAACCTTTATAAATCTAACCTTAATAAATGTATAGAACATCACCGACCCTTTAATTAAAAAACAAAATGTCTACGAACTGCGAGGATGCGACATAAAAATATTACATGAAACAAAAAAGTACAAATCAAAGAGGATTTAAAATTCAAAATGGACCTACATACATTTTTTCTCATCATTAAAATATTCTACTAAAAAGACAACCTCTGTGTTCTTTGATTTTGGAGTTTTCTATTAACATACTTAACTGTTACTTTCTCTGTAGTTTCAATACATACAGGGCTCAATTTATCAGCAAACGTATCGCTTTATCAGATAACATGATACGTTCGGTCATAAATTTTCCTTTGAACTGCTAAGAATCCCGCCCAACACTAGTAGCAGCTAACTGGCGTTTTTGTTCTTGAAACTGGATTACAAAATCAAATTGCGTCTTTTCTACTATTTTTCAAAAAACATTATTCTATTCTCTATTACCGATAAAAGTGTTGTTTGCTGTGTAATTGTTTATAATATTAACTACTTCGTTTTCCTTTTAACCCTTATCCCGTTTATTTGCGTATTCTGTTACGTTGTATTCGATTTCACATTCAGCTAATTCGTTTAAATTGTTCCCAATTTTATCATCTGTGTTCGGATAGCGTTCAAAGCTTTGAAGAAGGGTTAGGATAATTCGTTTGGCTATCATTTTATTGAATATACGATTTGTTACAGGACACTGACGTACATAGATTCTAAAAGGATCTTATCCGTTGACAAGTAATTAAGTACTTAAATATTATTTTTTGGGATATATTCGTAACCCATTCGAAAAATTAAGTTCGTATTTATGAGAAATGGCGTTAAAAAATAGAATTCATTTAATAAACATTCGTTTGCTATTGATTAATTTTTAAAACTTATCTAAAATAATTTGTTTCATAATCATATCCGTGCACATCTTCAGAATCCTATTCAAATGGCATTATCAGAAAATTATCCGGACAATAACGGGAGAACGGCTCATTCACAACAATTGTATTGTCTAGAATTAGCATACGATGTTTATGAGACTTTATAATGAGCCCTCTCGAGTCAACAACATCGATCCTTTTCGCATCAAGTGGATCTTCTATTCAGATGCCAGCTAAAAGGCCCATGAAATTAATTTACATAGGTCTTTGTCGCCCGTACCCTTCTTGTTGTTTCTGTATTATCCTTTTGGATTTGGTTTATGTGCTCCCTAGAAAAGTTAATAAAGTGAATGAAATAAAAAGATTAAGCTGTTATTTTAACATTCAAGGAGAGATTGTTTGCAAATGAGCAACCAAGGAATAAAGTAAACAGATAGTTTAAACATAAGAGTGGGAAATACGCGAGCCTTATGTATTAAATGTTACATATATTATCGAATCAGTATCGCGATATTATTACAACTCATCAGTACCAACACACACGTACCGTGATTCAAAATTTTTAATACTGTTGTCATAGTCACAATTGTTTGAAATATTCCGCGATGTTCAAAAGAAAAATTAATTAACTGCGAGGGTTACAATGTTAAATGAAGCTAAGGTTATGTGATGACACTTTATATCACTGACACAGACATGTACGAATGAGTTTGGGAAACGTCAGGGTACAGCACAGATCGTCATGATTGTGTCGGCACTGATGCGAATAGGCCTTTAAAGTCGTTAATCGAAAATGATTTTACTGATTCATCATCAAGTTTGCTCAGCGAAAATAAATTCAGAGTAGATTTTCACATTTTTCTTAATTGGATGGTTTGCTATCGGCTACAGCGTAAGTATTTGATACTTCAAATACTTACGCTGCGCAGAGATCTACTGATCTCTGAGATAGATTCATACAGGAAACTCAATGATAGCTTAATGATAACCCGTAAGAGTGAAACCCGTAAGAGTGGTTAAAAAAATAATTGGACGCCTTAGTTTCTGGTTATATTTGATTCATATTTGAGAAATGTGTTTTAAAATAAAACATTCAATTTTACTGATACAAAATGAAGTAAGTATTCATTACTGAAGATCTTGAGGAACAACTTGTTTGTAACGAAAGCTTACTTTAGTCCATGATCGGAATCGATCGAATGATCGGATTGGAGGTTCTCAATTAGAATATTGTCACTACTGAAAATTAATTTGAAATTATTTGAACCGAGTATTTAAATTGCCTGTATCCACACTTTACAACTCAAATTCAAAACCTCTTTACATCCCGGAAACTCGCTTGTGCTTTCCCATTCCTAAACGAATGATTTATTTGACTTACTCGTTTTTCCAAAAAGCTTTTTTATAAAAGGAGTTCGTACCTACAAGAATTTAAGTCCACGTATTTTATTATTAAGACCCGAAATAGGACACCAAAATGCTTTTAAAAATAAGGCTATTAAGTCATGAAAGCAGTCTAAATGCTGGGATTTAAATGTATTTTGGGTGGCTTTTTCTAACTTAATTTGGCTTTTATCATTGACGACTAAAACGTGTTTGAAAGTGGATTTTTCACTCAAATAATTTTTTCCTTCAGTTTTTAGTTGAAGACCGCAATTATTCATGGGAAATTAAGAAAATGTCAGGATTGAGTTTCTTAAGATTTTATCTTAAATTGTTTTCTTTTTCTTTCAAGTGATAATAGGATTAAAGTACAACAAACAAAGTAAAGTTAAATATATGTGTATGTAACTTGAAGCTTAAAATGTTTCGCACTAATCTAGTTACGCATTACCTAACCCAAAAGGCACTACATAAGATATTTACATAAAAATACGAGAAATGTAACAGGACCAATGTTTTATCAGTACAATGGGCAACTAGCTTGCGGCAGAATTGTATAACTTTGCACTATTTAACTTGCAAACTTAGTTGGGACTCTGTTCCCGGGAACTATCTGAAGGTCTTTCATTGTCTTTGGGTTGAACCATTAAATAATGTGCCGTGCATGAGTTTGTAGTGCGGCTGTCGTATCACGAAACTTTAGGCTTGTTTCTCGTTTCTAGAGTCTAAAGTTTACTGGTTTGTAACCCTTGTATAGTCCCTTTCTGCGGTCAAATTTAGTCCATTTGATCGTTTGGTCAGTAACAATTTGTTGCTAAATTGTCGCAAAATATCTAATTTATTTGGCTTAAATATTTCAATATAATTTTATACTATCTAAAGTATGCGATTAAATATCATGATATTGGATGATTGAAACTTTATGAACATTTTATTTCATTGTATTTTATGTGACCTATTGAAAAATGTTCTGTATGTAACTTATTAAATTTGACTTTAAAAATGTTGAAGTATTTTATTATGCCTTTAAATACTGAAATTATATTACCTGCCGTTAAGTTTGTAATGATTTACTGATATTCCTGTGAGAGAGAATTTGGAGAATAATTTACACTGTAAGTGGATTTCACTGTAGTACCGAGATGAAACACAAACTTTTTACGTGTAGATAAAACTTTATATTTCGAAGTATTGAACTCAGGGAGCATTTTTAAATTCCCTTGATACTTGTGTGTGTTGAGTGTTAAGTGACGAAAGTAATTTAAGTAGGTATGTCATGGAGGCAAATTCTGTTGATGTTTCAATGTAACATGGACGCTAACTACTCTAAGCTTAGACGTGATGTTTTTGAATATCCTATTTAAAGGTCACTGTGGCAACTTCTTCAAAATCGAGATTTTTGAGCGAATTTTTTTACTCTCCAGACCTCAAGTAGAATTTTGCACTTAATATCTTTATATTCATTTACATGACGATATTGTCTTTTCAAAATAAATAATCTGGCTCATAGTATTGTATTATGACTTAAATTTAACAACAAAATAGTTTGTTTTAGATAACACTTTGTCCATGTTTCCTCGTAAATTGTACGAACAAGTAATAAATTATTAACTTCGTTAAAAGTCCATTAAAACTCGGCGCTGAAATCTAAAAGGGAAACGACCAACTAGTTCCCAATTCTAAACACAATAATCTAGTTAAACCGCAAAAGTACGCGAGCTCGCAATAACTGTCCAGTTTCAAACAAAAATAACGGAAATAGAAACATAAGTAATTTTTAGGAATTTTACATAGTAAAGCTCATCGTATCGTTAAGGATCTGAAATGGTATCAGCCCATTAGCAGTGGACATGATCATCTCGTAATGGATGAGGCCTACAACGTCATCAACCATGATACTCCAGTGCAAATTAGTGAAGGTGTATTGTAGCCAACACAAGTGTCGGAAGGTATTGTGTCACACAAAGGCTCCCGACACGACTTAACGACTGCTATATTATAACGAAAATAAATGCGACCGAATACTAGTCGGGTTCTACAAAGCACGGATTTACTTTCTATTTACTCTTATTATATTATTCTTCTTATTATATTATTCTTATTATATTATTTATTCTTATTCTTTTCCAACTCGTGAATTGTAACACCACTTCACCACCTTCACTGTACAGAGTCAAAAAACTTCTTAAAGAAGGGTCTTAGTAGACAGTACAGGTTGGTAGTCAGTTTGAAGAGCATTATCTAGACAGTTATTTACAAGGATAATTTGTAAGCAGGGTAGATTTTATTTCAACCAAAGTACCAATTATAAACAAATGTTTGATTAATCAAACATTTTTAACAAATAAATACACAAACAATGCAAGCAATCGCTGGGAGTCTCCAATAAATTGACTCAACTTCAACACTGCGGTTTCTGTTTCTACCATTAAGCGCTGAAGTTATTTATACCATAATATAAATGTAGGTACATTGTTCGCTTCGCAAATAAATTAAAACTCTTTGTACAGGTGAACCTGCAATTAGGTCACGCTACGCCCGACTCACAGTCCTAGTTCCACCCGAGCAACCTAAAATACTGGAGGGGAATTTCTACTCTACCACTCAAGACAAAATGATCGTTTTGGAGTGCGTCTCTGTTGGAGGAAAACCGCCAGCCGAGGTAAGTGCTGTGATCGTCAAAATATATTTTAGGCTGTTTACATACTTGCTTCTGAAATTTGTGTGACTGCATGTTATTGGTCTACGTAAATTCATGAATGATTCGAGTTGAATTGAGTTTGCTAAGGGCAGAATTTAATAATTTACTTTATATATTAATTTTTATTTAAATATTCAGAAAGATTATTATAGGACAGTTTATAATGTCGGATCCCTTCGTGCGGCATAAAATTTTCCGACACTTGGGTTGGCCACTAACCCCTCCAGCAATCCGCACTGGAGAAGCGTGGAGTATGCTCATTGCTCAAGCCCTTGAAGCCATACAGCATTATATAAGTTACCTATTAATTACAAATAATTATATAATTTACTCATTCCATACGACACGAGTTTTCTGTCTTTTCCGTAAGTATATAAATTCTTCAGTAACATGTTGAAATAGTACTTAGTCATGTTATACGAAATGTTCGATATTCAAATTTGAATAACGTAGTACAAAATTTTTGTCAAATCTGCGAAGATGTAGTATACCTTACAGTAATTTTCACTGTATGCTAAAATGAACAGTCATTTTGGAATGGAACTAGAGGTAGTAGTAACCAATGGAGACAGGGATAGGAAATCTAGACCGAGCGTTTAATGAGATTTTTGCCAGTGCTCTCAGCGTTACTACAACGTTTAGTAGGTTACTGGGTTTCGATTTGTCAGCTATTTCAGGTTTCATCGATAAAATTTAATTAGACTTTCGTATTACAAGTTGAATCAAAGGCAGAGTGACTTACAAAGCGAAAGGTTTCGTTTTTATCTGCGACTTATTCAATGTCTCATTCTGTTTTATTTTCATTTGAAATGCTCACATATTCATGCCCTGCATTAAAACTTCTTCTGTTTGCTTGTAGCGTGAATGCACAGATTGAAGACTACAAGCAAAAACTTAATATTAAACTATCACATACCGAAATGATTGGCCCTACTGGGAGTCAAATTTAAGAAAGTGCTCATCAGACAAGTTTACTATCAATTTGGCTACACGGTGGTCTTTGACGCTATGAAGTTATGATAGCCGTAAATGATAATAAAATAAATTACGTTTCGGTTTGAGTAAGATAACATTCTGAGTTTATCCAGACATTGGTGTTTGAAACGAAAAGCCAGTTATAAATTATCACATAATCGTAAATTGAATTGCGGTATCAAAGTCAAAGTAATAAATATATTAAGAGATTCAAGACTTAGAAACACTCGAGTCGGTATTGAAGTGTTCGTTGAAGATTACTTTAGAACAATGGGGATTAGACTGTACTTGAGCACAATAGCGAGCTTGTGACTTGGCCGAGATAGAGGTTTGGAGGGCTTTTGTCAGTGTGAGGTTATTCATGTTCTCTTTCTATAGGCATTAAATGCCATGCTTATAAAGGCACACAATACCGGTAGGTGGTAAAATCTTTTTACGGTTTGAGTTACTACCGCGGTGGCGGGATACTGCTGCTGATACTATGTTTTGTCAAAGACTCTTGCAAATAAGATATTTTTTTTCGTTTCAATTTTTTTGGTTGGGTTTCCTGTTGAACTGGAGGAGGAAGGGGTCAAGCATGCACATATAATATAAATACCAGTAATACAAAAAGCGATAACGCGTCATTCGAAATGTTCCATGGGTTGATATGACTCTCCATGGGGATTTTTCACCTATTTACTGACTTCAAATGTAGGAAAAAACATTGGAAAGGTCTTTGTAATGAGCAAACAATAAGAAGCGATTAATAAATCTCAGAGAAACTTTTGAGCGAAAGAAGTTCAGACCATTTGTATCCAAACTCTTGCTAATTTAGGCAACAAAAATCTTCCCAAGTTGCTAAGTATCGTGCTTAACTTCAACAACCCTTAATTATAAGTAAACAGACTGTTTGCAGGCGAAAATTTTATGGATCTTTCTGTGTCATTCAGATAAAGTTGTTTTTTGAAAAAATTATAGCAATTTAAAACAGTATTCTATCTTTTCTTATCGATATCTTATTTGCAACCATATACGCAATCATGGTATTCTATTAATAATCCTTATATACAATTACACTAACAAATGCATTTATAATTAGTATATTGTATTTTCAATAAATGTTATTGTCCTACATTATAATATTCCGTAACAGGTTCAATTGTTATTATAAGTTTTACGAATTTAAGTTTTACGAGTATAAATTATACACTTATATATTTTTATCTTCTTCTTTATTTACTTTATTGTAACCTTAACATTAAGGAATACAATGTGGCAGGGCTTAATGCCTGGTAGCATTCTCTACCTATCAACCATGGGAGCTTATTAGCTGAGACTTATGTGTCGGTTTTTCCAGTTCTTTTTATTTTTAACTCGTATGTATTTAATTTATTTACTAACAATTTTTTATCGGAGAGCGTACGAATAAGAAGCTTATGATTAATATAGTCGGTAAAATAATAAACATTCTACCTATCATGACTGTGTTAAAATTTTGAAATGTCATTAGGTCAAAATCAAAATTAAATGGTATTTAATTTTAATTTGAATTGACAAAAGAACTTAGTTAAAATATTTAAGTTAACGTAAGTCATATAAACTACGAATTAATTCACCATACATTATAGATTTAGAATGATAATATTTCCCTTTAGACCTTTCTTACTTACTACCTACTTACTATGAAATCTGTTTCAAAGAGTAAAGCACTAGATTTCAATCAAATTCTCCATTACCAATTCTAATTAAAAGATCCTTCTCAAGATACTTTCTATTTGGTCCTATCTTATTTTGCCGAATCATCTAACCACAAGACGCTTTACTGGAAAAGATTAAAGATGAGGATGGAAATTTGGGCCATTAAACATGAAGAAACCCGTCGTTGCTTCCAAATATAAAATGTGTATAAAACACCAGCTGGTAATACTAATATTACAAGTAATGCCATTGGTGTCATTAATATCACTAAGGAAACATAATTGGAATTAGTCGCTAACTACTAAGTAACTAAGGTCCTAGTTACGCCCGTGTGAAATGTGTAACAATGTTACTAATTCCACTAGCCTCTAAAGTACCCCCTAACCTAACAGTGTCATGTTACTTTCTTCTACAGTAGCACTTTCGACTAAGGTTACGCCACAGTGAAATATGACAATTTTTGATTTGAGACATTTTGGATTAAACACAAAAAACAATATTGTGTTATCCTAATATTAAAGTCAGTTTTTCCAGACTTTTAATTTACTAGACATAAAATATGCCATAAGCATTGCCATTTTTTTAAGCTATCATCTGCCAAAACTGGGATGCCACGTCAGTATAATAAAAAATGGATTTAAATATGCTTACGCGATTATATTATACCGCGGGCTATCGCATCGCTCGTGATGCAGCGTGTCAGCTTTTCGTCCCAAATGTATTTTCTAAGAATATCTCCTCTCTCCTCAGCAGAATCCTTATCTCCGTTAAATCCTTTGAGATTTTAACTGGAGTCTGAAACCCCCAATTTATTTAAACTGGTGTCAACGTCCAATTTATTTGTACTGGTGATAAGCCTGGGAATGTTTCGTTTAATCTATTTAAATGAAGTGAATAGGTATGTTCCCCATGGGCCCAGATACAATTAGGAGTTAAATTGAAAATGATGTCAGTACGAAACAGGAGGGCCCCAAAGGGACCAACGCTTTTGCCAGAAATATTGTAGCCCCAACATTGTCCAAAGACTTTAAAATTATACGAACACCTCGCTAAGAATTTGCATACATTTTGTGTGTATGAAAGTATATGGTGTCAGTTCTAAAATTATTTATCGTTCTTAACTCGGATCTGCATATTATTCCAAGTTTAGTCCTAAAATTGCTACAGTTTATATTCAGACAAAATTTTTATTTTTAAACCTTATTAGATGCAGTAAATTTTAATAATAATATAAGTGCATAAGTAAACGGTTTATAAAATTTATGTCCGTTAGAACAGTTGTAAATAACGCAAAGCAGTATTGCAATTTTATATTTTAGTTTTGTTCTACCAATGTTTTTAACGTATATTACGTATTAATAGATACTTATGTTTGAAACTCATGTAAAATATATGACTTATTCGAGTTATATTTAGGTGAAAATGTAATTCACTTGAATTTAGCCAATCAGCATTCAAGTTTCCAATTGTCCTAAACAAATTGGGATGTTTGCAATTGCTCGGACGATGCCTTAGATTCAAATCATTCGGACCTCTGCAATTTTTGTCGGATTTTTACAAAGATTCAATTTATCTGGTCATTGTCCTTCTCTCCCTGCGTCAGGTTTCCTATGCATCCAATATTTCATAGCAATGTACTTGACGAAGTCTAATTATAATTTAATTATAGGTATCTGTCTGTGATGTATTAAAACTCAATTACGAAACGAACACAAACCATATCATTTAGCTTAAAGCGCTTTCATAATTTCACAAATGAATTTATTATGCAATTTGTTATTGAAAGAATTCATAAACTGTATTATAACAAAATTTCATGCTTTTAAAGCGTTTTCGATATAATTAAGCGTGAGTGCAGTTTATAGCGTGCAAATATAAATTGATTACTTTTCGAGTGCACTTTGATTTAAAACCTTTTGTAGGTGAATTATTCATTTAGCCGTATTTATAGTACGCACGTGGATTAAAGTGTTTATACATTTCATAACCGTACCTACCCGTGTACGTATAATATTAAAACTGCGACTGTTCGATGTCTGTATATTGAAGATTTGAGTAAAACTAGTAGACCCATTCTATTACTTAGTTTTACTCAAACATTCAACTTCTTGAAGTAAAATATCGCTCAGTCACAATTTTAAGATTTTTATCGACTTTTCAGTTCGTTAATTCAAATTTCTGCCTCATTGAGAATCGCAACTCTAAGAAACCCAAAGACCTTTTGAACAGCATGGCATAGTAACCATTGCGTCTTACGGTCAGTCAAGGGTTGTTTCAAAGCCGCTAAAATGCTACGTTATTTTCAGATTACTTGGGTGGACAGCAATGCGGGCGTCCTGACACAAGGCGTCACAAACACAGTGGAGGCTTTGCCGGATGGACAAAGATTCACGGCCAGGTGAGTAATCAAATCAAAATGTATGTAAATAGTTTGAAACCAAAGTTTTATAGTGCTAAGTGAATAATAAATTCAAAGCAATTTTAGTCACTGTGCTGTGTGTGTCGAGGAGTTACCTTGTCTGCGTAGTTATCGGAACTCGAGCAATTGCATACAATATGTATGTATACATAGATTCCAAGAAGAACCTTGAGAAAAAAGTACAGTAGAACTCAGTGTTTTTTACGCAAGAAACTGACTGACTTTTAGTATTCAAGGGACTGGAATTGCGTGCTCGCGCCGCGTCGGTATTCCCATCCTTATATTGTGAACGTCTTTAAAGTAAGAAAGATGGAAGCACTCATTTATAAGTAGTGAAAGTAAAAGAGAATAAAAAAGAAATAGATAAAGTAAAAGTAAAAGAGAATAAAAAAGAAATAGATAAAGTAAAAGTAAAAGAGAATAAATTAAAAAAAGAAATAGACAAATACTATCGAACTGACCAGCTAATATTCTTAATAGCGCCCTCCGCAAACTGGACTAATCAACATAGTCCTGATGTGAGTCTTAACGGTCATAGTTGTCATTGGCAGCAGCGGAAGGGTTTTGCTGCATTCTCGTTTGCTATCATAGTGTCATTAAAAGTTTTTTAAAGTCCGAATTCAGTCCACATTGCTATGATTGATTACTATGTAACAATTAACCTTAATAATAATAATAGTCCTAACTACGTAATTCTTAATAAATATTATAAAATTAATGAACTATAATAATAACTGAGTGTGTATAGTATAAATCAACAGACAATTAAACTCAAACCATAAGTTAAAAGTGACACAACTACCAATTACCCAGTCACTGTAAACAGTCACAACATTATCCGTTCCGATGTAATTAGGGTTGTCGACAAGTGTTTGCATTCCGTTGCCTAATTGTATTTGTTGATGGATTAATTACAGCCGAACTCGACTCCAGAAATACCACACCTGGATAATAGCTTACATGTTTAATGATGGCTAAGACGTTCACAAACATCGCGTTTGATTTCCGACAAAGGTTTTACATTAATCACTATGTATACTGTATACTTTTAGCTAATGACTGTTGGTACGATTTTTTTTTGAGAATCATTAACATTTTAAATGATGGAAGCTCATTTGAAAGATTTAGAAGCTAATAAAATTATCAATAGATTTAATGGTGTAACATACTCAATACGCTTACCTATTCTTTTGGTCCAACTGGTTGAACCACTGGTAACAAACGTACATGACTAGTATTATTGTGATGGATCATACCTATACACCAATAGTATACTACAAAATAATAAAGCAGATTACAAAATAATTATCTGTCACATACATTTTTGATAAAATGTAATGAAGATAAAAAATACAATCAACTTGGTTATAAAATTCTGATAGTACCGAAGTATGTACCTACCGAAAAACAAGTGATATGCTGAAAGGTTTATATTTTATTACTACTAAGTACTTTTACTGAGCATTTTTGAACGCAGTTGTGAGCTTAATTAAAATTTACTGCAAAAGAAAAAGTAAAAAAGTGATAAAATTCACTGACCAATATTTTAATTAATTTATCCGATATTTCGATCCAGTTAATGTATTTAGGTCAGAAATATCCGGTTATGTCTGACCTGATCTCGATTGAACTCTTGCTCCATAGTAACGGTTGTGATGTTGATGTTGGATATTTCATAAATCAAACGATTAAAATGAAACCCTTCAGTATAATTCCAAGTTCTCACTTGTTTTGCTCAGAAAGTATTGACTAAAATTTATACGATAATATCTTATCGTGATTAAAACATATTTTATAACTCAATAATATCTCTTCTATTTAACAACTGAATGATTTATTCTTTACACAATTCTAACATCTTTTGAAATCCATTTTTGCACAAACAGGTCAATAATAAAGATGGCGCCGAAACACGAACACAATAACCAGACGTTTACTTGTCAAGCACAGAATACTGCCGACAGAGCCTACAGAGCAGCCAGCGTATTAATAGAGGTAACAATAGCCTATTATTATTAATAACTTAATAATTAATAACAATTAAGTTGGATTCCGCTTAGAAGCGCTCATAGCCCGGCGGCTTGCGTCGATCTCAAGTGATCGACAAAGTTAAGCAACAGCGGGCGCGGTCGGTAGTTGGATGGGTGACCGCTAGTGGCAAACATTTCTTGAGCGCTTCCGTGCTTCGGAGGGCACGTAAAGCCGTCGGTCCCGGTTGTTATCATTTGGTAGCAGTCGTTAAGCCATGTCGGATACCTTCGGGCGGCTTAAAATTTCCGACACTTGGGTTGGCCACTAACCCCTCCACCAATCCGCACTGGAGCAGCGTGGTGGAGTATGCTCTAGGCCTCCTCAGGTACGAGGAGAGACCCGTGCTCAGTAGTGGGCCATTAATGGGTTGTAGCCAAGTTGGATTCCGAACAGGAGGCCTAAGATCGATTTCTGCACCTCTAATTTTCAAAACTGATGCACGTATTGGAAATTAATTATCACTTGCTTTAGTAGGAAACCTTAGTGCCTGCGCATAGCAGAGCATAAAATTGTCAAAGGTGTGTCTACCAATCCGCATTTGGCCATCGTCATGGAGTACGGCCTGTACAGGCCGTATTGTGAGAGGAGACAATATTAAGTCATAATTAAAAGTAGGTATATGGTTGTATAATAAGCCGCCGTTGACCGCAGTTGCTATCGTTAGATAGTTTTTAACATTCAAGTTGGAGTAGCTTAACCCCTCCGAACAATTTCGTAAGATTCAAATGAAATACGATGATATACGCACCCCGTAGTAACCCGCTAATAGGTAGAATAGTTTCCAAGCTTGAGATTGGTCACTACATAATACTTTAAGTAGATTAAAATCATGTAACATGGACAAAACATGCGTCTGTTGGTTTAAAATAATTTTATTTTCTAATTGCCAACAGTTGATTGTAGACTTCTGTCCTGCCACACGCGAACTACTCCTTAGTAATTTGAGAGGCTCTTTCTACGTGGTGGGTCGCTAATATGTAGTTGTTAGCAACTGTGTATCAGATTTAGTTCAAGAGTTAAGTATCGGTTACCTCTCGAGATAGATTAATGACTTAAAGAAAGAAATTAATTTGAGTAGTTCACTTAATGAATTTCAAGAATTTGTAAAAGATTATTTTTAACATTACGGCAATTCAGTAAAACTATTTAGTACATTTTACACCAAATTTTCTATAATCTGTATACCAAATTTAGTAGGTATTAATAAGAACTTGTTGACGGCTTAATTTTGATTTTTATTAAAGAAAAATATTAATAAAATTCATAAATATAAGTTTAAGAGACGGCTCGGAGGATTCTTTATTAAAGTCTCTAAAAAATTAATTATCTAATGTTAAAAAACCTATATAACCTACCAGATCGACGCAAGGTACCGGGCTATGAGCGCTTCTTATATGTTTTTATTTTATGAACGGAATATTAAAGTTTGGTAAATCGTTAATATTACATTTAGCATAACACATCGCAACACATTTATTTTCATAAATCAATCTGGTTCGTGCAGACAAATCATAAATCAACTATTTCAACTTATTGTTTAATAACGCTTTGATTAGTCTGAAACACGATACGGACCATAAATTATGGGAATCTTAAGAAATCATTACTTGTAAAGTTACGTAGAGCGATGAATCACGCCGAATTTAAGGTTTAATTAAACTGTACATGACAGACAATGAGTTTATAATTGCTCTGTATAAATTACGATCGTTTCGAGTTTTGAGATCAAGAGAAATGTTACAGTTTGTACGGTCAGCAAAATAAGTTGTAGATACACAAACTTATCCGCTCTTGATGTATTCTGTGTTGGATTGGACACACAATTTAGGCACAACTATATCCGGCTAGGTGACAATATGGAATTTTTGGATTCATTTTGTCCCTTGGAATCACTTCACCCTTATGTAACAACTAAATAAGATAATTATACAATTGTGAGAACCGAACCTGAGACATCTCTTTCGATACACAGGATTATTACCAACTGAGCTAAGGTCTGACTGGGTTTAAGGTCGTAAGACTTAATTATTTTTCTTGTACATATTTTAATCTAATTATTGTGTAACATCATTTTAGTTTAAGTAAAGAAAAATATTTATTTTGATTTTAAAATTTGAAGGACTGTTGGAACGGTTGCCATGGAAGTAAATAATGGGATGACAATGGCGTAATATTAAATTTTTTTTTTAAACGCAATTAGTCTAAGATGCGAATGTAAAGGATTGATTTAATGTAAATACATATGTTGTTTAATAATACCCATAGAATTCTTTTATTGATAATCCTAATGTTGCACACTATCTACACAACAATGATCGGGTATGGTGCAACGGTGCCAAGTTAGCATTGTCTTCTTTCCTCGTTTGAAGACTGTGTTTACATTTAAAAATAGCTGTTCTAAAATTAAAAGAAACAAGGCATGTATTGGGTGTGTTATAATTATAGTACCTACATATAAAGGATATCAATTTGAAAACAATTATTAATATCAAAAACATTCCTTGTATTCGAATATTTATACCAAATATTGAAGCAAATATCTCGACTCAATTCATTTTGTATGTGAAATGAGGATGGAATCACCTCATTATTTCTGACGAGGGCGACATTTCGCAAAATTTCTCTCATAATACTTCTTAGACAGACGTTTTCAACTCTGTTACGTGTATTCATTTTATATATAAAATTCTGGCTTAAGGGGGTAAGTTATGAAAGAGAACATGTCTTCTGTTTATTTTGTTCATAGCCGACAAACAGAGTATCATTTGATGGTGAGTGGTCACTATTGTTCACGGTTATCAAAGTACTTTTTAGCACTTTTTGAAGCAAAAACTTCTTTAGCGCTGTTGTGGTAAAAAATTCAAAATTCGTAAGACATATTTTAGGATCCAGAAGCTACTCAGATACCTACTTTGTAATAAGGTCCCTCTTAAACTGTCAGCGACGCTAAAATACACAAAAAAAGAATCCATACTATCCATATACAGTACTATCCATAGCTCGTAGGCCCATTTTTCATATTGAACTAAAATAAATCCCGCAGAAATTACAATTTCATGCTGAACGCATCATAGATTCCACTAGAATCAATGCATTGTAGTTATCATCCCTTTAAAACAATTCAAATAGTTACTGAATACAAAAAAGAAACAAAAGAAAGACGTAGAAAATAGACGGAACGATTGTCACAATACAATGCGATACGCGCGTATTGTTAGCGGGCTAGCGGGCTTGGACGTGAAATCGATGTTAATACCGTTGAAGTATCATGTACTGACGTAGAAGTAATATTAGTTCTAACTTTGATATTGTTTTTTATTTGACTTAAACTTATTGACTATGGTATTCGCTTCGCTTCGGGAAACTTATGGCTTTGTACTAACACGTGAAATAAATGAACCTTATGAAAAACAAAAAATACACTTTTATAATGCACACTAAGTGATTTAAAAATGCAAAGCATAAAATTTAGTCAGTGTGCTGTTATCTCTTGAGGAGGTCCCTTGTCTAGAGTCAAATCTGAGTGCAGTATACGGTCATACTTGTCATAAAATTGCATTGTCATTGGAACTAAAGCAATAACAAAAAATCAAATCCGTAGTACAATTTTTGATCTGAACCTACACACAAATATTGCAAGCTGCAAAGTGTAACCGGCTCCACACCGGAACACTAGGCTCTGGTACCTAATAAAATATAAAGGTAGTTGTCATAATCGCACACAAACATAAAAGGGTACTTGGGTACTTTGTTCTAAAATTCAAATTTCTCTTTGCAAACGTGAGGACCTTTAAGAAAGTCCTTAAATATTTATTTATCTTACATGTATGCGTTCTCGCTTATAACGCACAACGTCACTTGTTGTACTGTCCACGATTAAATTGATAACATCATCTCTTCTTGTAAAATGTTTAAAAATTATCTTAGTATTCCAAAATTTCTTACTGCTATCTTCTACTTATGTGATCGTTTCCAGTATTTTGATTAGTGGTATTAATATAATATACATGCCCATCAGTAGGACAAATTAATATTTGCCCTACTACTTTAGGGTTGCGCCAAATAGGAAACGTAAAGTTTATTATTTTTCGGTCAATCGTATCTTCTTTGAAACGGAATGAGATAGTTATGTCTCGGCTATTGCGAGCAATTTATTCTGTCTTACATTTATGTTATCGTTATGCCGTAACCATTGGTTTTTCAATTTCCGAATGAACGTAAGATTTATTTTTATAACTCGACCTTTATCTTTTCTGTCCTAAGTTGAACGTAACGACTTATCGTTACGAAATAACGGGACTACGTAATATAAATTGGAATCTTACAAAGTCATCTATATTTTTTGTTTTCTTAGCGGACAGACAATAATATTAATATTCGGATCCTAGACAGTAGTACATATTATATCTTTTAGACAGTAGTAGAAGATCTTTTGCTTCCCTTGTAGCCGGCAACGCGTTGGTGACGCCTGCTATGAGCAAGTCGATAATTCTCTCTGATTCATCACCGACTCCCCAGCACTCTGTGTTTCCTCACCAACTTATAGCAGAGGTACCGTGTTTCAACTCATTAAAATGACCTTAATGAATAGGTTCATCTTTTTGAGGTTTTTAATTTTTAATTCATATCAACGACTACAAATATCTAATAATTCCACCTAATGGTAAATGAACATAAACTTTATGATAGTAGTCACTACCTTGGTATTCACTGTTTTCTTGAAGACTTTCATATCAATAGTGATACGAGTAGAGCTATTATCCAGCCCGCAGTGAGACAAGAACCTTACCTTATTTAAAATTACCCCCATGTTCGTCGCTGGAGCCTAATTGGTAAAGTATGCACATCCAACACGTATTTCTAACACACTGGTATTGTTTTGGGCTATTTACTTATTCGCATCTCGTGCTGCCCTTTGAAAGCCCTTTTTCAAAGGTGTAAGGTTTTCTGAGACGCGAAGCGCGGCAAGGGTTTCGGATACATTATTTATGTAGTGTAAGGAAATGTGTACACCGCACGGTTCTAGGCCGGATATTAATGTGTACGTGGATAAGTTTTTATGTTATAATACGTTATACGCGATGCGCATAGTCATAGCCCGGCGGTTTGCGTCGGTCCTAATTTGTCTGTTTTGTATTACTAATGGCCCTTGGGTAGAACTGATTACTTACTCAATAAGTAAAAAGAGTAAATATTGTTTTTAAAAGATGTTCCGTCAGTCAGATGTCAGTGGTCTAGGTACACATAGTGCCAAGACTCAACAGGTCCCCTACTTCTAAAGTGCTAGAGATATTCTTCCTCCATCCATCCTTAAGTTGAAGCTAACTTAAAGGAGGTTGATTTGTACACTATTGAACAAAGAGGGGTAAAAGCGCCCGATCTAAATTGGAAATCGATTGCAGGTCAGGTCACCATTCGTCATAGGCAATCTTATTTGCACCCAACTATTTGCATTTTATTTGAAGGTATGTGTTAAATACACATAACAACGTACACGTCGTATGTTATTAATCTGTTGCATAAATTAGCAAATCAATATACGGGTGTTTCTACGTTAAGAGTTCCCATCGACGTCTTACATGAAAGAACAAATATATTTTGAAAAATGGAAACCAGCAAACATATTTCAATAAAACTCATTGTCTCCTTTTATGGCACTAAATTTCATCCATTTAATTATCTTAGTTTTGCTACAATTGCACTGAAACCTAGAAAAATATATCTCCCCTGGTCTGTCCCCTTACAGTATTTTCAGTTACTCAGTCACTTTTAAGTACTTTTCAATTAAATGTAAGAGGTTTATATTATGTATCTATACACTAGAATAACTAATTATTGTTAATCCATTGTAATATAATAACTATATAATAAATATAAAACTTGCGTTATTGAGTGACTGGCAGACAACGACAGCCGGAACCAATGAACGCAAGAAGCTGAAATTTGACCCTATGTTCCTTGGGGAGTGTAGCACTAATATAGGATTTATGGAAATTCCCCCCGAAGAGGATAAAAAAGGGATAAACTGAAACTTTTTATTTCTTCAATGGATTCACTTGAAACTTTGTATAAAGGTAACTCAAGTGACGCAATTGAGCACTAAGAAAGGATTTTTGGAAATTGGCGGGCGAAGCCGCAAGGGAAAGCTAGTTAATCATAATTCTCGTTTCGAGTTATTAGTTATTCAAGGTTCACAATTCACTATAATTAATAAATGAAATATCAAATCGTAATAATAGACGGCCTTTAATAACCTTCGTATAAAATTCTGTTTATTCGTCAAATTATTGGTTACATGTTTGTAAATTATTTATAGGAACTTCTAAAATTACTTTTGAAAACTAGTTAGCTGTTCTCAGGAATATGATAGAGGGCCAATTATTATTATAACAAATATTAGTTTAGTACAAATGTTAAATCAATAACTAATAACCTTTTGACAGCACCTGGATAGTTGTAACTTATTATTATTATGTTATATCGTGGGAGCACATCTTCTGATAAACAGCACATTGATAACGACCGTTACATAAATTACATATAAAACAAAAATTATTTAAAATCATTAAATTGACGACCCCGTAGCTTAGTAAATAGTGACCTTGATGCGATGCAAGGGGTCCCGGGTTCTATTCCCAGCCGGAGCAGATATTTATGTGACAGATGAGTATTTCTCCGGTCAGGTTATTGACATCTTATTTGTGTAGTCCATGCCACCTGTGACACAGGCACACCTATTGCAGGGGTATGAAAGTATAAGCGTTTATTGCAATATTATTATTATTATTATCTGAACTAGTGTTCACTGTTGAGCGTGGTATGGTCTTACAGATGTGTATTATACTTATTTAAGTACCTGTCTAATCTGCTATCCAATAATGCACAATTTAAGCATGACATCCCTTATCGAATCTCAGAAGTCGTAACTCGATATATCTACTGCAAAGCGAACAGCAGGTGCATGCGTACCTACCTACCTACTAGTATAAATTCTTTTCCATTACATTTAATGTAAACAAACGTCGAACAAGCAGACGAGCCATCTTATGGTAAGTCACGATATCAGTAAACAAAGACATCACCTACGCGTTGCCGGCCATGAAAAAATAAATAACAATAAAAAAATAATGCTACACACTCCTAGCCCCACACTAGGATTCCCTGTGTCGCGAGTGCCACGAACAACAAACATGGACAACGACAAACACCCAAACCGAGAAGAAATTAAAAGTCCTCTCAAATTTCTGCTTCGCTGGGAATCGAGCAAGAAAAGGCGGTTATTTTAATATTACAAACAGACACTCGAATTTTATTTATTTGTATCTTCTTCTTAATCGGACACTCGACAGAGTGGTCGTGGTTGCGCTGACGAGTATTTGTATTTATTTGACGACTATTTATATCTATAGATATCATCAAAATCATCAGTATGCATCTCCAAGTGATTAGTGACATCCGTTGAGCCTTCGGGAGTATACAATAATTCCAATTCTATTTCTAAATTTATGTTCCACTGGCGCCACTCGCGCTTTCTCCTTTACAACATACTAATTGGCCAAAAACCGTTAGGATTTACGATGCTTGCTTGTTATTTTGATGTTTTACTAATTAGGTTTTGGTATACGTGATTGTTATATGTTTATAGTACTAGTTTCCGAATCTAGTTAGTAATATAGTTTTTGTTTTACAGGCCTTGAGTTACCAATTTTTTTATGGAACTACCTGTTTTTTATGTTAATAACCGGCAAACGACCAGACGAGCTACCTGGTGGTAAGTGGTCACCATTGCTCATGGACATCAGTAACACGAAATAATCAATAAATAATCAATAAACCAATCGGCGCTGTACCATCTAAGGGCTACGTCACCACTTACCATCGGATGGGATGGTAGTTAAGCGATAACTTATATTCAGTAAAAAAAAAACGATGCGTTTGCGAGAGAATGAAGAGGAAAGAATCCATCCATCCATCAGCCTTTATGCGTCCACTGTAGACCATGGGCCTCCCCTACCTTGCGCCACTCTGACCGGTCCTGAGCTTTCTGAAAAACAACAAATAAACAGATAATAATTCTAAAAATCATCGTTTTGGGTTCTATGTAAAAGTTTATCTCATATATCTTCTATGTACAAACAGCGACCAGTTACAGATTTATTATTAGTATAGATATAGATAAATGTCATGGTCAAGTTGTTTCAACTTGATTTCAAATTTAATGATGTAGTTTGTCTGATCAATATTCAGACTATATGCTTCATACAAATGTGAAGTTTCAGTCGCTGTAATAAATCCCTCTCAACATATCTCATATAACACAAAAAGCGTGAATATATGGCGATTCTTAGAAATCCCTGATGGTTCAGCCAGACCTCTCGCAGTCTAGAAAATCTAATTTGCAGTTACGTCTACATCTACAAAATATATTGGCTATTCATAAGAAATATGTACATTCGTAATGCCACTGAACTCCAAAGCCCTTTGATATATGTATACCCTGCTAAAAGGATTTTATCTAATACTTTGTGAATATCAACGCTACAAAGTAAAACAAAAAAATTGAAGTGAATAAGAAGCATTGCAAAAAAATGTAAACAACGCGATAATATAATAAACAAGTAATATGGCCTTGCGTCTCTTCAGTAAGCATAAGTTATATACAAATATGCCGAATATCATCTTTGCTTGATACTCGAATAGACCGACATATAGACGTTTTTTTTTAATTTTAATAGCCGACAAAGAATCAGAAGACCCTTCTGAGGGTAAGTAGTCATCGTCGCCTATGGATGTCAACAACTCCAAAGGAATCAAAAATAAAGAAGAGGAAAGAAGGAAATACTGTCTTTTAGCAGTCAGGTGCTTGAGTCTCTCACATTTGCCCCTGTGTGTGTTATTGAGAGTTCATAAATCAGATTCGCTCAAATGTATTTTATTAGATGAAGTTCTCTTTGCCCCAATGCAGTATCAGTTGCAGTCTAACTACTATCTACACTCGGCTACATTTGGCAACAGATCAGTTCATGTTGATCTTTGCTAAGTGAGTTAGAGCACCCGGGAGCCTCAATCTAATATATAAATGCCAATGATTCCCCAGAACGTTGTACATCTAGAACCATATACGTGTACTGCAATTTCACATCTCCCCGCTGGTCATAAAGCCGACATTGCCATAAAAACATTATTACAAGGACGTACCGTCCAGTGTACACACGGTGTTGTAAAAATTATTGTCCTCTGAAGAGTCTGTTAAAAGGATATTACTATTCCGGTCACGAAATAGGATCTACTGGAAGTGCCTTATGTATATTGTCCCCGTTTTGTTTAGGTTTGTTTCTTCGATTAATTTAACGTTTGAAACTTATTGTGTTTTTAAGAACTTTAATGAGAGGTATAAGAATAATTTATACAACACACAGTATCAGCTACTCCGTAGGCTAGTTGGTGGTATAGTAGTGAGTTTATGAGAGAACTAAATGTTTGTTGTTAGCTCATAGATAATCTGTTATTTGTGTTGTCCATGCCACTCGCCATACAGAAAATCCTATTGCGGGGATATGTGTGTGCTTGTGTTCATAATTATGATTCCGGAACCTTAATATCGGTGCAATTCGATCAAATTACTCGTAAACTACATGATATGTCGGGTTCGTAATAATTTAGTTGCCGAAATGATGAGCCCTCTGTGCCTAACGACGTTCCCTCACCAAGAGAAATCTAAGATTCGAGTTTGAGCATTGCTTTACATTAGCGCTCATTAATTTAACTTGCGCATTATGTTACAAATTCACGAATCTGAGCTGTTACTCTACAATCGAATGCTCCCATCGTGGCATCTTTATGTTATAGCTCGAATTTTTACAGGTTTGCTCAAATCTACAGTACAGGGAGTCTGGAATCCTGCATTCAACTATACTTTTCAAAGTCACGTGCTATTTAAAAACGATAATAATATTATGCTTTGGTGAAGGAAAATATAATGAGAAATCAGTGCATATTCGCGTTCTCCATAATTATTTCAAAGTAGTATGTAATTCTGCCAACCTGCACTTGCCTATACCCTACCTGTACCCCTCACTTTGTCAGTTGAAGCTCGAGTCCAACAGCGGGACAGTTGTTAATTGAGATAATGAAAAGCTTCCGTTTCCATCATTTTAAAACATCTTTTTGCGGTATTAAACTGATTAAATTTAGCTATTTAGAGCGCAAACCAAAAAGCCAAAACCTACACTAAAATACAGTCTGTGTTGTTCTATTAAAAAACAAAAGTAACACAATGAACCAACAAAAGTAGGTCAGCAGTATCACATTTCCCTATTTGCGATAAAACTGACGTACGTTTGAGAGTCCGTGAACGCATTTTGCAAGACCCTCGATGTGACATCCAGCTCTGCGTACACATTGATACAAAAATTATTGTCCTACAAAGAGTCTGTTAAAAGGATATTACAATTCCGCTCACGGAATAGGACAGACTAGAAGAGCTTTATTATATATTATATTCTGTTATTTCTGTTCACTTTATCATTATTTATTATCGTTCTAGTTGCTTTCAGAATATTTCTTTGTATAAAAAGAAAATGTTGGAACAATTGACTCGAGTTTAGATTGACGGCTACCTATTTGGTATTCGATGAACAAGACCCCTGTATTGTTGTTTTACATAGAAAACTGCCGGAGAATTTTTAAATTGACTACTGCGTTTTTAGTATTCATTGTGCGCTGTTTTGTTGCAGTGAACGCGTTGAAATGCGAATGAAATTTGTAGTAATATTTCTTGGATTTTTCATTGAACTTGCTTCAATCTTTTTTATTTTATTAGGCGTTAGGTGTTCCTCTTAAAACTTTTTGATTAGTTGATTATTTTGGTTATTAACGATTAGTAAGTTTATTTGATTCCATTTTTCATTTGGTATTCTCGTAACATTTACTTCCAAAACCATAGATCACTGCAAATTTCAAATTTCCGTTCACATTTATTAGAAAATCTGCATCGTACTCCGTCCAACACGAGCGAACTCGTGAATTGATTTAATTAACGACGGTCTACTCAAACTTAAAAATTAATGACAATAGTCGGAGTCAACAGCCTGCAAAACACCTTAAGTAGTTATTGTAAAAAAAATTCATCAGCAATCACTCATTTATTGAGCTTACATTCATTGAGCTTACATTTCTTTGTCTCTCAAAATTGAGAGAATTCCTTATTACAATAAATTGAGTTTAATATGTATAAGATTGAATTATAGAATGGATAACATTTAATATCATACATGACTTTAATATTTTAAATTTATGTTTACGAAACAACAATGGGTGTATGTATAAAGCGTTGTAAAAATCTTTAACATTTTGTTGTTTTTTATATTATTCATACATTTCACAGTCAAAACATAAGTGGCCGTAAAATATAAGCGCTTCCAGTACCACCGCAAACATTTGCGTTCATCTTTGTTATGACGTAAAAAGGCCGGTTTGTTTATCATGTATTTTTTCGTTGGCCATAAAATAAGAACCCTTTTTACGGGCAACCCAATTACTTTTTACGATCAGATGGCCGCACGATATTGCTTTCATATTGAGATGGTTGTTGCCATTACAAAAGTCGGTGGTGTGACCATTTTTTGGATGGAAACGCAAATAATTTTTCATTGCTTTCCAGTCTGAATACGCTAATGGTGACTTTGCCAAGTTTAATTTTCTAAATTGGTGCGTTAATTGTTTTACTCGTCGTCAATGTTAATAATCATAGTTAAATCCTAAGTTAGTTAATGCAAGATATACATAGAAAGCAGGGCACCTTTTACAATTAACACTTTTGAAGGAGATAGACTTTAGAAGGAGATTTGCAGACTTATAGCTAGCTAGACAAGAACCCTAGTACTATTGGATTAAAAATGGTTGACCATACGATTAATAGAAGAGGTCACGACCACCGCACCTAGCCTTAGCCTTAGCCTTGTAGCCTTTGCCTAGTACCCTGCCTGCGAAACGAAGAGTCCCGGGTTCATGTGATAGATTGTTCTCGGGTGGGTGTATAAGGGAATCTTAGTGCGAAGATTTCAGTATGTAAGCTTTTATAACACTGAGCCACTGCATCGTCCGTTGTTAGCCTGACAAGCAGGGAACCATTTTAGTTTGGACTCTGGACTTCTGGAGTGTATGAAACTAAGATAAAATTATTCATATTTTGATTGTAGTAGACTGGGCAGTTCAGTGGGCGGGGAATGCTATGTAGTCAATAACCTTCGGGTTGTCAAATAGCCCCTGAAATCCGGGACTGTCCAGGAATTTGTAACGTAACATATTATATTGTCTATTATAACTAGTTACCCGGTCTGCGTAATTCGCACTGTCAAACGGTTAATTTACATTGATACTACACGTACAATGAGCGTACACATTTCAAACGTCATGTCGCGTCAAAGGCATGTAAGTGTGAATAAAGCAACTATCATTAGTGTGTCACACAATAATGTTCGACTTAAAATCCAATTGAACATGTTTAATTAAATTGATCATATTTTTCCCGAAGCGAAGCTTATGCTTACTCTTCCTAAATAAATCTCACCCGAAGGCACCCTACATTGCTCGCATAGTCAGTTGCAAATAAACGGTCCTACGAACATTCGCATGTCGGTGATTTAATACCATCCCACAAAACAAGGGTTCCGCTCCATCCATTTTAGAGTGCAAGCCGATCCAACACCCTTCAATACAGGGAGTTCTAATTCAGGGGTATACGTACTTTTAGTATTCGTATTTTAGATGTCTTTTGAATTATTTTTACTTAAAGTATTTATTGCCTAACTAACAAAACTATAAACTATTTATAACAAAAAACCAATATCTTATAAATTGTATACTTAAAAACGATTTAAAATCAATTTCTGAGGGCATAAAGGCTTAAACCTTCGCCTTTTTTGCCTTCACTTGGTTTAATACTGTGGCAAGATCCGATTAATCGACTTTAGCTTCGATGTCGGCAAAGAACCGACATTCCTTTGGACATTAAACTCAATTAGGGCATCGTCCAAACACCAAATTAACTTTAAAGCTATAAACAAACAAATTTATTAGACAAATTAATTAAAACTAAAATAATAGTGTCTATTCGCTTTGACGCTCGAAGCTAAATTGATGTATCGTTCAAATGTCCTGAATAGCTACGCTGATTGCAGCTGAAAATTCAATTAAACGAGTCACCAATTAAATGAGGAATTGGCAATGTTTAGAGCTGGCTGTTTTGTTTTGAAGCGGTCAGTTGATTTGTCCCCAATATACGTCATATTCGGAAAATCAAAATGTACTGTATTATTAATTGAGGGAGTTGTAAACCGTTTTAATAGAACGTGTCTGTGTAAGTCAAATATCATTATTATTTTCACTTGTAACCGCTCTTTTCTTTGAGTCTTAGTTATTAGGATCAGCCTAGAGCATACCCCACGGTATGATCTAGGCTTCTTCGGTTATGAGGAAAAATTGCTCCTTGAGGGGTTGTAGACACGGGTTGTTGTCGATCCCGTAGATTAGTAGTGACCTTACCTGCAAAGCGAGAGGGCCCGGGTTTGATTTCCGGCTGGGGCAGATATTTATATGACATAAATATTTGTTTCTCAGGTCGTGGGTGTTAGTAATGTGTTATTTTGTCGTCCATGCCACCCGCGACATAAGAAATCTGAAGAGGGGGTAGGTACGACTGTGTTAGCGTTTGTAGGTAATTAGGTCTCCCCAAGCAAAACAAGGGCAGGTTACTAGTCACATAAAATATTTTGGTATTAACAGCACAAATACTTCACGCATAAAGATTTACAGTCAAAACAAATCATGCTAGACCTAAAATATTCAAAGTCACACAAACAGTAGTTTGTAAAAGCGCTAACAACTTCGCTGGAATAAATCTTCTAAACCAACCCTAAAACTCCGCCAATACAACCTGCAGTGCGAACTATTAAAAATGCAGTCGAAAAACACCCCTTCATACATTATTCGGACACTTTATGGCTTACCCGGTCCACCCTTATTTATGGGTATTTTTTTTATTTTCGCGTGTAGTAATGAATTTTGTTTATTGCTCCACTCGGTTTTTTACTGGTTGATGTATTCACTGTAATAGAAAATGAATGTTATATTTTAGTGTCAATCATTGACTTATTATTACTATGGACATCTAATCTCATACTAAAATCGCGAAAAAAATGTACCAGTCAGTTATGTCATGTCATGTCATGCAGTTAACAAGGTAATTTAAACACTAAGATCATTACATCACGGTTTAATTTCGATTGCAGTCGTGAACGCGGAATTGTTGTTCTCCTTGCGCTTTGTTGCTCATTTGGCTCGGACATTTTTTAGCGCGGACCCGACGTCTATAGTAATAATAAGTCAATGGTGTCAATAGGTACTAAAACCTAATTTAGTCTGGTTGTTGTATATCATGAACAACGTTATTCTTAATTTAAAAAAAAATGTTTGTTTTTTGTGCGGTATTGCTTATAGTTCATACTTATAGTATTGACTTTAAAATACCTACCAAGAAATTGGACCAGCCGACATTGCATAATCCCACGCTGAATGCAACCTGGAAAATAGAACTTAAGCAAACAGATGACAGCTTTCAAAGAAGGTCTTTGTTCCATCTTAAAGAAACCAAGAAATTGCCTCCCGAAAATAGCTTGCACATTTGAAGACGTGAAATTACAATAATATGTATGTAACAGCTACAGATTCGTAATAATATGAACTTTATTACGACTAAGTAGGGTTAAGTATACATCGTCGATTCGAATTATTTACGAAATATTTCTTTTTTAATATAGGTGCATTATTATACCATGGATATTATTCGTATGATGTTTTTTCATCGTCAAGTAGGTACTGTTAAATAAAAAAATTATAAAACTGTCGCACTAGGAAACGAAACGTCAATTGTTATTATTTTCTAGATAACTATTTAGTTGTAGCTATTAGTTATAGCTTAGTAGGTACATACATTAAAATGTAAGATTTGAAGATAACTGTTATTGGCGTAATTGTTATATTATACAACTTCTGTAAAATATTTACCTTATATATTATAAGGTATGACTGTTGCTATCTCAAATAAATAAATAAATGAGAATCGTCCAACAAACAAACATTTATCTGTCACATTAATATCTGACTAGCCGGAAATCGAATCTGGAACCCAACGCTCTTTTTGTGAACTTGCAGTAAGGTCAACATAAAATTATTCAATAAAAATGTGTTTTATTTGTCAACAGGTCAAATACGCGCCAATAGTCAAGATTCACCACAAATCGGGTAACAGAGTTGTTCCAGAAGGCAAGGATGTTATTCTATGTAAGTATTAGAATAAATAGGCGTGTACAATATTAATTTGCAACTACATTGACGCTTCCCACCAGTTGTGATTGTAGTTAAACTTTAACATAAAGAAGGTCAATTTAATATTATTAATAGCCCGTAGATTACTATACATTATCCAGTAAATTACCTAGTAGGTACCTATCAAAAAGTTGTATACTTATTGTTATAGTTCTAATTACATTGCCTGCTAATTTATCCAGTAATTATGGGAAGTAGGATATTGGTATCAACACTAGTTATAAATTGCAACAATAAGGCGTCACTGACGCCTTGCTATGAAGCCGACCGAGAAACCGCAGAAAAATAATTTAGATTTTTATGGAATAAGTAATTTAACTATAATAATTAAACACTTCCTATAATAGTGCTCATAGTTGGTGATGGACATCCTTAACACCAGGGTTGTCAATTGTGACTAACACGTATTTATTTGGCCAAGAATGAAACGGCGTGCTCGGACATTCGCTGGCCATCCTTTGCAATATACATTTGGCTTTAACTTGGATTAAACGTATTACCTATTATGTTTTTATGCAACGAAAGTTGGCACTAGCTTAAAGTTGGCTGCTATTCAAAATAATTACGCAGAACCTTTTTTTCAGCCTGTACCGCTGACGCCAATCCATCGAATTTGACTTTCAGATGGATTATGAATAACGAAAGTGTCATTGGAAATAGTTCTGAATTGGTGAGTAACAAATTTCATGTATTCGCAGCTAGATCGGAATAGCAGTGGATAAAAAAGTTTCGAATAGGTTATAAAGTTTGATAGAACTCTTTCATTTTTTATTTTTGCAATCTGAAATCCGTCCTCGTGTGGCTTCCGAAAACCTGTACTCGGTTAAATGTTTAGACGGGATTATTTAAATTGATATACCTTTTTTGTTTATTCACTTAGTTTAATAAATAATAATAATAATAATAATCAATATTAACTTGTAATTAAATGTTAACACACTCATACCCCGCGCACTAGAATTCCCTGTATGGCGGGTGGCATGGACAACACAAATTACACATCACTAACATCCATGACCCGAGAACAAATAAATATCTGTCACATAAACATCTGCCCCGGCCGGGAATCGAACCCGCGATCCCTCGCTACACAGGCAGGGTCACTACCAACTAGGCTACAGGGTAATCAACTGTACACATGAAACCAAATAAAAGCTTTCAATATAAACCACAATATCGTCGCTTTAATGCTTTACCATTTCAGTCTCGGCTTTATCGATATCAAAGCCAGCATTAAAATTTTAAATATTAAAATGTACAGATACGGCCTTGTAACGGTTTAACTATAGATTTTTATTTAAATTTGGTCAGTTGTGTTACTGCTGGTTAAATATTCACAACTACTCAGGACTTGTAGAACAAAGTTTCTTTTACGAAGTTTGGAAGCTTTACGGCTTAACGACTTACCGGGTCATTTAATCCGGACCAAACGAAGATTATAAATAATAGTCTATTAAAATTTATATCAACTATGATAATAGCTGAAACTTTGTTTAGTGGAACTAGAAGAGTTGAAGTAGCTCGAACCCCGTGTTGAATTACTTAATATCCGGCTGGAAATTGAAAAGGAAATTTGTGACGCGAATTTTATTTTTGTGTTTGCTTCAACTCATTAATGGTTCAAATGGCTTGGGTCTCTCTGTCCTTATAGCTGGAGAGGCCTAAAGCATATTCCACACGAAGCTTCAATTCGGCTAGGTGTAACGATTAGTGGCAAAGTGTTGGAATAGGACCAAACTCACAATATTGCCTTTGCGATGTGTGATTTATCATTATCAGCATATCGGAAGATTTTATACCATCGGGCCAACTTTAGTGTCTTAAAGTTCGTTTTAAATAAAGTCCTTAATAAAGAGTCGGTGTTAATACTAGTTTATTCTCGGCTTCGTCAGTCTGGGAGTCGAAAAACAACAAATACCGTTAAAATTATCTTAACGGAACGTATTATTGGAATAAAAACTATGTAGTGTTCTTGATGCGTTCTCTAATCATCTCTATACTAAATTTCATCTAATCAGTGAAAAGTTATCAGATATACTGACAGAGTTACTCTCGTATTTCTAATATTACTATGAATAAACATAATTTTAGACTTAATGCTTATTTAGTACCTACCTACACATATACCCACACTGTAAGCCTCATCTATTCTGCTAAACCGGGTATAAGACAACTGTCAAGTTGTCTCCGCGGTAAAATCTTATTTCGATTGACTAATACCTGGATTTCAGAGAAACGTTACGTTAAAATGAACTTAATATTTTGCGGGGAAGCACCCACAAGGTTCAAATTTTAACTAAACTGTGTCTTATGTTGTGAGACATAAGGACAGTTATCGTGAAAATCTCTTCAGCTAAAATCTCTGAAAGCTTTAAGTCATTCTGGAAACATTTCACCAAAATATACCAAATATCTTTGTCGGTGGGTTTCCCAATGATCTTGTAACTTTTGAACGACTTGACGAAATAAAATATTTTTGCACAAAGATCCATAATATTGGTTTTGCCGAGGTGATGATCCATAACTATGTTGGAATCCAATATGTATGAAAATAGCAACATATGATAAAGCAAAAAAGATATATAGAAAAGTAAAGGTTCAGGTTTTTTTAATAAACCAAGATGATATAAATTTATACTTACATTTAATATTTATATGTGTGGTCAACAAAGTCTATGATGAACTAGTTACTAAAAACATGTTTTGTTTCAGAAAATTCCAAATGTGACGAGAAAGTACAATGGTGTGGACATCAAATGCGTGGTGTTCAATGACGTTGGAAGAAGCGAGGAGTCTGAGAAACTACAAGTTGGATGTGAGTTCTTTTGCATAACAAACTTTAATGTTACAAGCATTAAGGTTCATCCTATGTTACTACCGCCGTTTCCGCCGATTTCCTTTATGTTACGGATGAGTATTGACGGCGATTACTACTTACCATCAGGTGTCTGCCGGGCAGCCTGTCTGCTCTTAATTTGATTAGGGAGCTCATGAATCTGTCCAATCTAGACTTAACTTGTCAAATCTAGCCTAAACGAAGGTCACGTCTGCAGGCTTCAGACCTTCTCAATAATATAATGCAGAACTTTATAAAGACATGTTTGGTGGGCAGCTAGGTACTCACAATGTTTTGCTTGGCTGAAACTGTTTCAATAAATGAATCATAAAAACTAACTAAATGTATTACTTTACAAATCGGCCAATGTTATATCCTATTCGTAGACCTATAAGGTATTCTTTCTTTTATTATTTTGCACGAGTGGTTGTGCAAAAAATTTAAGTTATAAAATCGCTTGATGTTTTCGTATTCTTAGATCCACCGTCGTTCAGAAACCGTCCTAAAGATGTGGAAGCCGAAGTGGGCAAGTCAGTTACGTTAAGCTGCGATGTTGATGGCTCGCCAAACCCTGAAATACAATGGATTCATTATGAAGAGGACACTAATCTTGTAAGTACTTTGATTAAGGGTTACTACGGACAACCTGAAATTCGACTGTAATTCGTATCATCAAAGGGTTACTTTAAATTGTAACATGTTTTATTTTGTCTGTGTTCACAGCCCTATGTGCTTGAATTATCCTTAAAAGTATAATTATAAATGTATGCAACATAGTTTTTCGTCCTGCATAAAATATATTGATGCCGCTTTTTTCTGAAAACAGCATCAACTATTTACTACATTTGATACTACTACTTGTAAAATAATGTAGTTCGATATTTTCTGATTCTTTATATTGTTATAAACCTGAATTACTGTAATGTTATATTTTGGAAATAACTCTTTATATTTTCCTGCCATTTGGTAATATTACGCATGACTAAACAGTTTCCTGTTAGTTAAAATTCACACGATATGAAGTCAAACACATGAACATAGATTACTCTTTGACTGCCCATCTGTTAACTTTATCGCGTTATTAGTCATTCCATATTAGAAGATACGACTTGTTATTCTTTAATTTTATCTCAAAGCGTCTAGTTGAACATATTGTACCTTAATTTTATCAATGTCAGTGTGATTTAGAGTTTCCTGTTCAGGTACTAAGGTTTCTTTTCATTGTATCACACATTGTCGGAGACAATTCACATCTAATATTACTTCCCGTTCAGATGTTGAGCAAATTGAATGTTCTTATTACATTACCATACCTGCTTTTATCAGACAGTAAGGGTTGTGTTCAAAGTAAAGCGATCGAAGAGGCCAATTATTATAAATAAAATTTATACTTATACTTCGGCCACGCTCGGAAAAGAAACTATGTAAACAAACCGATATTAGGGTCATCAAAATTCTGGCACTGTGAAATCTACTAATTTTCGTGTTTTCAACATCATTTCTAAGAATAACATGCAATTTGTATACTATCGCTTATTTATATGGCACAATACACTCTAATCACTTCCAAAACGTTTATATTATTGCGTCTATACAAAATTTCATAAAATATCCTTATCAGTTAGTAACTCACAGCCCTTAAAGTAAGCTAAATTCAGGTCTTTATAACATTTTGTCTGATTTTGCCAAGTTAAGAGAATCTAGCAATCTTACCGATTTGCACCATACAAACCGCGACGATCTCTAAAAAGAGACCGGGCGCCGTAACTTCGTTATTTGTTCAGCAGTCTCAGCCTCAGTTGAGACCTGTGCCCTACAGTGGATAGCAGTGAACATTCATTGATGGTATTGGATGCTTAGATTACAATACGCAACTATCAGACTAAAAGTAAATTAAACATACGCTACTTGCGCGCTACGGTAAATCAAGTAATTTATAATATAATCGTGATTATATTTATAGGTTATGTTGGACACCTAAAGAAATACTCAAACTTGCTATTTGTTATTTCCATAAATAGATTTCTACGTAACATTACAACGCGTAGTCAGTAAAAATTACTCATCCATGTAATTTTTACTAACTACGCGTTAAAGTGCAATTTAGAATTATATTTTGCAAGGTCAATTAAACCCTAAAACAAAAACAAAGTCAAGGACCAATATAGATTCACAAAACTTAATTTAAAGAAGTAAAAGAATTATACATAGAAAATAATTTATTTTAAAACGTTCATAAATGTGCTGACGAAAAAAAGGTTATTCGCATCTGTCTGTTATCGGTTGCTAGGCAACAACTGTTGGTAAACATTCTTTACGGAGGACGGCCGAAGTATAGTATCTTATTATCTTACTTAGTATCTTAGTATCGTCAATGGTAAAATTTTACTTATCTGATTTCAATAATATACCTTAACTTTTTTTAAATAGATTATAAACTTTATATCCAATTAAATATGTACCTACCTACTTATTTTTTACTATTGGTACGCCGAGATTAAAATAATAAAATGGTATTTTAGTATAAGTTTGCACAGTGAAACTTAAGTAAATAAAGTAAAATAACATTTAGCTCAATTGAAAGTCAGGCTACTTTATTATTTTATTGCAGTATTTTTATATTATTTTTTATGTTTTTACTATATATTATTTTTATATAAGCGCTGACTGAACTTCGAGTCGTTGATAGCGATTCGATTATTTATTATTTTTTATTAGACAAGACACCAACCTCTTTGTTATCTGATGCGTAGGCGTATTCCAAGATGTTTAAATGTTACTATTTCTAGCTATTAATATTACCTTATTCTTATCTGACTTCCAAGTGAAGCTAATTCCAATGTTAGTTTGATAGAACACTCCATCCTTATCTAACTAGTAACGTGCGAACGAGATAGTTTAAATGAGAAAGGGCAAATTAAACGGTACGTGAATGTCAGTGATAAGCCATTATCTTTTGTCATTTTGTGGAACATTGTACTTTTATGGGTTGGTTTGTTATTGTTTTGGATGTTAATGGGATTAATTTAATGGAGTATGGTTTACTGCTCGATGAATGACGATGAATCGAATGACGGTCTGGTGTCTTGATTATAGTGATTGTTACATTTATTTTAAAATTATTAATATTATTATCATTTTATGCGGATTACTCGTATGCGCGTTGAAAGTTTTTATGCCGCTCGAAGGCCTCCGACATGGCTCAACTTATCGATAGATAACCACCGGGACCGACTGCTTTACGTGTTCTCCAAAGCACGGAAGCGCTCACGAGATGTTGCCACAACTACCTTATATAGCCTAATCCTGGTTAATTTTCCAAGATAGTTAAAAATATTTAAACAATTAACCTTGCACTATTTTATTAAGCAAGCAGGGTTATACGCTAATCTGTTATATTTTAGCAATTCAATTCGCACATTGCCCATTTTCAGATGCAATGTTATATTTATCGCAACAACGAACTGAGCTTTGGCTTAAGCTTAAGCTTAAGGCTTAACACGTTCGCTGCGGAGCACGTACTCGTATACGTCGTGTTTTTTTCCATATAATGTTCCGATCGCAGCAGCGAATTTATTAAGGTTTACTTTTATTTAATGTATAAAAGTGAAAGGTCACAAAGGACACACTCATCACGAAATATTAAAAAGCGCTTTACCTACGTATAAATTTAAAATTGGCAGGGAGATATTTTAAAGTTAATAGACGTCCGCTTAAACTGGATTTGCCATTTTCCACTCCTCTTAGGAGTGGAAAATAAAATAGGGGTTGAAAGTTTGTTTGAAATTCTGCCGATTGTAAAGCAGATATTATTAAAATTGGTCTTTGGGATTATGGTAAGAAATAATGAAACACCTGATTCAACGTTTTTTCTAAATCAACCCCTAAGGGGGTAAACTAATGGATGAAAGTTTTTTACCTAAAGTACCTCCACGCGGGAAAAGCCGTGGGCAATAGTTAATATAGTATATATCGGATGACGAGAGTACAATATTGAGTTCATGAAATAAAACCTTTTATGTGCGTATAAACTTTTATAATAGGTACTAATGTGTGTTATAATGCTAATGTCTGTCAACAGAAAGTGGGAAAAACTGCCAACCTTACCCTAACAGTGGACACACACACCGCCGGTCGATATCTCTGCAAGGCCAGCATAGAAGGCTACCCTGAAATACAGGCTGAAGCGTCTATATTTATTAAAGGTAAGTAGCTGAGGAAATGTGTTCACAACCTTGAATTACTACCTATTTTGGTAAGGGTAAAATTTCACATCTATGTATTTTATTATGTAAGTTCGTAAATTCGGCGATGATTCCATTACAACATACCAAGTATATAATATAAGTTGTAAATGAATAAACTGGGCGTGCAATTTAACATTTCGTAGGTAAAAGTACTAATAGAACACATTAGAATGCCTTTGTATGACCTTGAGGTACCGGAACATAGAGACAAATTTTAATGCTTGTCTTGTATGATAAATCTAGCAATATTTGAATTACAAGCAACGTTTAGAAATCGTCTATTTATTGTGTCAAGTAAAAACGCTTTCTTTATCTTTTTTTTCTATTCTTTCCTTCTTCTTTTATATTATTTTTCTTACTTCTTTCGTTCTTTTTCGTTTTTTTTTTTCCTTTTATCTTTTTATAAACAAATATTCATGGGCATGGTCATCATTATTCATTTTAAATCTTCAAAATGAATCAATGATCGTTGACTGTGACACTTATTAGGCAACATGTGAACTTGCCTCAAACTTACTTATTCACGGCTCAAACGAAACTGTTTTAAATACCCGATGCCCGATGCCCGATGCCCGATACTGTAGCTGATAGCCGTGGAACAGACATATCGCGGCCATTAGATCTGGGGTTAGCTCTAAACACTGCACGAATGTTTCGGTTTAATTACAGTGCTATAGTCTAAGTATACTTAGGCTTAAGCTCTGGAAGGCATGAAACATATTAGGCTTGATACATGTTCATCAAGGTCTTGTAGGTCCAGCTATATGGTACCTTATGGTCCATGCGTTAGTGGTAATGACGCATAGGTATTGTGTTGTGTTACAACTATTTCCATTTAACACGTCTGGCCTTAAACAAACCGACTTTATTTATGTAAAAAATCAATAGTTTCATAACAGTATCTAAATTTATTTCTAGATTGTTGATTAAAATAAATAGCAAATACTATATTTTTTATTCACAGTAAATATATATAAGTAAAAAAATAATAATAGTTAAAAGAAAATGTGGCACTTGCGTAAAAGCCTAAATATGATCGTTAATAACTCATTACCAAATACCAACTGGATAATATTTTCATTAATTATTTCATGCTAATTAACATTACTTTACAAGTAACAAGCGTAAATATAATACAGAAATAAATCTACAATGCTAAAGGCTTATAGTGATGTTAATAATTAATATTTCTGAATAATTTATTGGCATGTTCCACTGTAAGCGATCAAGCGATACTATTAAAGAGTCTAACTACATCTATGTATGAATATCTTTATTAACAGTGATTCTGGTATAGATTCCTACAAAAAAAAAATTTGAACACATATCTAATTAGATTTTACTTTGGTGTTACTACCACAAATTATTATCTATAATGTTACCTCAAGCTTATTAGAATACGTCAGAGATCAAATTGGTTTAGCCATTTTTAAGATTGACGAAAACCATCGAACAGCAGTAGGTATAGACAAAAATTTTAGAAATCATAATTCATGTGGGATCTCTTGATGAGATTTTCTCAAATATCTTCCTTGTAATTACATCGACTGGTTACAATAAAAATATTAATTCGCTGTTAATTTGGAGTAGTACAAGCGATCCACTATAAGGTTTCCATGAAAATTACAAACGCTTTCTAAAAGGTTTTTGCTGCCTTCATTATAAATACAAGACGACTATGCCCTTGACTTAATTCACAGAAGAAACCATATTGTCGCATTATAAAAAAATGTGTGTGTGAGTTTAATTCTTTTTCCTTTTATAAACGCATGCACACTTATATGTCCACTGGCATTAACAGGCAGGGTGTTATGAACTACAATAAGGGACTAAGACATCACTAACTTCCACAGCTCCAAACATATATCTGTCACACAAATTTCTGCCCCGGTCTGGAATCCTAACATCGTTTTAAAAACTAGACTTCAGTATCGCCAATGTATCATTTAATTAACTCAATTAAAAGTTTTAAATGAAAAACGACGTTGTGATTTATGACTCCTTCACTCTATTTTGGTCTCTTCACACTGAATAACCCGATTAATATCACTTAAAAATTATTGATGTTTAGTAATAAAACTTTGTAAGGGTATCAGAAACTCGGTCATATAAATGTTATTAAAATAATTTATAATCAATATAAAATAAGTTACTCGATATAAAACTTATATTAACGTCGCATAGTACAATGTTGCTAATGAATATTAAATCAAAAGAATTAATTAAAAACCAGGCACTTTAATCTTGATTGGTTACATCACTAGCTAGCATTCTATTGAAAATATTGTACTTTATCAATTATCGATGCGACTGCACTCAATACTATCGGAACTGTACCGGCGCGAACAAAAGTGTTGAATAATTCATTATGATTTGTATCATTTTCGATCATGAATATTAAATGTTCCAGGAACTGAAACTTGACGAGTACTCAATAAGCGTATTTTAAACAGTCTTTCTGTTATAGCTTGATTTTGTTAAAATTATTTCATTTTTAAACCGTTAATGTTTTAATAATAATTAATATTTTGTAATAATAGGTAGGTACTTTGGTATTGTGTACTATCTTTTTGGTATTTATTTTAATTATGAGTACCTATGCCAGAAACCAGAAAATTAAAGAAATGACAGACTGTTGTAACACAGATACAGTTTTTTAGTAGTCTATGAATATACTTGTTTTGTACCTTTACCTTCTACAAACCTCGTCTTGAAGTTTAAAATTTTATGATCAGTCTCAAATATTACACACATACACTATTTAGTCCTCAGTAGAAGTAATAATTAATACATTGTTGATCAACTTCAAAGGGCTGATGAATATACTTATATTACATAATGTTACATACATATACATAATATCTGTGGGGTGTAACCACCATTATGGACCGCATACATCATTTTATGCATACTTAGATGATGATACATACATACGTATAGTATAGTCCTGGATTCGATCCCCAGCGATGCCGAAAGATTGATGCTTTTATATTTCTGATCTCAGTTTGGCTGTGTTCTTGTCTTTGTGTGTTGTCCATAGCATCTACGTCAGAGAATGTTAGTGTGGGAGTGTGTGCCGTTATTTTATTTATTCATTTAATCAACGAGTGATTGCTATAGATGAAGGTTTGCTTCACAGGACCACCGAAGATCGTATCAAATCATACTCAGTTTGGCTCTCAAGGTGATTCAGTAAATATAGAGTGTGCGGCTTTCTCGGTTCCGAGAATAGAATCCATCTCCTGGACTTTTGAGGGAAGAGAAATAGACACCCTACATGACCAGGTACAGTAAAGCGGTTTTTATAAATATATCGATATACACTGTGTTTTTTATTCGCTTAGATCTATTAGTAGTATAATTTTGATGTGGTTGTTAACCTATGGTTAATGTTTACTATATTTTAAAGTTTCTCTTCCTTAACCCAAGTTTACATTGGTTTTTCTCATAAATCTTCTATGTACAGGCAGCGATTAGTTACACATTTATTATATGCATAGAAGATCAAAATGTTAGCATTGTAGAAAATTTCGTAAGAATGATTAAAATTTTCAAATTATCGACATGTTAATAAGTATTTGTATACGAATGTCAAATAGATTTCATGACTAAATGAGTAACCTAAATTAATCAAACAATAACCAATTAATCAATACTTATGTTAACAGGATTACGCCTTCTTAGAAGACCTTCAACCAGGCGGAATAGTGAATTCGACACTAATTATACGGGAAAGTCAATCAAAACATTTTGGAGTGTATAAGTGCAATGTCTCGAATGATTACGGTTCTGATACATTGGAAATTATACTGCGGCCTAACAGTGAGTACCTTCATATACAACCATCATCATCACAACCCATAACTGCACTACTGCTGGGTTCGAGTATTCTCGCACCATGTGAATGTTTCCTCATACATTGGCCAACTGTGCGGATTGGCAGACCACCCTTTGAGAATATTATCGAGAGCTCTGAGGAGTGCAGGTTTCCTCATGAGAGGGATAATAATTTCTATTAAATAATTACTTATGTAGGATTAGAACTTTAGTCGCCCGAACGGAAGACCAACGTTCAAACCATTGCAATCTGACTGCAAATTATTAGGTATAGAATGTTAGATTTTATATTGAAAATAACTCGGATATCTCTTTTTTTTAATCTCTTAATGTAGGTGGTACTAGTAACCGCTCTCGCTTCGAGAAACTTTTGCCTTTACTTGAAACAGTCATATTTACACAAACATATTTTTATCATTCCTTTTTTTGGTAATCAATTGAAATCGAACAAGACATTAGCGAAATTCGCATTCAAATCGGTTAGACGATTTCTAGTGATAGTGCGAACAAACGCAGAGACAGCCAAAAATTAAAAAAAAACTATTGCTATAGGATCTATAATATTGCGTTGATAAATACCCCAAACTCTTTCTCTAACTTTTCTTAAATATCTCCCACGTACAGACATCGATTAGTAACAGTGTTATTATATGTGTAGATTAGAGATGGATAAAATGTAACCTTAATTACTGATTACAATTTCATTTGGTGCATTCAAAAAGTAATCAGATTACGGATTACATCTGGAGGGACGGAATTGCCCTTGCCAAGAACGCTCGTACTACGTTTTCTCGAACACACAATTACAGTAGGTACTCTTAATGCAACCAATAAAGTGTTTTATAGTCCCAATGATAATTCTATCGAGATCTATCATTGGTAATTTCAGCTAAGCGCAGCCATATTTTTTATAAGCAATGGTTAGTCTGATGCCCTTTTATCGCCTTAGAATAAGTCTTAACGAGTACGTGTTACCAGGGGATATCGTTATTCATAAATTTATGTGGCGAAACTACCTGATTATGGTATAAGTGATGTAATAAAGTACTATTTGGAATTCAATTCCCTTGATAGTCCTATGAAGTATCATTATTATTATGTTGCTGTTATAATATTTGTAACATTTTAAGCTTAGGATTTTGTATAATAAGACTTTACACCCCACACTAATTAGCCTAAGTCATGTAATTTAAAATACGTAATTTGGAAAATTAAAGGTTGATATGGAATTGAATGCTTCCAGCTACAAGGCTATGAAAACTCAGTGTCTTCTAACTGTAATAAGAGAAGTCGCTATTGTATTTTGCCCTCATTTTTCCGTTCTTAATGCGCAATCTTGTCTTATTATTAAATAAAGTCTTAGTTGAGTACAGAAAACTTGCGCGAGTTACAAGCGCGCAACATGACGTGAATGAAATTTTAAGTCCTTTATTTACCATTTTAAGACCCAGTTGAGACTCGGAATCTAAATCCATTTTTAAATTTGGAACTTCAACTTTTGCGTCACGTTTATTTATTGCCCTCGGGAGAACGTTCCGGAATTTTATTCAACGTCTTCTTCCGTTCTATTTAATAGCATTTGTTTTATCTTTCGAAAGTTTTCCACTTGTAAGTTAAGTTATAAAATATTAAGCATTTTAAGTTACAAACTGTTTTTGTTAGATCTTAGTTAGTTACACGCAGAATTTTAAGTAAAAACATAATTATTTGTTTTCTAATGCCAAGGGAATAATAGGAGATTGTATGGAATACTGTGGTTGTTGTTATTTTAATAGTAATGTTTATGTCTTACCCACAAGGTTTTCAAAAATGTCAAAAAGTACCTAATAGGTACTTATTTTGATTTCAAGCCGTATGTTAATCGATTTGTTGTAAACAAAAACTTAAAATAATAACTTAACATTTTGCTTCTACTACTGTTTCTGAATTATGCCTTTTTAAATATAAGACAAGGGAAGAGACAAGGAATAAAAAAATCTATTTAAAATGACAATAGGTAGATGCTCAAGCTACTTTTTGTCATAAAAATAATATAAAAGCTGTTATAACAGAAACTTTAATATTCCTAAGAAATAAACCGTCTATCCGTAGCACATAAAGTTACAACGATAACTTAGCGATAACTTTGCGATAACTTTACGATAATGCGCGGTCGTTTCTGCAATGAGGGCCTGATGGTTCCCGCTATACTAGGTACTTGCGAACTATCGCGCAAGATGTATGGGGCTTTAGAACTTTATAAGTTTGAGGCGACGAGAAATTTGACACAGTGTTGATTTACATTTTTGCATATATCATCTCTGTTATGCATAGCTCATAAATATACGATCTTCATATTTTGAATAAAAGGGCTTTAAAACTACCGTATTATTTATTATACTATCATTCAAGGAAATTTACGTCTACAGTAAACTTTACATATTTTCGAATATTGAAGACGTCAAGGATTCAGCCTGGAACCTTTGGATAGTCTCTCTCTCTCTCTTATCTCTATCGGAATCATCTTTTTACTGCGCTAAACTATACATTTCGATCTTGACAAATTGGGGCAAATTTTAGTTAAAGAAATGTCTCTTCATCTAACACAAACAAAATCGAACATTTTGATTAAATTTATCAACACATATTCCGAAAAGCCCATTTACATTCCAAGTTCTTAATTTCCAAACAAACTGCATCCAAATGTGAAAATACCAAACATACTTACAACGGCAATTAAGAAGGATCAGGAATATATAAAGATAATAATCCTTTTATTTTTAGAAACATTCCCCCTGCTCTTGATTCTATTTGGAGTGACATCAGGAACGATAATGGTAGCGGCGGTAATAATGTTAGTGATACTATGCCAGAGAAAGCAGAGAAAGAATAAGCAAGCTCAAGTAACAGAGAAACCAGATGTCACCGTCACAGCCGAGGAATTATTCAAAGAGAATGATAGAAATTCAAACATCAGCGATTTGAAACTCGAACTGCGACAGGCGAATGGGAGTTGTGAAATCGTAAGTATTATATTAGCGTTAGAACTATCGGAAATCTTCGTAATCCATGTTAGCTAGCGAGCGTGAAAATTTCTTTTTGGTCTCTTTCGCCAATGGAAATTCAATTTAAAATCGTTTTAGCTTTTCTGTTTACTAAGTCATTTTTCTTGATTTGTTTTCGACGTTCAGATTTTATTTTATGTTGCGATAAATTTTTTAGAACGTTCGCTTCCAATTTTTAGGGATTCCATTCTTCTTTGTAAAGTGTTATGATTTAATCAAAAATTTAGTTCTTAAAAATGAAACCTCAACTTTACTTTTTCGGTAAAGTTGACTAAAGTATTGTTGTTTATAGGATTAACATTAATGTTGCGTTAAATGTTTGCGAACACTTTAACTTAACGTATTTTCACATCAATTAAATGTTTAATTACTCTTGCTTGTTTATATTTTTATCAACGTTTTACTTGTACTTTACAATGTAAAGTACGAACTAAAACATATGTTATATTATTTTCTTTTTGATGAAGCCTTTTAGAATTTTCAAACGTGTCTTTCTATCCATAGGATTATTCAAACACTGGCTCGGATAGTACTCTGTGTTCGAACGCCAAACTTGGCAGTGGGATACCTCTGGCAGGGTCGGTACCACTATCATCAATTAACCAGAGCAATTCCTATCAAGGATATCGTTACAGCAATGACTATACTGACCCAGCGTATTCCGATTGTTATAAGGTACGTATTTTTATATCCTTACCTGAATTGCGCACTTTACGTAATTATGGCTGTTAAAAACTTGTTATATTAAAAAAATATTTAATTATTAACAATTGACAACCTTATGTGCAATGGTTAACATGCCTGATCGCGGTTCCAAAAGTCCTAGGTTCGATTCCCAGCGAGGCGGAAATTTGAATGATGATTTCTGTTCTCGGTCTGGGTGTGTGTGTTCTTGTCTTGTTTGTTGTCCATGTCACCCACGACACAGGGAATCCTCTTGTGTGGCTTTGAGTGTGTAGCGTTATTGTATTTTATTTATTTTAATCTTTTGCGTTTTTTGCAGCGTTTTTACACAAAATAATTATCAACTTTTAAACATTTGCTTTTACCTAAGATTGCGTTATCTAGTCTTTTTAAATTATTATAATATCTAGTTTAGGATTTTTTTAGCTCCTAATATTCTAATATTCTCATTATATTAAACATTTTTTAAGGTCAATGGATTCAACAACGGATACCAAACGTATGTCCATTACGGTCATGATTATACTCCAGGGTCTTTAAGGGTGCAGTCACCTACGATGGGCAGTGATAAGCTGACGCCGAATAGGTAAGTCTCATTAAGCCTTTTGGTTATATTAACACATTAGCTGCGGCGATCGTAATTTTCTATGGAAAAAAACACAACGTATTTACACGATGGAGGTACGTGTTCCGCAGCGAACGTGTTAATGGTTTTGACACTGTGTAATTTGCGCACAAATTTTGCCGAAACGTAGTATTTGAGGGCAGCGTTAAAATTTGACTCTCATATTAGCCTTTTTTCAGTAAATTTAAATGATGTTAATAATGATTTCTTGCAAAAATTAGCAAAAGTTTCACAGAGATGATGCAATAAGATTTTTACTTTAAAAATTTCAAATTGAATTTCAAATATAATAATTCGCGCAAAATAAATTCCCTACCATTTTCACCTCTGTTTCCGACAAACATAAAAAATATGACATAAATTCTCGGCACAAAAAACCAAGAAAGGCGTACCGCCTCTGAACACAGTAAATTTAAAAGCGGCATTGTATTCTAGGTCAATAAACGGCAGTCTACCGAGAAGCGTAGACACGACTACAGTACAATACAACCCGGCCAATGGTTCCCAGAACAATTCTTTACAACGAACCGCTAAGCGACAGGGCAGTAGCAACGCATTGAATAACTTAGGAGTGCCTGAAGGTTGGTAAATTGGAAAATGTTTTGCCGTTTCAGGAATTAGAAACGTTTGTACGATTTCATGTTTTTTTAAGTTAGCTTTTATAGTTTTAAGAATTGTTATGCTATGAATATACTGTTTTAAATGTGCTTTTCAAATGAAAATAGATCTTTTGAGTGTTAGTTACCGATATTATTCACTGAATAACTTCAATCGGAAATTGAATTTGAAATGGTGAATATAAATTAAACACTGTGTCTCGTAGTTCTCAGAATGCTCAATTTACAGTAAAACTCACGTTTATACAGTAAAAAACAAATATACGCTGTTGTATTCCAGTTTAAATCCAACTACTTGGAATACTTAAATGGAGCTGAAAGAACATGCTCTTAGATTGTTTCCCTTTTAATACTTTCATTTTCGCAGTTTATTTTTATGAAATAATATATTTGATAATGTACGGGCGGGCCACTTTAAGTTTTTTAATAGATAGTATCCAATGATTAAAAAATATTTCATCGACGTGTATTGGCTTTGAAACTCCATTCTTCTTTGAGGTTGCATTATAATTATAATTTTACAGCAGGTTGATTTTAATATAAACATAAATTAATTAACGTCAAACGTTGATGTAATGTTTGACTTTAGCATGTAACGTACAAGTAATTGAAGTAATTATATACAATGGTGGTGATGGAATAGCTCCCTGAAAATTCTAAGCAACTAGGGAGTAACATTGAATAGCTAAGAAGGTTAGTAAATTAGAAACTTGATAAATAACAGATGCCGTTTCTTTGTTCACGTATAATGCTGAAAACGTGAAAGAGAAGCTTTTGTTACCTTTGTCGGAAATTATGAAGGGTATTGAATAGAAAGGTAAACAGCTAAACATTGTAAGCTACGAAATATTTTTCTGTGTATTTGTGCTAGCCTTGTATGCCAGGCTGTATTACTTTTTCAGTTAACTGTATTAATATTGTAGGCTATACAAATGTAAATATTTAAAGTTTATGTGATTTTATAAGTTCAAATCCTTTTATACAAATATATTTAGTGAATAACTAAAAAATATGCCGTGATTATTAATTTCAAGATTATGTTCGGATCAAAAGCTAATGTAAATTTCCTTCAAAATTAATTTTATGATAACAACCAACCAGTAATAATCAGTAACCAAAATCCTATTAATATTATAAATGCAAAAGTTTGTATGGATGTATGAATGTTTGTTGCTCTTTCACGCAAAAACTACCGAATGAATTTTGCTGATATTTAACAATAATATAGCTTACACATCAGAATAACTAATTAGTAAAATATAATCTATCAGTTTCTTGTAGTGATAATAGAGGTTGAATAGAAAATTATTATGAGAACAGTGCTAACAAAAATATGAATAATACGAATACCGATAATACAATGATAATAGTAACTATAATATTAATAGTCAAAATAAATAGTGACTGAGATTTAAATATTAATTTAATAAATGTATCGACAGGGAGTAGAGTACCCAATGGCGGTATACTACATGGCGTAGACGTACGATACGCAGCTACTTATGGAAACCCTCACTTAAGGGCTGGTGGAGGGCTCGGGTTCCCATCCACGGTGAATACCGCTAAACCTGCTTCGACTCCTGCCCCTCCGCCATATTCTTCTGTTAGGAATTCCGTCATTTTACCTTCTGGTAAGTATTTCATTACTTATGAATTATTGTATGTAAATTTGGTTATATTCTAGAATATTCTTTTTATTAATATTGTGGTGACATAATTAGCTGATAATTAAGAGATTTGAAAACCAAATCTCGTAATGATTTTTAACTGTACGTATATGCAGGGTAAAATTAAGTATTGTTGAAGTGTTCATAGATCCGTTTGTTTAAAATTTTACGTTCAAAAGAGTATTTATACTCGTATGCAGTTATTACAATCATACTACACCATACAATGAAAAGGTAATATAAAAGATAATTGTAAATATATGTTTTCATCGGTAATTCCTTTGGTGTATTGGTGTACTATTTCGACGGATAAACGGAAGTGGTCAAAAGAATTGTATTTTAAATCGTGCTTACCAATTTTTACTTAACTTTGTACTTCAGAATTACAGTAGTAGACATTACACAGGCCAAACTTGCAACTTGTAGTGATATTTCACAAAAATGAAAGGATATCTCCGATGAGTCATTGTGTTCATAAAATACCACAATTTGGACAACGAGTAAAAGTCTCATAACCCCAAACAGGTACATCATCACATTCGATAACATCGCCGGCAAGCCTCGCATCGCCTCAATGCGCAACAAGTCCCATTACGAATTCCACGATGTCGACTGACAGCGCACAGCCTGCGGTAACTACTTCTTATTTATTCTTTTCTCTCTTTTTCTCTCCTTCTCATTCTACTTTGCATTTTAATTCTCTCTCATCCACGTGTTTCTTTTACTCTTACACATTGCACAATAGTTACATTTATTTTTCTAATTTCGATTACTTCTACGCATTGCAATTAAAGTGAAGTGAAAAAATTCAATGCATTAAAGTGTATGTTCTACACGTCTTTAGTGTTTTACGCGTAAAATTTATACACACAAAAAAGGTACTAATTCGATAATAAAATATTATGTTTATTCTGTATATATGTGTGTATTATGTAATATAACTTTATGTGTATTTCACAGCATAAGAGAATATTCTATCTAACATTCGTAAATCTTTATTCCACTGCTGACAAAGACACATCTGAGTACATCCAAAGGAAATAAACATTAATATCAATGATGTAAGCCTGGATAAGCTCATTCGTTCTGCTTGTATCTCATGTCTACGGTCGGAATCCTATTTCAGGATATCAAATGGAGATTCTGACAACCTTGTTATTTACTTGTGGCAAAATGACGAGATATTTAATTAGTGAAAATATTGATACTGAAATAGATAAAGATTTTCGTTTTGTTTAGTCAGTAAATTTTTTTTTCATGTTTTCATTTTTGAAGTAACTCCTTAGAGGTTGGTTATGGGTCTGTTTATTGCAGTTACATCGGTATAAGTAATTATGTAACATACAGAGTTCTTACAGACTGGTGTAGCCACGACATCCGCCACTCCTCAGTCTCCAAGTGCGCATTACATACTTGCTCCGTCGACAAGAACTTTGAGTAACACTACAGTTACAAAAAAAGGTAAGTAACCTTTGATGTCATTTTTCTCAAAAGTGAAGAATTTAAAATCTTACCACACTTATGTTGATTCTTAGCAACATTATCGGGGTTGAAGACTATTCACCAGATAGATATGTAACAACATAATATGTTTACGTTATGTAATAAGAAAATAAAGAACAGTACAAAATGGATATTAATATAACGTATAAACTAATTTTTACTAGAATAAGAATTGTTTCTTAAAAACTATGGTTCATAACATCAAGATTATATTTTATCGCTTGAATATTTTTCCTTTCGTGATTAATTGTCACAACAAAACCAAAATTTTATACCGATTATATCTCACTAAGTGTTTCTATTACATCGTTAAGTTAATCATAATTGCTAGGAGTGTTCAAAAATCCCGTAACTTGTAATTTTACGTTGGATTTTATTTTATTTTTACATCACGGTATACTTTTAATCCAAATATTATTTGCAGGTAACGGTCACCAACAGCCATTAGCAACGCACGTATAACGTATGTATACAAACTCATAAACTTTAAATGTACTTAAGTGAGTGAACTAAAGTTATCCAGTGCGTTTTAAGTGCAATGTAGTGTTGTTCAAATAGTTTTAAGACTAATGTTGATGCTTGTAAATATTTTGGACTCGTTTTAGTATGTGCGAATTAATCCTTTACAGAAACTAGTGACGGACAAATTCAATATTCTCAGTATATATTTATTGCATATTTCTCTTATGTCTCTATTTTTGTGTTCTTAATTTAGTGTTGTCTCTTTTGGTTTTAAATTAATCAGGGATTCATATCAATTTCTATTTACTTTTGTAAATACTTGTAATGTTTGAGGAATTTTTATATTACTCGAAAAATATTTCTAAGGCTCCTGTAGCCAAAATGAAAACACCTATTCAAACGTCAATATGTATGCCTTAAAGTAGGTAGTGAATTTTAAAAGATCTCAGGTTCAAGTCGGTGACTATATTTGAGTTACTGCCACTATGCTCGAGTTTACGTTAGACCCTAATGGGTCTACGAATACAAAATCGTTCTTAGACGTGATTCTTATCGTTCCCGACCATTGCGTGTCAAAAGTGATGTTTTCATTCAACTACCAAGCGGCGAAGTAGATCGCTGAATCAGTATATTTCAATCGAATCAACCATTTTCCTTTTAGATTCTTATCTTCAGTGATGTCTTAACTTTTGAGCTTTTTCGTTCTCACATTTATATTTTATTTAATGTTCAAATGGATCATTATTCTGAAAGTTGAACAAGTTTTAAATTTACGATTATGGCCAACCTTCTACCAAAATGTGAGTATAACGATTATTGTAAATAATTGCAATTAAATGTTAATTTGTCGCGACTTAGTGGTACATTTTTTCATTTAAGTATAGATATTTTAATATATGATGATGATGATGAATGTCAATCAATCGTACCTAATATTATAAAGTTATACCTTCAGAGTATTTCAACTTAATTAATATTTAAATTCTATTATCTATTCATGTTTTCTAACGAATTATAATGACTGTTAAAATCAATCTATTTCTGTCAATTACATCTTATGACATTTACTTTAAATGTAAAATATTGAATTTACTTCAACCCCAACGATCTATGGCCTATTACTTTCAGTGTCATTGTAAAAAGTCAATTTCATATTAATCAAACTGAGACTGGTCTTTTTAACTGTAATTAATGTAAATTTAGTAGGTATTAGGTATAGAAATATAAATACAAGGCTTAGATTAATTGTTTATTGTGTATTTAAAATTAATAATAATACATGTCTTCACTATTATTACGACCTGTGTTGTGGATCTTGTAATATAACAATGTTTAGGTATATTTCATATCATGTAACATAGTATTGTGACATAGTATTTATTCTAATAATATTATGTATGAATTTTAATAGTGAAATATTACATTTATTCCATTTAGAAACCCGTAAAAATTTTATGTTTATTAAAATCATTTAATAAATATAATTATGCAATAAAATAATAGTAAATTTTTGTATTTCAAAAAGTCAATCCAACTTAAATTTTTGTGCCTGATTGTGTTGTGGAAATAACAATACAATCGTCCATTTTAATTATTTATAAATTGAAAAAAATATTAAAAGTTATATTAGAAAATTTGCAATAGTAAAATTTATTACGAAAGGCCATTATTTATGTAAATTTCAGTAACACCTTTACATACATTATAGTAAATTTGAAGTATTTTGTATTTATAACTTCAGTTAATCCAATGATTGGGGTTTATTGGTTTATGAATAAATTTTATTTTAAATAAATTTGTTTTATAAGTAATTGTAATAATATTATATTTCTTATAGGTTGCCGACTTGTTACAACTACGATATACAAAATATTAATGTTTAATACCTAAGCTTTAATTTTGAAATATAAATGTGCCATTTCCATTGCTTTTCAGTTTTTTTTTTAATAGTTTTCGTTAGTAATTTACGAATTACTTTCTTAGTCTTCCTTTTAAAATAAATATTAAAATAAATTATAGTTCTTTAAGTATAAAGAAGCCAGTTTATTATTGTTTACACATGAGAATGTCAATTGTTTAATTTCAAGACATATCAATTTATATGTTATTTTGTAGGTAGCAAAAATCATATTTACCTTCAATATTTCTAAGAAAATTATTTACAAATAAATTTTAATGCTTAGGTACTTTAAAAAGTGATGAAAATTGTTCATAGATTTTTTAATGCACATTATAATAAAATGTTACTTGGCCCTTGGTATCAACAAGCTAATATAGTGTCATACATTTAACTATCATAAAAATGTAATCAATTATAATAAAAATATGAATACAAATTACCAAGTAACACTAAACTGCTGATTGCCGACACACATAAAAACCGATTTGTTCTTTACATTTGTACTAAACATTTAACCGAGTTAAGTTAATTTTATATGTACATTCAAGAATATAGCAAACCCTTGTACGTTTCACCTAACCCTCATCAATTAATCATGAACTAAAATTATTGGTCTCGAAAACCCAAGTTTGCTGATACGATTAAGTGCGAGGTAGGTATAGCCACGTCCCACCTTTATGTTGGAAAAGGCCAAAGTATATCTAAATAAATGATATGGCTCACACCAATACCACTTTGAAAACGAATTTCTACTACAATACTGGGCCAATAAGGTAGGGTTGCCAACTGTTATAATTATGTACAGTATTATTGTTCTATATTTTAAAGTACCCGTATTACTTAATTACTTTTAAAGAAATATCAATAAAAATAAGTATATTTTTGAGTTTTTTTTAGTATACCTATATAAGTATATTTTTGATGTTTTTTTAGTACGTGGATCAATCTCTATTTCAAACAAATTTTGGACTGTTTGAATAATGCGTTTTAAAAAATAGATGAATGCTATGTACATCCGAATTAAATAAATTAAATATAATACAAATTTTAAGTAACTTGATGTTTTTAAAAAAAATTTAAGAGTAAACCTACTGTTTCAATAGATTATTTTGAAAAATACTATATTCGCCGAAGTAAAGTTGGCAACCCTACATTGAGGTTAAAATTGCTTTTACTAATTCACTGGTATATTGAAGGACATAGGTGTCATTCATCGGTTTTCAGAATGCTATTAGCCGCTCCTTTTAGGAGGAAACTCAAATAATATATACGGTTCTCTAAAATGTACTCAGGCATTTACTTTATAGGGGAATAAAGTTGAGAGGGCTGTAAGACATTCACATAAACTTATACATAACTACGCTTTAGAATTAATAGATACAAAGTATCTACCGATAAATAGAATCAACAGTGAAAGACAGACAGGCGAACAATCTCATATATACATATAATAAAAATGTAACTGATCGCTGTCTACACAAGGAATATATATGAGAAAAACTATTAAATAGGAGTCTTTATGAACACAATAGAAATCTAAACAATTTTGTTAAAACTTTTGTCTGTTTGTCGTTGTGCTTTTGTTCGCGCTAATCTCAGAAACTTAACGTATTTGAGGTTTTCAATAATGTACTGTGAAAAGCTTCACCTCAAATCTAATGTTTGTTTTATTTCAAATCAGTTCATTAACAAAAAGGTTATGTCAGATTAAAAAAAAACACGTCTTACAATTTACTAGTGCAGTTACTAAGGGACAAGTTATCCGAAGCATACCCGTTATCTTTCATTTACAGACAGAAATCAATAACATTTGCATTATACATAATAATATTATAATGTACAGATATAGCTGCGCTACAAAAATTTCATCACAACGACTTGGCACTACAATTATTGTTTCCCCTAGAGGCTACCAATAACCGCTACTGATCAATATAACTGCGGTTCACTATCCCTGACCACATGCCACCCCTTGCCACACGGCGATGAACCGAAACACGTGTTTATGTCTTGAATACTACGTACATAACACGTTTAGTTAACACTGTTATTGGCAAATATTGGCAAGCAGGCGCAGTGTTTGGTTAACAATTTTTGTTGTACAATAAATTACTGCGAGACTCGGCTCCATATTTACCTGCCAAAGTAATTTTTGTTGTCATTTGCTTGCAGTAATGTGTAGTATTTGTACGTGTGAATAATCATTAAGATAAAAGTAAGATAAATAAAAATTTTAATGTTTACCTTATACGTACATCATGCAAGAGGTTATTAGCATACTGTTAATCTAACTTTTCTCTTGTGCACATGTCGGTTGCACATTCGTTTCAGTTTTTTATGGATAATATTGAATATCACATACATATAACAATCTTATCTATTATGTTTACAAGAAAGTATTATTGTATCAGTGTACGCCCACACACTGAATTGCGTTGAAGTGCGTTCATTATAAATGTATGATCGTGAACAGTCAAATTCTCTAGAATATTCGCCGAACAACAAGAGCACTCGACAAGAGTGTTTATTTGCCGTTACTGTATTTTAATCTTTTAGTATTTTTGTACTGTGGGTTGGATATTCACAAAGTTTTGCTTCCAAGAAGAATTGTTAATGGACTCTGTTTGAGTTCAAAGCGATACGAAAGTAGATATTCCTAGTGGTACCAACTTTTCCGCTGAATATTTTAGTCGGAACGTCAAGTGTGTTAAATTTGACGTTTCTTCAATAAATTTACCTTTGGCTTTGGCAGGTAAATAAAATATTCAAAGATTGACGTATTGCAGTGACAACCGTGTAATGTAGTAATTTTGCAAACATGTTCTTAATTTGAATTAATTAAAACTTGATTTTTTTTATTTATTTTTTAATAATATTCCATATAATAGTCAATTCAGTAACTCATTACTGTTCCAAACAATAAGAACTATTATACCGCGGGACTAAGAATTAATTGAGACTTACATCCGTAGTATTAAGATTTAATATTTCATTGTTGGTAATCGCAGCTTCATGTCCTTCATATAATATTATTATCAAGAGATAAATAATATAAAACTAAATAATTATGTAATAACGTTGGAACACTTAGGTATATTTGAGTTAGTCACATAGTTGATATTCATGACCCATTTCAATCTCAATTATTAGTTAGACGTTCTGTGGTCAGACTCCATTAAATGCGGTTTCACCAACAGAATTAGTGCCTACTATTAATTATTAATATTTGCATTATCATGAAAACTATACATTAATCTAGAACAATAATCTACACAAACGAAGGCACATAAACTATATAATCTCTAAGGCTGAGATTTATAGACGATACTTAGCCTTAGCTCAGACTTTACTTAGGAAAACTTTGCAGGTGTATTGCATGTAATGAAACCAATAGTGGTATTATGACATTAGCGGTCTTAGGTTATGCTGAGCACAATCTCTGCGTGACATGTCTATAAATATCAAATCGCAGTCCTTGCAAAGCAAAGTCTTTCGTAAGTAAAGTCTGAGCTAAGGCTAAGTATCGTCTATAGATCTCAGCCTAAGATTATACAGTTTATGCATTTACATCATGTTTTTGCATTCGACTGCGTGGTGGAATTTCACGCTAATTTAGCCCTTAATGTCCCGTTTCAATCCCCAGTTTTATGTCGACGAAATTATTATCTAACGACGTAAGTATGACTGTTGTTTTGGCTTCAACCCATTAATAGCCCGCCACCGAGCACGGGTCTCCTCGCAACTGAGTAGGCGTAGAGCATACTCTACCTCGCTGAAGATGTTTCTCCACAAAATATGAAGACGTATAAACTGTATAACCTCAGATCGTATTTAATGTGAATTTTTCATACAACTGAATCAATGACGCAGTTTGCTTTTAATGCCCCGTTTCAATCCCCAGTTTCATGCCCAATATTTTTATATAAGTTGTAATCTACACAAACCAAGACGCATAAATTATATAACCTTTGAACGTATAATACTGAACTTTCATATGGTTTGCTCTTGATGCGCCGTTTCAATCCCCATTATATTAGGTAGCCGTGCTATTGTCACTGTTCATTAATTATCCATCGACGCTTGCTGATAGCTTTGTGAATCAATACCGGTGTACAGATGACTGGCAGATTTATTGTGGAGGGATGGTGCTTTGTTACTTACGTCAGATTTAATATAGAAAGTTAATTGTAATAAAAATATGTTCTAAATTATGAGAAACCGGTAGATGTTTCCAAGTTTCATTCAAACAATCTCTATCCTCAATTATCCTTATCCTTGCACAAAGCCTTGTATATTTGTATATTATGGTGTATAATAGACGTTAAGACTCATCGGAGGCTGATGGATGATTTCGACAAGTAAGATCTCAAAATGTACTCATATTACAGGCAGTTTACACAAGTATACATGTAACATGTACATGCGTAAGAATACATACCTACGTCACTATCTATCTACTATCACTGCCTCACAAGAATTACAGGAGCGAATATTAGGTATCATGTATGTAGACAGACATAATAATAGGACAACGATTACGTATCATGTATATAGACAGGTTGGCTGTTGTCCTCGTGCGAGTCATAACAGTATTGATTTACACACTATCCCGAACCTTGCCTGGGATAATTAATGGCCAGTCATGGCAGCCCGTTGGCAGAATAGATCAGTTTGACCTAATAAACCTGACACTTATCCTAAGCGTCTATTCACACGAACCACAGCCACATTACAACCTCAACTACACTGCAGCCGCTACCACACTACAGCCCCACGATGAAAACTACATGGGTCGACAGTTTTGTATAAAAACGTACACGACGCGGGCTAAGTGCGTATTGGCTGACTTAACACATCTTTGAGAACATTGTCTCAGTTGTGCCACTGCAGGTTTACTCACGATTTTTTCTTTCAGATTCAAACTAAAACCCAAACTATATCGCAAAGACGTAATATTTTTTTTGTGACTAAAATATTACGTCTTTGCGACAACGCAGCGCCAAGGAGTACTTAACAACAGGTCGTAAGAAATTTTGTCTTATTGATGTAATTGGAAGATACGTCTGAATAGACACTTACCCCAAGAATTATTTATGATTTGATTTAACGTTGAATATGTTTGACATGGGCTCGCAATATCGCTTACGTCAATTTGAGAAACAAGAGTTTTTTTTTATTAAAAGCTTTAGATGGATTTTTAATGAATGGACATTATCTCTAAATTGTCTCCGTGTGTAGCGTTCTACCGCCTTATTAATACGTCAAAATTACGACTTCCAACATTTATGAACTTTTCTCGACATACCTGTCAAGACGTATTACTTTTTTCATTGTTTTTTGTAAACTTGTCATTCATTCACTCCACGAGTATTTTCATTCCTAATCATGACTTCAATATAAATAATGCTTTCAAAAACCAGCTACTGATTTTATCTATCATTGACAATCTTTGACACATGACCCACGCATCTACTACCCTATGAACGTATTAAAATTAACCTTGCAACCCTTTTATATATAAACGAGGCCTATACCAGGCTAGTTTGGTCATAAATTGAGTGTCGTCCATTGCCATTGTCAATTAATTATGCAAACCGAAGGCCCGACCGCACGAATCAATACTCTTGTTATGACTAGATGGACACTTTTGTTATTGAAATACGGCAATGGATGGTAGCTACTATAAATAATAGATTTTGTTGATTTATGACACTAATGAAAAATAAACAAATGGTTATTAACATAAGACGAGCTAATAATACGACGAAGTATGGATTTGTTATGTACCTGAAATAAAAATGTTTTGACGTGAATACGTCTTTGTTGGCTTCCATACTGGGATGCAGTTAAAAATAATAAAAAACTAAATGTGGCACTCAGAGACTGCGCGGTAAAGCTATTGCATAGCATTTTTTATCAACTTATGCAATTATAATTATTAGAAGTTACATAGTTATATCAGAACAGCGCCATCTAGTTTGCAGAAAACATACGTACCATACCTTAGTATTAAGGTACTAGATGGCGCTGATTGGGGGTGTTAGGTTTTTTCGTTACGGAATTTCTGGATTCGGTCCCCACGCTCAAGGCCCGCGATAAAAGCTATGCAATAGCTTAAAATAATGCTTACAATATCTGGGGATAGAGTTTAGTGTTGTACCTCCATATTCATTACTAAGACATACATTTTAATAACTAACACTACTCGTTAGGTCGATCAAAAATTTGGTAATTTTGTGGGGACTGTAATACATCCCGCCCGGGGAAGGGGGAAGCGCCAGCATTTTGAAAACGACACTCAAAGAAAATATGAGCCGTTACGCACACGTCTTCACATGAAACACACCACCTTGTCCACGCTACACCTCTCTTAACTGTCCCACTAATGGGCTCGGGTCTCCTCGGGACACAGGCTATGTTTTTTACTCCCTGATATGTAGTTTTCGGAATGTTTTCCTCCGCCGACTCAAGTGACAATTCATTTCTAATCACTGTAGTTTGTGGATGCGGAATTTGAAATCGGACCCCGTTCGGAAGATCGCTAGTTTAGGTACATAGTTCCGGATAACATCCAATGATAACAAAACCTTTAGATTTCGCGAATTTGTATGTCGTACTGTCATATTAAATTTTCAATTAATGTATTGGACAGAAAAAGTTGGGTTGGGTACGCGTATAAAGTTTGGAGACCCAATTATGAACGTTCGTCATAAATAAACAAGTTCAGATTTTTAGAGCAAATTTTTAGGCAAATTTCTTCATTTGCATCTGCTATGAGCAGATATGTATATAATATTGTTATAATGTTGACTCATAGCCCAGTAGGTACTAGGATTCCATGTGTCGTGGACCATCATAAACCACACACAAAGACAAGAACACACGCAGAATGAAAACAGCGATCTAAACTCATTTTTCAAATTTCTGCCTTGCTAAAAAAATTAACTACTAATAACACTGCGCCATATGAGTCGTCGACATAGTCCAATGTCAACTAAGCCATTAAATTTGTAACATGGAATTATGAATTATCAACAATGACAGGAGTCCTTTGTAACAACTCCATCTGTATAATTCCCATGCCTTCATTTCAACAACAACGGCTCCGATTTTGAACGTTGACCTAGCACCACGGAAAAACATTTTTTATAGCCTTGGATATATTTGATTGATGATAATATATGTATATAATCTATATTTTATTCTGTACCTTATCATACAGTAATAAACATTTTTATAAAAATAACAGCACTTATTAGACAACTATGTATTTATAATCTTGTAAAGTTTATAGACAATTATACAAAAATATGTTTAAGTCCAAGAGCATTATCTTATTAATATATTTTTTATTAATTAATATATTTTTTAACATTTTATTTAGGTTTACGTACACGGGTTTGTTTGTAATATTTCATAATATGACTGTGCTTCCACGCTTCGGAAGGCACGTAAAGCCGTCGGTCCCGGTTGTTACCATTTGGTCTCGGGTATGAGGAGAGACCCACGCTCAGTTGTGGGCCATTAATGGGTTGAAGCCTTGGGTTTGTTTCAAATCACGTAAAACTTACAACTTCAACTGAAGCAATTCTTTTAAACCTTTTGGTGGGCTGTAGAACCCTGTAATCATTATTACAACCTCGAGGTGGTGTGTTGGCAGTTTGGGTTTACCTGTTGGTGTTCAGGAGTTAAATTTTACTTGTCTTGGTGATCGCAAGGGTATGAAAGGCAAGGCAAAGAAAAAGTATTAAAATATATGATGATTTTGATAAATTATGGAATAATTATAATTTTTTTCTAGTTTTTGATGCAACTGATAGTGTATTTATTGAAACTGTTTAATTTAAATAGTTTTGACAGTTAATAGGTTTACTTTTTTATTTTAAAAACTTAAAATATTATATCTGATTATTTTAATATTATTCTGATTTTACTAATCTAAATCTTTTTCGAAATTTTACTAATCTACAATTATTAGGTATAAAATTTTAATGAATGTAACTTGAGTTGATGTGTGTCTTATATAATTACGTATACATTATTATTGGCGATTAAAGTCTTCGTTTTCAATTTAATGATGGCCTACTTTGAAATCTTCATATCAGTAATAAATAAATTATTATTAAATTACTAGTAACGCTTAGAATCACACCATCCGTCTTCAAGTTAAATTATAGTTAAAACTCGATTTTTGTATCATGCCGTTTGTATATAGATTTAGCTAGTAAATGTGTTAAAACATGAACCTTCGTAGATTTATTTGTAATTATAATTATGTGCAAAATCGAGTTTTTGTCGTTAGTAAATACTGCGTCGCTTAATTCAATTTTACTGTAAGGCATGTAAAGAATGATTATCCTCTTAAGTATGGTTGGTGTTATGCAAAATATGTCAATACATTTTCTTACTGTAATTTTTTTGTGTATTATAATTTTTATATTAATGAAGGAAAAATGGACGTTAAGTGGCTTAAATTTTGTTTTTTTTTTTAATTACTTTATTTAGTTTATTCAAACACTGAAATGTTTTGCGTAACACTGAATCTTGTACTATAACTAAAATTGCAAAAAATATCTTTTTAATAATAGTTTGTGTATTTTTTATGATTTCTATGACTTATGTCTGTAATTTTGTACTAGAAAATTATTATTTAACTTTTATTTATTTTAAATAATAGGTAATAGAGCCTAGAGTTCGCCCGGGGTAGGACTACCGCCCGCCACGGTACTTAGTACCATTTCTACCGTGTAATAATAATTGTTTTTGTGTAGCTATCGTGTTCCCGTTAAAAGGTTACACTTTTTAGAGGCTACCACCTCAGCCCTCAAGGGTAGCAACGCATCTGTAACCGAATTAGAACGAGGTTCTTCATTTCCTTTCATTTCAACCAATTAATGTTTTAATAATGTATCCTGTCCTGACCGGACTAACTATCCTAGTCCCCATTTGAGTCGTGTTCTAGGTCGGTCACAGTTGTCATGGACGGCAGCATGGGGCCGAAGAGTGGTGCTGAATGCTCGTTTGCTACCTTAAATCAATAAAAAAATAACACTTCCGTGGTCAATTTGATAAGTAATTCATTGATAATTGATATTTTAAAGATATTTTTTGCATGCAATTAATTATTTTTCTGTGATACATTAGACTAAAGTGTTTTTGTAAATATTCCCTGCTATTATAACTGCGTATATGAAGAATGTTATTAAGAACTGTGTACTTACGTAATTAAATACATAGGTATAATATGTAAAGCTTTCAACTAACTTAGATAATAGAAAAGTTTTTGTGGATTGAGAAGAAACTAGATAGAGAAGAATGGATGAATGTTATAAAAATCTTGTAATTTAGTAAAATTGTACAAATTACTTTTCTAAATAAAATGAACTTTGGCCTATGTATTTCATTTTTTGTTATTTTCACCTTATCCTAAAAAAGAACGACGAAAAATACAAGATAATTAATCATTTATAAAAAAATAAACATTAATACAAGCAGTGATAGCCGTGTGGTTGAACGTTGGACTGCCGAACCGGAGGGTCCGGGTTCAAACCCCGCACGCACCACTAATTTTCAAAAATTATGTGCGTATTAAAATTTTATTATCACTTGCTTTGGTGAAGGAAAACATCGTGAGAAACCTGCACACCTGAGAGTTCTCCATAATGTTCTCAAAGGTGTGTGAAGTCCACCAATCTGCACTTGGCCAGCGTGGTGGACTATGGCCTATACCCCTCACACTGTGAGAGGAGACCCGTGCCCAGCAGTGGGACAGTTATGGGTTGTGATGATGATGAAACATTAATACGCGTTTATATAAAAATAACCATAACATCTGGTAACAAATATAAAATCCTAAGCTTACTCAGCAATGTGTTCGGTTCGACTACCGGACCCAGGTATCACACACAAAACAAAAATGTTTTTTCTCGTATCACAAGTATCTAATGCGACTTAATGTTTCATGGTGTTCACGTTGACCACAACACTACTTAAATAATACGGCCTAAACTACTTTCCTGATGGTCACCGTAATTCAAAGATATCAGTGAGTCTAAAGACATCACAGACGCGTTGCCGATAAAAAACTTGCATTATTACTTACCATAAAGTTGCGCGTCCTTTCGTTTGTTGGCCATTGGTATGAAAAGTAGTAACAACTTAATAGCAATCAACCCACAATTAAATTGTAGTTTTTTGAAAGCAATTAGTAGATGTCTAGATAGATAGTAAATGCTCACTATTAAGTAGCGATTAGTCGTGAACAATGTTGATTTATAAGATTCGCTGGTCACGATACCCTTCACAGCGATTACAGTAATGTCTCATAAAATAACATGCTTCGGAAAAACTTACATGACTTTTGTGGCAACATGACTTTTATTTATATATGCCTACTGTCATTTAGGCCATCTGGCATCCTAATTCAGCTATCTACAAGAGAATGTCAAGCATTTGATGAAAAAAACTAAAACCACCACAAATCAGGTGGATTTCGTCGCGTCTTACAAACTGATCTGCCGGCATGCCAATTCCACGCTATCTATTCAAGGCGCCCCAATACGGCCAATTTATGCATTTGTCCCTAATAATTAGCAACCTCTTACCAGATTTATTTATTTATTTAATCTTTATTGAACCTCAAAGCAGTGGTACAAATGATGATGATGAACAGTGGTACAACCTTCAGGATGTGCAGAGAATGGATAAAGGCGGTACAATAAGAAATATATTATAATACTTATTAATATTAAATAAGAAGAATTATATCGAAGCTAGACATAAAAAAGGAAACAAACAAAATAGAGACAAATTTACAATGAAAATAAAGTAGAGTATAGAAATGTGAAAACTTGATAAAACAATAGCTAAAAATATAAATAATATAGAAAAACCAGATTTGCTAAAAATGTAAACACAACTCACACAATAGGTATTAAAGTACATATTTGTAGTTTGTTCTATTTCAATCAGGCCCTAAAAAATGTCATTTTAAAGGATCCCAACCCATCCCATTCATTTTCCGAGTGTGGTTAATAAAGTATAGATTAATCGAAGCGAAGTGAGGTTAGTTCATTAGTTTAGCAATAAATAACTTGGTTCACCTTCGTACTAATTCAGCATTTCTTTTATACCTACTATCTAACTTGTTTCTTTACCTGTTCTTTATATTTTTACGTTCATTTATCACAAAAGACAGTGAAACCCCAGCCGTATACATTTGACCTCGTAACTCGAGAGATTTCGGCGCGACAATAAAAAGAGCAATAAAACATTTTTGTAACTTGCCCAGATGCTGGTTGCCCACCGTGATATTGGTTTTATGACTTAGGACTTGTTTTGTTGTACGCATGAATAAGGTATTTGTGTTACGATAATTAAATTAATAATTAAGTTGAGCTGAGAGCCTCCGTAAGGTCAAGCTAAAATTCAATCCAGGTTCAAAAGTCGCAGTCCACTTCTTTTGTTTTACTGTCGAGAAACCAATTAACATTGTCATTGCATCCAACTGGTTTATTCTCGAACGGATCTGCTTGCTGATGGGTTTGGTAGATGCACAGCTGTACGTGGATACTTTCGTCTTGACCACTCACAATCTGGGGGGTCTTGCATAAATGAAATAAAAAAAATACGTGGTAGCCCTAATGGCAGATTAATATCGGGACAGCTATCAAGCGCTAAAATACATTAAGTTTACCAAAACGGTTGAGAGGATACGAATATAAATTTATAACCGCATATTAACCCTTAATTAGGCGCATTAAGAAAATCACACAAATAGTCGCATGGGGTCACTACTGACCCCAAACAAATATATAAAAATGGAGTGGAAGAAATTAATAAAACTAAGTATGTGTTATTAAAAATACTTAAATGCTTTATTATAATTATAATAAAGCATTAAATATATGCATAAAATAATAACTTTTACTTTAAACAAAATCAACTTCTAATATCTCTTAAAACTACTTATTTTTGATATAGCCGAGATCAATTAAAAAATATATGTAATTCATATTCATCAACAGATTCTTCTATTCTGCATTCAATGCTGTAAGTCCTGAAGTGTTGCTGACAAACAAATTTACCACACTTATGGCATTTATTTGGCACTTTTTTTTCGTTCCTTTGTTGTCGTTTTTCTCTTTATTGTCACATAGATTGTCTAGATAAAAAATAGTACCCTCCGATGATTCAGGGACATTTTTACATCTTCGTACTCTTCTAATACACTTTCCGAGTCATGAGCACTAAGTATAGGAGTATTATTATCTTCCGCAATTTCACTATCCTAAGTAGAACCAGCGACGTCTTCCTCATCATCGAATAAATCTTCCAGCTATTTCTGTAACTGATTTTCTTTATTCATATTGAAATTTAAATTAAAAGAAAAAAGAAAACATTACAAAAATAAAGACAAGAGTATATAAATTAAATATTACACGAATACAAGTTAAGATATAAAATGGATATATGTAAAAACATAAAAATGAGAACTTACCTTTTGCCAAAAATTGTTACGTAATTGGTCGCATGGGGTCAGCACCTAAGAGAGCAGCGACAAATGTGTACGCGTTGGGTTTCCGACCCAGACTGATTTGCATACCCCGTGGGGAGTTAGGAAGCTAGAAAGAGCGCGTTCGCTTTCCAATCACTTTAACATAATTTTTTTTCAACTTCAAACTGTCTTGACCCCATGCGCCTAATTAAGGGTTAAGCAAACCCTAATAAAACTAATTTTACGCCATGAAATAAAGAGGCTAATAAAATATCTTATACCGGAACAAATTGCTCACATACAGTACATACATACACTGTTATAAATAAGCGATGCGTATAAAGGTGGTTTATAGTCAATAAATTACGCTTAGTACCTTGTTTGACCATGATCGTATGTGCGATCGTATGACCGCAATTTTATCTGCATGCTATACTTTGCTCAGTTATTTAATCAGGCGCTTTTAGTGTTTGTTTTATACGCCTCAAGAGATCTTTTCAAGTCTTACGGATTGTTAATAAGAACATAACATATAATTTTAAATTAACGAACGTTAATTGTTACGTCATATTTCCAAAGTTAACGGTATACATATTTCCTAAAATATTTTAATGTTATATCATCCTATATTTATATATATTTTATCAGATTACGTCATAAACAACGTCATTCGTACAGAAAATAGCTTCAACTCTGGCGTATGTTCTAAATGCTCAAAGATTGCCTTTTATGAATATGTTGGAGTTTCTATCACCTATCCGTTTAGTTCCTATCCATATTTATTATCAGCAAAAAATGTCTTGTGAGCTATAATATCGACAACTCGTGACCTTTTCGACAAGTGCCTTAGGATTAATACTAAACTGAAACAGAGGTCGTAAAAGCGAAGTGTGAAGTTAGTTGGTAAGTTAAATTATTTGACGTACGTGCAAAGAATTTTCTCGAACCCCGGTTGTGGATTGTGATTTATCCTTTCCATGGATATTGCAATCTATGTTCATCGCGGGTGGTTGGGGTTGCGAAGTAATACTAAAGTTATTTATACTACATATTGTAAATGTATTTATGAGAAAAAGGTTTTATAAAAAAATATAGGTGCTTACCTGGGTACTCATTTCAAATGCTAGGTTTTCATAGATAAGAAAGGTATGCTCATGTACATCAGAGACACGGCCCTATTAATAAACATAGACTAGAGCAAGAGTAACTTTAAAACTTGTTGTAAATAAGATTTAATTAAATTCATTATTAATAAACATGTAGTAGCGAAGAAGTAACCTACTCCAAGTCTTATCTCAGAATCAAAGATAGTCCATGTCGCTACATAGTTTAGCGACCGATTAGGCGTGCACTAACGACATTGACGTTCTAAACGTCATTGATATTTATTTATAACCTTTGATAAATTCGTAGGTTTTGGTTCTGTTTCTGTTCGTTACTTCGTTTTTATTGTTATTATGATGGATAGAGATTATTATAATGATGATTTCCAACCACATGTGTAACAACAGGGAAATCATGGAGAATTTTAAAATGGTTAGGTGTAATAGTGTCAATGTGGCCAATGGTCAAAGACTTCAGACAGCGGGTCACGGTGATGTCAAGGTTCAACTGAAAAATTGTTTAAGGACTATAAGCAATGTGTATTATGTTCTGAATCTTTCTGCGAACTTGTTCTGTGTGTGCATTAGTAAAAAAGTTTCATATTTAAAAAGTAATTCTTTTTGTATTGGTGTGTTTGGTGTTATGTATTATTGCTTTATATACATAATGTTGTGATTATGGTGTATACTTACTACAATAACTTATAACTTGTGATTTACTTATGGAATGTAGAATAAGTTTGTTGCAACTAGATGTTGGCAAGTTTCTAATGTTGTTAAGTTTATATAAATGATATTGGTTTAAGGGCTAGTGTTGGAACAAATATTTTGTCTGTAATAAACACAATACATTTTATTTCTAGGATTTATTTCTTCTACCTTTAATGAAAAATTGAAACCGCATGTTTGTGACATTACACCAATTATTTACTATTTGCAAGGAATGTCGTAATTACTAATCAATTAAACAAAAATTAAAAATTGTTTTGGTTAATACTTATTATTTATTCTAAATTTCTTTTTTTAATTCCTAAAATTTCTCTTTCTAAAGTTGCTGCTTTTAAATTTTCTCTAAGAATCTCCATTTTTAGTGCATGCTCCTCTTCCGCCATTTCCAAAGTTCTCATATGTTGTTCATCTTTCAATATTTTACTGTGCCGCACCATACTGCTCACATAGTCTTCATGATTCTGTAAATGATAAACTTAAATTTAAATGCCCCGGACAGATTAATTTACACTAAACATAGTTAACAATACTCCTGATCGAGATGCTTTTCAAACTAAAAAGAAACTAGTACAAGTACAAAATCAGTTTATCAGTCTGGGAGCTACGATGCCACAGACAGATCCATAGATGTTTGCATTAGGGGTTTGTTAACTGTAGTTTTGAGATTTTACAGTTCCGAATATAATTACCTTTTTGTTTTTTGAAATATCTCACCACCCGTTTTATTTATATTATTTTTGAAGTTATGGTACGTCTTTCGGGCATTCACCTTCATTGACTTCCATTGTATTTTAAGTTGGCCGAGGTGTCGCTGTCGTCCATTTAACTCATTAAACCTAACAATATAGAGAAAACGGTATGTTACTACTTACCATTACATTTAAATTAATAAAAATAAAGGAATACGAAACGAAATACCTAATTAAAGGAAATCAATTTCAAATTTTACAAGTAACAAACTGCGAGGAGTAGGCGCTTGAAATTTAAATTTGAAAGCTGTAGTGCACGTCTATTTTGAAGATGTCAATTCCAAAATATGAGCTGTCACTGTCATTTTAATGCATGAAGTCGTTCACTGACTCACTCTTTTTACTTTTAAATTATAAAGGTTGCCATATTTTACTCGTTCAACCCGGACTAAGAAATGTATTGTTCGTCCGACGCTACTCCATGTTTATTAATAGCATTTCAATTACGAAGTTGTTACTAGGTTAATCAAGAATTAACTAGTCAAAGTGTAGACTCGGATGACGCTTGGAGTAAGCGATTTTTATTAATAGGGCCGGAAGGGTTTAAAATTAAATACTGATATAAGTCAATTTTTGCTGGCCGGGAATTGAACCTAAGACTCCTGCCTTGATAACAGTAGTGACTACAGACGTGATTAGATATGGATAAGCACTCACAAGTTGTGTAAATCGTCACGTTTTTAAACAATTAATACATCTATCGTTCATAAATTACACAATTACTACGTAGTTGTTCGTTCGTTACATTAACAATTGCTTCATAATTGATCGTTAGTAAATTAGATATAATTATAATCACTTCATAATTGGTCGTTTATTTACACGGTCAGTATGTTATTGGTCATACATAATTTTATACGAACACTTCGTAGTTGCTCGGTCATTACCTTTAATTGCTAGTTAAAGTTACACGACTCCTTCGTAATTGATCTTTCATTAGGTACACAATCACTATGTAAATGGTCGTTCATTAGTCTGAAATCTACATTATCAGAAAACATTTTATGCAACGATTCATGGATTCAGTGAGTATCGAGTTTCATCCTAAAAACTACATAAATAAAAAGGGTGAGTTTATGTGTAAGGGTGAATATAATAGGTATGTAATGTGTGTAAGCAGTGATGGCCAAGCGGTTTCAAAAATTATGTGCCATTAGGCACATAATTTTTAACTTAACTTCTATTAAGAAGTTATTATTATCACTTGCTTCGGTGAAGGAAAACATCGTGAGGAAACACCTCAAAGTTCTTCAAAAAAATTTCATAATTATGTGTGTGAAGTCTACCAATACGTCTTCTACTACGTCTTCCTACATGTCAAATTATGAGAGGAAGCCCGAACCCAGCAGTGGGACTGATATGGGTTGTGAGAATATTTCTAATTGTAGGTACTAAGACGTAGGTTTTCCCTTAGCACGCATTTATACTAATACTAAGTCCCTTAAGCCTTCACATTCTTGTCAACAGCCATCAAAATCCATCTTGCCGGGAAATAGAAGATATAGTAGAATTGGGGGAATTTATCATTTCGTACAGAAATATTTAGGTACGAATTCCCTGTCAGGGAATTCCTTCGGCAAGCTCTTGATTGACATGGGTAAGGTTACTTGTTACGCTCGACCGAGCTTTTTAGTTTAAATCCTGCAATTACTGCGGGATATGCCTGTTTGATACGGATAACGGTTAAACCAATCTAGACAAATACAGGTAAATTGCCAATATTTAGACAATGCTATAGTTCCCCACTAGGATTTCGTGTGGTGGGTGCCATGGACAACGTACAAAGACAAGAACACACGCCCAAACCGAGAGCAGAATTTAAAACTCAAAATCAAAAACTCCTCCTCGTTGGGAATTGAACCCAACTTCCTTTAAACCAGGACTTCCCAACCGGTGGGGCACGCCCCCCTTGGGGGGCGTAGAGAAATTTCAGGGGGGGGCATAGCAAGTACGTTATCATTTCCGAAAAATCTATGAACGATGATCGTATGTCAATGAACAAGTCGCAACACGACATGTGACGCGCATATTATTTTTGGTTCTCGGAGGCTCGGCGAAAGAAAGGTTGGGAAACTCTGCTTTAAACGATAGTAACTGTAAATAGGAAGATACGAGTACCTTGTAATGGATAAATATTTTCAGCCAAAACAATGTTGAGTTCATGACTATTTCCTTGCAAGGCCAGCTTCCTTTCAATAATTAGAATAATAGTATTGATAAAATCAAACATATAACGTATAACGTTGATAACGCTCTCTTTTTGGTAAGATTATTTTAAATAGACTACTTTTGAATACAGTTTTTCTTTGGTTTAAAAATAAATTAATGGTTCCTTTGAGTCAAATTTGTTAACTGCAGTATTCAGAGTAGATACTGCTCCAGCTGATTAAATAATTACACCTGTATTGAAACGTTCTTCCCCCATGTCAGCAACCATGTGTAAATGCCCTTAGGGACATGAATTTGTACGACATTTTTTTGGTCTCTTTGACATAAGAATTTAAGGACCGTGGTAAATATTTTTACTTAGATTACTCTTGGTCAGAAAAGGTCTAATGGATGTCCGAGGTATTCGATGTGGCAAAGTTTGTATAGTCAATGTAATAATATTGCCTTGACGTAGCTGAATAGAAAAATGTCGTTATCAAGAAAGTTACACTGATGAAATGTGCAATTAGCTTGTATGTTAGAAGAAATTCACTAATATTTATGATGAAAAGACGACTCTGCAACGCAATTGATAGTGATCGTGACATATGAGGGAGGTCCAAGTTTAGATTCGAACATTTGTTCTGGAGTTGTGTATATTACTTAATACTTGAGGTATTATTTATCCATGCCTTCAGTAACAGATGGATTCTTACTGCAAAGGCATTATTTGTAGGCGTTTCTTAGTCTTACGAAAACTCTAACAAAATTCCGGGCGTCCTGTCTTCTAGCTACCATCCTCTAGCTTTCGTCAGACACCAAACGAATCGTCGAGTTCCGACCGGGAAGTGAAGAGCCAGTATTTTCTTTCTATCTTCTTTCTCCTTGTTTTCTGGCCCGGAATGCATCGGTGATGCATTTCCTGTTACTGACGTCCATGGGCGATGGCGGCTAGCTGGCTATCTTTAAAAAGAAAAAAATTAAAAGAGGATTGTTTGTGACTAAAAACCTACACAAGAACTTTATAGTCGCTAGGAAACTCTGGATAGTACAATGTACACTTAAATATAGATTAAAATAGCACAAAATAAATGTCATCTGAAAACGTCTATGAATGTTGCGACAGAATAACGATAGCAAAAAAGAATAATCAGCCATACTTTGAATTGGGGTTTTGTTTCGCCTTTTATCTCTTACAATGATCAGCTTAAGATCCGAGCATTATGCTCAAATAAACACGCAATATGTGTTTTTAATCCAAAAGCAATAAGACTGTTTGTCGCGTGGTCGATGTAACGTTTAAGTTGCTCTCTGTGGTTGGGTGTTCGGCGGTAAAGCATAAAGTTCTTTTTATGTGCAAACATGGTTCCTCATAAAGATACTACGTGATATTTTTGACAACAGCTCCCGTGGAGGACTTTTGGCGAAGGAATGAAATGTTAAACAATGTCAAACATCTGTTGGATAATATCTGGCGGGGAAGATGGAATATAAAGAGAGGCTTGGTAATTCTGGTCATAGTGATTTGTAAAGTGCTTAGTATTAATATATGAGACGAGATGAGATGAGATGAGAGGCAATGAAACAAATGCGTTGAAATTTCAAAAGTCAGAATTTCAATTTTTCTAACCCAAAAGAAGTAATTACAAATTATTACCAGATAATTTATAATTAAAAAAAAATCTTCAAGATATCGCCTTTCACCTTAATATTAACTTTTTAATTAAACGCATTCAATTAGTAACTATTGTGCCCCTCGAGCTAAATTTAATTATAAATAAAACGGTTACTTAAATCATTAACCGACAACTCAATACCCAAAGAACATTTTCTATTAACACCCACTTAACTTCGCGCTCCTTAATATTGACTTCTGCTATTTCCAACTCTGTTGCTTGAGATGTAAGGTTGGTTTTAGCTTTTTTCTCCAAAACATTGTATTGATTCTCAAGTCCCGGATTCCAGAATACGAAACCTATCAAGATACATAAAATTGTTTCAAGTAGGTACGTAATGTGATTAGTTTTTATAATGCCCTTACGCATTTAATAATTTTAGGATATTCTCCGGTAACGGAGGTCAAGTAGGAATACTATACTATTTATATGTAAATATTGGACAAACGAGCAGTCTAAAGCTAATTGTAAATGCTAATTATAATTCATTGTGGTCAAGCATTAATAATAAAATAGAGCTAGTAAAAGGAAGTAGCAACGCGTGGCAGGCCAGAAGGAAGCTAGAGACTCGCTTAATATTTGATCCTGCATCCAATACCTACACGTAAAAAACAGTCCAAAGTTCATTTTAGAAGAAGGGCGTTATACAGGTAAAATAAATTCTCTATTTACTAGTACTATCGGGATTGAACTGCGTTGTACAAATCGTTTGTCTGAGATCTTTAAGTAAACTATAATTTTTCGTTATACTCGTAATTATAAAAACGTATTCCATCCCTTACTTACCAATAAACGTACCATCAATACAACGTTACGTAATATTGGTAAAATTTTCAGTACCAATACCGTTAAAACTTCCCAAAAGGCAATCACATAAACCATTTTACTCATTAAACAAAACACATACGTCAGTGCTCGTAAAACTCAATTTGAGGAATATTTTTTCTGCGGTACTAAACAATCCTAAAACGATCGAAGGCTTTACTACAGTTTTAAAAGTCTATTTCAATTTTACGAGTTTCCCGTTTTTATTGATATTATCTGTCTCTGAATAGGAAACCGAGCGCTTCTGTTTTTACTTTGTTTTCCGATTCAAAAAGGGCCTTTGTCATCCTTTGTTATTAATGTCTCTGGCTCTTGACTCGAACTCGATTTGTTTTAAAACACTTCATTTTTATTACTCGTGCTAATCTATTAAATTTTATCCCCCCAGCAAAAAGAGGGCTTTTACAGATTTAACGCAGCAAACAAGCATGCAGCACCACCCTTCCGCTGCCGCCCATGGCAACTGTGACCAACCCAGGACAACACTCAAAGGTAACCATGTCTTAAGTTAGCTTAGTTATTAAAAATGTTAGTTGGTTAGTTCGTTAGTAGGTATGAGATCAGAGACAGAGACTTACAATACAATACAATACAATATCACTTGATTGTACACTAATAAGAAACAGTAACAATATTTGCAATATCATTACTACTAACAATACAACACTCACGCGTTGTACACACTGACTTGAACTTAATGATAAGCAAGTCCGTTTAGTTGTTGTTAGTAATTAGTAATTTTTAGTAACAATCTCGTTCTAATTCTGCCACAGATGTGGTGCAACCTTTGAAGATTAAGAAGGTCGCTTTTAAACCACCTCCACCCCTTCCACCTATACTCTTCGACATAAGTTCTTATGTTTGATTGAAAACTAATTTTAATCAAACATACCCAACCTAGTAAATAAAAGATTTATTAGGCTTATAATATTACATACATATTTTTTTGTGGAACTATGAAATCGACAAAAAAAAATAATATAATTGCATTTTTGCCTTAAGAAAGTATGTAGTTGCATTCACTAAAAGTAACTGAGTAAATGTACATGTACAGTACATGTGATATAAAAAAAAGTAAAATGGGCCTCTGTGAAAGACAAAGTAAAGAGATATTGTCTTCTCCAAAAGATTGCAAGAAGAGCTTTATAATTAACACTGACGAACGACGTTCATAAAAAGGAAAGAAAGGATAACGACACCTCTTTATCTGAATGATAAGCTAAAAGAAAAAAAAGAAAAGCTCAAGTTACAAAAACTCTTAATGAAGAAAGAGAAGAGTGTTTTAAATTCGTCGTAAAAGACGCCATCTGCTAAATGCTCTTCATTAAAACGTGCTCACTGTAGTACCGTCGGGTGACGACTGACAACCGAATAAGAAATTCAAATTGCGGCGGTCTTTTTCGAATTCCGAATGCAATTTTCGTGACGTCTGAACTTGTGGGAAAATGAGATCCGCTAAGTTGGCAAAACGTTCCTTTTTTGAATTATTTATGACGAGAACGCAGTAGTTTCATCACCAAATTATTTTTTCTTATGGGTCATTAAAATACAAAAACATATTGTGTAGTGGTACTTCTTGTATGGAGAAATGTTCGTTACTTTTTGAACGAGTATTAAATAAGTATGTTTCATTAATTTAAAATGTATTACAACAAGGATGTCTAAGGTAAATTGCATTTTTCATTCATTTGAGTCTGTTCTATTCAATTAAAATTATTTTATCAATACTTACCTAATAATAATTGTTTTGAAGTTCATAGAACAATATTTAAACTAGACTGCAGTCATTTATGTGGCGCTGTGCCCTGACAAGAAAATAAATGTATAGAACATTAGTAACTACAATACAAACACTTGATTGGACATAAAAGCATTTTTTTTTTCTTAAAATATGTAATAGTATAAACAATTGAACATTTGAACATACTGATACAGTATAAACATTTGAACTCTTGTCACTCAAAGCGATCTGTTCTAGATATTGCGCTACAATTATATTGATGCTTCCGGCTAGACCTTTCAAACTTGACGTCAAAATAAGCAAAATGTTCAGATCGTAAATATATTGTTGAGGAAGAATACTAGTCGATGCCCTCAAGCGGTGTGGCATTCCTAAAATAAGGGTTGCGATTATCGTGAAGTTATAGGAAGTAGAGCGCCGACTTTTATATTAACCTCAGCAATACGATCCCGACAGTTGCCCGCCGTGGGCATTAAATATTTTAGTTTGAACATTAGTTCGAAGTATGTGTATGTTTGTATGTATTTATGTATGTATATATGTACTCTTTTGCATGTATCCTAACAAAAAAAATTTAACTGTCACATTAAAATTTAACAAAAACACGACAGACAGTTAACATTATTTTTTGTTAATAATTTTAAAGTATTGAAAAATTATACTAAAATTATTGCAGATTTGTGTCCATTTTTATAGCAGATGTTGGCCATTACCTTTGTATGAAAATGAACAGAGCACACGGGCGACTTTTTGTCGTGCCGCTGTCGCAAGTGTGAACATACACTAAATCTGTGACATGGGACATAGAAACAATGAGAACTATAATATTACAAATATTGCCGAGAGGCACCAATAATTGGAATTCTTATTCATTGGAGCAAGTAATACCGTTGTCGAAATAAATGATGAAAATATAAATTTACTGGTAGTATGTACCAATAGGTAGTGTTAAATTTCGTCTATAAATCAACTACATTATTTTTTAAATTGTAAATGCCCTCGCTTTGCTTGTGGAAAACTATACGTTAGTTAACTTTTTAAAGTTTTATGTGTAGGTAAGTTATAGTGAATAAATCCTTTCTTTCTTTCTAATCTAAAGAGCATCACATCAAGGCATATAAGGCATAATAAGCATAATCTAACAAAATATGAAAAATAAAAGCAAGGCCACTTACAAAATCATTTCTTATTCCGAACCCCAGGGCTCTGCGACCAAATGACCGTTAAACGGTCCTTAAAGTTTGACAGATCCCCTGGGTACAATTTTTCCATTCGAATCGCTGGAGAAAATTTACACTCATCTCCGAAGGTCAACGAATTTACAAAATTGAATCAAAATTACGTAACACAGAGGCAAATTCGCTTTTATCCTTTTGCATAATATCATCATCATTACTTTCCTACATTGGTTGCTGATAAGAAATATAATAATATTACTTTTTATTGTACACGGAAATGGACAATTATATACATTACTTTATGGATTCAAAGCTGGAGGGGTATGTTTAACAGTTTTGCAGTTAAAAATATAAGTAAATCTTTAAAATTATGCAAAAGTATACGAGTATAAAACGAATACAGTGATTTGGACAACATTAAGTTTAGAAGATTAAATAAACAAAGAGTAACAAAGAAAATTCATAGTATTGATTTGACCACCTCAGACCAACATTTTGTTGGTCTGAGTTGACCACAATGACATTACGAAAAGCATTTGAAGAATCTCTAATCACTAAGGCCAAGCCAATCGCAAATTATAATGCTGCACGCTACTGAACGTCAGGTATGGCAGTAGATCTTTTATTACCGAGGTCACTAAGTTTTGTACTACTCAAATTAATCTGAACATAAGCTTAAGAGTACTTTTGGTTTGATAGCCAGTACTGTCTTCTATCTATCTTGGCTGAGAACGCTTCGGTGAGACTTTAGGACTGCGCACATTACACTAACTTGACGTCGACTCAATTCCGACTTGACCGTTCCGTACCGTTCAAAGATGTGCGGCGCGTAGTACACATCTTTCAAGTATACGTTCGAAATTCAACCTTGCGCAACAAGATATAATGCTCATAATAGAGTTTGGTAGGTCTAATGTGCGAAGTTCTATTTGGAGTTTCTAATGTCCATTGGTGACTATAACCACTAACTATAAGATGCCCTGCTCGTTTGTCTACAATCTTACATAAAAAGTAACGTAGTATTAGAGTTTTAATCTGCCTAGATAGTTATCGTACTTTCTCGAAAGTAGTCTTGACTTAGTAGTAGTAGTCTTAACGCGATTCAAATGCTTTTTGCCATGCCAGCAATGCGTCGAAAACTCTTCTGTAGATTCGTATGTGGCGATCAAACTAAACTTAAGGTCTCCTGTCTCGGTCTCCTGTCTCGGTCTCGGCCGCGAACCTCCAGCTTTACTATAACGTTTTATCCGCATAACTAATTTATCAGTCATATAAACGAATACTTTTACGGGTTTTGGGCTTTGGTTGAAGACAGTCGTAAGTTTGAGAAATAACTTTTGAAAATAAGCACTTATTACCTGCACTTATTGTGCCTAGTTTTGTAGTTACCAAAATAACTACAAAACTAGGCACAAAAGAAGTTTTATTAATTGCTAAAAAGATCTGTACGTGGTGGTAACTTTTCATAAAAAGTTGCAGAGGGTAGGATTCTTCCAGTACTTCAAATCTATGAAGAGACAAACTAAAGTTGAACAATACTCCCCACGAACTAACGGTAACGAAGCAAGTTAGAGTGGTTTCCACGGAACCACTCACCTCGATCCTGTCCGCAGTTTCATAACGGGGATGTTCGGGAGCACGCTAACGATTTCAATCCGATATCTGATTTTGTGAAAAGTTTTGGAACTATGAGATGTTCTATGGACGACAAACGATTATCGACTTGCAGATAATCCATTCCGGGATCAACACGGACAAAGTATGTTGCTTATCATGTTTTTTTTTTTTCGTCCAAGAAAAAGACACCCTCAGGAGAGGGAGGCGGAGAATGCTCATAGCATACCAACGCAGGTAGTCTGCGTTGGTTATGTGGGACTCTTACCCACTAAACTCCGCCTTGGGGGGGTGGCTTTGGCCCTGTGGCCTCTAAGCCTTCATCGGAAGCGACCACGAAGGCTTAGAGGCCACAGGGCCAAAGCCATCCCCCCAAGGCGGAGTTTAGTGGGTAAGAGTCCCACATAACCAACGCATACTACCTGCGTGCTTATAATTCAAAACACGGGACGCTTATTCCACCACACTATTTGCTTTTGTAGATGCGCTCTAACATATATCTATTCTAAGACTATTGGTGCTATAAAAATGATTTTTAAAATAATTGATTTGTGTTTGATAGTGTGTTCTTTCCCGGTAATCTCAGAATCGGCTTAACTGAACTGGATTCGGTTTTGCACTGGCACATTACGAGTTTATTTTAATGGGTACACAAACAAAAATATTAAATTTTTCGTATGTTTAACGAATTACTAAATTCATTTTTTTTGTCTTCGAAGAGTGATTCTTGTTCAACTTTAGACAAAAACACATTTCTAAACAATTTGATAATCTTTGCTCACTATACTCACTATGCTTACTATACTATATATGACGACCTGGATGGCGCAATGGTTAACACGCCGGATCGCCGTTCCGAGGGTCCTGGGTTCGATTCCCAGCGAGGCGAAAATTTGAATGATGAATTTAAATTTCCGTTCTTGGTCTGGGTGTGTGTTTTTGTCTTGTGTGTTGTCCTTGGCACCCATGACACAGGGTATCCTAGTGTGGGCCTATGAGTGTGTAGCGTTATTTATTTATTTATTCAATCATGCTTATATTATTGAAAAATAAGTTTATAAAGAAGTGAAGAATTTGACCAATATACTAGACAAGTAAATAACGATAACAAAGCCAGATAACGCAATTTCCGTCAAACCACTCAGCGTCGAACTCCGAGCGGTTTCATAACCGGAAATGTTCGAGCACAGTAACGATTCGAATTCGATATGTTTTGCGAAGTTCGAAAACTATGCTTCGTATTAACGTACGGATTGGACGTATTCGAAAAACTGTTTTGCGATTTGTGCCAAAAAATAAAAATTGAAGATTTCGTGTGCTTTAACAAAACTGATAAAAACTCGTAACTATAAAAACTGTATGACGGCTTTTGCCAATAAATAAAATTGCAATTTGTGTGCATTAACAAAATTGATCAAATAGAGTCAATACATTTATAAAAACTGTTTTACGATTTTTAGTAAATAAAAATATTACTAACACACAATAAATATAAAACTAACACAATAAAATTTTCACGTGTCAGCTAGTTTATAAAGCATGTTTTACAATGCTTTACGGTTATTTTTAACCGAACTCAGAAAAAGGAGGAAGGTCTCAAATCGATTGTATTTTTTATGAGTGTTACCTTTTAACTTTTTATTGGATGTACACATGTACAGATAGTGATGATTTTGTATATTTGAAAGCTGATGCTCGTCATATTGTATCATTTATATTGAAGCGAGTTGATTTATTACTTGTCAATGTTGAAATCCCTTTTTTTTGTTAAAGTTATAATTTAAGTCATTTGCTACGTTGCTAGATAGGCTTAGAGTTCGTTCTACCGTGTAATAATTGTTTTAACAGCAATTGTGTTCCGGTTAGAAAGGTGTGGAGACGGTTGTACCTTTGAGAGGCGACCATCTCAGTCCTTAAGGGTAGGGTAAGGTAGTCCTTAGTGGCAGAACTAGAACGAGATTGTTACTAACAATTACTAACAAAAACTAACAGAACTAACTATCACTAACAGTCCCTGTAACAGTCCTCATACTAAAAACGTATCATAATTATAATGTTCGATCACCGTCTCCTAACCAGACTAACTATCCTATTCCCCATTTAAGTCTTGTTCTGGTTCAGTGATTCAGTCACAGTTGACATCGTTTGCTACCTTAATTCAATAAACATTGGTCACTGTTAACAGACACTGGAATATATTAAGATACGCCATTTTACGACTAGTATCCGATAAATCTCTGATAAATAAGTAACGATGACGTAGTCTTGGGTGGTAAAGCGCACAAACGTAGAATAAGCCTATTCATTCTTAACTTCAATAATGTTATGATAATAAGAAAATTAAACTTCTGTAACGAGCAGATAAGGTCACATAGCCAGAGTCTAGAAAAAATTATGTACGAGTATCATAATATTCGAACGTCAAGGTAGCAACAGCCAATTAAAATCCCTGACAGTAAAATGAATACAAACATTTCGTTTGTTATAATTAATTCATTAGGACGCTATAACGCGTTGATATATGGGTAGGAAGTGATCTTAAGGCTCGGACTCACTAACTGTTTATTTACTTTTGTTTTAGTCAAGAAAATAGGCGTAAAACATGATTTTCATTATTATACGCGAATGCGCATGTAATAATAATGTTTGGCATTATTTTTTAAATGTCTAAAGCTGTCGAAAATTATGGACGTTTAAAGAAGTTTTCTAATAATATCTGCGTTGTGAAATTGTAGATTTTGAATGACTATTTTTTAAACTTCACACTAGCAGCAGCAAATTATTTGAGAAGTATCAAATAATTTTGGTTAATAGATGATCAAATAACATAATAATATTTACAGCTAAAAATAGTAGTTTACAACAGATTAAGTAGGCTCGAACAGGAAATAATATAATATTATGAGAATATAATCATTCAGTGAAGTCGTTCAACCATCCATAATTATTTAAAAAGATATACACAAGACATATATTATGTGTACTCCGCTGATAAAGATGTAGAAGTATTTAAGAAGATAATTAAAATTTCCTCTAGCACATCTTCTATTAAACAAAAAAGGTAAAAAAAATTAGTCCCATAAGTGTTGACCGACCCTTACTCGCCCCAGTTGCCTGGCGCTCCCGTTTTTCACTCGGACGTAGTATAAATATTTTAGTTGGGCAAGGTTGCGCGTAGATATTTGAACACCGCGACTCTGTTTGCTCTTTGAACTGTATACACTTTGGATATATTTTTACGCGAATATATGCGGGTGTATTTTTTACGGCGATAGCAGTGATTTGAAATACAGCTACGGGTTATCTGAGGCTATCTAGGTACGGTAAGAAATTGTCTAAGGCAATTAAAATTCGTGAAGAACTTTTATTTTTTTCAAAGATGATATCTGCCAACAGTTGTAGTGAACTAGTTATGATTGTTCGATAAATAGTGAAAGATCTACATACGCTGGAGTAGTTCAATTCAGAGTTCCACAAATAGTATTTGGTGTGGCTCACCTGTAACCTACATTTGAATAATACTTGAGAGAATCCAAGTTATTTTTAAGGGCCTAGTGGAAGAATTTTAAGCTACACAAATAACACATCACAAGCACTCTATTACCCGAGGAGACATATTTATGTGCCCCATAAATATATGCTCCGGCTTCGAATCAAACCGGGGACCCCTCGATTCGTAGGCAGGGTAGCCAAATAAGCTACGGGGTAGTCATAAAAAAGCAAAACAACAATCAATACAATCCGTTTATAAACTCGATAGCTATAATTATACGACCACGTTTAACAAAAATCTCAATGTAGTTATTTATCCCCAATGAAGCTCGCTATCAGGATATTCAATTTTCACAACAAAAAATCTATTACACTAGCGGCCATGCGAAACTGGGCGAAAAATAAAAGGCACCACTAGAAATTCAGGTGGCAAACGAACGGTTTTTTCTCTATCGCTCACCAACATAACTTGGCCTACCCCGTTTCTCTTCACAATCACACAGCGAGAAATAAAACTGGGGATTATGTGAAAAGGGAAGTTTCTAAAAATTTTGGTTGACATCGAATCTTGCCCAACAAGTTAAGGATCGTTGGCTGGTATTCGATTTTCTATAGTTCTTCGTGCTAATACATTTTTGGTCTGTTGGGAATGTATCCACATCTTGTCCCAACATTGATGCTTTTGTCCATAATCAATTGGATATCGACACTTGAAAAAACGTGATGTGAATATTATTCCTAATCTGTAATTGTATCTATAATGTCTACAATTCAGACCTTCCGTTTTGTTCTAGATTAGTACTAAACTGTGGTACTAGTATTAGGACCAAAATTTCTTGAGCGCTTCCATGGCATCAGAGGATTCAGAGGGCACGTAAATCAGTCCCAGTTATCATTAGATGGTAATTGTGAAGCCATGTATGCCTTCACTTAGCATAAATATTTTATTCACCTGGGTTGATAATACCCTTTCACCAATCATCACTGGAGCATCGTGGTGGAGTTTGCTCTAAACTTCTAGTTATGAGGCGCAACCCGTGCCCAGTAGAAGGCCATAAATAGATTGAAATCATAACATTTTTATTATCTTCATTTAATTGAACAAAGTTTATTTGGTTTATTAGAAGTATTCTTAAGGTAATAGCCAGAGAACAATCAGAAGAGTCAAGTATGTAGTTCTGTCCCTCCTCGTCTGCCAAATCAGGGACCTAACGCAGACGACGAGAAGGAAGCGGAAAATAAAACCGCTGGTTAATTGGTTTTCCAGCACTGCAGCTGAAATACGTTACAATTTCTGGGAGGGTGTGAGCTAGCCAGTTAGGTACATAACAGCAGGTGTGAGTGACATCAAGATAAAATTGAATGACACACAGGCTAGTGACATTCAAAGAAGTAACATAATGCAACAACGATATTTATTTTTATATTTGTTTTTTTGAGTTTTTTTATATTTATTTTTGAGCGTTTTTTGAGTTGTAAACACGCGATAAATCAACAGACGAGACACCTCATGGTAAGTAATTCTCAGCGTCGATGGAAATCCATAATAATACTAAAATGTTTGATATGTTGTGTTTATATTTGTTAATGTTTAGTCGTCACAAAGTCATGAATAATAATGTTATATTAGTATCTAATAATAATATAGGAAAATCTTCATCCTTGAGTCCAAGTTAATATCTCCTATCCAACGGTCAATATACAAAAGCCTTAGGACAGAATTAAATACGAATGTAAATAAACTATTTAAGGACGTAAGCAGAAAATAAACTTTTATCCAAAAACGGCTGGGGCTTTGGGCGGAATCAATTATCTTACATTTGGGAACGTATTCTTGATAGAGGTGACCTGTAAATTGATCGTCACATTGCTCAAGGGGGAAATACATTCGAGTCATTTAAGGTTAACATAATATGTTACGGTAAGAGTGAATAATTGAAGATTATTAATAATTATCTATTATTAATAATAATTACCGAAAATCGAGGTTAAAGTGATAAATTTATCGGTTAGGTTAGGTATCCCGAACTGCGCGCAAAGTGAAAAATAGGTTCAAATATGTGTCGTGAATTATTAATAATTACTACTAAAAGTAATAAATTTCGATCGTTTATTCACATTTACCAAAACATGTGGTTATTATTAATAATTTTGTAAAAATATTAATAATTTTCAATTAATCAGATTTACCGTAACACATACATCCCATGCGGACCTCTTTGAGATCCGAATGTTTTTTACGTAATAACAAGCATACGAGCAATCTAATGGCAAGTGGTCATCGTCGTAATGAACTTCAATACCACCAAACGCATCACGACCGCGGTGCTAGCCAAGAAAGAAGAGAAGAGAAAGATAGAAAAATGTGGCTCTTAAAATCCCGGTCGGAACACAACGAGTCGTTTATTATAAATATCATTATTTATACTCGTATTTTATCTTATAGCCCTGCTTGTTTACGCAGCGCTATTTTTTAAGCAGTTACCTATTCTACTACCAACCTCTCCTAAAGTTACTTAACTTGGGGACCTTAAAGATTTTTGTTTACAGCCACACAGCATAGCTGATAAAATTTCACCTAAAAAAATGATCTTGGTCCTTTGTAGAAATATGAAACACCCGAGAAATCAATAATGCAACGAACGCCCTGTAAGTCAACCTTTCTTCAAGAACCCCATATCACCCCATCATGGTATGACCATTGCTTTAATTTTTTTTTATTAAATCGTTCCCTATATTCAGCAATGTTAACTTGGATGTCTGTTCATAATTCGGAGAATACGAATGCACTGCAATTCCACGTGCCTGTACTTCGTTTTGTGAATCCCATTTCAGTTTAAAATGTTAAATGAATTTTAGACGTTTTACACCTCTAATTATATCATGCTTTTCTTGCTTATACTGATGAAAATTAGTGAAAACTTTTCACGAACTTGTGGAATATGTGTGGATAATTTTAAAAGTTAGTGAATCTATAGTATACTGCTTAGTACTATTAAAGTTTTATATTGTGACCTGTTATGAATGAATAATATAAGCTTTTATTTAATAATTATAAGTTGATGCTTGACCACAATCCCACCTGATGGTAAGTGGAGATGTCGTCTTGGGTGGTAGAGCGCACTAACTTAGCAGCAGCCTATTCACTCTTGATTTAAAAACACACACATTATAATCGGATGAGACACCGACGCTGGCAATATATTCCAGTACTTCGGGGTACGCATTAACGATGAACCACAGCGTACCGTAGGGTTGTTTACTATGTAATAATAGTTCCACGTTTATCTCTTTCTTTCCTCTTCTTTCTCTTTTGGGCGGCAACGCATCGGCGCTGCCTTTGGTGTGGTGTTCATGGGTGACGGTCACCACTTACCATCAGGTGGCTCGTCGGCTCGTTTGGCAGCTAACTACAATTTAACTGCTTACATTGATAGCTCACTTCTTTCTTCTCTTCCAAATCGATTGGCCATAACTACTATTGTTCAGTCTGTTTGCGTAGCCAGCCAAAGAAAGTGGAAAAACGAAGTGGAATGATAAAGGGAGACAAAGGATTCAACATTTAATCTTTCAGCTGTGAAAGGCAAAGACACACGGGAAGTTGCGAAAATGTCTATGTTTGAAGTTTCAATTGTATTCCTTTACTTGCATCGTTAATTCTTGAGAGAACTGTGTTTGCTTCTGTTTCTTAATGTCATTTGGGCCGAAAAGGTGCTTACTGACTATGACGGTTTGATAAAAATCTGTTTCAGTAATGCTAATGTAGTAGTGAGTATAGTAGATTAATGCTATTTTTAATGCTTTGTGGCATTTAATAACTTTACAAAATATTCGTTAATATATTTTTAAAATTTTAGTAATTTCTCTTGTCGATCAAGCTAATCGATAAGGAACTAAGTCTACTTTTAGAATTTAAGTAAAAAATATATTAAAATAAAATAATAGATACAAACACATTCACGTTCTTTGGCTTGGTAAAGGTTAATACTTTAAAATAACGGGTAATATAGTTACCCACAATGACCATTTCTTAAATTACAATGATTTTAAGTAACAAGTCAATAATTAGACGATTAGAACCATAACTTAATGTAAAATGAATAACAAAAAACTAGATTACAATGGGCGGACTTAATGCCTGATAGCAATCACCACCAGTCAACCCTCTGCGATATATTATGTATAAAATTTGCGCTAGGTGTTTATATAAAGATAATATACAACTTTTCTATTCAACAACATTAAATACACAATGTAAATATAATAAATAATAAATATACAAAAATCATTTTTCTATAAATGTTTTGTTAACCACTTTTTACAGATTAACATGTAACTCTAATCGTTAGCTACCCTTAAACAGAATATGGCCGATAGATCTTGTAGGAACATTCGTTCCCCGGCTGATGTTTTCATTTAATGCGATAGAGCTTAATGACCCTTAATTCAATTGTGGCCACATTTGACGGAACTCGTGTACGGCTACACGAAAGTGTGGCTTTCGATTTTATACCAAATCTATTTCAACATTGTGTTTATTCAGGATGGAAAATGTTTTTAAATGTAAGGGACTCGAAATAAAAGAATAAAGACATGAAAATAAAATTATTGTTGTTGTAATTTACTATTCGATTACAATAAACTTCTTATTTGCGATTGTATGAAAGCCTCTTTTTTATTTTAATAGCAGCAGACGAGCAATTTAATAAGGCAAGTCATTAATTGTCACCGCTTAAATAGTCAGCCGCAAACGCAGGAAGTGTAGCTCTGTCACATTACAGCTCTCAATAGTAGCAGTGCAGGTACATCACAGAAAATAATAAAAAATACCCGAAGTATTTCTAAAACACTCAAGAGCACTTTCTGCCTCACGTACATTGGATAATAAAGCCACACGCCTACCGTGTCTAATAGGTAATATCGAACTTAATTATGACGGCAGCGGTTTTTGTAAACATCACCACAAAATGTCTGTTGAGATTGTCTGTGTTAGAGATAGTTTCAAATATTACTTACTGCGACATCGTTCAAGTTTTTGTTAGGCTTTCTGCACAGTTATCCGACGGTATAAACAGCTTTATATAATTGATGCGGTCATAGCTCGACGGCTTGCGTCGATCTTAAGTGATCGACGGTATTAAGTAACAGCGGACGCGGTCGGTACTTGGATGGGTGACCGCCAGTGGCAAAATTTCTTAAGCGCATAGCCATGCTTCGAAGGACATGTGAAGCTGTCGGTCCTGGTTTTTTAATGAGGTAATAGTCCTTAAGCCATGTCAGAGGCTTCGGGTGGCTTATAAATTTCTGATCCAAAATTGAATAGGTGACTCCTAGTAACAAATTATTTTTAACAATGTGTGCAAGCGTTTACCGGAACAAACCGAACGCTCACGACGAAATTCCCATTTTTTTACATTTTGTTTACGGTCGCAAAATACAATGCCAATATGGGTCACGGTTATTAAGGTGGGTTTCCAATTCGTTGCAAGTGCCAAAATTTGTGAAAAAAACTTGAATATGTGCCAACTGTTTCACGTTAGGGGAGATGACGTCAAATTGGATAATAGGTAAGTACTGAACTAGTTGTGTTCGTTTTTTATAGCGCTCTAATTACCGTTTACTTAAGTAACTTCAGTTAACTGAATGTAGGTAATATTAAGTAGTAGCAATTGGGAGAAAAAGGACTGGTACACAAGGGACGGCAAAAGGAGACCAGATAGACAATATAACAGATGGAAAGATTAAATAAAATTGACAGCAGAACCCCACTGAACAATGGTCGTTGGAAAAGGCCTTTGCCAATAGGCACCCCGAACTAAGAGATATTCTGTAATCCTGAGAGTTTAAGTAGAAAATGCTTTTAGTTTGGAATAAAGGGTTTTATTATTATTGTTATTATTTTTATTTACCATCAAACGATCTGCACGCTGAGCGTCCGTCTTTTCGTCGTAAACATTCCTCTTGTACGGACGACGTGCTTGGGTTCTTCATTTATTATGCGACTACGAAGGAAATATTTTCCCGTGTCCAAGTGGATGTCGTCAAGTCAAGAGTGAATAGGCTTCGTCAAGTTAGTGCGGTTCAGCATCCAAGTCTACATCGCTAGTTTACATTACATTTACATTGAGTCTTCTCGTGATATAGTTACTCACAGAACATTTGTACTAGGTCGTGTTGCGGCTGGTGGCTTGAGAGTCAGTATTTTTTTCTTTCTCTACCTCCTTTTTTGGCCTGCAACGCAGCGGTGATGTCTTTGTTGTCACTGACATCCATGGGCGATGTTGACTAATTACCATCAGGTGGCATGTTGTCAACTTATGTTACTTATGTTGACTAATTACCAGCAGGTACCATCTCGTTTGACAGCTATTAACTTAAAAAATAATTTTTTTTAGTGGACATCATTGACTTATTATAAGTCAATGGTAGACATACCAAATTTCCTTAATGTATTTAGGTTGCAGTATAGAGTTACAGAGAAAGACTGTTTTTGTCTGGTAACGTTGGCGACGTATGTAACCTACTGATGGTGACGACCACTTACAAACAGGTAAACAGTAGTATTTATTTGTTTGTTGGCTGTATACATCTTTAACCTCTCAAAGTGACTTATTAAGGTATTTCCTATTGTAAAAGTAATTATAATAATTGCAGCAGGCTTGGGTATTAAAAACTTTTTCTTTCGTTTCAAGTAGGTCCTATTGTACTTCAGTAACTTAAAGATAATTTCCTTAACTTTCCAACGTAACCCCTCAAACGCGAAACGGGTGCCTAAGACCCCAAACTTTTTACCCCTATTAAGAATTTAAGAAGCATTGCGGTGAATTTCTTCCCCTATCCCTTGAGAAATCATTGGATACACAACGAGAAAATGTGCAATTGTGAAAAAGATTCTGAGTTATAACTCTAAATAATTGATGTTATTGCGACAGGTTACGTTGAAAGGTGGGCTTAGTAGTTTATTAACAAGTGGAATTTGATTTTTATTTAAAACTGGTTTATGCATGAGAAGCGTTGGACTCTACATCAAGACACTAAGAATCACTAAATTAAGTAATGCTTTAATTATGTAATGCTACCTGAGACAGAGAAAATGAGGAAATCCTCTAGGGCCTGAGCAGCAGAGTGTTGATTTCTTAGAACCCTTGGACATCATAATTATTATGTAGTCATAGTCAACAAGGACGAAGGGGACGAGGACGGCCAAAGAAAAGATGGATGGATTGTGTGAGAGAGGATATGAAAGAAAAGGGAGTCAGTGTAGAAGTGACGGCAAATAGGGAAGAATGGAAGAGAAAAACATATTGCGCCGACCCCAAATAAAATTGAGAAATGGGCAGGAAGATGATGATGATGAGTCAACAATTAAGAAGTTCTAGTACTGGTTTATTTACTAACAGCTTAATTTGGGTCAAAACTATTAAGGTGTACAGTGCTAGTGCTAAAATTGATCAAATAAGCTTGACTACCCGCCAACGAGCGCGTCAGGCGAGCTGACGTTAAAAGTGGACAACTGTTGGCATCGCGCCAGTTCGGGTCGCATCGCTGAGTTATAGGGACTTAAAGAGGTATTGCCAAGAGATTTTCTGGACCCAAGTAGCGATCAAGGTCTCAAAATCGTGATTTAATTTTTAGAATGTCAAGGCGTTTTTTCTTGTGATTTTTTTAGGTTGACGTTATACCTATTTTGACACATCCACGGAAGGTTTTAATAAGAAGGTTTTACTACTTGCAAAATTATTTTGTTATACAAGTATTTTATTATTTAAATTTCTTTTAGGCACATAGAATAAAAAGAAATTACGTGCATAAGCCAATCCAAGTGATACGCACGTGATGATTTTGAATTTGAAAAATTTGTTGTTATTTAAAATGTAAATTTATTAAAGCGATCTATTAAAAGATTAATAATGTGCAAATTATATATTTCAAATGCTGATTTATAATTTTATGACATCTAAATATAATTTCAAAAAGAGAAATATAATTTCACCCTTATTTAAGTATTGACTTATACAATATGCAAAACTATTTATTTTCTCTACTACAACAAAGTAACGTGTTAGGACGAAATTCGAATAAATATGATTACTAAGATACTAAAATATTTGTTACACATTAATCACTTATTTCTAAGCTATGTCATCTAACTATAATAATAACATCAATTTTTCGTATCATCATCTTCTCACCTTGTTTAAATACTGCCATGTTTTCTTTAATGAAGAATTTTCCATTGTAGCCTTCTTCGCTCACATTTAATACTTTTCTTATTACATGAGTTTCATTCCTTTTCAATAAATACCCTCACTTTGCTTCGGTAAACCAACGCCTTTACCGGCATCCGAAACAATTGGTTTTTGCTTATCTCTAGCTTATCCTTTTTATTTGTAAGGAGATTCAAATGAAACAAACACTTAATGTGACTTAAAGCCTACTACAATACAACACATATACAAACTAACAACCCGACAAACATACAAAAAATCTATTACTAAATCATCCCAATTATATTTTTTCTCAAATATCGTCCACGTACGGACTCGGTCATACACATACTAAAACATAGTGTGGGTTTATTCTACTGTCAGTCGCTTTTTATTGCCATTCAACGCGTGTGCTGCTCTTCTTATTTTCATTGCACTAATAAAATTTTGCTTTATAAAATAGAAACGCTAATTGTGTAATTTGTATTTCGGAGCTACGAAAATATTCTAAAATAGCGAAATAAAATCCTTAAATCGTTGTAATATTCTGTGTAACTCAGCTTGAATTTTAAAACGTTTACGCCGGTGTTTCGTCTCTATTTTGTATTTATATTGAGACTCGTGATGCAAAATGCAACCATTACTGTCAGATGGTTCTTATTTATCTCCTATTAGAAACTTGTGTGTAAGAAGTTCAAAAGCGCCATTAGTTATTGCATTTTTAATCGTATATATTATAGGTGAACAATTGAACATTAACTAAACATATACATAACTAAAAATAAAATAAAAATGAATAATAACAAAATGTGTGCAATTCACACGTGCTAGAAGTGAAACTTAAAAAAACGAATACTGTCACTCCAAATATTAATTGCTTTGCTTACGTATGCCGCCATTTTCACGATGGTTCCTATCTCATTTTCACCTATGTTGAAATTTGTCTGTCTCTTTTTCGTTTCCGTTTCATTTCATTTGCACGTCATTTCCGTTTCATCGAATTCCAAATCACGACGATACTATAGAAGTTTTCACTTCAAAAATGACTTATTTATAGAAACTTATTAAAAAATATCATAACTAATTCTTCGTGTTTTCTTTTTTACTTGACTGTACCCATTTCAACTGAAAGTTTACCAAACGCAACTTTTAGTAGGTACAGTTTGAGGTTTACCAAATGGGAAGTTTACCAAATGGGAAGTAGCCTTCATAGCAGAGAGCAGGATATAAAAAGTGGCGGCGTTCGGTGGCTGTGTCGCGCTAACCAAAAGTCACCAGTGGCTGTAATCGGGGACCAATTTGTGCTGACCCTAAAACGCGCACGTAGGAGTTTGAGATTTGTCATAGTCAAAGTTCAAATGGAGGATTGAGAAGAGTTTTGTATGTCGTAGGATAATGAGTCAAATTGCATTTTTGAACAAATCCCAGTAACTTTTCAAAGGTTCTGATAATTCAAATAAGGCAGGTTTTCGGTCTCCTGGCTATATTAGGATAACCTGAAAAGTCCCAGTTTGTTCATGATAATTGGACACACGAATGCTGATAATCTAAATAAAGTGCAATGAAAACCTAATTATAATAGACTATAGCACAGATTTTGGCGGTTAGAAGTAACAAGAAAATACTCAAACTCAAACTCAAATCATTTATTCCATGTCATTTAGAATTATTATTATTATGTCATTTCATTTAGAATACACTTATGAACGTCATTTTTTGCATTAACTTATAAAAGATAAATTACATAAAGAATCGGTCCAGTTTTTTACTAGTAAAGATGGCGGTTACACAAAAAACGCCAATGAGCGGTTTTAATACGATGTATTTTCAGTTCTCATTTAGCATTCCGTTTTCCGAGTGGCAATAGAGAACCCCAAAAGCTAGCAAATAAAAGAGTCAAAGCGCGAGCTTTCGGAATGTATAATGTAGAAAACGGCTTGTTCGTCTCAGCTTTGTTTTACATTGAAGCTTTTAACTGCTTGTGGCGTACTCGTTTCAACTCGTTGTCGTTTTACTTGCAGTATTTTTGTGTACCTAAACAAATTATTAGGAAATCATCATCGCAACCCAGTAGTGGAACAATACTATATTGTTACAATACTATGTTGTACAGTATTGTTCCACTACTGGGTTGCGATGATAATACAAAAAAACATTGAAGTTTCCTGGGATGGTAATGGTAGTACTACTTACCGCTTTTCAAAGAGTATGTGTGTATGTACTTATATATTACAATCGCAACTAATTTGCCTCTTTAACTGGACAAATTATTCCATAGCTCACGTCTGAATCCCAGCTACACCTTACTTAATTTTTGGTACAGCGCCAACCCAGAACACATTCCTTGGATTAAAACCCAGTTCAATATAATGGCACAGTTTATTACTGGTCCGTGGCTGGTAAAATTCAAATTGCCCGGGCCGCACGACAAAACCCATGCGGGCAGTTAACGGGTTGACTTGCAATAGTTCTACTACACTAACGATGAGCGGCGCAAGTCATAAGCGTCTTGCGCATATTTTTATTTATTTTCACATTACATTGTCTTGTCGTATACACCTACCGGAGATACCTATTAACAGTGAAAAGTGACATAAATTATAATGTTGTATAGTTACTATTATTCTACCTCCTAATTTAACTACAGATTATGTATAGATAAAATATTGGAAGCAGCCGCAAATCTGCGCAGTCAAATCCTAACTCCACAGACTTTGATAATAATGGATAATTCCACTAACTTCTCTAAAATCCCACACAAATGGCTCATTCCCACAGCCGGCCATCTTTAATTCAATTGTTATTTGCTTAGTAGATTGTCAACATCTAGTGTCCACCTTCCAAATAATTACACAATTTATATATAAATATAATTTTAGCAAATAATTACACAATTTTGTTTAATAAACGCTTACGCTGATAACTTTTACCAATTCCGACATATAGAAGACGCGTTATTCACGTGAATACAAGCTCCCTTGAAGCTCGCTAGTCTAAGTACAGTTTTATAGCCGCCGTGGTATAATTTGTTTTGTCTTTTTTGCTATCTGTACTCTAATACTTGTAGTTTTGCTACAAAAGTCGGAGAGGCAAAATGCGGGTTCTCTGTCCTTTCGGTTTGTGTCTTTGAAATTAATCTCGGAACATTACATTGAATAGAATATTTATTGCCTTCAGCCTTTTAATGACCCACTATTGGGTTCGGATTCTCTCTTTCATTGAGGAGGCCTCAAGCATACTCGTATAAGTTGTTCGTATAGTTTGTTTGAAACAATGATGAAAATATAGGTTGTTTCATACTTTTTTAAAGCGTGAATTTTTAGTAGTTCGAATACAGCACGTACCTACCCCTAATTTTCAAAAATGATGTGCGTGTTAATTAATCATCACTTGCTTCGGCGAAGGAATCCGTCGTGAGGAAATCTGCTCTTCAGAGAGTGCTCCATAAAGTTCTCAAAGGTCCGCTGAATCTACCAAACCGCACTTGGCCTGCGTGGTGGACTAAGACCCAACAGTTGGGAGAGTTATGGGTTGCCATGATGATGATTCAAAGTTTGTACTTATGCGACCCGAAAATTGATCAAACCTCTCAATGTCACCCGACCTGAGCGTCACTGGAACAGTTAATACAGTTGACACTACTGATAGAGAACACAAACACTTCAACGTCAACATTAAGCTACTTCTTAATTCAACGTCCATCGTTCCAAGCGCAGTAAGGAAATACAAAACGATTCAGAGTCACAAAGGATCGCACACTCCTCAGGATTGCCTCACTCCGCGATGTCTCTGAAAGCCCGCATCTATTAGTTATAGCGTCTGGGGAGGTTGGATGCGGCATATTAATATGCGGCATCCGAGCTATGCGGCAAAGTGAATACCGGCCGGATCGCCGTCTGGTTTAGGCTGATTACGATCTATTTAGGGGACATCTTGCCGCAATTAATAATAGAGGCAATTATAGCCTTCGCTTCGGTAACTTCTTCAAATTGAAATTCAGAATCGTATCACTGATACACTTATGCATGACGTTGTTGTCGTTGTTATGATTCTATCAAAGTTTAGGAAAAAGAAGAAACGACGAGAGAAACATATTAGTACATCTTTTAAAAACATAATTATGTTTAATAAATGTTTGTGGTTTTTAAATCCGGTCAACATTACTTTTATATTTAAGAACCGATTGAAATAAAATGAATAAATGTTACCTCAAACCTATAATACATTACTGAAAACAGCATAGGTTTTTTTGCACAGCATTTGGATGAACCGATACAAACAAAATATTCGTAAAATTATTGTTTATCGTAGTACTAGTAGTATCGGATTGTAATAGTAAATCGCATATGGGACGTCAATGAATATTCCCTAATATTAGTTTATATCAAATATCATACCGGCAAACTAAGGTGTCGTAAGAGGTGACAGAAGAACCCTGCTTGGTGGTAGTGCTGGTTATTTTGCTACCACCCAGCATGGTGCTTGCTTCTCAAACGCCTAATGGCTTTTTTTGCGTCCAAGCAAAGTGCTTATGGACACCCTCAGGGGAGGGAGGCGGTGAATGCTCATGCATAGCAACGCAGCCGTCTGCGTTGGTTATGTGGGACTACACCGCCTTGGGGATGGCTTTGGCCCTGTGGTCTCTAAGCCTTCATCGAATGCGACCTCGCCTGGAGGAACGAGGTGCAAACCTAATTGCTTGTCTTGTTTTCCCTGGGAGCTTGAGAGCGAGTAATTTCTTTCGTTCCTCGTCCTTATTTTCTAGCCGGCAACGCATCGGTGATGTCTTTGGTGTTAGTGATCTCCACGAGCGACGGTGACCAGTTACAATCAGATGGCTCGTCTGCTCGTTTCTGGGCTATTACCATAAAAAGGTAGAGATGTTAATGAATTACAGTTTTATTTCATAAACTGTATAGATTACTGTAACACAAACCAGTTCCAACAAACCAAAAGACGTTCATACTATGGAATGTCAACCTAAAATCGTATTGACCGTTCAAAAACCTCTTAAAATCACTCATTCACACAGACTGCAAGATAATCCGACCCTCGCAGACTTCCTATCTCGAATAGGAATTCCGATAGGAAGGTGTCCATTACCGCCAGACCTGTTGATCAAGCGAAGTCGATAGGATATTGGAATCGCGTGAACTATTATATCGGCTTTCGATATGATGCTGATGGAGTATCTTGGATTTTAGGACATAACAATTAGGTTTAAATTTGCTTGTAGCTCAATATCTAATGTGCATCTTAGCGTGCATATTGAGTAGTTTGGCTTATGCCTAGAATTTCATAATGATCGACTTGTGACTCGACCTCGCTTTGCACAGGTTTTTTTTGTAATACAAATGTTAGTTCACATTATATGATTGTTGGAATTCACACACGTTTGAAAAAATTATGGAGAAGTTTCAGGTGTGCAGGTTTGCAAGCAAGTGACAATTAAACTCAAATACGCATATCATTTTTAAAAATTAGAGATGTATGCTGGATTCAAACCCAGGCCCTCCGGCTCGGTAGTGCAACTTTCAAACTAACTATGCTATCACTGAATATTACGACTGCTTTTAATTGGTAATTTATGAGCTACTTATTAACTCCAACTTACTCCTATATAGATTGTAGGTATACAGCGATCATTACCACATCCATTCCATAATTCAGTACATTCCCAACTCCACGTTCCAAGCTTTGTGCATTATTGTTTCACAGGCAAATCTCTCAGTTTCTTTGTACGCTGCCTTATTTAAGCCACCAAGCTTACTCGTATCTGGGGCTTTATATTGAAACGAATTTCTGATGAAACGTTCCTCTTTGTTCCAACTTGGACGAGGTTTGATAAGTTGCGTTTCAAGTTTTTCAATTAATTTTTGGCTTTAACGCTTCGGTTCGAAGGGTATTTGTTTGTCTTATCTTCATTTGTTTTGATTACTTCACATGTGGCTTGGTGGGGTAAAATGGATAACTAGAAATGTGATACTTTATTCCGAGATTGTCACGTTCCGCCTGGGCCGAGCGTGCAAGCGAGAGCGCGCAACAAGCGAAAGAGAGGCACGATCAGCCTAAAACTATGCAGTTTTGTTAAGACGTTATCACGTAAAATTATCGTCCGTAAACTGACTTTACAGACAACCATTTTTTTACTATTTGATTATTATTATTACCCAATCAACGTTAAAATAAATAAATATAAATTAATACTGAACGTATATACAAATACCCTATTATTATAACGTATATTGATTATATTTAACTGCACTTAAAAATAGAAATTTGCGTTGATGCTACGCATTACTCGTTGCCATAGCAACGTGTGAATGGATAAACGCGCCAACGAAACCTGATTATGACGCTCTTAGCTTGTACAGGATGTGGATAAACAGAGAATTATTTACACTCAACAATAAATTCGATTACATGAAAAGTATTACGAGCATAAAGATGATGTTGAAATTGAGAGTGAATAGCGCTGTGAGCGAAAAAATGAAAATTGTGTGATTAAAGACAAAAAGGAGTCCTAAAATTAATAAAGCAAAGTTTGCGTGCTACTTATTTTTTTACCGTGTGATAATATTAGAAAAAAAACTATTACGTACTGTGCATTTGTTCCCATTAACCTCAGACAGTGTAATCGATTTGGAAACGGTTTTTACTCATGTATTTTTTGATAGAGATTAGAATTATTTCAATTGATGCAGAAATAAAAATCAAAATATTAATTTTGGCACTAAATGAAATGTTAGGCTCTGAAAACATCTTGAGTATATTTTAAAGTAACCCGGCGATACTATATATTGTGTTCGGGTGAGCCCAACTAGTCTTAGACGTCTTCAAAGTCCTTAGTAATGTGCTGTTCGTGACTAACGGCCTCAAATAGGTCTGAAACAACTGAAACGACTCACAGAACACAAAAATAGTAAGTTTGAAAATGTAATCAATTTAAATAATAAAGTCTAATAAAGAAAAAGTTTACCGACGCGAAGCGAGGTCAGGTTACCGGTTATACATAAAATCTTAACTTACACTGTGTGTGGATTTAGCAGAGTTACGACAAATTCTCAAGAGAATTACCCCAGTGGAATTGTAAATCTTACGTGAACGGTTTATTACACCTTCGCGGATACCTTATCATTGGAGATGTGAAAATCAGAGTAGTATATGCTGGTAAATTATAAATATAGCGCATTCGTTGTAATTTCATGAGCAACGCATTGCTGTCTGAACAGTGTTGAAACAATCAGTGACATAATACATTCGCAACCACTTCCCTGATTAAATGAGTATTTAATCCACTAAGCTAACTTCCGCTTCAAAAACTTATAATGTTTCGATAATTAATATGGAAAGAAAAAAGATCTTTAACCAAACATTGTAAACTGGTTTAAAATTTGTATGCTCATTTATTATTACCAACTAGACATTTCAGTAAAACTTCAATAAATGAAAGGTATGAATATAAAACTTGCCAATGCTAACACAAATTTGATTATGAAACCTCCTACCACATACAACGTGTAGATTTAGCGGAGTTAGGATAAATTCTCGGGGGAATTACCGCAGCGGAACTGTAAATCTTTGTGTGAGCGGATTATTACTCGGAGATGAGAAAGTCATGGATGATGCGTTGCTACAAAATAAATATGTTACTACGTTTGGCGGGTCATACAACGTTGAAAGATTATATTATTTGCCGTGTGATTGGAGTCTGAGAAACAGCCATTGTTTATGACTGATAGTTCCGTGGTTATATTTTGAGTGAATAGTTGACAAATGAATAGGCGAGTCTACATTCAGGTAAATCTCCGTGAAAGAAGATGAGAAGAAACATATAAAAGACAAGTTCTATGCTAATTTTGTCATAAACGGAAACAAGGTAACGATAAAAATAAGAGGAGGGATAGAAGGTTAAGGGTTGTAGTAAGTTTAGATTACTTTCAAGTATAATCCATGGGTGTGTCATATCAGAGTAGTATATCAGTTTGTAACTACCATAAATCTAAAAAAAAGTAAAGTTAAGTAAGTAACAAATGATTCTGGAAGTAAAAATAAGTACCAATTGAGTAATAAATAGATTAATGAAGAAAATGGTACTCTAATTTTATGACTATAAGACGACACGCAGGCTATTTATCCTGATGTTTAGTTTATAAAACAACAAACTGTTAAATATAATAAACGGATAAAACTAAGCTGTCTCCGCGCGAGCTAAGTAAGATATAATCGGAACTCATTGCCTCAGCGTAATTATGCCGCAACAAGTTCCAAACAAAATGAAAATTTCGTTCGGTTGAACCAAAGGTTGAAACAAATAGTATAAAAAACTTGACAAAACAACATTTATGAGACTAATTTTTTTATTGGTTATCAATACTTATTGGGAACATGAATTATTTGGTGCTGCTACTTATGTTCAATAATCAAAAGTTTAAAGTATTAGTGATTATGATAAAAAAGAATTTTTTTAGAAAATTAATTAACTATTGATATAAAATTAACGAATTTGAATGATATAATTAGAACGATTTATCAAATTATAATTATGAGTCGTCTTACTGTTTACTAGTAGTAAAGTTTTAGTTAGTAAGTATTAAAAAATTGCTGTGTTAACTCCACACCAAATGTGCTTTGATACGCCAATAAATATAATTACCTCAACTGATTCTTATATTCTGGATACCTTTTACCCTCGCTTAATTACTATAACATAATGTCACATATTATTAAAAATCTGTTGTATTATAGCAAAAGCTCAATTTACGCCTTTTAACTAAACCTTCACTGGAAATATTGTAATAACAATAAAATATCACGCTTACTTTAAAATCAACCTGTATATCGATAGATTTACTGCGCTCTCCGCTACGCACCTGCTCCCGTTGACCAATGGCGTCTTTTTGTTTATCTGTGCCGTACATTTACATATAATGAGATACGCTGAGAAAATACTTTCTATGGGAATTATTTTTTACATGCTAAATCTGTCACGTAGATTGTTTTTGAGATAGCCAGCCAGCAATGTATATAATTTTGAACTAAAAATCGTCGGTACTTTTATCATCGCGGACTTTTTGTCGCCGCAAGATGGACATGGAGTGACAATGCGATGGGATAGTTTGGTTACATAACAATTAAAATTCCAAGCGAAGGAAGTCGCGGGCACAGCTAGTAATTAAACAAATAAATAAACGCTAACACCCTCAGACCCCTGCACTAGGATTCCCCGTGTCGCGGGTAGCAAAGACAACACTAAAAACACATCACTGACACCCGAGAACAAACATTTATCTGTCACATAAATGTCTGCCCTGGCCGGGAATCGAACCCGGGACCCCTCGTTTTGCAGGCAGAGTCACTAGACTAGACTGCGGCCGTCAATTAAATTAGCTTATAGAAATTGCCTTCAAACCACAAATAGGGACCCTATGAAGCGAGAGGGCCGAGTTAAAGTCGTGGTCGAGGTAGATTTTGATACGAGATGATAGATAAATGTTTATACCCTGATCGTGGATAGCATGGTGTTTATAATAGCCTATTTATGCCATGCTATCAACGACTCTGGGAATCCTAGTACAGGAAAGTGAGTTTACTAATTATCTATGAATGAATTAGTATAATAGTACCTTTGTTATACTCGTATAAACCTGCTTTTGCTGCTATTTATTTAACATTAAGTAGTAGGTATACCGAGATTTAAATTTCAGTAACATAAATAAGGGCCATTTCGCTAAAACTTTCACAAAAACTGCCCAGGTCTCGAGTTATCAGGGTACACCATTGAAATATATATTTTATTATGTCGTAAAATTAGGTGCTTTGTTGTAGTATTCCGTAGAGCAAGGTTTGAATACCCATTTTATTTACCTATATTTAGTTTTCTTTATAATAATTATGTTTATATAAAAGATATGTTGCCATAAAAGGGTCGGTTTTATGAATTCCGATGAATTTCTTCTTAAAAAAAATGGTCGTCTGTAAAGTCGGTTTACGGACGATAATTTAACTTGATATTATAGGAAAACATTGATGAAAAATTGCACACTTTTATAAATTGAATTGAATTATTATCGCTGAATTATCGTTTTGTATAATACAAAGGAGGAGTTAGTTAAAAATTCTCTATCGCTTGTTCCGCGTTCTCGCTTACACGTTCGGCTCAGGCGGAACGTGACAATGACGTCACACATTTCCGTGCGTGCAACCAGTGTTTATCGATTTATAAGACGTTATCACGTTAAAAATTCAGGAAATACAAACTACGACAGCATATTATTTAATCTGCTGTTTTACTTAATTTAATAGCCTTTCCGTTTTTAAACAACAATAAAAAATCCAAAAGAAAAACAATTAGTTTTAAAACTGTAAAACCCAGTAAAAACTAACTAACTAAATTAGGCATTTTGTTTGAGCCGACACCATTATTATGAGGAAAGATACAACATTTAAAGCAATTCCCGTTATTGCACGGTAGATAATAGCTACATTATCCAGGTTCACTTGAAGAACCGACCTCTTATTATAATGAACTTCTCTATTTTCATATTTCTTCAAGATTTTTCCCGTCAATATCCCACTAACGAGCAAATGATCTATGTGAGAACCCGTACTTTCTTTCTTTCTTTCTTCCATTTTCTGAACTGAATGCATTTGTGACAGTGACATTTTGTTATTGACATCCATGAGCGACGGTACCCATTTACCACCAGTTGTCTCTCTTCTACTCTCTCTCTGTCTCTGTTGGTTGTTTACACAAAGAAAAACCATGAAAACAATGGGTTCTACAATACTTTTAGATTAATTAATACGCCACGGAACCTATTTCAGGGTTAGCCTTCACGCTTGGCCGTTTTATTTTATGATAGCCCTCCCCACCTCGTAATCTTCTGTGAAATGAGATACGTTTTGCGTTAAATTATAATTTGTTCCTTATGAAATTGTTTTCTCCCTTTTATTTTCTCTCCTGCTGGAGCTGACCTTAAATTAAATTTTTGTTTAATTACATAGAGGGCGTCTATAAATTTGCTTTTCAGTGTTACAATAATCTTTTTTTCATAAACTTAAATTTAATTACTTAGTAATTAGCGATCTGTTTTCTTGGTCATAGCTACAGATATTTTTTTACGGAATTAAGATAAATGTTATTTGGGTTGTCCACGCCTACCGCGACAACGGGAATTCTTGCCTGGGGATTATAGCTAGATCAAATCCCCCTAGGTGGTAAAATCGCTTATGCACCCCTCTTCAGTCACGGTAATAGTATCATACCGTGCTTCAGTCGTCATACAGCCTGAATGTGAGGTGTCACCGTCAATAGTATGCGGGTGTATTAAATTGCGCAATCAAGGATGGAATCCGCCTTGTGTGCCTTACATGCACAACATCAAAGAGGCTTCTTCATATTGGTCGTGTGACCCCACGCAAGTCTTCCAAATGACCACGTCTACTTACCTATTAGGTCCACTTACCCGTGAAAAGGTAAGTTATCAGATAATAACATAAGTTAATCTTTCAACAAAACCAGGGACATATAATTTCCACGCATCTAAAAAATTTACAACAATCTTAATATATTAAAAATAAACTCGTAAAATAAAAGATGTCAGAATTAAAGCAATTAAAGTACACGTCGGCATGACTAATTTATTTTTAAACACAATACAGATTTTAAAATACGACATGACGCGGTAATTTATACGCGGGGATAATAAAAACAGAATACATTTACTCGTATTAAACGGGGCCAGTCTAATAAATAAAGATTAAACTAAATAAATTCACCAAAACTTAATTAGGCTCGCATCACACTCTTCTGATTTAACTTACCGACATCAATCTAATGTGTTGGCGCCGTACCTTCAGATTTCTAAAGTGTGTAAAGCACTTGTCGTACCGAATGAAATTAATATTTGGTGCTTATATTAAGCAAGCTTTTCGATTCACGATTATGTATGTGGTTTGTATTTGGTTAAAGTTGTTACCTATTTAGTTAGTTTAGTTTGTTAAAGTTTAACAAAAAATTAAAGCTTTTCGAATCTTTAGTTAATTTGTACGTTTTAATTTAGATTTTTTATATCCAGACAAATTAATATCCGTAACACATATCATAAAAGTATTTTGGGTGAACGACTGGTATTCTTTTAACATTCTTTTTATACTATCATAATTATTATAATCATTACTATTACTATCCTATCGCTCGTCGCTTAATCGCTCGCGGTGATGGTCCACGACCTTAGATTCGTAAGGGCGTCCGTAAGTAATTCAATTAAACTAATCAGATCGATACGAAAGCTCAGTCAGTTACGTGGAAACACGTTTCCTTTATTAAACTTATAAAGAGGTAGTTGTATTGACCATATGTCTAATAACATAATATGGGATGGAATAATTAGGTAATCATGACAACACTATAATAAAATTTTAACAACTTTTTTATTTCTTTATTTAAGCATAAATAGACATAAATCAATAGATTTATATCTGCAAGTTTTTAATACCTTAACCCTTCTTCTTCTATATAAATCATAGTTTAAAACGAGCTGTGCTGTGTCCGTGTGGAATTTAACACAAAAAAACTAAAAAAGTAGCCTAAGTTACTCCTTATGACATTAGCAATCTACCAGTGAAAGTCCCGTCAACATCGGTCCAGCCGTTCCAGAGATCAAGCTCAAACAAACATTCATTACTTGACAAAAGGACCAAAACAAAAACATTACCGCGTCCGCTACGTGTGTATTCCACATTACATTATCGGCTGTCCCAAAATATCGGTTCATTACACAGATATATTGACAGTGAATAATCAACACTATTTTTGAAAGTCCAGCGCCCATGGACTTGTCGTTTAGGTGATTGACCGACCGAAGCATTCGGGAGCATTCGGGAGATGGATGGATGGGCACAAGCAAATAAACGAATCCATCCTTCGATTCTAGCAAGAGTATTGACATAATTCATAAATTATTAACTATGCTGGTAACATAGGTCTTTTTTACACGTTAATGCTAAAGAATACAAGTTAATGCTTGGCAACAATCCCACCTGACCACTAGGAGATGATGTCTAAAGATGGTGCGCGCATTATCATAGTAAAAATCACTCTTTTCTTGTGAGTCTCACATCAATAGCGGGTGGAAACGCCGACGCGGGCAAGGTATTCCAGTCCTTTGCGGTACGCATAACGAACAACGAGGCAAACCGCAAGGGTCTCTCTCTCTCTCCTCATCAGGCCTAAAGCATACTCCTAAAATACTTCTACACATTAAAAACAATTAAGAACATTATGACCTTCGCATAGAATTCAAAATGGTTTGCATAGTGTAAGTTAAAGGACTAATGCAATCCCTCTGCATCTACAAAGACGAAGTTTGAAGTTTATTCAATTAAAACAAAGTTTGAATTTGCTTGTGTCTACGAAGAGCGTTTGCATACGTCGTCTTTGCAGCTAAGTTGGCAACGTTACGTGTGGGACATGCTAATTTAATCTTTACTGACAATTTATATGATTGAGTTTTGTTTGAACTTTTTTATTTTTGGATTTAAGATGGGAAACAAGCATGCAGTACTGTAGATATTAAGACATAAGGTTTGTTCCCGCGTTTCTCAGCAACACCTTGAGTCCAGTAATGTGTGTAGTTCACACATTTGCTGCGGAGATCGTAGTTTTCTATGGAAAAAAACACGACGCATTCGTGCTCAGCAGCGGACGTGTTAAGTACCTAATAGTCTAGTGGGTATAAAATAGGTTTTCTTGACTCGAATTAAAATCTCATCTAAAAAGTAGCTGCTCTTTTAACGCTTCAGGAAACCTACACCAACCCACATTCGATAAAACTTTACTCAGGATTCGATAAACTTCTCTTCTATTTGTGTACCCACCTTTCTATCAACGACACTAATCAATCGAATGTAACCATATTCAAAACAACCCCGTTTCTGAGATTAGCAGGACCGACTCACAGTCAAACAAACAAATATTCTAAAAATAATTTGTAATGGATCTGTTGATTCAATAAATTAGCAGGTATTTATTAAATCAACAGATCTATTACAAATTATTTTTAGAATATTTGCAACATTTTTCATCGATGCTCCACTCGTATTGGTCATAGCGTGATGTTATGTAGCCTTCCTCCATAAATGGACTATCTAACACTGAAACATTTTTTTAATTCGAAATAGTAGTTCTTGAGTAATAGTACTTAGCGTAAATATACTAAAAACATAAAACAACTGTTAAGGTAACTATATAATTTATTGACATAACGAACAAACCAACAAAACTATGTTCTGTTATAATGAATAATTTTAATCACAAAATATAATTAAGCATCGCAATCTAACAATGTTTTATACATACATAGGTATTTAATAATTATTTTATTGGAATTGACCAATAATATCAAAAACATAATGGCGTAGTAGTGGAAGTATTGACAAGCCATATCATATAGCAATTTTATAAAAGGATATTATCGAATACACTTTAGTATAGAACAACGTATTAATACAAATATCAGTTATGTAATAATTCAGAAGATTACTACAAATGGCACAAATACAGCTTATTATAAGGGTAAAATGGAAAACGAATCGACGTACCTGTGTTACAGAATTTGCTCCTCATTTCTAAGTCCCTGACATTTCATACTTTTATAGTTATAATGTTACTTTTATAGTCATAGTCATATAATTATATAGAAATAGTAGCTCGTTCAAACAATCAAACAAACACTTCTTATACCTAATATTAGTATAGATTTCTAATATGCACATTAAGCATATAAAATTTGTACCCAGACCACCCATGTGGAAGGGTAAAACATCAACCAACTGGCCATCGCTGGTGCGGTGACTTTGTCACGCTTCAATTACTCTGAGAGATCGTTCCACCGTGAGAAAGTATTTGTAATTCGTTTTAAAACCTCCAGTGGTCTAATGAACTGAATATATGAATTATTTATCGACTTAAGTTAACGGATGGGAGAAAAAAATTGTTTTACTTAAGAAAGTACTTATCAACCGATAAGGTATTCCATGTACACGTGAATTGGTACGTACTGAGGCAACTAAGTAAAGATTTAAGTAAAATCTTCATGAGATAAGTAACTAACATTGAGAACAAGACATAGTGAGTCATTTTAATTCATTTTTGCCAGCAACGCATACTTCTTTGTTATTACATAATTTGTTATTACAAAATATGCGCTGCGTAACATTAAAGTACTTGCTAACTAAAACGGAAGAAAACAAAACATCACTAACAATAAAATTATGATCACTAACTACATACACAAAACACAAAATATAATATTATTATTAAGAGTTTATGCTCTTTATGACTTGCGATAATCATTTAGACATCCAACAAATGTCTAACCCAATCGAGAATCGAACGAGGGTCTAGGAGACCCTCACTTGCCGAAGGGTCGACAGCCTCACTTGACGGACTAGGTTATATACTCACCGGTTAGATTTTAAGATACAACATATGAAGTAGCTTTGCGTGTTGCGGAAAATTCCACTTTGCAGTGACTCTTACAAATGAGATTTCATCTCAGTTTTCAGACGAATGTAATGTATCTCAGAGTAAGACCTCTCGAATATTACTCCTGATGTTTTATCTCGGGTTTCTGCAGTGCATGATTTTTTTTTTATTTTGACTAAAAATATAAAGGTATTATTTGGTAGGTAAATAAGCTGATTAGCAGTAATAGCGCACCCACTATTTTTGACAATTAGAGGTGCGCGCGGGGTTTAAACCCGCGCTCCTCGGTTCGGGAGTCCAACGTTCAACCACACGGCTATCACTACTTTGTTATGTTAATAGCAATAAATTGATCGTTTAGAAAACCAAGAATACCGGTTATAGTTTTTAATGGCGACCATCTTAGTCCTCAAGAGTAGCAAATGCATCCGCGACGAGACTCGTACTTACAATTACTAACTGGACTATAACTAACACAACTAACTATCACTAACAATGCGCTTCTGTGCTCCAGTCCTCATACCGATTCTTCCGCAGACACTTTCTGCTAACTGGACTAACTGAAACAACAAAGATTAGCTCAGAGTCATTAATAAACTAGACTAGACAATCCAATCTACTTGATAAGGTGACATAGTCTTCACAAATACATATTATGATATTACATGCACAATCAACTAAATCTTAAGCAATTAAATCTTACAAGCTAAGAGTTTAACGTCTAAAGCGAGCTTAATAACCGTTAGATCCAGGATAAAACGTCAGCTGTTTCACAATTTACGTTTTCATAAAAAGCTTAATTTTCGAGGCGAAGTTTCTTGAGAGTAGTAATTAATTGCACGAAAACGAGATAACGTGCAATAAAATAAAACATCCGGAACTCAGAACAAAAAATATATATATAAATAAGAAAGTTGGTAATATAATTTATTGAAACAGTTTTCGGGTAAACTTTGCACTCAGGCGCGGATTGGGTTTGTTAGAAAAAGTGTCTTTTTGGGTCTGTGTTGATACGAACTTTTTGTATTTAGTAATAATTTAACTTTGATATAATGTGTAGGTATGATAATAAAATTATATCAGTATAAAATATTTGATTTATAGATATAATTTGGAATTTATCGTGTCGTATTATTTGTTTCTTTAGTAAGACCTCGAATAAAAACAATTACCTTATTATTACATAAAGATCATGATTTTAAGGGACTGCCTAATTTAAAAGCGAACTTATTTTAACATTAATGCAACTGAAGTAATAAAAATATTCGCGGTAGTAAACCTGATAAATAAAGTCAATATTATATGTGCCCTCGCCGGCAACACCAACTAAACTACGGGGTTGTCGAAATTAGATAACCCTGTGAGTCCTGTGACAATGCAAGATTATTTATTTATTACGCGACCAAATCAATTTAAGTCAAACCAACACTCACCCAACGCCCGCACCCAAATGTGAGTTGACAAGGATTTGTAAGGATATAGTTTCGGCTTTCACAATACGACGAGGAAAACTTTTCGTTCTCATGTTTTATTGGTAACTTTCCCACTTTGGGAAATGGTTGTGAGCAATGATTGGCTGTCTCGCTCAGGTGGATGTGAGATTGGTTTTATAATCTTGATTAAAGAAGCTACAAATCGGTCTGTCGTCTATTGAACACCCTGATCACCCACCCGTAGAAGTAGGCCTTTTTACGACAATTTTTATTACAAGGTAACATCGATGTTCCAGGCCAGAAATAAGCCTTTGAAGTATGCTCACAATTTTAAGGAGGTAAAAAAAACAAAAATTGTGAACTGCTTATTGTTAAAATATTCTAAATCTTGTTGTGGTGTGTTGTTTGTGGCCAGGAAGGTGGGATGTGGCTTTATTAGTCAATTTATCTTACTAACCCTTAACCCCATATGGACAAAAGTTTCCGCGGTTACTCGTTTACCGTTAAGAGGGGGTATAAAGCTAGGAAAAAATCAAATTTCACCCGCGCGCCCCGCCCCGCCCGTCAAATAGATGCGCCGCAGCAGTTGCGCGTCCGGTTGCATCTGACTTTATCAGCGGCTGTACACTCTCGCGAGACTGCTAAACGAGTGCACTCGTATGAGAATGTACTTGGTACGAGACATAGCAAGTACTCTCGCACGAGAGTGTACAGCCGCTATTATATAACATGTCATCAGTCAAGAATACGGCACAGTATAATGTAAAAATAAGACAAATTTCGGCTCAGTAAATGTAGAATCATCTACCTCAAAAATGGCAAGCTGTTTTTTCTATAATAGGGTTAGATTTTTATACAATATTAATAGCTAGAGAGCCAGTGAATGGCAGATAACACATAATTAGGTGTCATTCATAATTTTGAATTATATTATTATGTAGGTATCTATCAATCTAAAGCAATTCTTCTTGCTGTAACTATCTGTATTACTGAAACTAATAACATTGATAGGTAGTGTCGGTCGCATCATGTAACCATAGCGCTGGAAACCTGGTGTAGGGAGCGATTGAATCACTTTTATGACATTATTTAAATTCTCGCAAAGCAAACTATCTGCTCTATTTTTACGTGATGAAACCTGTATGCCGTATAACATGTAAATAAATAACACGTACAATGTTTTACAGACATTTATTATTATAGATAACATTGTTTTCATTTTTTCGCTACAAAAAGATAAAGTAAGTTATCCTTTAAATTTATTTAAATCGAAAGAAATCCTTCGCCAGAAAACAGAAAAATTACAAATGCCACTGCCGTTATTATAAGGAAAGTAATTAAGTGACAATAATATCATAAAAAAGATGACAATCACTAACTTCTTGAGCGACAATTGTTAGATTTAAAAATATAGGAAAAAAACACTGTGAAATATGATGCGTGATGATATAATTATGCGTGAGAACAGGAAAAATGTATAATGGGTAGTAAAAAAAATTTAAGTTATGGTAAGAACACATAAGTCATTAAATTAAACAATTTTTTGAAGATTAAAAATAAGCATAAAATCGAACAAAGCTTACTTAAAACCAAAATGAATTTATTCGAAATCAAGTTTAATTCACTAACTCCAAAATCCGTCTAGAAAAAATAAAATGCCAAAATTATGCATGGATGGAAGTTTTAATTGTTCAAAAAAATATATCTTGTCTATTATAAATGGTTGACTTGTATCACATGTGTATTTAGTATCGTCGTTAGTCTTGATATTTGTCTTGACCCGTTCATAAACACGAGGCTTGATGTTACTGAAATTAAAAAAAAAAGTCAAACACTATTATACTTCCTAACATTGAAACTGATGATGTCAGGTATCACTTTGCGCCATTTATAATCGGTTGAAAGTTTTAGATAGGACTAAATTACATAAATACTTTATTTTAATGCCAACCGTTCCGGTGCAATAAATTCGTCTGAATTTGGATCTGTATGTTCTAAAATTTCTACATTTTGTAAAAGCGTAATAGTAAGCCTGAAAATATTTTTTTTTCTTTAAGAAAACACAATTAGCAATTAAGAAGTAAATAAAAAAGTCGCTTTAAAAATGCATTTATACAAAAGGAGACCGCCAGAATCCCATACATCCTTGGGCCTAGTACACGTATGAAACGTTACATCAATGATTGTTATGTTATTAAATAGACAAAAATATTACATTTTATTATTTCAAACAATTTTTCAAAATGTCTATGGGGTTAATGAGAAAAATCAAAATTAATGACATAGGTAGTACCTACTTTACCACAGAGTACTCTGTGGTAAGGTATATGATCCAAAAATACGTTTGGATAATATAAATTATCTATGTAGGGTATGCTATTTTACTGCATTGATTTTTTATTTTGAAATAAGAAATTGTTCTTTATTTTATAAATATCAAGATTTTATCATTATTTTATAAGAATTCCGTATCGGGCATCAGAGGACTGCTACAGACTGCTACTGCTGCTGCAGAGGACTACTGTCAGCTTGACGTTCCACAACAGATTATAACTTGACAGACCTCGCGATCTTCACGAACCATAGATAACCAATACCATCGATTCACGCGCATCACAGACTAATCTGTACCATCGATTTACCATCTCCGACAAATAGATGTTATTTAATAACTTCTCGTTTGTTTTATTATTTTTGTACATGCCTACATTTACATTTTTTTCCATGAAATATTTCGATTGTGCATTGAATGACCGTTTTACAAAAACTTGTTTTCAGTTACAATGAATGGATAATCGATTTGACTCGATACTTGAAATTGTCCATTAAAGTAAAGTAAGTTTATAATCACATTCCCATAGAAACTTAACAATCTTTTACGGAATATTTAATCAGAAAAAAATCTAGTTTTTTTTGGTGGTAATGTTGTTTCTGTAACGAACCAAAAATATTTGGCCCAATTTTGGCGATCTCCTTTTATGTTTTTGTTAAAGTAATTTTGCCTAACTATGCATAATATGTATAGTATAAAAAAAGTTTAGTTTATGTGTTATTTTGTAGATTCGTTACAATGCAACAACAAGCAAATAATAAATGAAACAATACATAGACAGATGAATTGATACGCACTTCTCTGGTGTAATGTTCCCGTCATCATCAATAGATTTTGGAATATTTTCTTGATTAAATCTTGTTCTGAAATTAAAATACAATAATAGTTTCAAACACACACAAGTAACAACTACTGTAGGGATTGATCAAATTGACTACCAGAAATATAGGTGTTGCTTTAAAAACAAAATTATGGGACAAAGAGGAAATAATTAACTCAAAATTAAATTTGCTTTTGGATAAAGCTGTATAGGCGGTTCATGCCTCTCTCTTCCACTTTAGGCCTCAACCTTAATTTGTGACAAAGTTTTCTAACTAAGCCCACATAACATTGAATACACGTATTACATGAAATCTAGACATAACTAGTGAGGAGTGGGCGTACTGCATACCTCTGCCTACTCCTTCATGTCAAAAAAACATTTACTTACTTTATTGATCATTCAACATTATTTCTATTTTTATAATTATGTTTATGAATAATTTTGTTTGAAAGTACATACCTATACTAACTATTAATGATACATACAATCTGAAATCTGAATCTACAATCTGAATCTACAATCTGAATTTTTCGTATATACTATGCTGCTTCAGCGATCAAACATCAACATCAACATTGTATTGTGAGCACAAAAGTTAAAACAATAAGGTCTAATTTTGAATATGAAATAGTGTACTTGTCAACTTACCTCTGACAACTAGCCATGACTTGAATTTTCAGCTTTCTGTGTTCCCTTTTTTAATGTTGATTTTATTCCGTTTGTTACCCATGTTGGATCTAGTGTCTTTTAACTTTAGTTCACACACACACAATAATTGTTTTTGTAATAAAAACTACGCTCTCAGTCACAAATGTACACCACGAAATATTTTTCACACGTCGAGCAGACTGACACAGTCTTCGCGTCTCAATGGAGCAATGGCGACTGATTAATGAAACAGAGCATGTCAAAATCCTACAAATGTATTTTATTTCAATAATTCGTAAATTATAGATTTGATTTAGAAATCGATCTACAAATCCCTCCGTGATACTAATTAGCATAATATATTAAAATATTGACTCAAAAATATGCACCATATTGAAAATAAATTGATTTCAGTTGAAAATTAGACCTAACTTTGTGATTTTTTTCTATCGAGAAAATTTAATTTTTTTATGTTTTTGCTTCTTACATTCACTCAATAATATAATGAAGTATAACTATGTTCTTATTCAGGTTCTAGAAACTTGATCTACTACTGTAAAAATTGAATCTACGATTGACAATTTTGCTTTATACCCCCTCTTAAGAAAGCCCCATCTACTCGTATATATATATAAAAGGAGAAGCTGACTGACTGACTAACTGACTGACTGACTGTCTGACATATCAACGCAGGGCTTAAACTATAAGGATTAGAAACCTGAAATTTTGCACAGGGGTTCCTTTTATAATGTAGGGGAGCAATAAGAAAGGATTTTTGAAAATTCACCCCCTATGGGGGTAAAACGGGGGTGCAAAGTTAGTATGAAACTTTGCCGTTTTTGAAGGTATTCGAATGAAATTCAGAATGAAGGTATTTCATTGAAAGTTATGAAACATGTATTGTATAAAATATTTTTTCAAAAATCATCCCTTAAGCGGATAAAAGGGGGTCGCAAAGTTAGTATGAAAGTTCTCTGATTTTATCAACTTTTATATATTTAGGGATTTTTGGCGGGCGAAGCTGCGCGTGTAGGCTTGTTTTGACATAACGTCTTAATTCCAGGGCACCGCGCTCACCCTTAAGAATGTTAAGATTCTGGCACTTGTCATCAGAGAGACGAATTAGAAGAACTGTCTCATCTAAGCCATATATTATATCATCTATGTTAAAGGAGAAGAAAAAGGAAATCGAAGTGAACAGCCTCTTGATTCGAAATCCAATAACACTCGCTTTTATATTCGCCCAAATTAAATAATTAATGTAAGCACAAGATTCCTTTCATCGGCTTTCCGTCCTTAATCATAATAAAATGAAAGAGGTCCTGTGACCAAATTAACGTAAAAACTACCCTGAATAAGTGACATTACTTCTACTTTACCCTAAATACATTTGCCAACGTTCCGTCCCTTTCTGGTATAGGGGAAAATATTGCTGTCTCTACTTTCCGAACTTTTGACATGATGATTGTCGACGCAGTACATCGTAAATTTTACGACACTTTAGATTTTATTTTCTTTGCGGATGCGGGTGCCTCGTATTTCCTTTAATTTTATGTAATGTAATGTGACCATTTAGTATATTCATTACATTTATTCGGTAAGTTGATTCTGATATAGGGAGCTGATATTATTATGATAAATAACCACCAAACGAATGTAATACCAGAATTTTTTTGGATCGGACGCTTTCAGCGGTGACTGGTCACCGAATGAATTGCTGTCAGAATTAGCGAAACGGTGGTAAATGCAAAAAAATTGACGTACATAAGTGTCTTAAAAATACCTACATGAACTAAATGATTTGAGTTTGAATTAAAACAAATTAATATTTAATTGTCCTTCTTATTCATCTTCTTAACATTCTTCGTTATAGAAGACAATGTGAAAAACCATTCCTTTTTATTGAAAGCAACTATGACTTGATCAGAATCCAACCAATTGAAAAACAAAGGTGACAAAACGTGACATTATAATCCTCGAACAATCTTGGAACAAAACTTTACAACCACATAAATAAAGTCCATTTTGCATTCTAACATAATTCATAGACATGCGCTCAAAAGGCTCATCCCGTTAAAAGTCCACTGGGCGCTATAACAAAAACTCGTCTCGTCGATTTTTTTAAAAAACCAAGGAAAAGTTTATCCTGTCCCCTACCAGCCTAATTACATCCGCCGTGTCGCCTGCGAAGTCGTTTTGAGCAATTATTTTACACGGACTTTTGTCCATGAGTGTACACAGCACGAGTACAGATAGCAGTTAGAAATTGTTCACCGATATCTATCGAATTAAATTAAATCATATAATTTATTGTAATCCTGATAATATGACGTTTATTTAATTTTAATTACACAATGAGCCAGACCTGTAAATTTAGTCCTATCTTACTGACTTTGTAAAAGACAACAGACAGAAATAAACTGCATTCATTTAAAAACCTTTAATATTCACAATTTTAAATCAAATAAAAAAAAATACATAACAATTCTTGTAAAATAAATCAATTGACCATAATAGATATTCATATCATTCATTTTATATTTAAAATTTAAAAACCAGACACAGAACCATAATAATGGCCAATCAAATCGAAAAGCTCAAAAGTTAATTACCGGTATAGCATTGTTTCTCTTCATGACTGACTTGCAAAGTGACAACCAATTGTTGGTCTTTAATTAAGGTGACAGTTGAAATACAGACTTATTTTATGGATAAAGAGGAAATTGAACGAATAATTTTGAGCGAACATTTAAAGTTTTCTGTGGATAAGTTTTTGAATTAATGAGTCCCTGATATGAGTGTCATTTTCTTTTTTCCTTCTTTCTTTCTTTCTTGGTCGACAACGCATCGGTGATGCCTTTGGTGTTATTGATCTATTAGTCTATGGGCGACGGTCACCACTTACGATCACGTGGCTCGTCTGCTTGTTTTAAATATTAAAAAAAATATGGTTAAAGCATCTGGTTTATTTAATTAATATTTAAATAAACCGGGGATTTAGGATTGAAACGCTTTATTCCTGAGAATTGGTTCGCATATTTCAATAGTAAGTTCTTTTTTTAATGAGAGCCAAAAAACGAGCAATAATTGCAGATAATAAATTAAGACTGAATGTACTAACTTAATAATGGCTTCAACCCATTAATGACCCACTACAGGGCACGGGTCTCTACTCATACCTGAGGAAGCCTAGTCCACCACGCGGCTCCAGTGCAGATTCGCAGAGCGGTTACAGGCCAACCAGTGTCGGAAATTTTAATATCGTGAAGGCCTCCGACATAGCGATACGTAATAACAATTTTTTACGTATTATTTACTAAAAGTCAAATTACCTTTCCCCTAGAACAAGTAACATATTATACTAGTTGTCCCAGCGTACTTCGTACCGCATTATGATTAAAAAATGTTTTGGTGATATATCGACAGCAACACCACCTATCGGGTCCAATTGTGAATCTAAACCATTCCCAGATCCCCTTGAACACACACAAAAAATTTCATCCAAATCGGTCCAGTCGTTAAAAAATATTTTGGTGATATATCGACAGCAACGCCACCTACCGGGTCCAATTGTGAATATAAACCATTCTCGGATCCACCTGAAGACACACAAAAAATTTCAACCAAATCGGTCAAGCCGTTTAGGAGGAGTTCAGTGACATACACACTCACACTCGAATTATATATATTAAGATGAAAATAATGACACAAAATATCTTAATTTTAATAAAATGATCTACCTATATCTGTACTACCACCACGAAAAGGATGACGTCACACCCTTTTTTTGTCACGTTACATCATAAAGGGTTTAGGTCTTCCTCCGGCGTTTTAATTATTAAAGCAAATCCTTTTAATTATGTATTTATATACGTTTGTTATATTCATGATAAAGGTCATGTCATTATGAGCTTTTACCCTAAAAGGCTTTCTTGATTCGTCCCTCAGATTAACTCATAATGCTATGGGTAATCATATTTTTGTAGCCATTCCTGAGATTAAATATAGAAATTCCTTCTAAAATCCCGTAAGCTTTTATAAAATTTATTTCGATTTTAAATTGAAATTTGAAATTTAGTATCGAATAGAATGGAGAAAATGATAATTGAAAGAAATTAACGAACGAGTGGGTTCTGATCCTAGTTACCCATAACACAGGGGATACTAGTGTGGGAGCCAGTGTGATTAATTTATTTCTGTTTTCCATAGGTTTTGTGAATAAAGAGATTTTTCATGTTCATTTTCATTTTCAAAGAATAAAATTATTAGTGTAAGTATTAGGTTACCTGAATTTATCTAAAATACTCGTACTCCGAAATACTTGATACATTCTGCATTAATTAATCTTTGAATTTATCGACGGGTAAAATCGCCAGTGCCGGGATTCCAATTAAACGCCCCGTCATAACGATTTTTTAGTGTCACGAACACAAAATTTAGAATATCTGGCATGTGATATCGGAGCTAAAATTATTGGATTTATGCGATACCATTTAAACGGATTAGCTTCGTTCCCACCTGTCCGGTGTCGGGCCCGACAATATGTTGGGCCAAACATTTTGTACTAACTGTTCGTATTTACTTGACATCGTTTTGGTTGGCTCCGATAGTCTTTGCTAGAAAATAGCGACCGTCAAACCTATGGTCGGGCCCGATTACTGAGAAGTGGAAACAGGGTCTAAGATGTTGATACATGTAAATATGCAAATAACAAAACAAAACATACAGTAAAAACTACGTACTTGCTTTCAAGCCCCTTTAGGGGCTGGCTGAAGCAAGAGTGTGATGAATGATAGCCTCCTAGGTGTTCACGGAAAAATAATATCCATACTAACATTAATGACTTAATGTTCATATACATAGATACTAGCTGTGGCTGCGGCTTCGTCTGCGTGGAATTTAACAAAAAGTTATTAAATTTCTAAAATACAAGTCGCCGAAGGTACTCCTTATTACATCAGCTATGCCAGCTGTGCCAGTGAAAGTCCCGCCAAAATCGGTCCAGCCGTTCCAGAGATTAGCTGGAACAAACGAAGGACCGACCGACTGACCAACTGACGAACAAAAATTGTAAAAAAAATATTTTGGTGTACTTTGTTTGTAATTATACACAGTGAATTTAGTAAAAAGCGGTTATTTTAATATTACAGACAGACACTCGAACACACATCTGTAACCGAATTCTAAAGAGACTATTAGGTACTAACAAAAACTAACAGGACTAACTTTTACTAATAGTGCCTGTTCCTGTAGTCATTATCTACTAACAAACTAACCAGCTAATAATGTTCCAACACCGTATCCTAATGAGACTAACAATCCCAGTCCCGATTCGAGTCTTGTTCTAATTATGTCATAATTGTCATGGGCGGCAGCGCAAGGCGGTGATGCATGTTAATTTGCTACCTTCATTCAATAAAAAAAAACGACGCCATGCAGAAAAAAATGCGCGAGAGGTACTTAATATCTAGTTGAATAACTTAAAATAATTTAAAATATCTTTGGTATTAAGTTTAAATTCTCTAAATGTAAAATTAAATAAAAAAAATTATACGACGATAATATGGAATATGGAATTCAATAAAATTGAAGGCTAGACTGGCCTTCGTTTTACAATACGGTCATTTTTTGTGCAAATGGTTTAAATTGGCCAAGCATAAGATTCCGCCAATATGGCCATGAATTTACAATATTGCATTTTTCACTAATTTATTGCTCGTGCAATACACATTCACGTTTTACGCTCGTCCCAATTACTTTGATTGAAAAACCTCATAAAAGATCTCAGTTTTTTTCCCTTTAACACTTTTTCATTGAAATACCTGTTCATTCTCGGTAATATCAGAGTTACTGGTATGAATTCATTTCAGGTATTATTTGATTTAACCAGAACTTAATGTTTCGTTGAACATATAATGTTACGAATTACTGCGAATGTGATAACAAACAATTCATTGATATACAAAATAGGACTAGAATTTTACACAAATTGTCAAAAGTGTAAACTTGTGTGTACTTGCAAAAAGTAAAAACAAATAAACCATGTTCAGTTGTTGTGCTGAAGAACCAGTAAAAAACAGTTCTCCCATTTCTTTCTAGGCCGTCGTTAGTTCAGTTCCCTCCTTCCAAACCTTCGATGTTATGACTACTACAAGGCACATTAAGCCTTTACTGCGTTGGTTTTACGTCACCATCATCATCACAACCCATAAGTGTCCCACTGCTGGCCACGTGTGGATTAGTTGTACACCTGTTCGGGAGTACAACTTTCAAATATACTTTTGACGCTTGGGTTCACCACGAACCTCTAAACTCTCGCACTAGAAGTCCAAGCACCAGGTATCCTTAACCAAAAGAAAACGCCCCTAGTCGGTATTCACAAGTGGACTTGGAATCAACCCATTAATGGCCCACTACTGAGCACGGGTCTCTCTTCATACCTGACAAGGCCTAGAGCATACTCCCCATTGCTGCTTCAGTGCGGATTGGTGGAGCGGTTAATGACCAACCCAAGTTTCATAAAGTTTTTATGCCGCCCGAAGGCATCCAACATGGCTTGACGACTGCTGCCAAGTGGTAACAACCGGGACCGACGACTTTACGTGCCCTACGAAGCACGGAAGCGCCCTATAAATTTAGCGTTAACCATTGGAGTTAAGATACTTGAAAAGACAAGTTCTAAAAATCCAAATTTCAATATAAAGATGTGACACAATTTGCTATTGGTACTTGCAGTTTTGATTTAATTGGCTAATAGGTTTTCTTTTTAAACCGCCATCACGTAAAGTTTACGGTCAGTTGTCATCGTAATTATTAGATTCGTACATTTAATTGTAATTACGTGATTATTTAAACGACTTCATGCTGAGACATTATTAGTTCCAGAATTCTAGACCTTCGAATTCGAATAGCAAGAACCTTAATCACTTCTTTCAAGTCTGACCAATTATTTACCTACCTTAACTAAATCTGAGCTCCAGAAAGTTCTCCATGTTGTTTTTAAAGGCGTGTGGAGGATACCAATCAGCCCTTGGCCTATTAGCGTGATGCCACGTTGGTAGTGATAATTAAATTATATTATGTATTCTAACGCACATTTTTTTTTTGTAAGAGATGCGTGCAGAATCCGAAACCTGGCCCATTAGAGAGTCCAAATTTCAAACAATTTGGCTATCGCTCCTACTGATAGATAATTCATGCGAAACCCCACATCAAGGCAAACTTTTGTACAATACGAGTAATTTGTCGATAACAACACAATACTGTGTATCAAAGGGGTTCGAAATAACAAAAGCACAAAAATATGGGGACCTAACCTTTGAATGAGGTAAATATTGTTATAATGGTAATTTAATTGTGGTATTGATACAAATTTGATGAAACAGTCATAACCAAAAGATTTGAATGTTTAACTCACAAAGAGGGGGGTCCAGGTTCAAATATTGTGCGCATCTTTAATTTTGAAAAGTCATTGTCAAATAATTAGTGAGTGATTGTGTGAGTGTTAAGAAGGTGAAATCTAACAAACCGCACTTGGCCACCGAGGTGGACTGTAGCCTGCACCTCTCACATTGTGTCAGGAGACCAGCATTTGGAGAGTTATGGGTTCTGATGATGATAAGGGTGCGCCACGAGAAGACAAGCACTACGAAACTTGCACTAAAGAATGGATGTAGATTATTATATCGTAAAACTAGCTGTGCCCGCGACTTTGTCCGCAAGGAATTTTCTAAAATAAAAGGAGCCCAAGTTGTGATTGTGTTGTTGATGACAGATAGGCAAAAATTGAAAAAATGTTATTTTGGTATTATGTACCGTGTATACATCCATATGCATTTAGTAAAAAGCGTTTTTTTTTAATATTACAAACAGTCACTCCAATTGTATTTATTCGTATAGGTGATCCCGGCAAAATATTCATTTATGCTAAAGCTAAAACTTGGAAAGTATCCTAAGAATCGAAAATATCAGAATTATCAGATTAAAATCAAATAGACATAATTGGACGAGAAACCAAGTATCATTCGAAACCAAAAACTACAATAAGCCTCATAAGATTGAGACCATTGACACCGAAACCTCAATAGTGTCTCGAGATGTATTCGGGCTATTGAGAAGTTCTTTAGATCTGAAGCATTATTGTAAGAGAGAAAAGCAATGCACGCTCAAGCTTACTTTAATAATATAAGAATGGGCTTAGTATGTACCTAATTATACCGCTTCACTGAATATTGAACAGAAATACAGCTACGCGATATAAATTTGCGAAATATAAAACTTTTGCAATATAAAATATCAACAGTACAATAGCTACGAATAAAAATATTTTTCAGAAAATTTGCATTAAATTTTTCAACTGTGATGGTTTACGGTGAATCACTGTTGGATGAGGCAGTCTGGATCAGTGAACCTAGAATTACAGGGGTTCAGTGTGGAATAGAAGAAAAAAGGATTTTTGAAAATTCATCCTATAAGGTAAGATACTATGGAGTCATAAGGTAATCCCACGGGTAAGAATTTGTCTGAGAATAATGAGCTTTGGTCGTGAGGCTAAAACACGTATTCCAGGATTTATAAACATTTATCCGCGAAAGGGGTCAAATGGGGACGTCAATGTTTAGTAGGCGAATTAAAATTGTAATCATTTCGAAAATTCGTTCATCCTGGTTGAAAAATAATTATCATCGAAGTGCAATAATTCCGTGGACCATAATGATAGCATTTTGTTTTTAAAGGTTACCAAGATGAATAGTGGTAACCTGACCTACACCCAGACTCATAAAGATCAGCCTGGGTGTAAGTTTGCCACTAATGTTTTAGTCGCGTCCCTGAATTTAAAGATCTTTACATAGAACAGCAACCTGATAAATGGTTACAGTTCTCTGTAAATCTCTATTCCCGTCAGCTCAATTTTTTGCCAACTGTAAGCATAAAAATCTGTAAAAAAATACAACGCATTAGACACTATAGAAAAACCCGCATAAGCTTTGGTTTGCGTTACACTCTTAAGAAATACTCTGCAAAGCTGAGCTCATTTACAGTTAGATAAAGAAGCTAATATTAACACGTCTTGCGAACGGATGCTCGAATCAATAGATAAGCGATCGCCAACCATTTGTCGCGGCTAATAATACTTCTGCCCTCCCGACGTTGATAAATTGAGAGCCGAGGGTGGCCAGATGTCAGCAAGTCCGTTCGAAGCGTAGACAGAGAAGAGTATAGACCTATGGATGCCATCTATCGGAACAACTTACGCTGATGACACGAAAAAAACGAGACAGAGTGATACGATGCTTTGTTGCACTTTGCGTGCTGGTTTTTTCAAGGAAAGCACAGTTGTACTTTCTCGTGCTATCTCATGTTGGCCACGTTCACCAGATGTCTATATCCTTTTCTGTCTACGGTTCGCTGCAATATTTTCTTTAACAAGGGAGTATGAGTTGTCCTACTTCGGTTTATACGCTTAATGAAGAATACGGAAGTCTGCTGGATCTTTGTTACTTAGTGTGTAGCTGTGTGCGACTATAGCTGTAGTTTTAGGATTCCGTACCTAAAGGGCGCAAGGGACCCTTTTACTTTATAACTTTATTTACTTTATTTACTAAATGCTTAACTGAAATATCATCTAAAAAGAATCCAACGGCGAAACGCCTCTACTCATCTGACTTCTCAGAAGTTATATACCAGAATTATTAAACCATCACTCATTCACTAAGAAGTCCAAAGACCAGCACAGCAATTTGTGGTAATAATGATATTACATACCTTTCGCTAAGTTCTCATCACTTGCAACAAAGGGACACTAGCCCGAATGAGTCGAAAAGAAAATGAATCAAAATGCTTTGTCGCTCTAAAAACCTGGAGCACTCTTTAACATCGTTGGTTCCTATCTCGAATGGCCTTTCAGAATGTGCCATTACTGCAACTCCTCGAAGTGTTTGCTGACACATCTCAAGAGGAATGTAGCGCAAGCGGTTATTGATTTCGTAAGAGCTGGCAAGCGAAGGAAGTGCTATCTTGAATCTGAAACTGGTTTTTGCTATGAAATCGGAAATTTATTGCCTTTTCATACTTTGTGTGGTTGAATTTATTACGTGTGATTCGTATTTATTCAAAGAGACGTATAATTAATGATTTTTTAAATTAAATCATTGACAAATGAGCAGACGCTCACGTCACTCCCAAAGCACGGAAACGCTGAAGGAATGTTTGCCACTAGCGGTCACCCATTCAACAACCGACCAAGCCTACTCTTGCTCAACTCCCTCTAGCGCCGGACTATTCCCTATTCCTATTACGGAGCGCTTCCCTATTACCCATATTATAATCTTGTGTATTCGTATCTAGAATACGAGTACAATATGTTATATATTATGACGTAAATAAATGCGGACGATGTCATTGTTTTAGCAAAGCTGACAAGCGCAGGCGGAGAAGAAATCTCTGCTCTGGGGCTAGTTTATAATTTTTATTATGAAATAAATTTTCTGCTTTTCGAACATTTCTTTCACAGTTTTAAAGTTTCCTTATCTGACAGAGGACGAACGTTGTTGGCGATTTACCAAATTATTTACGAGGTTTTATTATGCAAACAGTGTCTGAGGTTTCGTCGGCGTGAAATATCTAATATTTTAAGAACAAATTTTCCCCATTACGGTAGTCTAGAATTGTAAGTACCTCACGGTGGGCATGGGTCTCCTCTCACAATGTGAGGGGTAGAGGCCATGGTCTACCACGCTGGCCAAAAGCGTATTGGCAGACTAGGTATAGGACTCGAAGACGGTATGTGTATTTTATATCTACTAAATCTATTGAAAGGAACAAAACCTATTTCGAACAATACAGAATTCTCCAGCCCACAGTTCTAAAGATGTCAAAGAATTCTCCAGCCCACAGTTCTAAAGATGTCAAGTGTAAGCCGAAATAAAACAGAACTTGAAAACATAAAAATAGAAACGATATCGATCAACGACTAAAAGGTGAATCTAGCAAATTCAGACGTTTGTATCTGCTTAGGGAAATCAAAGTTTTGGCTCCCTAGCAAAAAGAACGAAACTACGAAATGAATATTTTTAGCGGAAGTTTAAAAAAGAATTTGCATCATTGTGTATTTGCATTATTGTGAATTAAACATACATAATTATTGACGAGACGGAAGCTTCGTTGGTTCGATGCCCGGGTGGAGCACACATTTTTGTGACGGTTAATGTTTGTTCTTGGATCGTGGGTATTTGTGATGGCTTATTTGTGTGTGTCAGTCGATTACGAGTCAAACACAGAGTGCGGGGCTGATGGTCTGTGACAGTTTACATTACTAATTATCCTCCCGTGTTCATAAATAATACTTCAATGCAATCTACTACAATGCATTTATCAAAATCGACGCGTACATCGTGTGCCTCTCTATGTGTCAACGTAGTTATTTTATTTAGTCTCGCCATGATCATGGGTCAAATTATAAAAATTAAATATTAAATAGTTATAACGTAGGTATCAGTGATATTAAAATGCATTTGAAAAAGTTCAACTGATGATATAATAAGACTTGAAAGAACATCGACTTCACAAAATACAAGAGATTTATAATGACATAAAGTAAAATGCTTTTATTTTTTATCTATCTTTCATTATCTGTATGTAGTAGTAAAATTGAGCTGCTCATTTTATGAAAAAACTAATTTTGTTTATATTTAAACGAATTTAATAAAACACGTAAGTAAGTAAGTAAAGACAAAAAGCCTGAAGATCTGAAGATGTCTTCCAAAAAACATCTTCAGATTTTTGCCGTGAATGTCGTTAGTCGTCGAATTCGTCGATCTTTGCCAATAAGATTAATAAGAAATAAAATTAACTACTTAATAGCTACCAAATACACCGTGAAAAGGTAAAATTCGAGATTTACATCACTTTTACTTAGAACACGAGAGAGATCCCTGGAAGTTGAGTAATACATCAACATCAGCAAAACAAAGAAATCGTAACGAAATTTCCCAAAAGGATTTTGTAAAGACTTGTAAAAACATTTTTCCGTTGTGAAATAACTGTGTTTTTCCTTAAATGGACCCTTTCATTTGTGTCGGTTAATTAAAGATGAAATTACCTTTGAAAGTATGGTGACGACACTTGGATTTGGCCTTGCGCCTGATATGCGCTTCTAATTAACTTTACAATCTGTTCCTTTTAAGTGTTGTTCGTTAGCTCAAAACTTTCGACTGGGTGAATCGATTTGATGATTCTTTCTTTATTTGCATGCTGGTGCTTCTCGTGTGGTTACATTTCAATTTGGTCCAGTTCTAACAATGGCATCCATGAGAAAACTCTTAGGGGCGAGAAAGTCTTAAATTTGCATTATTTTGAAGTCGGTTTTTTACTTCTAATAATAATAATAATAATATAAGCTTTTATTACTATTTAAGCTCTACAAATGCCATCTATATTTACACTTATTTCATGACTGTCTTAAGCAATTTACAGTAATATATTATTATATACATATTTTATTTATACATATATTAAAAACAATCTCCTTCAATGTACAGCTTGTCCTTCAACAAAGGCCTCCTCTAAAGTCTTCTATTTCGATCTGTCTCTCGCTGTTCTGATCCGTTCTGGACCCGCCACTTTTTATGATCATCTTCCCAAGGTTTCGTTTGTCGCCCTTTACTTCTTTTTCTATTTCTGGAATACCATTCCGTTATTATTTTTGTCCACTTCTTGTTTTTTTCTCTGAGCATAATATAATATATTATGCTCAGAGAAAAAATGTACATGGTCAGGACATATTATGTCCAGACCATGTACATTTTAAAGTATTTTACTTGTAAGGTTATTTAAATAACTGTTTTAATGTAAGTTACCCGACAAACGAGTTGACGAGCCATCTAATCATCAAATCATTAGATGATTTAGCCTTAGATTCTAAGGCATCTTCGACGCGGTGCCGGCCATGTAGGAAAAAGAAAGGATAATCTTTCCATAGCTTTGAAAACGGACTCTCTGTCCGTTTAATTAAACCTATTTAAATTTATATTAAAAAATGAAGTATCTGCAGATCATCATTTAACTACACTTATGATATTACATAGTCTTAAAAATCGGTTAATACTGTTGTGACAATCTAATATACGTTAATTAAATAACGACTGCTCCAACCAAATTGGCTTACTACTACTGAGCACGGGTCTCTCCTCATACCTGAAGAGGTCTAGAACATAGTTCACCACGCTGCTCCAGCGCGGATTAGTGGAGGGGGTTTAGTAGCCTACTAAAGTGTCGAAAGTTTTTATACCGTCCGACTGCCCCCAAAATGGCTTAACGACTGCTACCAACTGACGTAACCCCGGGACCGATGGCTTTACGTGCCCTCCGAAGCACGGAAGCGTCCAAGATATTTTTTCCACTAGCGGTCACCCATCCAACTACTTGCCACGCCCGCAGTTGCTTAACTTTGTCGATCACTTAAGATCGATGCAAGCCGCCGGGCTATGAGCGCTTCAACCAAATTACATATCCCTAAATGCGTTTCATCTAAACTTGCTAATGTGAACAAGTTTAGACAAGATTCACTCAAAGTTCCTAAATCAGCGGATTCTGTGTCGATGTTGATTCAAATAGAGATAATCCTCGTTGAATCAAAACCCTCAAATGGCAGCCGTATTCAGATTCGGTCTCTCAGGCCCCGGGATGAATTAATTTTCCCCGCGCCAACGCCGCTTAAGGGTTAGATACTTGTCTCACAGAAGGAGAAAATGGCGAAGAAGATTTGCTTAATGTATTTTAAAATATTTTTTCTTAAAAAATAAGTAACTACATTATGCCATACTCAGGACGGGTAAATTATTACACTCTGTGGTAATTATTGACATCCAAACTGTAAGGGATTAGAATTAAATTTTAATGGTAGATAATGTCATCTGGCATTAAATCCGCTCACTGTACTCCTTATTTTTACAATTATTTCAATAAAGGAGAAACAAAATATTGTTAATGAACTGACACATAATTATAATAACGTTACACACAAAGACACAAACACAATAACACAGGATTACACATTGTCTTTTGCAAAGTTTTATTTTGAACAGTCCAAATACTTACTACCATTTCGTGGCAATAATCTTTTACCGCTTATAGTTTCAAAGGCATAAGTACGACAACTCGTTAATGTTAGGGTTACAAATTCCCCTTAATTAGAGGGGTCTCGTGAACTCTCGTGGGACCTTTGACTTTTTCATTGGTTTTTTCATTTTAATGAAGGTATGCATAATTATAATCGTGCCTGAAATATTTGTTATAGGAATGTCTACTTCGGTTAGGGCGGTTAACAAAATATTTCGGTGATTTATGAAGTGGGTATAATCCTTCGGTTATAAAGCTTGTTAGCGAAATGATCCGTGATATAACTGTGAAAATATGTAGACCGGAAATTGTAAGAGCGTGAACGGTTAACTGCTGTAGTTGTAATAGTGAGCTAACACTTAATTAAAAAACAGCACTAACTGTTATAGTGCTTTTACATTAGGAATAATTTAATAATCATCCTGTCATTAAAAGGAAATTTGAGAAATAAATGTTATGACTATTAAACTATGGTTGTAATTTGTTTCTAATAGTGATTTTTTAGTTTCATCGCAACTCATAACTGTCCCACTTGATGGGCAAGGGTCTCCTTTCACAATATGAGGGGTACAAGCCATACTCCACCACGCTGTTCCAGTGCGGATTGGTGGAGGGTTTAAGGGTAGGAAGTTTATAAGCCGCCCGAAGGCCTCCGGCTTAACGACTGTAATCTAATGATAGTAACCGACCGGTTACTTCGATGTCGGATAGGGACCGACTACTTCGCTCTCCGAAGCACGGAAGCGCTCATAAAGTTTTGCCACTGGCGGTTACCCATCCACTGACCTCGCCTGCTGTTGCTTAACTCGGTCGATCAAATAGGATCAACGCAAGCCGTCGGCACGGTAATAGTCTCATACAGTAGTGTGACTCGGCCCTGTCCTTGAAATAAATGCCTACAGGCCCGCGCTAGGGCCGCCTCTTTCTAGTTGTAGTGAATGTAAGTGGGTAGGTAATACTTACGCTTCCTGATTACAAACCCACACGTTCGATCGTCCCTATTGCGCTTCTGTGGCTGTTGTGTACTTAGTGTGTATCAACTCCGAGGCGCGTAGGTATGATTCACGTTCCGACCGTTTGTGTGAAGATGGAATACTGTATGACACTATTACCGTATTCATGTCATCAAAGTTTAAACAAGTGAAAAGGAACATTCCTATTATCTTCAATCGGTCTCTGTACTTCTCTGTCTACACGTCCAAAAGATCAATATCTAGATAAGCGAAACTCGTCAACTTGAAGCAATGGATATCGTAAATTTGATTACAAAGTTACACCTGATAAGTACTAATTACTATCTTAAATCAGAATAGAAAATCGAGTTGACGAAGCGTAAAAAAACGCCAAGTTCTACAAATTAAATGACAGTTTCGTTGATTGAGCACTCGATACCCGTAATGTAATTAAAAATCTTGATTGACTGCGTCTTGGGAGAAAAGAGAAAGTTACGGGGATAATTAATTTTATTATGTTAAGTTGCGACGAGAACTGACCATTTGATGATCATCATCTGCAAGGCTACCATTCTTACCATCAGGTGGAATTGAAGGTTAAGTGATAAAGGTAAAATTGTAAGTAATTAATTTCTTTGCATAAAATATATTTGAGAAAAATTATTCGAAGGATTTATTAATGCAATAGATCTCATAACAATGATTTTTATAATTCTTATTTTTTAGGCTTGTTAGGGGTCGTCCTAATTGGCAGCGATCGTACGATGGAGCGATGCGTTCTCGTCGTGCGATGGGTTCAAACATACTGTTTCATTACAATTACTTACGATGTTAAAATAGGACACTCTGATGAAATCTATATAGTACGATCGTTGCCAATTAGGACGACGCCTTAGCCTTTGTGTGTATCTATGTGCGTTTGTTTCCGCTAATCACAAAAATGGCCGAATGTGGATGCCGTTTTCACCGATATTGTAGCTTTGGAGTAAAATTTAGTTTTTGTTGTATTTCAATCGGTTCTTAAATAAGAAGGAAAGCGTTATTTTCTGTTAATTTTAACACAATTTTTTTCAATAATGTGCAATGAGCTCCATGTCGCAACAGCACGTTTCGGCATGCCTAAGGAAGTTGTGACATGCTTAATAGTACCACGGCATAGTTGTCGTCAGTGTGCGCCTGCAAATTAGGATGCCAAAAGACCCTATGCCGTGCCACCAGTGAGCGCATAACCTTACAATGCCCACATAATTTTTGCTCTTGTAATACAAGGGCGGCCTCGTCACTGATGAGGCCTAGAGCATACTCAACCAAAAGTATCAGAAAATTTTATGCCACCCGAAGGCCTCCAACATGACTTAACGCAGTCGCTAAGCTACGTTATCTAACAAAAGGCTTAACGTGCCCTTCGAAGCACTCAAATATTCAAAACGTGTTTGCAAATAACGGTCACCCATTTAACTACAAACCACGACCGCTGTTCTTTAAATCGGTCGATCACTTTACGACGCAAGCCGGGCTATGACCGCTCCTGCTCCCACATAATCTTTTACTCTTGTACGCCTGCCCATTAATGGTCTCATTTAAACGGAAATGTCGTTCAATACTTTCCAAAGAACCGATCCAACCCTTTTACCGCCTCTCCTTTTATCCATTTTTCTTGCAATTACTTAAAACATTTTTAGTGTGAAAAGGATCTTCTCATAGATTTTTTTCGTTTTAGCTCAGACATGATTTCGTTCGAAAGCGGCTTTCAGTTTCAATAGCTATATTTGCAGAATGATTGGTTAATAAAAGGTTTTCCTTAAACGCTTAAAAGCATAAGGCTAGTCTAAGCTAATCAGCCGCGTTCAAAACCCTATCGCCAGGATTAAACCGGATGGTGCAGAGATCAGTTATCTCTGCAAAGAGGGACTGGAGGCTGGAACCTCGTCCTTTACCACCAAGGTAACCTAAGAAAAGAGGAACTCGGCTTGGACTGAAAGATGGGTAGAACCCCTTACACCTTTTCAAATACTTAAGTTGCAATATTGTCATGTGACTTAAGGCCTCATTTACATGATACCAGTTTCTTGCTTGTTGCATACAATAAAATTGGAGCAATAAATTACTTGTATCATCTAAACAACTCGTGACATTCTTGACATTTTGCACAACTTTCCTTGCAAGTTTCGCTTTGGTGTAAACAGCATATACCATAATTTCTTATGCAATTATTGTATTAAATTTTATTGAATTTTCTCTGCATTTGCAAACATGAGTGCAGTTAGTGAGGGTGTGTTGATCGTTGCTGCTCTTCATAGGCACGAAATATTGAGAAAACAACGTAAAAATATAAATAAATAATTTATAGATATTAAAATATTTTTTTATTTTCAGTATCCCTTAAACATTAATTATCGCGATAAATTTCAATGAACCTTATTATATCAGCAGAACCGAGCTTTAGGACTATTTGGCTCATTTGAAATAATTAGCTAGCGCAAAAAATGTTCCACTAAATATTCACCAATGCAAATACGTGCAATACTTGAAGCAACACGTCAAAAGATGGTACAAGTATGTGTTTAGACAAGGCAAAACTTGAAAGCAATTGTTTCATAAACAGAATTGCCTTGGTGTAAACAAAAGACACTGGCAATTTTATCTTGTCAAGAATTGCATGCAATTATCGCATTCAATAATCTGCGTGTAAACAGCCGCTTACAATTCTTGAATGGCAATTCTTGCGCGTATTTAATTGCATACCATTATTGCTCCTGCATGTACAAGAAAATGGTATCATGTAAATCAGGCTTTACATTGCAATCATCTGAAATATTATATTAATCGCAAACACCAAATGAATAATATTATTTGGAGTCATCCGTAGTTTATTTCTATGCAAATATCCCTTTGTTATCTAGACTCGCAACGCTTCTGACTATACAATTGAAATTGGATTCTTTGCTCCGAGTTTAAAGTTCATATTTAAGCTACCATCACTCCAGAGATCGGTCACAGCGTATAAATTAATTGCATACCGCGCATGTTAAAATTTTCAGAAATAGGTTTTTCCTGTATTTATTAATCTCTTCCTGTTACAGAATTTTCGTGTGGCTTCCATAGAAGTATTAAGTTAGTGTATTGTGTGAGTAATCTTCATCTTGTAGTACCGTCTCCTACCGGAGGTTGGCTATTATTAAGGCTATCTTTATTTTAGATGTTCCTGAAGAAGAAGAAACGAAGAAAGAGAAAGAATGAAGAAGACGGATCTTGTACTCATCCTGAACCAGTTCCTCAGGTTTTTTAACCACGAGGTGCATCTTCTGGCAGGTTTTCGGCGGACTTGGATCTTTCCTTGGATGATTAAATGTGTGAGTAATATAACTTGGAGTAATCATGATTTGAGTTTCAATGTCAAATGGGAAATTGTCAATTAATTATACCTATACCCATTGACTTATTATTTCTAATTATAATTTTACTAGTTAAACACCAGAACCCTCTCTCAATATAAACCTATGCCGCATAAAATCAACAATATTAAAATGGGTTTTGCTATGAATAAGGAAAGTGTGAAGAATATTTTTTTCATACACATTTCCTCACTGGTACCAGGAGCGCATGAATCCTTAAGAGGCCCGTGCTCGACTTCAACTGTCATTCCGACCACGTGACCTGTAATTTGGCTTACGGAAACGTTATCAACCGCGGTTCCGTTTGGTGCTCGTTCATATTGTAATACTTATTATTCAAGATCAATATCCATAAACAAGGGTATATCTTAAGGAAACCTGTGTACGGAACATATTGTTCTTTTCTAAAGCAAGTGATAATAAATTTTTAACGAGCGTTGCCGGATTCGATTCCCAGCGCAGATATTTATATGACACATAGTATTATGTGTCATATAAAATGTTTGTTCTCGGATTGTCGGTGTTAGTAACGTTTTATTTGTGCTGTCCGTGCCACCCACGACACAGGGAATCCTACTGCGGGGGTATGAGTGTGTTACTGTTTATAATTACAGGTTTTTTATAATTTTTAGTGTTTGTGTGTGTACCTATTATTTAGATCAAACTTTGCAAGCTGAATTTGTACAAAGTACTTAATTTTACTCTACGGAGTTGAAATTTTATATATTGCGTAAGTTCTGATGCCAGTAAAATTTTGTAACAAGTATGAGACTCTACTATGAGCTTGACCGAATACGACGCTTATGATTGGCTTCAGACAGAATAACTCCTCAACGGTTTGCATTTGTAATTCACTTAGATTTTTTTATGTTTTATTAGCGGTACCCTAGTATGAACACTCAAATATAAGATTTATATTCCGCTCACGGCAGCTGGTGAGTAGGCACAAATACCTTCACCGTGTAGACTTAGCATCAGCAAGGTTGCTACAATTTATTTACTTTTCACCGCTTCTCAATATTACTTTTTATTGGAATAGATTACTTGTAGGTACACAAGGAAAAGCAGTGATAGCTGATCGATTTGAAACTTGAACTCCCGAACATGAGGGCCTTGGTTCGAATCCTCCACGCACGTCCTGTTTTCAAAAATTTAATGCGTATTATTAGAATTTATTTATTATTGCTTCGGTCAAGAAAAACATCGTGAGAAAACCTGCACACCTGAGAGTCACACTGCATTCGAGCAGGGTAAAAAAAGTTGAGCCGGTATGAAAATTTATAAAACTTAATTGTATGTAAATATAATTATAAGTTTCATATTAATATCACAAAATACATGTAAGATAATGATGTGACTTCAACTTAATAATGGCCCACCACTGACCAGGAGTCTCTCCAGATACCTGAGGAGGCCTAGCACGTTCTCCACGCTGCTCCAGGGCGGATTGGTGGTTGGTGGAGGAGTTTATGGTCAACCCAAGTGTCGGAAATTTTTATGCCGCTCGAAGGATTCCGACATGGCTTAACGACTGCTAACAATTGGGACCGACGACCACCCATTAGACCTTCCGACGGGAATTTGAGTACTTCGATATTATACTTAGATATAAGTATAGTTCACTTAATTTGAAACTAAATCTATTTTGTAGACAGACTATAAAGTGCATTCGAAATTCGAACGCTACCGTGTGACGTCAGCGACCTCCGTAGACGGAGAAGAGTATAGACCTATTGACGCCATCTATCTCACTCACACAATAAAAGGAAGTACTTACGCCAATGGCACGAAAAAAAAACGAAACAGAATGATACGATGTTTTGTCTCAATCTACGTGAAGGAAGTTCCTTACATAATAAATAATAGTTTAAAAAACTAAAAAACACGCTTTTTATAGAAAACCGAACTAAAAAATAGAAAATAAATTTTAATGAATTTTAATTAAGAAAATAGTGTTAAAAATTTCAATGATATATATATTCATTCGTTCGGTTTTCTATAAAAAGCGTGTTTTTTATTTTTTTAAACTATTATTTATTTTCTACTTTTTAGTTTGGATTATTTATAATAGCTTGTTTTTTTATCAAATTAGTGTATTGTCATCGGTCCTCAATAAATCTACAAAGTTTGAACGAAATCTGGCCGTTTAAAGTGGGTCAAAATCGCGCCCAAAGAAGTCGGTTACAAACAAACATACATAATAGCTTGTTTTTTTTATCAAATTAGTGTATTGTCATCGGTCCTCAATAAATCTACAAAGTTTGAACGAAATCTGGCCGTTTAAAGTGGGTCAAAATCGCGCCCAAAGAAGTCGGTTACAAACAAACATACAGGTGAAGCTAATATAAAGCGTGTAAAAATTAGACAGCTGATGTCGAATTTTTCTTGTGTCACATACAATAAGTGCAAGTACTTCCTCGTGCTATCTAAAGTTGGCCACGCTCGCCAGATGTCTATAAATATATCTTTCTCTGTGTACGGCAACCTCCCTCCCGGAACACACGATGCTCACAATCGGGGCGCCGGCGTTAATCTCCACAATAAATTTCTTTTATCTGTTCGGTCTTGAGCCCCGAAAAAGGAAATCTTTGGACGTATTGCGAATAACTGTTACAATTTACAACCGCGAATCCAATTTTTTAGCGATTGAAGAGTACGTACGGATATTTTGTTGAATAACTTGTATCTATCTGAGTATTTTACGTACGTCTGAGTTAGTTTATAGCTTTATTATTTTTATATTGATATTTTTTAATTATTTAGTAGGTATTTTTCAATGTCGATAATAAAAATAAGCAATATTTTTGAGCTTTAACTCGCAAATTATACATCTAAGGGAATATTGTCGTATCATCGAATCGTCGTTGCATAGTTTTGTGCTAAAATTCGTAGAGATACATAATTTTTACTAATTTATGTTGTCATGTCATTATACGATATTATCAAATGTTTTATTAATTTTATAAAACTAAATTACTCCCTTTATTTGTAAAAAACTTTTCAGAAATCCAGCCTTAACATAGTCTACATTGTAAAGGAATCCTGTGTGCAAAATTTCAGTTTTGAAGTTCCATTGGTTTGGCCTGGTTTATCCTTTTTTTGTATCTATCTACCTGTCTGTCTTTCTGTCTGTTCGCACGTTCGCACAGAACAGATTTATAACACTTGGCATCTTTGTAGCTCCCCTAGGATACTTTTCATGCCGGAATACCGATATATTCTCGCGAGATTACAGATGACATTGAGTATGAAGGTTTCAAGAAAGGGTAAGTAAACTAAGAGAAAAATCATACAAATTGTTTCATCATAGAAATTGTTTCAGTCGGAACCGTGCTCTCGTCGGCGACTGCTCTTGATAAAGGACCTCGGAATGGTCCGTAACTAGTCTGGCGAATCCGACAATTAAAACACGTAAGGTAAGCTGTGATATACTCGTAAAAATCATACAATCCACCTTACGCAGTAATCGATATTAGAGACCCACTCTGAAAATTCGACCGTTATTCATTGCACCAAAGGGTTACTGTACATTGAAACTATGAACGTACACATTTCAAACGTCATGTCACGTCGAGTAACTTCGGTACATTATTGTCTGCAATGTTTTATTTATTCATTCAATGCCCTATTTTCTAATGATAATTTGATAATAATAATTATTAGCTTTATGCTTTCCTCCTTCATATAAACTTTAACAATGCCAAATTTCATACTACCCCGTGCACGTAATTTTCGTAAAAAGAGGTACAAAGTTATTGCTATATAATTATACAGTTACCTGCATAGAAAGTTCGAGTTCAAATCAGTCTTGCGCTTCTATTTTTTTTTAAACTAAGATATGACCATATTGAAACATAATTTGCTTCAGTTAAAAACGATCGTGAGGAAATTGGCTTCGTAACTTCACGCACTGAAGCAGCATGAGTACCCTCCAGGCTGCCATGCCGCTAATGGATTCAGGCCAACCATCTGTTGCATGTTTCGCACGAGAAACATCTTCGCTTGCGACCCAACACAGGATGGACTGTTCCATTGAAGTTCTTGCTTTAATCATGTCAGTAAATCTATCAGATACTTTCTATTAGATGGAAAAAGGAAATCCTTACTTGTTTTTTGAATTGAATAATGATTTGTCTTGGTGTTTTCTTAAAGCACTTCGATAGCTTAGTGATTAATGATATATTATGTAGGTACCACTGCCACAAGTTTACTAATTGGCCTGACAAATAACCGTAAAATGTACCGAATTTTTCTTCGTTTCCTTCAATTTTTAACACCCTGTAACTCACAATTGAATGGACCAAACAAAAAACGGTGAGTGATTTTTTTTTAGGCTGAAATGTCACCTTGACAGCGAGCATAAATTAGAAATTATTTGATCGATAGTATACGAGATATCGATCACTATAGCCATCTACCGAAAAAATAATGATTTTTTTTCCCAAATATATTATTTCGATAGCAAAATACAAAAAAGGAAGGAAATGCTTAAATCCGAATTCTGTCCCTGATAATTTGTTCACCGATGGTATATCTAAGTTCAAAATTATTGATGCAAAAATATTACTAAAGTGTCGCGTTATATTTAAAAGACCACCTTAATGTTATTCAAATAGAGCTCATATTCACGGAACAGAAAGCAGTTTCCTAGTTTCCGTATCAGAAATTTTACATTATAGTAAAATCATGGATACAGCTCAAGATGTTATCTTTAACGTCCTGCTTCTAAACGTTTGTAGATATAACAATGCTTCGGTAATACAGTTAAGATATCCCGAAGCCTTGCTCTTGTCTGGGATAACTAAATGTCTTAGAAGCAAAGACAAAGAGACATTCTCAACGTAAGGCCAATTGACGTCAAAAGGTTTCTGTTTGGTAGAGAATTTACTAGAAAATTCCAATCTTCGGATATGTCTTAGATGTCTTGCCAGCAATATTCACTTTGAAGTTTGGGGTCTCTCCGGGAAGTGTCTATGGGAATATCTTTGGGTAATATAGATAGCGCGAAGCGTTAATTTTTATGAACATATATGAAGATAATAATTAGATCGCCTTTTTAAGGATAAGGCAATGCAAAGTGATATACATAATATGTGCTGCAAATCTGGCCGGCAATGCGTTGGTGATCCTCCTGGTGTTGCCAATGTCCATGGCGACGGTGATCACTTACATCAGGTGCCCCAGACTGGTCTCTGATGTCACACTCTTAAGTCACGGCCTGACGTTAGCGGAACGGGAAACTTTCTCGTGCGCGTTGCCCATCAATTTATAAGACGTTATAACGTCAAAATATTAGAAGAATCGATGTTACTTTTTCGACGATCTTATTTTTATATGCGACTAACCAACAAACGATCCACGATGTCATCACCACCATGAACAATCACAAAGTCATCGCCGACGCGTTGCGGACAGACGAAAGCCGGGATGGACTCGCTATTTATACAGGTCAAATAAATGAACATTTGATTGTTAACAAATAAACATGGAAACCGAGTCAACGTCAAAAATAACGGACTCGCATTGAAATGGTTAATTGAAAAAATATTTCTGACGACAAACAACCCCTGTTTTTCCATACAAAATATATTTCCATTTAAATTGGAATTGGAGCGCATGTTCGTTGGAGTACAAATTGGTGGGACATGGCCGGTGTAGTATGGAGAGATGTAGAAGGAAAACAATGAAAGTAAAATCTAATCTATACAAATAAATAAAATTGGAGTGTCTGTGTGTAATTTTAAAATAACCGCTCTTTACTAAATGCATATGGATGTAAACACATGAGGTAGGCACATACATATAACATTTTTTACAATTTTTGTCTGTCTGTCTGTCTTTCGGTCTGTCTGTTTGTTTTGCGTAATCTCTGGAACGGCTGGACCGATTTTGACGGGACTTTCACTGGCAGATAGCTTTTTTTACATGAGATAAGTTAATGCTTGACAACAATCCCAGCTGATGTAATAAGGAATAACTTTTATTTTACTTTACTATTGTAATAACTTTTTTTGTAAATTCCAAGCGGACGAAGTCGCGGGCAAAGCTAGTTCCAAAATATTTTGGCGTAGAAATATTATTAACTGTCAATGGCCGCGCTTTTCTTGGGTAAACCAAGATACATATATCTTAGTACCCACCGAGATTAAAACGATAGACTAACCGGAAAACAGAATAATTATAATAATTATTATAAAAACGTTACAAATGTACGTTTCCTTAATTTAAACATACACGACTAAAGAATTTACCACAGCAACAAAAAAATACCTACTGTACGGAGGTGCGGATTGAAGAGTTGAAGTTAAAGTTAAAGTAACAAATTAAACAAACCAGCCAAAACAAAAAGTCAAAAACAAATTTTAATTCGTAAGTGTGTACAATAACCGCGCACAGTTTATTTTATTTAAGTTATGAGCAGACGATCCATTTTATGGTCACTGGTCACCGTCATCTAGACTAATACACCAAAGAATCACCGATACGTTGCCGGCAAAGAAAGAAGAGATAAAATCCTCTATTCTACTACTACTAGATTTGAAATCCAAGACCAATCCGCACTGGAGCAGCGTGGTGGAGTATGCTCTAGGCCTGTTCGGGTATGAGGAGAGACCTGTGCTCAGTAGTGGGCCATTAATGGGTTTTAGCCAAGATTTGAAGAAAATAAAGCGTGATAGAGAGACACATATGGGTCGTAATAATAAAACAATTTTACGTTGCCTATTAAAATAGCTGACAAATCCTTTTACCTGGTAGTCCTGTTGATAAGTGGAGGCCATAAGAAGCGCCATTACTTTCCCCATCAAGATCATAATTCACATAAACGCAGGAAAATCAGATCAAATCACCCACCTGTAGAGAAGAGACAATACTAAAATCGGGGAGTAAGAAAATCCCCTATACCATTTGTTTAAATACACTGAAAATTCCCCTTTTAGTGGTTTTTATTAATTATATTGCTTCTGTCTATTAATGTTATAAGATTTAAGACACATAAGGATTATCTGTGTTATTGGTGCCATGGAGAACACACACCCACACTGAAATATTTAAATCATTAAAATCTCAGAACAGAACATTAAAATGTTCGCTTCGGAAAGAATCAAACCCAAACTCTTCAAACGGCAGTTCAGCAGATTACCAGCATCACACGAATCGTCAATGGTATGTCAGTAGTAAATATATTTTTTTGTGAGAAGTAACGGCTACTTTAAATTACCATATTTTAGATAGAACAGAATGACTAGGTATTTTAATACCTAAAAATGTAGTGAGTTTAGACACCACATTAATTTCTGTTGACATACAATCACAGAGGCGAGTTATATAACTCTCACGTAAAAGGATCCATTGGCCTGTTTATTCCAACACCTGAAGCAAACTTTTCTGAATATAATGTCGAGATCTTGCAGATATAACATCCCTCACTGACAAAATCTGTTTATCTAATCCTCAAACCAAACAATCGATCTAATTCGAATTTCGATGGGAATTGGAAAATACGACAAACATCAAAATTGTTCAGGATTTGGAAAATACGACAAACATCAAAATCGTCGTATTCGCAGACGAAATGGGACCCATTTCCAATTTCCATAATAGCTGCTTCCACTTCATTTAGCGACGGTGCAAATTATAAGCGGAGCGTTAGATTTATTATTAAAATAAAAATCATAATTGACTAGACCATTAATTGTTAATGCCAATTGAATTTATTAAATCACTTAGAAAGTATAAAAGGTAGCTGAGCTGGCTAGTTTAATAGAAATACGGTGTACTTAGAGTGTCAGAAGATTAGAGCATAATATAAGTAAGAATAGCATATCGATATCAGGATAAAATGAATTTTAGGGGTATAACGGGCTCTGCCCTCAAGTTTGAGTCCAAGCCATTGTCCACGCTCATCATGCACTCTGCTGAATAATAGACGAGGCTATGGCACCAGATCCGTCTTAGTTCAGTTCGTTGGACTCTGTACCACAAAGTATAATTCCAACAATATTTATGTATGCTGGTGGAGCATTTACCTGTCTGACTAACTACCTTCCTCCTTTTGAAACCAAACATAAAATGCTGTTTTACATTTCTCTGTTAGTGTCGGAGGGCCAAAGATAATGCTCGTGGTTTCTACTTATTTTTTGGTCGGTGACGAGGTTCTGAACCCTTTGGGGAGAGGAGTTTGAGTTTGAGTTTGAGTTTATCGGTGTTCAGAAAACTGTCTAAGGCCAAAACGAAACGTTTTTCGCTCATCACTTGTCTCACTGCGACATCCATGTCTTACTCCATTTGTAAGAGTGAGGCTAAGGACGTAAGGGGTAACATCAAAAGATTCTTCTAAAAGATTCCGAGTTCTACAGCCCTCGTAGAGAGCATAACGACTTGTGCATTAATCTCGGAATTAGATTGAAAGTGTACTATTGAAAAGTCAGTCTGATGAGTTTTAGACTGAATTGGAATTTAAAATATCGACTGAAGTTTACATAGGTTTAGTAGGTGTTTTCTAAGCTATTAAATTAGTATTTACAGTTGTGGCGAATTTCCAGTATACGATAAGAGATGGCATTATTGTGCTCCTGAATCACGCTATTAAAGTTTTTATATTCTTTTCATGTTTCACTCATAGCCCCACACTAGAATTCTCTGTGTCGTGGGGTGTCATGGACACCCAAGTTCAATTTGGAAGCGGTTCTCTTTGATGTATTGCAGAAATCTACCTACGTACTTGCCTACGTAACTTTAAGTGTAGGTTTATTTCAATCAGTTTCCAAAAAAAAATTCAAAGGATTCCGTCTCAACATTTTTTTTTCTTGTATATAATATTGTATAAGTATAACAAAAGATACATGTAGCATATTAACTCTGTTAATATTAAGTACAGTGATCAGTGACACAACTTTCCCTGTCAAGTAGCACTAAGTATGGTTCAGTAGGTATGTTTATTACACCCGTACATTGTCTAAGCGCGGAGTACATAAATCAGGGTGCTACGTTGGCGCGCACCGAATTTGTTACATTCAGCCATTTCGTTCGTGATTTCGCGTCAATCGAGCTCATTACAGGATTCCGTATCTCTGTATTTTATGAGGTTTGTCAGCAATATGGTGTAACGACACGATTATAGAAAAGAGTGATCTCTCTAAACAAGCAATAATTGGCTTCAACCCAATACTGAATACGGGTGCTCTAATGCAGATTGTTGGAGGGGTTAATGGCCATCACAAGTATCGGAAGTTTTGATACCGCTCTAAGGCTTACGTGGCGTAACGACTGTTATTTAACGACAATAATCTTGAACGGCTGTAGGTGTCTCCTGAAGCACGGAAGCGTCCAAGAAATTGCTACTAGCGGTCACCCATCCAAGAACCGACCGCGCCCGCTGTTGTCGATTAGTAAGGATCCACGCCGGGCCGCCGGGCTATGAGCGCTTCAAGTAATAAATAAAATTAGCATTTATCTATGTGAGTGGTTTGAACTTTGGACTACGAGAATGTAACGTTATAGAGCCTAGGATCTACTACCTATGTAAAATAATTAATTTTAATTGTTTTGCATAGGTAGTAGAGCTTAGAGTTGGCCCGGGGTAGTACTACCGCCCGCCACGGTACTTAGTACCATTTCTACCGTGTAATAATTGTTTTAACAGCAATTGTGTTCCGGATAGAAAGGTGTGGAGCCGGCTACACTTTTTAGAGGCGACCATCTCAGTCCTCAAGGGTAGCAACACATCTGTGACCGAATTATAACGAGACTCTTACTAACATTTACTAACTGGACTATTACTAACAATAACTAACAGGACTAATATTCACTAACAGTCCCTGTCCCAGTCCTCATACTTACAAACTTACCAACTAATGTTCTAACACCGTCACCTGACCGGACTAACTATCCCAGTCCCCATATATGAGTCTTGTTCTAAGTCGGTCACAGTTGTCATGGGCGGCAGCGGAAGGTGGTGCTGCATGCTCGTTTGCTGCCTTAAATCAATAAAAAAACATATATCGATAATAACATTCACTTTATAACATCTTTTTACAGCAAGAAAATATAGTGTATATATTATATTTCCTTGCTGAAATAAAAATCCTTCTACTATAATATGTAACATGGTTCAGTTAGTCGAAAATAAGTCATAAATTTTAGATTCATAAAAGGAGCTTTCAGTTAATCGTGCGGAGCTCAATTACCCCAACATACCCGAAGCTGTTAAGTTGCTTTGGAAGCCTTTTACGACCCTCACGGGAAAGAGTTGATTACCTCGTCGGATATGTGGAGTAAACTAGGGCTATATCACTATAAAGGTGCGATTCCGACCACGCAAGAAAGCGACTTAAATTAGAAATTCAAATTCAAAATCATTTAATTAAATAGGCTGCATTCTTTCAAGCACCGTTTCGGAAATGATCTTTTTTCGAGGAGAAGAAACGGAAATACGGCGTAGGTACCACATGAGTTAAAGTAGGTACGGCAAGACGGCACACAGAATTACGCAGCATTCATTTGTATAAGAGCAATGCCGACATCGGACTGCAACACAACTGCTGTCGACTACCGCCTGACTGTTTGAGATATAATATGTAGGAATTGATATCCCGAAAATTAATAGAGCCTCCAAAGAACTTGTATTGTCCACAGCCTTGTCACCCGATATCCCTGTTTGTCGCTGACGACAGTGATGACCGTCGTAGGTATGTCGTGTCGTTATAAAATCCAAATATTTTAGAACTGCCAGATTTTTTTTGTATTTTATATATAATGCTAATAGAGCAAAAAGTGGCACGCAGTTGTCTTAAGTAAATAATGATAAAGAATTTGGTAATTCAAAGTTTCATTACCTTGGTTTAAGGCCTATGGCTTGTTATGCTTAGGTTGGTTACTCTTGCACCAATCAGCACTACAACAGTGTCATGCGGAACGCTATTGTTTCAAAATTATTGTTATAACCTGTGTGTGAATGCGATCTTGCGTAAGCCACGTGAGCGATACATTTGCCACGTAATACCGAACGCTCATACTAACAAATCCAATTAATAACGGAGGCTGTATATCCTAATTGAAATGGGTTAAATTCTCACGCAAGTGAAAATTGCGGAATGAGTTTTCCTTTGAGGCCGAAGAGCTGACACGCTATAAAATCTTATAATATTTTATAGTATATTCAATATTGTTGTTAATTATACAGTTAACGTGAAGCTTTTCTAATGAACAGGACTTACTAACACTAACATTTCCTGTCCCAGTCCTCATACGTACTAACGAACTGGCCAACCTTGTTAATAACACTATACAAACTCGACTAACCATCCTAGTCCCGATTTGAGTCTTGTTCTGTGTCCGTCACAGTTACCGTGGGCGGCAGCGGAAGGGTGGTGCTGCATGCTCGTTTGCTATCTTAAGATCTAAAACAAATATCCTCTTAATAGAGTAAGTTGATGCAGGACTATGATCCGGCTGAGGGCAGTATTTTAAATTTTTATTGCAATACGATAAAATTGCAATAAAATTTACAATATTATTAGGAATTGAAGCTGAATTGGTTCGAATTTGAATCCATTTCAAGTTTTTAGTATTCCGTATATTCGATTATTATCAAACTATTAAACATTTCACTTCATATATCTTACAATTTCTTCATAAATAAGACTGGAATTTAACAATGCTACCAGTACCTTCAAGACTCCTATTTCCAATACTGTATACGTAGGATCCGAGATTTTACGTCAGACCAACTGCCTCTCGTAAATCGTGTCTTGTCACTGAGGATTGGGGATGTCTAAACGATCTCACGGTACAGTTCAACTACAAGAAGTAATGGGGTGGTTTCTCTAGCTGTCTCAATAGAATATTCTCCACTGTTTCGTTCAGTGGAAAATTAAGTTTATGGATTGTTAGTTGAAAATAAAAGTTGTCAGTTAGTAGTGACCATGGTTTTAGGGTGAATTTTGTACCTTATGGTAATTCGCGCAATCATTCTTTTTAGTGTGAAAGGGTAGTTTTAATGTAGGCAGTTTTAATTAGAGCAATAATTTCCGTTATGGATTAATCAATGAAATGCGAAAATCATGATTGAAGGTACCAGATTCCTTATTTAACATAAAAATTAAAACTATTTACTGCTACCTATATGCGATATTTGTTCTATCTTTCACACCTATATCTGTAAATTACACTGATATTTTTGTACTTAATTTAATTTTATAATTAATTATTTTGTGTACTTTTAAAGTCAAAAGGTATTTCTGCTACGCTTTTGATTAGTAAGGTACCTAAGTGAACGATATTTTTCAGTATTGATTTAATTTTTACTAACGAGACCTAGATCCTAGACCTAACTATGTATTATAATCCTAACCATTTGAAATGTTTGCGACAGATAAATGTTTGTTCTCGGGTTATGGGTGTTAAGGTGGTCCTAGACAATCATGCGGCATGACATGCCTTACGTGCTTAAATATATTTTAATATGCCAACATGAAAAAATCATTACGTGGAAAAAGTTTTAATATTTTAAAATACTTTTTACACTGATATTTTTTTAGAAACTTACAATAATTGTAATTTACTTTAATATCTCCAATTTACATACTCCCTGATATTTTGCTATTACCTACATACTATACTAAACTTGTACATGGTACAATAACGTAGGTTTATGTTATTGTACATCAGTATTGTATATACAGATCGGGACATAATAGATTGGGACTAGGATTGTTAGTACATTAAAATTTATTGTAAGTATATCAAATATAAATATTTGAAGTTCTTCCAAGGAATTTTAAATTAGGAAGATTTTGTAAGTCTGTGTAATTTAAAAATTGTTTTCAAACACTAAACTATATAATTATCTATAATTAAGGGTAAACTGACATAAAACTCGGAGATGACGTTTAATTTTCGTAATGGCGAAAACAATTTTCACTTTAAAGTTAGTTTCTGTAACGTTTTCACAAAGGCAACACAGTAATCTAGCAGCAGAGGAAATTGTACGTAAACTGGGCAAAATTGGTATGAAACTTGAAATTAATCATATTTACTTTTAAAGCAAAGTGAATCTCTTGATTAAATGAATTATTTATAGATTTAAGACAGCAAATGAGCATGCAGCACCACCCTCTGTCTAACCTCAACAACTGTAACCGATTCAGAACAGGACTCAGGTCAGGACTAGGATGGTTAGTCCACTTAGTAGAGGGTTTTATAAAGAATGTTAGTTGGTCAGTCCGGTAGTACGTATGTATGAGGACTAGAGCAGGGGGCAACTTGCTAGATTTCAAATCCCCATCAGATTCAACGTCAGTCAGAAATGAGTAGCTGATCATAAAATCACCATAAGCTCTCTAAACCAAAACGTTACGCCATATATCGCCAAGTCTAAGCCTCACGAACGCTAGGTCCGAATACATTGTAATAATGTACCTTTGTCACGAACGAGAACTTTCTTTGTGTGCAAAATAAATCATCGGTCGAACATCAGTTTCGGTACATGCGGGGTCTATTCGGCCCCGAATGTGAAATATTTCACGGACGAAGGGTTGTCCCGTAATTCTCTAGGGACGCCACGTCTCCGGCTAGTTCGGCCGATATTAACAAAAACCTTCCATTATTTGCTATGTTTCACAGCTAGGCGCTTTTCTGTTATATCAGAAATTTTAAGACACTGATAAAGATTTTGTAGACAATCAACTGATTTTCGTTGGCAGCTTAGAAGGACAGTCGGTTCATCTGATGGTATGACGCTTGTTCATTGTCCCGGCTTCGAAATATGGCTTCCTGTATGAATGACTTTTGAATTTTAATATCGCACATAAACCTTTGTTTGCATAATTTGATATTCGCGCACATCTGTATCTTTGATAGCTTTCATGATGCAAAAAGAAACATAACGCCTAAAACAGTTAAATAAAATAATAGTAAGAAATCTTAATATTTCACTTGCAATGTTTGTAACATTGCAAGTGAAATAAAGCTTGTAAAAATGAAGACGTTCAAAAAGGTAGAACTTAATTGGTAGGTATACAAAAAAGTGAGTGAGAAAAATGGCCCAAGTTACCATTTAATCTAGGGTTATTAATATTATGACTTAGTTGTTTTGCCAGACCGCTTAGTCACACCAATGTCATTTTTAATCTCGTAACAAATGAGTACAGTTCAGAGGATGAGGTTGGATCAGAGAGAGCGGAGGTTATGGAACTTTGAATCATGGAATTGTAAGTGATTATATTATTAATTCTCGTAAAATGCTGCAACGTGGAGTATGTTCTAGGCCTCCTCAGAAGAAACCCGTGCTCAGTAGTGGACTATTAATAGGCTACACCAATTCATTATAATTTGGTGGCTCATAGTTAACAGTTTTGGGTGCAGGTTCGAAAAGTAGTTTTGCAAACGATACTTTTCGAGCAGTGATACTTGTATCCGTTAAGTGTAGGCCTTCTACAAACAAACTTGAATTCCTTAAGACTTACCTGATAAAGATTATTATTTTAAACTCCCCTTATTATTTTAAAGGAGACCTAAATACTTGCACTGTTTTTATTGTGTTATCTGTTACTTTTTTGTGACCAGTATCCCATTATTCTTCACTTCTTATTTCCTGTACGATATGGATGAGATCTTTGCTTGGTGTCTAGTGTTCAGAGCCTTAAGGGTACGGTCAAACAGTCGACGGGGCGATACGGCGACGCGACGCTAGCGTCCTCGCTGTACTGCGCGCGACGTGACCCGACCCGCCGAGCGCGACGGCTCTGTGTGACATATTCCATACTTGCTCATACGTTACAACCTCTTCACGTCCCGCCAGCATCGCGTCGCCGTCACGCCCCGTCGGCTGTTTGACCGTAGCCTAAGGCAAACTTTTTTTATAAGCGTTTTCAAGTGAAAAATATTGTAAATCAGTTTAACTACATAATTAAATTTAAGCATAAGTGCAATTACGGGTTGATATGGCGTCGCTTTAAATATGTAGAGGTGTGCTTCAGAAATCGTACAAGCAGTGAATAACACTGTTTTCGAACTAAAAGTATAGAATCGAAAAAAAAGCACTAACAAGTAGATTGGTTCTTCATACCATAAAAAACAGCTCAACGTTTTTGTTGACAAGCTTCGTATATTTAGTACCCGGTAAAATATATACGACAAAACACAATATTAGCTTATATCAGAGCACAATTTACATGTGCGCATGAATTATTCATATGCACCACGGTGTACGCTTGTGTGAATTTCTCTATGTGAGTACACACACTGGGCTAGATGTAGGGCAATGTTGTTGGAAATTGATTTTTTATAGGCAACAAATGAAGGTACATTTTATTCATATTACCGCTTTTACGTAGCGCAGTTGGTAACCCTGGGTAGTGAGGGGTCCCGGGTTCGTTCCCAGCCGAGTCATTTGTGTGATAGACAAATGTATCTATATTCTAGGGTCATGTGTGTTTGTTTCTACTCGAAGCACAGGAAATCCAAGACAGTGATAGAAAATTATATTTGTTTCTGTCAATCTTTGAACCCAAGCTAATCAGGAGATTAGCTTGGGTTCAAAGGGTTCAACATTTCACCCATCCGGGCTCGAGTTCAAATCCTACACGCACCAATAATTTTAAAGTTATGTTCATTGTCATATTATCTTATTGTCTCATTCTTGCATACTCATATTGATCAAGCTAGTTTATATAAATAAATTAATAAAAAACGCTAGACACTCATAGCTCCACGCTAGGATTCCCTGTGTCTTGAATGTCAAACAACATGAAGACACACAAACCCTTACCGTGAACAAATATTTCAACTCATCATTCAAGTTTCCACCTCGTTAGGAATCGAACCCAGAATCCTTCAAACTTCTATATAACTTTTATATTCTTAACGTACTTAACTATAAGTATGTATATTTTTGAATATCAATTATAATTCTTACTTAATACATAATTATGATTACCTACCTAGATGACTAAGTCCTAAAACATCAAAAGATCTCTAGTACCAAATAGCTAAAGCAACTATTATGGCCGTGTTACCCGCCGGGGGAACACGCATGACGTCACGTGTCGGGCTCAGTGACAGAGACTAACTACCATCTCTCAGGAGACGCGGACAGGACACGATAGGCAGTTCCAAGATAGCATTAGTGATGTGATTTACTTCGCTGCGTAGTTTTTGAACCGAAGGCTAAGTTAGCAAGTAAGTAATAGGACTGACTATCACTAACAGTCCCTGCCCCAGTCCTCATACCTACTAATGAATTAACACCAATTAACGTTCTTACACCGTTTGTTAACTGGACTAACCATCCTAGTCCCGATTTGACTCTTATTAAGTCGGTCACAGTTGTCAAGGGCGGCAGCGGAAGGGTGGTGCTGCATGCTCGTTTGGTATCTTAATTCCATAAAAAAGTGAGGTATGACGACCCCGTAGCATAGCGTAGCCTAGTTGGTAGTAGCACTGCCTACGTAGTGATCCCAGGTTCGACTCCCGGCCGGAGCAGATATTTATGTGACCGATAAATTAATGTTTAACTAAGCGAGTGTCTAAGCATTTATTTTATTTTTATTTAAATCCTTACTAGTTGTCCTTTTAACCTTAAACGTGAGAATATTACAAAAACAATCGTAAACACCTTTAACAAAAAACTATTGTAAGTCATTCGTAACATCCTATTAAATTTCGAATAGGTTGCATATCGATTTCGTATCAATTCGAAATAAATTGATCCCCGGAAGGTTATCTACCATCTCAGTATATGGGGTGCTTAGAGCCAATGAGGGTCATAACATATCAAATTACTGTTGGTGGATTTATGATGTCAAAAAACAAGGATCGGCTTTTTGAATTGCTGTATTATTACGCCCTTCCTTTATGTATATAACTTTATTATATAATAGACTAAAAAGTCATTATTTTATTATTGCAAATAAATTTTTCAATTTCTAACCAATTAATCTTTTATCTGCCTATATTCAATAAAACTGTTATTCATCGATATCTGTAGGTACATGGAAAATATTTAAGAAAAACTATTAGATTAACTTATTGTCTGGTTGTGTGTGCACTGATTTCCAGTAATCTTCTAAACGGCTCAACCGATTTTAATGCAATTTTCACTGATATTAGGGTAAATAAAATTTTCAATGATATCTAGTAGAAACTTTGGAGCATTAGTGCTTGTTTTATTTTAATCGTTTTACAAATAATTATGTGCCTGTATAAAAGATAATTATGTGCCTATATAATAATATAATCTTGTTTAAACAATTTTTCAAGTGTCGGTTAGTACATTGGTTTGCTGAAGCAAAGCCCTTCTATAGTCAATCAATCAATTTAATTTAATCAATCATATTTAGCCAATCATATTTACGCACAATCGTCACCAATCGTTACTTCAAATATTCATGACAACATATTATACGTCCCCGGATCCACCCACCAACGTTTTGGAGTGCAAGCCCGGTCTACCCACGCGAATTCCAACATGAATCACTACTACGATAAACTTGCAAATTAGCAACAAAGATGATAAAAAGTATGATATATTTTAGGATCGTTGCACACCCACACATCCACGTGTCATACAGCAAGACAACTGGCTATATGCGATTTTATAGACAGCGATAATTCTTCTTTCTCACTAATCAAATAGGATTGTACTAAGTGAGTGTTCAGCACTATCTTATACCAAGTAAAAAAAGACGCTGAAACACTCAATATCCCGCACTAGGATTCCGTGTCACGGGCGTCATGGACAACACAAATAACACATTACTGATCCCCATGACCCGAGAAAAAACATTTGTCCGTAACATAAAATTAAATATCTCGATCGAAATCAAACCCGGGAACTTCGCAGGCAGGGAAACTGCCAACTTGGATAGTTAGGAGGTCGTTGTATACACGAAATACAGAGAGAACTTCTCTCTCTGTATTCCGTGGTTGTATAAGTGCGTACCATTTCATTGCTACGTTAATCTGAATTTGTACTTTTCATTAAGACATATTAAAAAGCATCTTTTAATAATCTCATTTATACTCCTAAACTTGAATAAAAGAAAATTCTACTTAAAAAGTATTACCTACCTACCTTATTAAAAATAAAGTAGTCGTAATTTTAAAACGATTTCAACTCAAAAATAAATCTCGATTTGATTGTGCTAAAAATAACATTGAATAACATTTGATGTCACCTTTCATCGTAAATTTAGAAGTGATACAGACCGAAATAATAATGTTTATTAAGTATACGTCTTATTTTATAAAAACTAAATTGTAATTGTAATTGTATGTAAATACTTGCAAAATAAGCAGACCAGTCACCTGATAAAGTAAATTTAGTGTAAGTTAAATGTAAAAGTAAAAAGGTCACAGATGCATTATCAGGAAGAAGGAAAGAAGACGGCCAAGAAGAACGATAGAAGACGGCCAAGAAGAAAGAAAGCCGAGTAATGCAGTGGGACAGTTATGGGTTGCAAAGAACAATGAATACACGTACTTTATAGGAAATCCCATGCGATGTTCTACTACTCTTATTCATAAAAATAACTCCTTTGATTTATAAAATTATATACTTCCATATATTTTATTATAAGGGCGTTTATCCAACACGGCTTCCATTTAGACTTACCCCAGTTTTTTCACCACAAAATGTTGATAATCGCAAATTTTCTAGTTATTGCACAATTTAACGATGATAATTAGTTGTCACATAAATGAAATGGGTTTTCCGTGTTCAAATATTATGTGGTCGTAAACCGCCACTTTCAAAATGGCCTGTAGTTAACCGAAATGGAATAATAATGTATAATTGAAGTGTTTTCTATACATCAAAATATAGCAATAAAAGTTGCTGAAAGCTTATGGCGTACCTGGTCAACCAAGACGCAATTACGGGTTCGGTCAGTACCTGAATAGGTGAAAGTTACGGACAGTTAATTCACCTTGTATATCTTTTTAATGAATATATATAGGTGTAAAAAGAGTATAAGTCTTTAAGCATAGTGTAGTATTCTATTTTTGATGTCAACGGACGACGGCAATAACATATCAGGCTTATCTGCTAAATCCTTGGCTATTTATATCATCATCACAACCCATAACTGCCCCACTGCTGGGCACGGGTCTCCTCTCACAGTGTGAGGGGTATAGGCCATAGTCCACCACGCTGGCCAAGTGCGGATTGGTGGACTTCACACACGTTTCAGAACAATATGGAGAACCGAACCGTTCACCGAAGCAAGTGATAATTAAATATTAATACGCACATATTTTTTGAAAATTAGTGGTGCGTGCGGAGTTTGAACCCGGAGCCTCCGGTTCGGCAGTCCAACGTTCAACCACACGGCTATCACTGCTCATATTTATATATATATAGGCTATTTATACAATATATACAACAAAATAATAAAATTGAAGAGAACTTCAAACATTGGACATAAAGATAAAATAAAAAGGTGTAGATACAATAGTCTTACCACAGAATAAAAACACATCAACAGAGACAAACACTCAAGATGGTACACTGCAAATATTTATCCAGATATTGAAAATCGATTTCTAAAAGTTTCAAGAGAGAGTCCGCTGAAAGCGTTTTTCGATCACTCGACTTGAGAGTTGTGGACCGGTGGATAAGATTTTCAACAAACATTTTCTATTGTTCATCGCACAGAGCGTGAAAACGAGTTTCTTTGCACATAACAGTATACGTTGGATCTTAATAATTAACAAGTTGTTTAAAAAAAAAGAAATTTAAATATTTAAAAATTAAAATTAATTTAGCCTGTAGGTACAGTGTATCTAATAGCCATTTCAGCTCATTAAATAAAATTCGTAATTTCATGAATTTATGTGAAAAAATTCCAAATAGGCATTACAAAGTATTTCCTAACGATGGTTTAATTTTTTAGCAATTTTCAAACGTTGCTTAGTTTCTTAGGTTTAATAACATAGTAACTTTCGCAAGTCTATTTATGGAAGTACCTATTTTGTGAAAGTTGGATAAGTTTTGACAATGTCTTTGCATTTATGAGCTTAGTTTTATATTCTTGATCACAATAATTTAACTAAATAGACACATTAAGGTTCCTTTTGACTTTGCTAGGCATTATTAATTGCATGTATAACTTATACTTAATTGTAGGTACTAAAAGTTATTATTCAAAACTGTTAAACTCAAGAACTTCTTTTATTAAAACTAGAATAGGATATTATGTTAGTAATTTTTAATATTCATAATAATTTCAATTAATAAGAACAAAATATTGTAATTAATTATTCACTTTAATCTTCCAATACAACTTTTTATAACTTCTTAATTCGACCAAAAGCGCGCTAATTGCGCTGATGAAATGATGGTGATCTTTCCCGTGTTCCGCCTTACAATTTAGTCACTGTCATCTATTCAAGTTTGCTACACCATTGATTAACATTTTAATAATTATTATAGTGCCGAGTTTCACAAAAGTCTGCAAAATTCCTACTGGCTTCAGAAAAAGTTATTAACGCTCTGAGTTTAGGCGCTAAGCCGCTTTTAAAATAAAAAAGTCACTGTAAAAAATAAATATTTATTTTATTGAAAGGTTTTCAAAAACAGAGATTTATTTTTTGAAAGGTTTAAAAAAATAAAGATAAAGTTTTTGAAGCGTTAATTCTGTTTGGTAATCGTATCCACTTGTAACATGACGTACTGTTTGAAAGAAGGTAAAGCTAAATTTAGCCTGTACAAGGCTGTAATATTCTTTACGTGAACACTCCACTCCCATTGCCAGTCTTCGCAAGTCTAAATCTGCGCTTTAACCTTTTCAGCCAACTTGACCCATTTCTTGGTGTTTGGATTAAGTAACAGAAGAATTAAATAAAAATTATTCATTAATATTACACAATATTTAAGTTAAAAACTTTAAACATTATAAAGCATTGAAACTTAATGTGATAATGATTGTTAACCAATTAAAAATGCCGTTTCAATGTTGCTCCATTTAACATAGTTCTTTTATTATTTTATCTTCTTATATTTATTTAGTGATAACACGGTAATATTACGGTGGTGATAGCGTGTTTAGTCTCTAGACAGGCTCACTGTAACAAACATATTATATGTACATGTGAAGGCTAACATATACATTATCGTAAATCGTTATGAAAAAAAAATTACTTAATTTTGTATGCCATTTTGCCCCACTGAAAAATTACTTTACGATACATACGGTCTTATCGCTAAACAGCGATCTCTATCGACTAATCTTGAACCTTTTAGAATGTGAATATCATCACAATGCATTAATTAACCCACAGCTGGGCTCGAGTCTTCAGAATTAATTGTCATTTTCAAAACCATAGCGTATATTTATGTAGGTTTAAAATCCTTATCGCCCAAGGTGAACCTGACGTTCAAGACTTCGGTAGGTATACCTAGAATACATTTATTTATATCAAATAACGTCGTATTAGGAAAGTAATCAATCATGAAAAATCAAATACGAGACGGCACCCAAACAGTGTGCCACTGATGTGTGAAGCTAAGTAATACTTTGATGTTTATAACACTTATAACATAATAATATGGCTTCAACCCATTAATGGTCCTCTACTAAGAACAGGTCTCTCCTCATACCTGAATACTCTACCACGCTGCTCCAATACGGATCCCTCCTCTAATGCAGATTGGTGGAGGGGTTAGTGGCCAACCCAAGTGTCGGAAATTTTTATGCCACCCAAAGGCACTGTTTTTGGCCTTATGTATTATCATTTTGGGAAATTGGTCTTAAGAGGAGTTTAATCATGAGCAAGAAAGATAACTACTATAAGCTTAGAAGTAAGTATAACCGCTCTCCGCCCTTAACATACAGAATGCCAAGTAGCCACTTGCAAAGTTTCCTTCGTTGACTCTGAAACTTAGCTTTTAACATCGATTTATTGTAGCATGTATTTTTTATTACACTTAACTGCTCATATTTATTAATATAATCATCTAACGGCATCGCATGCAAACTGTGACAGGCGATTGGTTTTCACGTCGAACTCCCGAACCGGGCCTGGAAATTACTCCTGCACACACCTCTAATTTTCAAAATATATGTGAGTATTACAAATTAATTGTCACTTGCATCGGTGAAGGAAAAATTCGTAAAGAAACCTGCATACCTTAAAGTTCTCCATAATTTTTTTAAAGGTGTGTAAAGCCTGCCAGTTCGCATTTGGCTAAGGTGGTGGACTATGCCCTTTCCACGGTAATAGTATCTTAATAGTTTGACGACCCGATGGCGCAATGGTTAACACGCCGGATCGCCGTTCCAAGGGTCCTGGGTTCGATTCCCAGCGAGGCGGAAATTTGAATGATGAATTTGAATTTCCGTTCTTGGTCTGGGTGTGTGTGTTCTTGTCTTGTGTGTTGTCCAGTGCACCCACGACACAGGGAATCCTAGTGTGGGGCTATGAGTGTGTAGCGTTATTTATTTTATTTATATTGTTTCATTGTTAATATATTTTTATGCAAACACCGAGACGAGAGCATAGTTTGATAACAAAGTCACATAAACTTCGTGTATGTGTACAGACATAGACCAGTCACAGTTTTTACCATAGGTAAATTGAACAAAAAATATAGATTCGAAATAACTATCTACGTTCTAGAAATACGACGCTTAGAGTACCTATAATGGACCAAGTTTAGGACCAACCTATCTATACTCCGGCAAGTTCCAAGAAATATTGTTCTTGTTGTAATAGGCATAGTAATAAAGTTTTTCTGTCACGGCTTGGGAAGAAACAAATATTCCAAGGAGCGTGTTTCATACAAGGCAGGATATTACTCACATCTCTCGCCTATAGTAAGGCGGCTTGCGTCGATCTGTGACCGACCGAGTCTGGCAAAAGCGGGCGAGGTCGCTTGTTGGATGGTTGACCGCCAGTGACAAAAAAACTTCTTGAGCATTTTCTTGCTTCCTAGAGCACGTTAAGTCGTCTGTTCGTATCGTTAGATCAGGACTTCCCAACCGGTGGGGCATGCCCCCCCAGAGGGGCGTAGAGAAATTTCCTACCTGGCCTGGAAATATTAGTTTTATATGGGTTGACCACCAACCTCTCCACCAATCCGCACTAGAGCAATGCGGTGGAGTATGCTTTAGGCCCTCTTAGTTTTGCATAGAGACCTATGCTCAAAGCAATTTTAGTCACTGTGCTATAGTATTCGGTCCGTCTTGTCATAAAATTGCTTGTCATCTTAACTAAAGGCGTATTTCAAAGTTTAGCTCAATTAGACACTGAGATATATATAGGTTATTTAGCTTACAAGATCTGACCAACACTAACTAAAGTAACTAACAAGCAAGTTAAATAAAAGCTTGGAAGAAATCATAAAGATACGAGTACGAAGTAATTAATCTACTACTGAAAAAGAAAAACCAAATTATAATTAATAAATTGATCAAGGATGATCTATCTAATCACTTTAAAAACGATGTGAAGCTTAAATAAATCAGAGTGCCTTTAACAGAAGATTATCAATTAGAACGCTTTTATCAAAAGATTGTTACTTTTAATCTTCTGAGGGTTTCAGGGCAAAAATAATGAGGTTACGTAAATAGGTTTTTTTTACTGAATATAAGTTAGTAAGTGATATAACCATACTAAGATTATGTATGCGAAAGTTTCTCTGTCTGTCTGTCTGTCTGCTACCTTTTTAAGCTTAATACGCTGATTTCTTAATACCAAATTTTATTTTATTCGGAAAAAGATAAAATTTAGACTCGGGAAACGAACGTAATGAAAAGTGAGTGGATGTTTGGATGGGGAATCAAAGGTGTTTGTAAGGGACTCAACACAATTAAATTAATCTTATCAGATTGCGATATTTAACACAATTTAACCTTGTGTTAAATATCGCATGACCTGGACTAAGACAAAAGATGCTTATAATATGTAATAAAAACAAAACACAAAGAGAAGAACACACACAACCACATTGAGAACAGAAATTTGAACTCATCGTTCAGATTTCGGCCTCGCCGAGAATCGAACCCAGGATGGACCCTTCACTACGTAATTCAGTCATACATTTAATTCACTTATAACAAACAAAATATCCAACTAGTAGCTAGTTTTCACTCTTTTACTCACATAACTCCAGCAAGTAAATCTACATTTCGTCGACAAAAAAGTCGCGAACTAAATCTTTTGAAAAAATATCACCGGCAAGTGCATTGTTAAGTAATTTTCACTAACACGCTGCAATATTTTTTGCCCATAAATAATCCGTACTTGACAAAGCACATTTGTCATGGAAAAGTGTCACGCAAAGCCTTATTCCGAAGTTATAAGGTTCACTCTTCTATGTGACGGTACTCAATGAAAGCTTAGGGCGTGTGCACTCGTAAGAATTTGTTTTATGTTTCGATTTCGCTAATGCATTCTGTTTCGCTGAGATTGAGTTAAGATTACCTTAGTTTTACTTTTGCTGCGTTTTTAAAGGACTGAAGTTTCTGAAATCTTATTTCATTTCAATAAAAACCTACTGTAAATTGAAACCGTTGCTTGGAGATTGCTATTCTTTACAACCAGTTTAATTTGATTCTTCCTTTCTTCAAGAATCAACAACATCGGTTGTAGTGTTGGAGAGCCATTTAACAAGATGGATCTCTGATTTGATCTTTGCTTGTAACGTATGTCCCCAAATAGTTCTAATGGCCTTGGGGTGACTATCATATTTTGGTTCGTTTCTTCACTATCGGGTGTAACTTTTGACTTACAATTTGTGGTATTTTATATTTTGAACGTACGGCACGTATATTTTGAATCCAATATTGTGAATTTTTTACATTGCAATATAAAAAATTCAAAATATTGTGATACGTACAACATTTATGCGACAAAATCGCAAAATCGCAATTGAAACCGCGCTCCCTACACAACTCTTAACGCGTGTATAGAGTAGAAAAAATATGTCAAATGTCGTGTTTATTAAAATGGGGCTCTATTATATTGTTCAGTTGTTCCATTAAGTAATTGCAGCTTAGATATTATTATGCAATGCACAAATACGATGAGATTACGGCTGATAACGAAATAAAAAATGGGAATATTGTAACGGGTATATTTTCTATTTAACCGTTTTTATTCCGAACATTCCAATACCGGTATTACCTTTTGTTTTCGTTCAGTGTTATTACCCTAATAGAAATGTGGCTTCTCTTTATTTTCCTTGTTGCGAATAAAATATTCTATCTTTTTAAATAATTTCTTTTGTCAATAAAAAGGGCACAAAATAAAGAATCGTTTCCCTTTTTTAACGTTTATATATTTTTATGTTACAGGAAGATGGAATATGAATGATGGAATGGAGGTACATAGATTCAAGTTACTCATACTGATATTTTTATAATTATATAATGTTCGAAATAATAAATTCGAAAGTATGTTTGTTTGTCCTTATTCACGTCGAAACGAGCAACGGATCGGTGTAATTTTAGTATATAGATAGTTGAAGGGCTGGTGAGTGACATAGGTTAATTTTTTTGCAGAAATATATTTATGTAATTTTAGAAAATTATTGCAGAAAAATATGTGGGTTTTAGTTTTATTTGTGTCGTCCTGACACAAGGTAACATAGTGCGGGAGTATGAGCATGTAAGCATTTACTATTATTTATCCTTACGATAAATATAAAAACAAAGATGTTTTTGAAAATGAATTTACAACCATTATATTTTATCTAAATATTGTTATTTACGACCAAATAAAATCGCTTTCCAATGAAAAACTGCTCAGAAGATATAGAGCGGTCCTATCTTGAGTTATATTGAAAGCTCTCGGGGGAATGAGTTTGTGGTCTTATAGTTACGATCACGAATCCAGAGAACTTCAGTACATAATGTTTTAAATGATAAAAACTTAAAATATTGTGTCGCCAGTCGATGGCTGGTTATGATGGCTTCTTACAATTACTGCACATACGTCACGTAAATGTCTGCCCGGGTCGAGAATGTAAGTCAAAGCTTTATTAGGTTAGCCATTATCAGACTTAGCTACTATCTGAGCTAGTTACATATTGAATGGCATAAATTGGATACCAGGCGTGAATAAGTTGATAAGTCGACTTGCATATATATTTTTTACATCGTACTTGGCATTAGAATTGTTTGCTTTATAGGGTAATTTACAAGACTGGTGTGTGCTATTATAAAAGACCTATCGACTTTCTGATTTATTCACCCTATAAAGCAAACATTTCTAATGCCAAGTACGATGAAAACAAAATATATGCAAGTCGACTTATCAACTTATTCACGCCTGGTATCCATTATATAAAAACTCACAACGATTGAGAGGGCGATGAACCAATAAAGAAGAAATATGCGCCCTATAACACTTCTGTTGACTATCGGAATATTCCCCATAACAAGGAAGTCCCAAGGAACCTATAACATATGAAAGCTTATCTTGAGTGACAATTCTGAGAGCGCCCTTGAGACGTGTGGTTGGTTCCTCGATACTGAAATTTTGCTATATTAATATACAATAGACTGTCTTGATAACATTGATCCTGTGATTTTTAATCTTCTACATAATTTTAATAGATCTGTAAGTGATCGCTGTCTTAACATGGTAGAAAAAATAATATGAAAAACACTATTATTGGAAGTCTTTATTATCGCAATAGAATCCAAAACAATGATTTTTAGATTTTTTGTCTGTGACTTTGTACGCGCCAATCGCTGAAACCGCTTACGCGATTTTCATTAATATATTGTGGTAAGCTTCCCTTTATAATAATAGTGGTTGCTTTTTTTTAATCAGTTCATTAATAACAAAAATTTTCATTTTAAAGAATCACGCCTAATAATAATAATACTAAGGGAGGCGAAGTCTTACTAATTTTTAATGAATACCTATGTGGCTTCATTCATAATCTATTTAATGCTTATGCTTAAAATCTGGGTGTAACAATATTTTTTTTGCATGAGTTCAAACTCAAACTCAAACTCAAATCATTTATTTCACGTAGGTATTTTGCATACACTTGTGAACGTCATTTTTTGCATTTACCACCGTTTCGCTAAGGTGCCTTTAAATTTTAAATCTTAGAGGAGAAAAAGAAACGGCGAAAGAAAACTCCTCGACACATCTTTTAAAAATAGTGCTTCAAAACGAATTAGGTACAATATTTTTGCTGGGTAGGTACTAACCCCGTAAGGGCCTTGCAATGACAGGGTGGACGTATTTATTATACAACTTGTAAAAATAGGACAGTAAATTGAAATAACATAAATAAAATCGAACAAAGATAAATTAAATTATCAGAAATTAAAATGTAATGTCAGATTTTTGTGATGAGGCGTATTTGCCCCTTTCATCCTTAAGATAAAGCACTTTTCAGAAACGGTAGTCGAAGCGAAAAATTAAATAAAACACTTCATTGCCCTTATGAATTTACAAAAGGTGGGCTTAACGCTAACACAGAATTTTCGTCCAACCATCCGTGATAACAGATTAAATTCACAGTAGACAACTTCTGTCGATCACAAATAATCGGCTGAGTTTACTGATGATTGCACTTTATCGCGGAGTTGGATGAGTAATTTTTTCTGGCAAATATTGAGCAAACGAGCTACCTGATGTTAAGTAGTTACCGATGCAAGGACATGAACCAAAGGCATCAACAATACGTTGCCAGCCAAGAAAGCAAGATAATAAAGCACAGATAGGGTATCTACCAGTACTCAAGCTCCAAACCGGAACACGAAAAGTCGTTTGGCGGCTGCACCGACCACACAGCCAATAGACTCCTAATAACAGGCTTCTGTCAACACATCTGGCTTATATCCATACCAAATAAATTCCCATACCCATAAATTCGTGCCGTCTCATTCTTTCCCGTTGCTTAAATTGATCTATTTCTTTCCAGCGTTTCGTGTGGCCTTAAATTAGCCAATCACATCGTCGAATTAGCCAGTCACCCCGCTTCGTCTTACCTCAGCTAGTTGCCAGAGTGCATTCAATACGGAAAATCAAACATTAGGTGTCTATTGGCTGTGTGGTTGGTGGGCGGCTGCAAGAGAGCCTAACCGTACTCGGTTTATGATTTCAAAATACTATCAAAAATACTGTTTTAAACGCTAAAACTGGACAGTCAGAAAACAGTCTAAGCTTAGTAATAAGATTCGAATTGTATTTTCTAAGAATATACGATAAAACGAAGTTGGCATTTATGTTGGTTCATTAACCTATGTTTCCTAATGAGAACCTACCGTAGGTTTACATGGCAGCAATGTGCAGATTACAATGAAAAATATAGGAATAAAAGAAATAATTAGAGTGAAAATCCCTTTACTCTGACGGCTCCGACGTGGCTTGATGGATCGATATTTATCGTGCCCTCTATAGGGTTAGTGGTGTACCTAAGTATATAAGTTTTGTACGTAGTCGCAACGATTATTAAATTTTGTATCAGAAGTTTTAATTTTTTATTTCATAAACGGTCTTTGTATCGTAATTATATTATTAACGAAGATTGACAGACAAATTAATTAACATCTTATTGACGTTATCAATTCCTTCCAATAATAAAATCTGTAATGTACACGTATTTCTAGTGCACATTTGGCAATATGTAGATATTATGTTTATTATCCACTTAGGTAAGTGAGATTAGAAGAAGAGTATGTGATAATAGTATAAAATGACAAAACGTACGTGGGTACGTAATTAGGGAAACATAATAAAGACATTTTGCACTTATTGTGTCTGTTCTACTTGCAACCGTATCCTGCATTGAATCGCCAACGTATTATAAAAATATTAATAAATACATAATTTGTATTATTTAAAAAGTAATAATATATCAGTATTAACAACAAATCTCAAAAAGTATTAACGCCACTTTCAAGTAAAATTACACAGCCGTATGTTTCCGAATCTATGCAAATGAACGGTCAAATATAAACTTGTAATATTGAATAATTGTTTCCTTAAGACGTGTCAACGTCGCCTCTAATTGAGTACCATGGACTTAACGATTCTACTCAGAAGATAGAATATTGATAGCTCAGATGTATTCATTTGTAATCGCTAGTAAGGTCGTAGCTACTCTAGTTAATTACATAACTGCTTGTCCGAGCCCTAACCATAATAGTAAGATAGTACCCTTAACTAGTAAGTAGCCCTTATTTCGCTTCGGGAAAATCAATATTTGTATAACTAAAAAGTGTCGTAATGCCACGTATGAACGTTGAATTTATTTATCACTTGCTTCGGTGAAGGAAAACATCGTGAGGAAACCTGCACACCTGAGAGTTCTCTATAATGTTCTGAAAGATGTGTGAAGGCCGCCAATCCGCACTTGGCCAGCGTGGTGGACTATGGACTGTACCCCTCACATTGTGAGAGTAGACCCGTGCCCAGCAGTGGGACAGTTATGGGTTGTGATGATGATGATGAATGCTACATAGATAGCCGACAGCATTCCTTATGAATGTAGCTGTCATGCACAAAAATAGTATGACTGAGATTAGCGGCGTTATTATACAATATAATAATTATATATAGAATAATATGTTACGGAGGAATTTTGTACCTCCACTAAAACAACTGCGAGGAGCAGGATCAGCAGGAAATGGTCATATGAGGTGTGGGGACCAGAGGTGAGGTGTGGTGAGCTGGTGAGGCGAGGTGTGGAGTGGTGAGGTGCAGGCTTGAGGAGTGGAGATGAGATTGAGGAGCGGAGAGGAGAGATATTCAGTTGGTAGTCTTTCATAGGTTTCAGGTATTCTAGCAAAATGTTACTGGCCGGCGAACAGGCCATCTACAAGAATAAACGGATGATTATGAAGAACAAAGGAATTATGTCAATATTGTCATTGAATAGAAATGTATTGTAAAAATGGAGCTCGTGTATTAATTTGCCCTTTTACATTCAGAAGTGGCATATTTATGTTGTAAAACATAATACCTACGTGCTAAGAATGGAAAGAATAAAAAGCAATTGCCGGAATTGAAAGTTTTCTCGATTAAAAGGAGTAAGATTTCAAATAAGATATGACATTATGGCTATGTGTCAGATGGATTATAAATGATGATGTCCTCTCTATATAAAAAGATAAAATGTGGATTTAGCAATTTGATGAAGAGTTCAGAAATATGTGAATTGTGCCGTTGTAATTAAGAGTTCATGAGTTCCGATGAAATATATGAAAAGTTCAGAGTGGCGCTTGTGTTATATTATTGGCCGGTAAGGGTGTATCATTCCGCTTTAGAAAGAGTTTCGCCCTGGAGATATTATGTAAAGCAAAGAAATAATATTCTGCGATGTCGAATAAATTATAAAATGTCAGATAAACGTGTCAGTGGGAAAGACAAAAGACGTAAAACAAATGAAGAATAGACGATAAGTGCAGATTGATTTTATTGCAATAAAGTTGGCATTTTCTGGAAGAATATTTTGTGAAGCCTCTATTAAAATAAACTGGAACTTATACCAATCTGATTAAAGAGGAGATGTAAAATATAAGCAGATATAAGTGCATGTTTTCAGAGTTGTAAAATGATGTAGAGGAGATATAGAGGAGAATATTTCAGCATAAAAAGGGTGATGTATGCCTTGACGTGTAATTACACTGTACAATTTGATGTCGGTTTTCTTGAGTGTTGATACTTTTACATGCGTGCCAATTGCGGGCCGCAATTGTTTCAGGATGGCCGACTGTTACGGAGGAATTTTGTACCTCCACTAAAACAACTGCGAGGAGCAGGATCAGCAGGAAATGGTCATATGAGGTGTGGGGACCAGAGGTGAGGTGTGGTGAGCTGGTGAGGCGAGGTGTGGAGTGGTGAGGTGCAGGCTTGAGGAGTGGAGATGAGATTGAGGAGCGGAGAGGAGAGATATTCAGTTGGTAGTCTTTCATAGGTTTCAGGTATTCTAGCAAAATGTTACTGGCCGGCGAACAGGCCATCTACAAGAATAAACGGATGATTATGAAGAACAAAGGAATTATGTCAATATTGTCATTGAATAGAAATGTATTGTAAAAATGGAGCTCGTGTATTAATTTGCCCTTTTACAAATAATAATAATATATCTTTATTTGTATTATTGTATTAAAATAGCAAACGAGCATGCAGCGGCTTCCGCTGCCGCTGTTCCTAATAGTTGTAGTATTGTATGTTGTTAGTAAATTTCGTTTAATGTCATTGATACACATTATTTTTTGTAATTGATTTCTTTATTATTGTAAATTAATGCTTGACTGCATTCCCTCCTAATGGTAAGTGGCAATAAAGGTTTGGGTGACGTAAAAAACCGCTTAGCAAGACTTGCCGCTTACCGATATCCACGGGTGACAGTGACCGAATTTATTTACAAATTAATAAGCTTGTCAGTATGTCGGTCATTTAGTTTGTCAGTCTGACTGTCTGTCAGCATGTCAGCCTGTGTGTGAGTCATTGACCTATTATGGTGTGAGTCCGCTTGTCTGTCAGTCTGTTTAAATAGACATTCAGGGTCGTCTGCTCGGTGATCGGCTATTTTCACAAAAACAAGTTTTGACTAGATTTTCATCAAATTCTCATTAGTTAAAGTGCCACTTTGTAATATTCAATTTCTTGTTGAGTACTGGCTGTGCGCCGTGGGTCGAGAAGGTTCGTCTAGCAAGTAGCATATTATCATAAATTAAGGTTGAATCTACCAGAAAATTATGAACTGAAACTTTTACTGCTATGCAATATGAAATTTTCCATGTAATATTTTTTCATAATATCTAAATAATCATTGAATTTATTTTACGTTGAAAGTAAGTAGGTACTTATTAGTACCTACTCAATCCTTCTACACTAATAATAAAACTTTAACTTAAATTAATACAGTGTTTATGACACTCTTTCAAGTGTAGTACGAACAAGTATATTAAAGTACTTTCACGTATTACCAGTTTCCTAATGAATCCTACAAAAAACCTACTTCCAAAATTAGGAAATGGAATTCGATACATTGTTGCGAGCAAGTAATTAAACTAACTCATTAGAACTCTAAATTGCCAAGAATTATTTTTGGTTTCAGTTTAAACACTTTAAATGAGATTTACATTTGTAACGGATGAGTTTTATACTTATACCCCTACTAAAACAGCAGAGAGTAGCAGAATTGGCAGAAAGTGGCGCAATAAGGTGAGGTAAGGCGAGGAGAGGCGAGGAGAGGCGAGGAGAGATGAAGTGGAAGTCTCCTCAATGTTTCTGGCCAGTGATCAACAAAATGTTAAAGGCCGGCGATCAGGCCATCTTTAAGAATAAACTGATGAATAATAAAAACAATGAAAGAGCAAAAGACAACCCAACACATGGTTATAATAATCCTATGGCGACATCACACAAGTCACACGGTGTCGTCACGATCAACCTCGCATATATACAAGTTATAAACAGTCGGAGCTTGGCCTCCGAGTCTCCTCAGGCATGAAGACTTCGTCTGGCGGGAGATCTCCCTTTGCTAGTCATTTAAATTATCAACAGAACTATTTTTATCTTTTTTCATTTTTCTTATATAAAGCTGATAAGCAAAGCCTTATAAACTTAAAGCGTTTTTCAACAAATTGTGTTATGTTCGAAATCAAACTGCAGAAAGTTTCCATTTAGCATTTCTTCCAAAGACAATACAAGTGTCTCCGCGGAATTGTTAAAAAAGTTTCCAAGTATTCCAACACAATCATGAAGTAATTAAACTTACTCATTAGAATTCCAGGTTGTTTGCAACTTGTTGGTTTTCAATCGACAAGAAGTATTTCAACTTAAATTACTTTAAAGGTGTAAGGGGCTAAAGTTTGCATCCCAGTTTTGTGTCAATCATAAGTGGTCGTCGTTAGCTATTGGTATTGATGTGTGACCGCTAAGGGCACAATTATAATGACCTATAACGGCTTGCGCTTCGCTACAACTATGTCTAAATAGATGCAACCGAAACAATTACTTATAACTTGTTACAGGCATTATACTTGACGTACTCGAGGACATGAAAGAACATGGTCATAGGTAATGATTAAAAATATAAAGTCAAAATTCTACACGAGAATTATTTCAACAATGGCTATCAAATTTATCTAAACACACTCGGAATGTATGAGCAATAGCTGTTTGCTGGGGGTTAATGACCTTTTTATACCGCGCGCTCAGTGTGTCTACATTATGGATTTGTAATGGATAATTACGTCAAATTTTAAGCACCCTTTTTAATTACATATTTGGATTAAGAATCGAATACCGAGTACCCCTATTAATATCGAAAGTGTCTTACGAATCACCTTGTATAACTGCTGAACTCGTAGAACTACTGAAACTGAACTTCTGAAGTCGCTCAATTAACGTATTTACTACACACAATACACACACATACACAATTAACGATGTTGTACGAAAAAACGTAATGGCTACTTAATGTGTAATGTTTGATACATCACTTTACCGATTTGGGTTTCAATTTTGTTTTTTTTATTTATACTTTTTTATATATTACTTCATGCAATTTTATACACCTTTTTATTGTAATAACGAGCAAACGAGTACCTATACTAGTCCCGTAATAATGAGTATTTACGATCTCCCAAACACATTCGAAATGCTGGGGGCATCACTAAAGTTTTACCAGCCAACAATGAAGCGGAAAACCCGCTTGTTACCAACAAAATAGTTAACAAACTAGCCGCCGCCAATGTTAATGTTTAAAATCTTAACATTAAATAACTAGCGTTGATAACTTAATTAACTTCGCATTTGGAAGGGGCATTCCACTTAACATTAATGGTTATACAAAGGATTATTGAACAGGAAACAGCGAAGCTCCGGATAGTTTGTCCACAAAGCAATTTGCCCCTATAATCTCGAACAAAAAGATAAAAGCCGCAATATGTTGGCGGGCGGACTGTGACAAGGGTACCCGATAGAGAATCTCATAGAAAATGATTTATATCCGCTGAGATACTCCCACTTGTAATTTTATCGTACGAAAGAGCTGCGTTTTGCCGGAGACGAAATTTGAGTGACAAATTTTTCTGACATGTGTACAAAATTTCTCATAGAAAATTGTGCAACAGATACCATCCGCTCGCATTTAGTTGCGCTGCCAATTATTGTGAAATCTCTGTGTTGCACGAGTGGACGCTCGATATCAATTAGCAACTGTCTATACTCGGCTGGTTTTGATTCTAGTGAATCGTTTTTAAGTTGCTTTTGGCCTACTTCTCTCGTACAAGTTTTTCTTTGTTATTGATTTTAACCAACACGGCATCATTACCCTTCCGCTACATAAAGACTTACCATCAAGTGGGATTGTAGTTTACTAAAAAAGAAAACGAAAAAGCATCTTTCCTACAATAAACAATTGAATTTCAGTTTTCGAAGAGATGCTTCATTTCTTCTCAGTTCTCAATCATTACATTGTGAACGTTATCTACCGTCTCATGTTCTCATCTCAAAATAATGTTTTTTCTTCACACTATACATATACGGGTGTAAGATAAATTATAATCAATCTCAACAAGGACTACAGTGCCACATAACTGTGATCAGTCGTTACCCATGGAACTAGACTCGTGTGTTAAAATGTAAACAATACTTCAGAATCCAAGCCGTCAAGTAATAAGTACTTTCCGTGTCGAACAAAACAAAACACGTTACGATACGATAATTATCTAAGAGTGAGTGAGTGAGAGACTAATAAGAAAACGAATACCAGAACAGTTAATATTGTATTGACAGTTTTATAACATCAGTGTTGTGTTAACATTATACAATTCACTGTGAAGTTACCGGAACGGTTTCAATGAAATGGGTCTGAAAGAAAGACAGTATATTAATATTGAACACGATAATTAAAAAAAAATGTGATAGTACATCGCTTTTGGACAATCAACACGTGACCGCTTGTGACAAAATCTTGCAGCGTTGGGCAACCAAAGTACGGTAGGTACTTTGGTTGCACAACAATGAAATCGCCCACTAGCTGCACTAATATTCATTGTAAAGTCCTAAAATGCTATGATTGTGTTCGTACAATTGCTTGTGCCAATAGCAACTGAGTCTAAAACGCTATCTCTCATTGCCTGATCTAGAAGTAGGCCCTTTAGAGCCTCTTTAGGAGCATGATGTTTGGTAGACGGTTCCGTTTCTTACCACTTAGTACGTTCAAGTAATGCTTAACTTCAAATTGCTGATGAGCTAATTATTGTTAGGCTTTTGCTTTACATAAGAACATAAGTAGATGACGAGTTAGTCGTACAACTTAACCTCATTTTGCGACAAATTTGATCGATGAAAAGGCGAACAAATTTCTAAATGCCTACCTGTAATGAATCTTGTCTAATCTCCAAGTTGGAAACTTCCTTTGCCTTATCACTTTCACCTTAGGCGTTGTTGGAGGGCTGTTAACGGAATAAAACAAGAATTTATTGGGATATTTCTTCTCTGTAACGTTCGAATATTTTTGGACGTTTTTCCAACCTCTGTGCATTGGGGAAAAATATTATGAAACAAAATCCCTATCGTATTTAATTTTAGTTCACAGCTTTTGGAAATTTCTGAATTAACTTAAAACTCACCTTAAGGAAAAAAGAAAGGCATAAATATTTCCTTACTAAATTTTTTTGAGAATCCCTTTCCAGTTTTGGGTTTGTACTTTAATTCCTTGGGCCTCAATTTGAATCCCTTAGGTTTTAATTTGAATTCCTTGGGTCTTATTTTGAATGCCTTAGGTTTGAATTTGAATTCCTTGGGTCTTATTTTTAATCCCTTAGGTTTTAATTTGAAATCCTTAGGTTCGAATTTCAATCTTTTGAAAAAAGAAACAGTAACGTTTATGGTGTGTAATATTTTTTGTATTTAAGAGACCACTTCCAGTTGGTTGCATTCGACTGCATTTTTTATAATTCGCTCAGTAGTAATAAAGTCTTCATATTTTTCGTAGTGTTTCTGCTATTGTGGAAGTGGTCCTTTAATTAATTCAATTACAAACTACACTTACTTATTATAAAATCCTTTATCCGGTTTAGAAGGCAATAAACTCCTGTTCACAGTAAAGTTGGCGAATATTTTCCTTCTGTAATAGGCAAAAATATTCATGACCCAATTATAATGTATTGGACTTAACTATTTTTATATAATATATTCTCCATAAATAAGTTACTTTAACAATAGCGTATAAAGAATATGCATAAGATATTATGAATGGTTTTAATTTTATTTTTAGCCTTGACATCTATTCTATTTGATTTTTTAAAATTGTAAAGAATACTTTTAATATAAACACATCCTCGAAATGTGGGTAATAATACAAAACAATTACTTCTGAGGGTAGTGTATGGTCACTCCTTTAGGGGTTATCTTCTGTTTACACGGTCCACTGTTTCCACAGGGGCACCCTTTCACAGATTTCCGGTTCCTCGTCTGATATGCTGGGACTGCAACCACTCTGAGAAATGCAACAAATATAGTGCCTAAATATCTCGTTAATTTGAGTTAGTTGCATGCGATCAACTTGGTTATACAAAGCTTAATTGCTAGTAGCTTAATGTCATAAGGACCTTCTCGCTCTAAGGGATATTATTTTGGAAAAGAGTTACCTATTTAGTTTTACCAGTATACCAGTGATATATTGTTATCATCGAAAGCTTTGATTCGCGCACCATGTACTATAATTTCCCTTATATTCATTGTAGGAGCGTGAAATACATTTCATTCCTACTCGATCACAAGAATGCCTTTAATGTTGATCTTTAATACCTATTAATTGTAAAAAATACCACATAGCTCTCGGTTTGTGATCAAATCAGTAGGATTTATCAGTGTGTGGCGAGGAAAATAGTTTCAGTTTGTATGGATTAAAAATGTAAAACAAATAACATCGGATGGGGTTGGTTCGTTGTTATACATACAAAATCATGGAAACTATAATAAAAACATTTGTATTTAATATGAATAATAACATATTTTGTTCACTCATTGAAACTTACTCCTTCTTGTGAAATACTTTCCATTTGGGCCTTTCGGTGATAACATAACGGAGGTTCGATAAACTGAAAAAGACAATTTACTATTAGGTAAGTCTTTCAGGTATTGTTATGAAGCTGTTTAATAGAATAAATTATATAAGTACGGTTACCAACGCCTACTGGTAGCAATGATCAGTTTGCTGTGGATAAGACTTCTAAATTAATCTTTATTTATAAATCTGATGCCTAAGAGTTTACCAAACTTACAACTATTAAATATCGTATCCCGTATGGTGCCACCCTAATGAATCATAGGTTTAACCTCAAACAATCCGATGTTTTAGATTACCATCTAAGATTAGGAGCAAGATAGTAATGACTCATGAACCTCGTGATGACAATGATTAGCGCCAGGAAAGGAATGATTTATGAAGATCGTGATAATATTAATTAGGTACCTGGAATTACTTGTCGCTTCATCGATTCGCCTCTTAGACTTACTGCCCAATAGGCCCATTCGAGCTAATTTTCTAAACATTGGGGATTTTAGAAGATTATCTTGAGAACCTTTAGCAGCGCGGCAACTAAGTCATCCAAATGATTTTCACTGAAAATGGTTCATTTTGATGATAATTAGTATTATTTTACATTGTTTAATTTTGAATAATTTGTAAAAAAAATTTGACTACATTTTCAGCTGTTGTTCTGTCATATGGACATTGTCGTTGACGGACCTTTTTCTTCTAAAAGCTTTCGTTTCGGTGGTTGCTGGGGAAGGAGTTTAAGTCTTTGTTGAAGAAACTAACGACTTACATAAAGACATTTTAATAAAAACAACTTTGAATCTCTTATTGGTCAAACAACGTATGAAAGTTTCGTATAAAGACAAAGATAATTACTATGGTATACATAGCTCAGATAATTACATAAAAAAAAATGACAGGAAGTAGTAACACCACAATTTTTATATTCCTAAACTATCATGGCAATGTTGGTTGTAGTAATGAGCTAGTTATTAATTGGATTAATTAAGTACTTCTTTCTTAGCTGACAAACGAGTAGACGAGTCACTTGATCCCGATCGCCCGTGAAAATCACCAACACCTAAAGCATCACCGACCCGTTACCAGCCAAAAAAGAAGACATTTCTCGGGTTCTCCTACACCATAACCGAAAATCATTCCACGGTCTATTTGTAAAGGATGATAATAGCTATCTATGCAGATTAAAATATCTACTACCATAGCAGCACAACGGCCTTGAACAGGAGAGACTTGGTGTTATTACCTAGTCCATTCCTCTCAGCCAAGTATACCTAGCATGGAAGGTTGGCTTGGACTCAAATTAAATGTACCTACAGGACCCTCTACACATCAAAAAATGTATTTAATCTTCCACCTACACTATCAAGCAGCAAAATAATTCCTGGGAATTCATGTGCTTACCCGCAATTGACAATTTCATACGCCTATAGATAGGTTCTAGATGAAACACTATCTGTGTCCTGTCACCTGTGAGAATGATTGATACGCTACCTACATGCCAAGTTGGTTTGGCGTAAGTTTAAAGCGAAAGCGTTATAAGTACTCAAATAAAATGTACGAGCAATAGTAGCTAAGATATATCGCTTGTTTACAATTTTACTAAATGGATACCCGTTGGATACTATCATAACTATAAAACACCGTCATCTTTCGCTTTGCTTATCTTCTTTCGTTTTAAAAGAAGTATGTGCGAACACGTACCACTTATTAAAAAGTTAACATCACTGGTTATGAAGCGTATAAACGAATATGTACAAAGATGGCTAAATTAAATATTGCCTTAAATCATGTATCTGGTCGCTCATATTTGCCAACAGTAGTGGCATGCAAATTATTCCATAATAAATTAATTAAAATTAATATCACAAATTTTTCATAATTAACTGCAAAAAATAATTATTAAATTGAATATAAAATAACAGAAACACCTAATAATTAAAAAACTATAATATGTAACATCCACAGATGTGTTAATCTCAGGTAACATCCATCATCATCATAATTAAAACCCGTAACTGTCCCACTGCGAGTGAGAAGAGGTTCTCTCACAATGTGAGGGTTACAGGCCATAGTCCGCCACGCTAACCAATTGTGGATTGGCAGACTTTACTCACCTTTGAGAACATTATGGAGAACTCTCAGGTATATAGGTTTCCTCACGATGTTTTCCTTCACAAGTGATAATTTCACCTTTTGAACACATTTTGATTTGAGCACATTTTGAAAATTAAGGGTGTGTACAAAATAAATACCCGGGCCCTGTTTGGGAGTCTAACGATCAACCTTTTTACTATCATTTTTCAAAAGCATTACAATGATGAAATTATGAAATGAAGACAAATATAATTAAAGATAAACGCTGACTCCTATAACTTAACCAAGCTTATGTAGTTCCTATTTTATACAACCTAACGTAGAGATGTTATTAAAACAACCTTTTTATAGCTTGCTCTCAATAATTCTGACGTAATTTGAAAATAATAACACGAGTAATAATGAAATTCTGTCTTACCTTACTTGGAACAAATTAACATGCACTTTATTAAAGTGGTTATAAAGTACAAATTTTAGTGATCAAAGTCTTGTGTAACGTCACTGGACGTCTTACAACGAAGCTTTTAGGTATAATATAACCTATGATGGGAATTTTTGGTGAAATTATACTATCTAATTATTAAGTAAGCAATCCCTACTAATATTATATTAAACGCAAAAGTAACTCTGTCTCTCTTGCTCTATGACAATTCTCACATTTAATTTTCTGAACATGGAGATATTGAGGCTGAGATCTATAGACGATACTTAGCCTTAGCTCAGACTTTACTTACGAAAAACTTTGCTTTGCATAGACTGCGATTTGGTATTTATAGACATGTCACGCTGAGAATGTGCTCAGCATAAGCTAAGACCGCTAATGTCATAATACCATTATTGGTTCCATTACATGCAATACACCTGCAAAGTTTTTCGTAAGTAAAGTCTGAGCTAAGGCTCAGTATCGTCTATAAATCTCAGCCTTAGAGACCCGGGAAAGGACATAGGATAGTTTGTATCCCGATAATACGTTCCTGGGAAATCATTTTAACGGTATTTTGTCGTGTTTTAACTCCTACGTGGACTAAGCCGAGAGCAAAAACTAGTATTAAATAAAATACGAAATTGAGTACGTAGTGTAAGGGTGTGTACACTACGTAAGTACGAGCCTAAAAGCGCCAAATGTAATTACTAATGTATGTATGTAGCTATAAATATAGTATAGTAAACAGTACAAAGCATCTTTCAAGGCAGATGTTTACATAATTAATCTGACCAAAGAAGTTAATGAAACAACAAAGCAAGCTACAATATATGGCGCACTAAGTCTAGAACAATCTTATCTCCGCCGACTTTGTGGGAAATTGCGCCAAAGTTGCTCCAAGCTTGCACCAACTTGAAAATGGACTTTCAAATAGAATTTTCTTTACAATCGCTTTGTGGGTAGATAAAACAGAATATCATTTTAGACCAGCTAGAGGTCGTTGCTAGAACGTAGCCCCCAGCTTAACGCAATTCTGTAAACAATCTCTTTTTTGTCTAAAATACTAAATTAGGATTTTCCCTCTTTTTAACCGACTTCAAAAATAGGAGGTGCTATGTTTGACGCCTATATTTTGTATGTATTGCTAGCGATTCCTTCCTCATTTGTGAACCGATTTTTTTTATTTCCATTTCCCTTCTCTTCTCATTATTTCTGATTGAATCCCATTTAAATTTAAATTCATCATTCAAATTTCCGCCTGGGAATCGAACCCAGGACCCTCGGAACGGCGATCCGGCGTGTTAACCATTGCGTCCGGGTCGTCAAATTTATATTATACCATTTGTGGTGCCATGGAAAATACATCTTAATATATATAATTCGAGTGTGAGTGTGTATGAGAGTGAACTCCTCTTATACGGCTTGACCGATTTGGTTGAAATTTTTTGTGTGTGTTTAAGGGGATCTGGGAATGGTTTAGATTCACAATTGGACCCGGTAGGTGGCGTTGCTGTCGATATTTCACCAAAACATTTTTTAACGACTGGACCGATTTGGGTGAAATTTTTTGTGTGTGTTTAAGGGGATCTGGGAATGGTTTAGATTCACAATTGGACCCGATAGGTGGCGTTGCTGTCGATATATCACCAAAACATTTTTTAATTATAAAGCGGTACGAAGTACGCCGGGACAACTTGTAAAGTATAAAATACATAATAAATACACACGCCCAAACCAAGAACAGAAATTTTAACTCGTTGTGGCGACATCACGCACACGTCACACGTGACGTCATGACGTCTTTAAAAAATGGCGTGACAAGCCTGAATCACGCTTTCTACACCTCTCGCATATACATATTATATACAACTTTCGACCAGGATCAGTATGTCAAATATAAAGTGTAATTATATTATGTGCCTTGCAGTGAAAAAAATGTAATTACATGTATGTAGGTACATAGTTATTCGTTATGTTCATCGAATTTTATGACGTCGAATACCTTTTAACATAATATTTAAACCAACAAAAGCATGTTTTCTCATTCAAAACAGTTCGAAGCGCGTTTTTTTAATATTTGCCATTACTCAGAAGACCGCGCGCCGAATTAAAAATGGCGTACATTAATTCCTGTAAAATTAATATGACAGGTGAGTCGTTCCGCTTTTATTAATGCCATGCTATGAATAAAATTAAATTTGAGGTACGTTCCATGTAATGGCTTTAAAAACGATTCGAAGTTAATACAAAAATCTTTTCTTTTATCGATAAAACTGTTTGTTTGTCTCCTGACGTAAAACGTATAATTTCAATACAATTCGATACCTACAGTAAATTTTTTGGTATTTTGTTTGTTTTTTGTTGTCATGTTTTGAGGTTTTCCATGCTTCGTATTGCACTTAGGCCGTTGGCCCCGATTGTTTACGCTAGATAACAATTTTTGAGCCATTTAAAGGCCTTCGACTGCTATTTTCGACACAGGGCTTGGCCACTATCCCCTCCACGGATCCGCATTGGAGCAATGTGATGGAGTAGGGTCTAGGCCTCGTCAGTTATGACGACCTACCGTGGACTATTAATGGGTTGATGCCACACCATGTTTACAAGGGAAATGTTAAAGAACAAACAATTGTTTAAAACTAAGAATAAGATTATAGGTAAAGTAATAACAACTATCGATGTATGTTAGTATTAAACAGTTGCTAAGTAATTTACCGAGCTGGGACTCAAAGCCGGGACCCCTTCGCAGGCAGGTACTACCGACTAGACCATGGAATCGTATAAAACAAACGACTAACGCACGGCTGTTTCACCAATACAGCAATTGTGAATGAAGTTCGAGTTTAATATTACTGTTTTCAATTACAATTTTGCAAAGTCGTCAAAAGCATAAATTGTACGGATTCTTTTTTCGAAGGATGTAGAAGATATCAATCGGGTTAATTTTGTGTTTGAAGGGCTTCGGCGGGTTATTTGATATTTTCCAAATTTTACGCAATGTTTTATTGAATTGCGTTTCATATGGTTTCATAGAAAATCAAATTGAGGTTATGGATTAGGTTATGAAATCAAATTGGGGTTAGGAATTTTTACGTTTTACAAGTCGGTTTTAAAGTTTTAATGTACTTTTACTGATAGCATTTTTGTCATTTCCAAACCATTTTGAAATAAGAAGTAAAATTATATTGCCAAAATAAATGTTTCAGTGACAAATAGTTAACGTGCGCTCTAAGCACATAAGCACTTATTAACATACTATTTATATTTAATATCTTCTTTTCTATCTCTTCTTCTTCTTCTTCTTCTCCATCTCTACCAACTATCGGCTGTAGGTAGGTGTGACCAGCGTTAATATTTGTTATGTTAATAGCCTACAAAAATCCATGGAAATATCCAAGACTATTAGCTGTCTTGTCGTGTTCCGGCGGAGGCTTGAGAGACAGGTTTTCTTTTTTCTTTCTTACTCTTACTTCTTACAGGCTACGCATCGCTGATGCCTTTAGCGTTACTGATGTCTAGGTATTTCCTGACATGGTGATTGTGGTCATGTGTCATGAAAAACCATGCTCCCATTAGGTAATATCGTAGAACCACCAACATGTCTAAGTGTCATAAAATAACGTTTAATATTGGTGAAAATTTTCCACCATAAACCATAATTTTATTGAGCCTGATTTGATTTATTGTCCCGCATATAAATGGCAAACCGCTTTAATTCAATGGCTTTATAGAAATTTGTCTTCCAAAACACAAAGCATTGAAATATGCATGGTAGCTACAACAATAATCGCTTGAGACCGGCCGGTCGCCACCCCTATTTGTCAGTAACGACGATAACCGGAAAAGACCGACACCAGCCAGATAAAACCGGATTTTATCGCTGGCCCCTTCATTATGAATTCATTGCGCGCCACTAGTTTGCAAATATCTAGCAAGCGCCAAGCAGCAAATGCAAACGGAAATCACTAATTTTCTAGGTTATTTAGATAAAAAGGTACGCTAAAATGCACCAGATATATACTTTGTTCCTTACATTTTTTATTATTCTTTTCTTATTGGCACTCTATAGCATTGGGTTACATGTCGTTACCTGGATATGATGACTTCTCAATAAACAAACAAATATTTTTTGCTTTGTGAGGGGCCATCCATATTTCGGGTGTAAGAGGCTCATCCGCTGAAGAACGAACGAGGTATTCGCGATTTGTACCACCCAAGTCATAAAAAGTCAAAAATTGAAATAAAATTATGATTTTATTGGCTGTTACGGCTATATTATAATCAAAAGCTCACCTGATCGTTTGTCGGTAATACTTAAAAATTTAAATAGAAGGAAGAGACCACAGAATTACAATGAAATCACAGAAGTCCAATTATAAACTCAACAAGCTATAAGAGATTGCGCCTTTACCAAATTCAGAGATGACAAACAGTTTCCGGGCGCCATTGTAAATTCACTGCCGTTGAAAATGAAAAATGATTCGCAATGACAACGTGCTGTCGGTTAAATATGTATTGTTTGATTTTTTATGGCGTGCCGTCATCAAATTTTGTTTAAAACAAACATGTTTTGATTCCCTGCTCTGTTATTTTGATGCGGGGTTCGTAGATTTTGCTGATTATGCGATGATGATAGTTTATGTTTTTGGCAGCCAACAACCAAATAAATGGTGAGTGGTCATCACCATACATTTGAGTCAAAGTTAAATTAAAACGAGCGAAAAACCTGCTTTATATCTATGGCGACATCCCTGTCTCTGTCTTCCGTGGTGACATTGCACACAAATCATAAGGTGACGTCACGTTAAGACACTATCGAATGACAGTATCGAAGTTATCTCCACTGCACCTTACGTAAATAGTAGACCGCGCACGCTGGAAGTCGGCCGCTCCCCAGGTATGACTATGACACTGGTGGGTATTCTCCCTTTTCTAAATATGTAACTCCGATGTTGGAAGCGCGTCCAAACAATATGGAAACTCCCAGGTGTGAAGGTTTCCTCACGAGGTTTTCCTACACCGGTGCAGGATTTGAATCTTCCGGGCTCCGGACTCCCCAACTAACGGGCTCCCGCTTCGGGAGTCCAACATCACTTGGATATCACTGTTCGATACATACCTACCCCAGATGTATTTGCAAAGTAGATTGACACGAAGAAAGACGCTGTTTGAGTTTGTTAAATTTTCAAGTTGAAAATTCTTCCAGTCCGCAATCGTGCTGTACATACGAATAAGATAATTATGGCTCTGAACCCCAAACCCGCTAAGTTATAAGCCCAGGAGCCCAATGCTGGAACAGCGCCAAGTCTGGGCAATAGATTATAACGTTCGAGAAAACGTTGTGAAGGAAATAATTGCGGTAGTTTTGTGGACCATTGAATTGCTCTTGAGTCTAGACTATTAATATTAAATTTTTCATCTGGGTAGCGCGAGATACTGAATCATAATTTTTAGAGAAGGTAAGGACTAATGAAAAGTTTTGGTTGAAATTTTTTTTTTTTGTAAAATAAGTCTGATGGAAAGTGGTTGCCGTGGCCTATGGGCATTATTAACATCAAAGGCATCGTGGATGCGTTGTTGGCCAAGAAAGAAAAAAGTTGTGGTGACATCGAAAACACGTCATACGGTGACGTCACGTCAAGTCTGAATCACGCTATCGAAGTAATTCCATACTTGAACAGTCGGAGCTTGGCTGCTCCACCTCACCTGGTGGGATCTCCCTTTGCTAAAAATTAATAAAGAACAGATCCTCAAGTCGCCCCATCGAAGCGCTACTGCGCCATGCGGATTTTCTATGGTTCTTTTTTATGTCAGTGGTAACCATGCGAGACTGCCGTTCGAAGGTTCGATTCGGAAATATGAATGTTTAAATTTCTGTTTTCGAGCTCCATGTTCTTGTCTTTAAGTGTCGTCCATAGCACCCACAACATAGAGAATCTTAGTGTAAGGCTACGCGTGTATAGCTATATTACTGTAATTATAGAGGTTTCTCAAATCAAAACGAAGGAAGTTACTAATCGATAATATAAACAATACAGAATACTTGAACAGGTTGGCATTGACGATTGACAGACAGACAAATTAGATGTGCAAGCAATAGTTAGGGTACCGTTGCACGTTTCGCGCTAAAGAGTTCTGACATGCAATTGCTTGAGGTTGTAAATTCAAAATATTTTGCACAAGAATGAGCCGTTTCGAAGTTTGAAATGAGTTCTTTTGTTGTTAAGGAACACGAAGGAACGTTACTTTGGTTTTATTGCTGAAGTCGTGCTAGCAGGGTTCGGATAGTGGTTTCATTATCACGACACGGGGCCCCGGGTATGAATCCGGGTATGTTCATACGTGTTCATTCAGGTCTGTGTATGTATGGATGTGTGTGTACGGTAATCTATAGAAATTCGAAATTACGTGTACTTATTTGGTAATCTACATTGTTTCGAAATCAAGTTTTGAACCATTTAAACAAAAAAGTAAACGCTCACATACTCATACCCCCGCACTAAGATTCCCTGAGTCACAGGTGTCATGGCAAAATAACACATAGCTAAAATAATTCACTGCGAATTGTATTACCATGTCCCATATCTCCCCTTGCTTTTCAATGTAGACGAACGTCAGACGTACCTACCTAAAGTTGACACGCGTATCTGTCATTAGTGTTTGTCAAGTGTCAGCTGTCAATAGTTTCCCCCCGCCACCGCAGTATTGCCGTGACCATGATCCAAGCAATTGGGTCGAAATATCGGTATAAATAATAAAGATCGTGAGAACCCGTTAGAGTTAAAATGTTTAGTGTCCGCGATGATAAAAGTTTAAAATCAACTCCTCTCTTCTTGGAAGTTCTCCTCGCCAACTAAAAATTGTTGCCTATAGTCTTCCTCATGTATGTGAAAGGTGAAATGTTCAAACAAACAAACAAAATATTCTTCAGCTTTATTACATTTGTATAAGTAATTATTACATTACTTACATACAAAGGCTTACATTTTTTGTAACTCTATATGTATCGGTGTTTTTTCTTTGAAACACTTAACTACTGCGCGTAGTACTTCCAAATGATCCTTCGCAGTCACCTTATTACACTCTTCAAGGTAATTCTTAACCAATTCCTTGGTTTCATCATCTTTAAGTAAGTAGAAGAAGCTACTTGGTATAATACGACCATCTTCGGAGATGTGTTTGGCACTCTTAAGGTAACAGTTCGCGAATTCTAAGCTTGCGTCGTCTTCGATGGTGCCTTTCACCAAGTTCCGAAACGCATTTGAGGGAGGATTTGTTTCTGCCTCGCATTTACGTATGTGAGGTTGCACTGTTGCCATAATTTTTGGTGTCAGTATCATTGTTACCTGAAATGTTTAGTTACATATACAATTAATCTTAAATAGTAGGGGAGGTAACTATACTATGTTTAGACTTCCGTACCCAAGGGTGACAAACCGAACTCTATTGCCTCTGCTTTCTGTCTGTCTGTTACTATGGCTATCACAACATTTTTTTTATATCCTGAAGGGCTGACGTAAAAGCAGACGAGCCACCTGATGGTAAGTGGTCATCGTCGCCTGTGGACACGAGCAACACCAGGGAGTCGTACAGCAAATTATACCACAAAGTAACAACATATAATACAAAAAATTAAAAAAGTAAAATAGACTCCAAAAGGACCTTAAAAATTGAACGTTTTTACATTCTATCGTGTTATCAACCAAATAATTAGAGTCAATATCGCTCTACGGTGCGGTATCCCACATTTGCGAATTTGTGTGAATCGCAGTAGACCGGTTTTTTTCTTTTACTTAACCTTTCTGAGTGATAATAGATTTTGTAACATTATCATTGCAAACCTTAATTGACCTTACAGACCATTGTTCACCACGCTGTCCAAGTACGGATTGGTACACTTCGACTTCGGTAGGAACAGTGATGGGTTGTGAATAAGATGAACAAAAAGTTATAATGTATTATCACAGGTTAACAAAAAAAGTTAATCTGTGTGTATTATGTAATAATAAATGAACTATCTTGGAAAACGGACTTATAAAATTCCTTGACGAAACTGCCAGGATCAGTAAAGTTCCCTATTGACTATATAACCCTAAAAAGGATATTTGTAGTAAAAATCTAAATCTCACCTCGCCTGCCACAACGCCAAAGATAGCACATGTCAACAGAATTAATCTCATCTTGAATGTGCTCACTTTAAATGTCACTTCACAATTCGAAGACAAATGAATAGTTGTGGTGTTTATATACCTATTAATCATTTTTTCATAAACATCGTGATCAAAGGTTTTCGCTACAAAAACGTTAATAAGAAGTAACAATTTGATATTCCTAATATAATTACGACATGAATTAAACATGTATGCAAAGCCAACGAAGAACAAGATAAAATAAAATGAGGTGCAAAGGTTAAAAACATTTTTTTATTAGAATCATCTAAAAATCATTAACTTCTTAAATAAAAAACTAATAACTACATAAATAAAAGTATTCAAAACTGAGACTAAATCTCTATAAATATTATCTTATCTTATATATTATATTCTATCTAGCTAATTTTGTGTTAAAAAATATATGTATGTAGCTAATATAATAATAAAAGAATTATAATAAATTCGACAAATCAAATGTGACCAAAACGATCAAATATAGAATTTTAGCAGCGCTGAACTTAATATCACAACATTACACATTTTGAGCCGAATGTCTTTAAATAGTGCCCCTGTCCAACAACTCTCAATTATTCACATTTGAGAACTATTGCCGACGTAAAATGTCTCTTATTATTATGCAAGAGAAAAGGAGTTAGATGGTAGTTATCCTGGTAGCTATTCTGTTGCTTGTTAACCTATTAGCTGTTGTGTTAGCTTTTATTCTGTACCTTCGATTTTTTTATTGATAGATATTTATAATTATTTGTAGTACTGCGTATTAGTGAAGTTATAATTAGGTATAATTTAAACATCGAATGTCTCATTTTGTGGGTGTGCTATACACACTCGATATGAATTATTTGCCTACATTGCCTCACAAAAAGTTACAGATAAAAGAAAATTAGCATAATTACATTAATTAAATTTATCATGTATTTTATATCCTAAACTTGACTATTAATTCGTTTAACGAATAAGTATAATTAACTAGTTTTATATTTTTGTTCAGGTAATAGTGATAATTTTAATTCCTTTAATTAATAGAATTAATAACTATTAATTTTAATAACTTAATAACATTCGAGCGCCCCGCTTCGCGATAGTTTTCGAATGCAGTCACCAACACGTTAGCTTCACGAACTCCTTACTGTGTTTGTGAGTAATACCACGTAATGCTTAGGTACTTTACACCTTTAACACCTGTGGCGATCAGAAAGTGCGATGCGACCAATTAAATAAATAAGGTTTATTGGGAAACAGGCCTCATTTGGGTATGTTACTTCTAAATCAGCCAGCAAATTTAAAAATGCAAGTTGACAGGGGAACCGTTGTTTACCCTCACTTCTCCACAACGTAATTAATACCATTAAGTTGAAAAATCATTGCCTATAAACCCTTTTGTGTTGCCGCCGAGGTGTTTAATCTCTTATTGTCCCGAATTATTCAGGCCTTTTTCGTCAAAACCTCTAAAAAGGTCCATAAAGACTTTGTTTGACCCAAAGTTCTTTACTGGGTCATTAATTAATAACCGTATTATTAAAACAAAACAGAGAGGCGTATAAAGCACCAAAAATATTACTCTTTGTTGAAAAAAATACTGTAGAAGGCCACAGTGACCTTACCTTATCGCTCCGTATTTAAAATACTTAAAAAATAAACTGAAACGGGATTGCTCCATTTTTAATGTTAATAGCCGACGAACAAGCTGACAAGGTACCTGATGGTTGCTGGCCACCTTTGCTCATGGTCCTGTAATATCAAAGGTATTACCGATGCGTTGCCGGCCAGAAAAAGGAAGGGGAAAGAATAAAATAACGCGCTTTTAAGCTCCCTGAGGCTGGTTGCTAGCCAGCCAGGCATTGGCCGTACCCCCAAGCAAAAGCCGGCTATTTTCGCCCCATGCAACAACCTTGCACGGGATCGGGGTCAGTTTTCCAGGCCGTCCTAATACGGCCAATACTATCCACTTGCTTTGTGTTGGCTTACATATTAAAGGCTGTGGTTTTAGTGAGTCGCTTTACAAACAACTGCATGACAGAGAATGAGGTACTCGTACACGAAGGTAAAGTTTCACAAACAAACGCAAGCGACACTGATCATTGTTCCAGCATCATACAAACTAAACAAGGCATCGAATGGGCCATATTCAAAGCAACTCTGTAGTAAGTACTTTTGTTGTTCCGCAGAAGAACAATGTATTTTGTTGTTGTGTTCGAAAATTATGTAATATGAATTGGCTTCAACTAGTACCTAACTGAGAAGCCCTCAAGCATATTCTTTTTTCTCTAAAGCTGAGTTTAAAGGAGTGCGCACAGTACAACGATTCCACGACCGACCGACGCCTACGCGACTAAAACCTTGACAAAGCTAACATTCAATTATGAGCCTTATATCTTTGATGGTAAGGTTGAATTTCGAACTTATACTTAAAATACCTATACGGCTCGCCCTACACCCATAGCCGTTCCGTTTCGAGACCAACGCGTCGACGACTCACCGTAGACGAGTAGTCCACGCGTCGACCGACACAATGACGTAATGTACCTAGAACGGAACGTCGGAGTTGAAACGGAGTGGAGACGGAGTCGAGTTGACGTCGATGAAGCGTTGATCGCGGAACGGAACGTCGGAGTTGAAACGGAGTGGAGTCGGAGTGGAGTTGACGTCGAGTTGGTGTAATGTGCGCACTCCTTTAACATGTTTTTTCACACAACCACACAAAAACATCCACAAAGAAGATATAATATCCTTTTTTTTATAAGCCGTGTTTCAGTTTTCACACACTACGGCACGCTCATGCACCTGGGTAAAAAATTCCAGCAGAAAAAATAGTTCAAGTAGGTACCTACTTATTCAAATTTGGCAAAATTTTCAAAATTATTTACGAAACTTGATAAGAGTTTGTCTTGCAATACAATAAATTACACAGTTACGTAAATCCGGCGATGACGGATGGTGACGGGATGCGAACCCGCTGTTTACCGGCTCGACGGATTCGCCAGCTACGAAGACGACTGTGCTCAACGTGTTACTTTATTGAGCCGGCTACACTTCTTAGAGGCGACCATCTCAGTCCTCAAGGGTAGCAACACATCTGTAACCGAATTATAACGAGACTATTACTAACAACAACTAACAGGACTAACATTCACTAACAGTCCCTCTCCCAGTCCTCATACTTACAAACTAACCAACTGTTCTAACACCGTCACCTAACCGGACTGACTATCCCAGTCCCCATTTGAGTCTTGTTCTAAGCGGTCACAGTTGTCATGGGCGGCAGCGGAAGATGGTGCTGCATGCTCGTTGGCTGCCTTATATCAATGAAAAAAAAAAGTAAATTCTACTTGTGAATGGTCTCGGCTGCGTTTTTAGGGTTTTGTACCAAAAGTAAAAAAGGGAACCCTATTATTATGCCTCCGCTTATTACAGGGGTCTATCTCTTGAATTGAATTATGTAGTCAGCTGTTATTTTCATGGAAGGCGTGTTACCATGAAGGCTATCACAAAAAATAGCAAAAATAAAAAAATAGGATCCCAAAAGGGACTCCCATACATGTCATGTAACCTTAAAAATGGGGTTTTATATTCTGCCTTGTTAACCAAATAATAAGGGTTAATTTGGCTCGGTGGTATGGATCCCTATGTGGGCCCGTCTTGTACTTTACCACGGAAATAGAGGGATGTTATAAAAACGTTTGTATCTCTATTTTGTCTGTCTGTGGCACCGTTGCTTCTAAACTTGATCAGGAGAGTTTTACTTTAAATAAAATCTGTAAGCTTTTGGGATCATCAGCTCTTCTAGAAATAAATTATTTAAGGGTGAGCCCTATGCTATAAACAGATAAAGAGAATTATGTAATACCGCATCAGATTTTTTCTAATTCCAGTATTCGCCACTTTTGATTCCACGGGCGTAATAAAAGTAAACAGCTGTGGGTTTAATTTCCTCCAACATCAGCGTACGTTATCTGTGAGAACAATAACATTGTAACAAGAAAATATTACAAATAATTAGCATAATGCCTACAATTTCACAACAATTATATAAGAGTTTTATGACATGACACAGAAGCAAAGTTATATTATAATAAAACCAGCTAGTAGGTAGTTTAAGAAAAAATAGCATGAAAATCATCGATCAGAACAAATAATTCGTGTGGTTTTATAAGTTGAGCTATAAATAAATAACTCTACACACTCATAGCCCCACACTAGGATTCCCTGTGTCGTGGGTGCCATGGACAACACACAAGACAAGAACACACACACCCAGACCAAGAACGGAAATTTAAACTCATCATTCAAATTTCCGCCTCGCTGGGAATCGAACCCAGGACCCTCGGAACGGCGATTCGGCGTGTTAACCATTGCGCCATCCGGGTCGTCGTATACTTTGACATGTCCAGATGAACATACTAAAAGTCCACGACTTTTGGTCTAAGCCGGCGGTGGGGAGGGTGGTGGGAAATCTATTATCATCACATACACTACATTAATTAACAATTAATATGATGTCACACACATTTTACTGTAGGATCCTTAATTTTATCAGCCTCTAGTATCAGCGAAACTATTATTGTTTTACTCTACCTTACTAACAACTAACTAGCCTTCGCACCGTAAGGAAAGGTTATGTGTTTAGCAATCTATACATACAGCCTGTCCTACAAGTTGTGCGACAAACTGAAATCGCAGATATCTTAAGGATGGACCTATCAGATGTTAAAAAATCCCCCCAGTCTGGGGACCCAGTCGCCCCAATACTGGTTCTCAAGTCTCTGGGGAGTTGTTATTGTTTTTTCGGTGATGCCTTTGGAGACAAATGCTTACATCTTGCGTCCAGTTACCACAGCGCCTAATGGGAAACCAACAAAAGGTTAGTTACATCCATAGTAAACTAGGTAGAACAAGTTGCAACGTCTGTCTGTCTGCCACTGCCAGGGTGGGCACAAAGACGTGTAGTAATGGAATTTTCAAGTAGAACTCATATGTCTGTACAGATGGATTAGAAAGAACAGTTGAGGCTGGTGTCAGTTACTTATTGTTACTGATAACTAAACCGTACCTTATTTTCAAGAACTTAAAGCGTCTTTTGCTGTAAAGTTATTTCAAGAGGCATCCTGTTAGTTTTGCTTATCAGATTGTTTCTTTCATTCGTAGGAACAGTTTTATTAATGTAGGAATATGCTTTGGTGACGACTCAACGTCCTACCCATGGTACAAGTTCCTTCTCAAAATTGTTCCTGAGTTGAAGTTTGAAGTTTTTATGACTACCTGTAGATCAGTTGGTAGTGACCTTGCATGCGAAATGAGGAGTCCCGGGTTCGATTCCTGGCTGGGCAAGACAATGATAAGTAAATGTGTGTTTGTGATGTCCTATTTGTGCTGTCATTGCCGCCTACGACGCAGAGAATCCTAGTGCCGAGATATGAGTAAGCGCTTGTATATTTTAAATCATAAATGTATATAAAATTAATATATCTAGAAGATAGAGTCATAATTTATCCGTAGACGAAAAACATAAAAAAAAATCCAACTGAGTAACAATGAATAAGAAATGTATAAGAAAGCGGAAAATAAATGAAACTTAGGATTACATTCTCAGATGCAAAGCAAAGGCATTCAAATACTCCACGATCTTATCAAAGTAATACAGAGCAGCATGTTGCAGTATATAGGATGTCTAAAATTCATTTCACAAATGACAGTTGTCATTCACAGGGTGAGCATGAATGTGCCTCGCATCGCAGTCTGGAGCGGTATTGTGTGACTCAATCCACCGCTTGTAAAGTAAACATGCACAACGCGTGGTTCACTCTTGTACGAACGGTTTTCCTTGCTAGGTTCTGATGTTCTCGTATATTAAAGTGTATTATGGCTTGTGTACCAGACCTATGCTATTAGAATATGCTCTTCAAATTAGTTTCAACGTTTCTGTTAGGTTGTGTTACGTAGGTATATATTACCGAGAATGTGCAATGTAACACGTACATAGGTGGGGTGAAATGAAGGGAGGTTTGTTGATAAGGGCCATTTTTCACCCATCACATACTTCAAAAATTAAAGTTGTGCATTTGTAAAAATGTGAAGATGTTAAGATGTGCATTTTTTCACATTAGTTTTACGCGATAAATAATATAGTAAATTCAAGTATTCAGAAATTAATCCAAGAAAGCAGGTATTTAGCCTGTCTTGTACATTTTTGGTGTTTTTTATTGTTCGTTGAATCTCTTTTTTATGAAGCGTTCCATGAACCAAGTTAAATAAATACTCTACCTAAGACTGTCAGCAATTTTTCAAATAAAACTTTTATAGTTACTAGATAAGGAAGAATACTACACAGTAGGTTCTCGTAGCGCATTAGTTAAAATGTTAAAATTTTAACATACAAAATTACACTATGCAGCTATGAATTTAAAAATTGAAACTAATATCGCCCTCTGTATGCAAATGGCACAAACGAACCATTCTTACATTTTCATTTAGTGAAAACGTTTATATTAATGTTATCTTAGTTCTCAGTTGTTTCCTTTTTATTTAAAGTTTTACAACGGGATATTTCCGCCATTGCATATCATTATGAAACTTTTGAGTTAATTTTGTTTATGAAAAAAACCTGTAAATATAATGATTTGGTACCTACTTGTATTACAATAATTGTACAGGTTCCAAAGGCCTTTTATAATTATAATTGCCTCCCTATCTATTTAACACTTTATTGTTTCCGTACCACAACATAAAAATATACTTTTTAAGCACAATGAAGGAAAACGGAACGATAGGCGGCCTTATCGCTTTAAAGCGTTTTCTTTCAGGAAACCCGGTATAGCAGTTAGAGACAGCACGAAAAGTAAACGAAAACAGGAGTAAAGTATTTTTCATCTATTTAGCAGCAAGTAAGATGAGTTCTTTGGTACACACATATTACAATAAAACTATAACTATAACTGATGACTAATATCACAGATATATGTTGGTACATCTATCGTTGTAGTGAACCCCAGGTCATAGCCGTTAGTGCTATGTCTGCACTTTTATATACTTACTTAGCATTTTTATTGGGGCCAAGAATACTGAAAAATCTTTGGCACTGGGTATATATGGTCATTAGTAGTTAGTATTACTAGTATCTATAACCAACGGTGACAACTTACTATCACGTAGCTCGTCGACTCTATTGCCAGACAAAAATGTCTCCAAATAGCAAAAAAGACGTAAAATATTAAAATCCTACACTTTATCTAAAACGTTGCTCATATCTCTCCCAACAATACCAATACGAGTTTAATAAAGCGATGTATACGATATTAAAAACATATTTTTAGTACATTGCGTACATTTAGTACGCGTGTTATTACACGACGCACCCCTATAACGTAATGCGACTCGCACGACAACCCTAACAAATGTATGCGCATACATTACGACTATACAGATAGGGTTGAGAGCCGTAAAATTGCGCTTTTACAAAAATACCGACGATCTGCAAAAATAGAAATGTAACTTTTATCAACAGTATAAGACACATTACCACAATTATGACTATTTTTGCTCAAAAAACAATATTTTTACCGTATGAGAAACCACCAGTTTTCCATGTTTATCCATTTTGTCCAATTTTAGGAAACATTCGATCTTATAAATTAAACTCAAAGTCAAAACTCATTTTTTTCTATTAATTTAATTACTCCTTTTTTCCAATGTTTTCAGGATTTGACTCAAGCAAGCAAACTTCACGGAAGGATAAAAATATCAGTTGATAATATTAACTTTTCCAATAGCTCTTCCAAAGTCTCCGTTTGCCACAAAGATAACAAACAGGGACTACATATAAATCTGTCGTTTGCAACATTGAAAGAGGCGAATAGACGGTAATAATAGTGCAACATTTTAGCTGCCAACATGCCGCGTCGATAGCATCGTCCGATCATGAATACGCGTCACGGCTCCGGGGGTTTTTATGCGGTGACCAGAACAAGCGACCGTTCCGACTGGGGTGCGAAATTGTCTTCGTAAAGACCCCTGAGGGGAAAAGGTATGACCTCATAGGGAGTGTAATCCCACTTCTGGGATGCATGGTTGTATATGGGTACGTTTGTCCTTGAATCGTAAAACATTATAGTGATTGATTGGGTAAACGCGCAAAGAGGCCTGGCAATAGACTTCCGCGACCGGTTCTGCTCATGTTAGTATGTATGTATTTGTATGTAGGTATAAAATCTGTAATGTAATTGTAAGCATTTCTTTTTTTTTCAAAAGATGAGCCGAGAAGTTTCTTTCGGCGTTTCTTCTCAGAGATTTAGAATTTAAAGGCACCTTAGCGAAACGGTGGTAAATGCAAAAATGACGTTCATAAGTGCAAAGCCGCAGAGCTATGAGCGCTTTTTTAATTTTTCGTTGCATATTATTTTATTCCTCTGTGATTAAACCGTCCCATCATTAAATACTCCTCTCAAAAATCGAGCCAGAAGAACAATAGGGATAAAGAAAATTAAATTATCCAGTAAATTTTTATCCAAACTTTTTCATTGGCATTAAATTCATCCGCTGTTTGAATAATGTATTGGGAAATGGTGGCACCACTTAATTTACCTCATTGTACTGCTGACAATGAAAGTGAGACCTAGAGTTAGGTAATGGTTCCGTAATTAATTGTTATTCCTTGTTTCTATACGTGACTTGGCTTAAAGCCACTAAAGGCCCACTGCTGAGCACAGTGAGCACAGGTCTCTCCTCGTCGTTGAGGCCTAGGCATACTCCACCACGCTGCTCCAGTGCGTATTGGTAAAGGGATTAGTGGCCAACTCAGGTATTGCTTAACAACTGCTATCTAAGGAAAACAACCGGCTTTACGTGCCCTCCGAAGCACGGTAACGTCAAGAACTATCGGTCACCCATCCAACTACCATTACGATCGACGCAAGCCGCTGGGCTTCGAGCGCTTGTGATTGTGATAAAAAAATAAAGGTAAATTTTAAAGTGGTTAGGTAATAATAAGTAAAAAAACTTTTTTTAATGTAAGTAATTATAATGTCCCTAATAATTTGGGCAATCTACTGTATATATATTGTATATACTATTGTTATTATGATGTTGAAATGAAGTTAAATTTCAAATTAATAGGTAGGTACCTACGCTTTAATAAAATAAGGCTTGATAAAATAAGTCAATGTTGATAAACTTAAAAAGTAAAGGATTTTTTACGTTTGTACACCATGGAACCATAAAATCGATTTGTGACATCAAGGAATTGATTTATTAGTTTCTGGATCAGACATAATGTATCAGCTACATCACACGTACTGGTTGAGTTGTAAATAACGTCCTATCCAGATTTGCGGATATTCGCCCAGTTTTATTTCAGTTTTTAATGTCCTGCGAAATACTGCCGTTGTGATATACCGACTTAATCAAAACTATGGATGCTATTGGTTTTGCAAGCGCTTATGTATGTTTTTTTACTTTTTTTCTTCGGTATTGCCTTGACAAGAAAAAGAAATATGATTATTCCATTTCTAAATTTTTTTTTTATTTGATTTTAATGACATAATGATTGAGTTAATAAAGGAACACGGTCATAAATTGATATTGTTATGTTATTTAGTGTAATAACAATCACTGTAAACCACATTTAACTAGTAATATGTATATGATAATTATGTTAGTAGTTTAATCATAGGTATAACTGATATTTATTCGTTTCGGACAGATGATGTACATATTTGTGAATTATATCTTAAAGTTTAATCTTTACCTACATGGTCTCATGTAGGTAAAGTTTAAACTTAGAAGTATCTTAATGTAATAAAGGTCCTTATTCAATTGACAGGTAATAATCATTCACTTGTTTCTTGAAGGAATCCAGTGTCTGCTCACTATACTAGGAAATATGTTCTCACTGTCAAAGTAAGTCGAGAGCGCGGGCAGGAGTGTGACGTAGATCAAATCATGTTACCAAGTTTCAACGCTTACAAGCATGTTATACGTCGTCACCTTTTATAGGGTAAACTTCGCATGGAAGTCTTAGGGTGGATATCTGTTACTTTATTTTACATCTTAACAATGTTAGGAGCTTGGGAGCTATTGCAGTGTGATGTGACGTAACGTGAACCAAGTTGGTATAGGAAACGATAAAAGGAGGATTTATTACGATTTCTTAACGGCTAGGAAGCGGCCTTGTTATGAGAAATTTGCTCTCGTAAAAATGTAGACAGAGTTTTTAAAATATATTTTTAGTGAACCGATTGAAATAAAACTGAGTGTTACCCCGAGATTAGTAAAATATATCAGTTAAGACCGATTTTTTTTAAAAACAACCTCAAACAGACATACTGACCAAAAGAGACCAAAACGATATATCTAATCTTCATTGTTGCGTTATTAATTTACTCAAAAACAGTTTTTCAGGCTTCGATCAGTTAATTTTATCATAACATTATTATTATGAAGTATTTTTACATGATAATTTTTAAATTATAATTTACTATTATGAAGTATTTTTTACATTATTCCTAGTCGAAAATGGCATAGATATGCAAATACTCGTAACACTTTAATAACATCAGAACAATCACATAAATATCTGCCTCGGTCGGGAATCGACCCGACTTCGACTCGACTTCGCTCGTTCACTAGCGGTCATTATGAGACTACTACGAGTACAAGGTTTAGGTACAAGGTACAAAGATTTGAGATGATAATATTCACTACATTCTAATATTGAATTGAATAACATTAATTATTCAAATACGTTACGTAAGAACTCAATACATTTTGCTCTCACCAATATTGAAAATGGCTGCATGAATTCCATTTCACGATTGGATGGCGAGCTTGGACACTTTTCAAGTAATTTTTGAGAGCGGTGCTTTAAAGTTATGTAGAACCTAATATAATTACATTAAGTCTGTTTAAATGTTGTGAAATACATATGGCAGATCAAATACCCAGTCTCTGTTCGAAGTCCTACTACTCACATTAATCCCGAAAGTAGATTTGTTATGTAAACAGCCAACAAACAAGGCCACCATTCAATTTAAACAATCCTGTGTAAACATTTATTGATTTATAGGTGTCCCGTAGCGAAGTGCGAGTTAGTCATAATCGTGATCTCGCAATATTATGTATGTAATTATTGTTTTCAAACCACTTAAAATCTTAATTTATTACGAAAGGTTTTTAGAAATTGAATTATTTTAAGGTTAATAGTGTTATATATAGCTGTAATTGCTATTTGTAATTTAATTGTAAGTAGCAAAACTCCTTATAAGTTTCTTGCCACCTTTGCTTCCAAGACTACTTATGGTTGGGACTTTCGCGACGGCGCGGCGTTAAAATAAACTTCCAATACATTAATGAGTTGCACTATACATTCCAGGCATGGCTACCTACCTAGGTACAAGTCGATTCAGTGTACACAATACCATTTCTCTAAATCGCTTACTGTGTTCAAACCAGAAGTTATTGCGCGTCAGCATTCATTAGAGGAGATTAGGTTAGTGCGATATCAGTGCAAGCTAAAATAGATTTTAATAGCGTATCGCATAGTTTAAATTTAATCACCGTTAATCGTAGAAGCTATACTTAATCAAACGCCAATGAATGCCCGCGACGTTGGTAGATTAGCCATAATTTTTAGATAAAGTGGACAGTTTCATGACATATTATAAATCATTATCATTACAAACATAAAAAATGCCTACTAATTACCCTACTAAACTACTAGTTTTTAAATCTAAACAAGAGTAATAATGATGTAGGTCTAATTACATTAAAAACACTTGTTTGGCGTAATTAAGAAAATATTTTTTGTGTTCAAAGAATTTATTATTATATTATTATTGGTAGTAAACCCTTGCTTCACTTAAACTCATAAAACTGAGATATATTATCTCTTTTTATTTATGAACTGATTAAATAAATTTCAAGTAAAACTTACCCCAATACCGCACCCAAATATGTAGGTTGAGCGCCTAATGAGATTATCGTATGCTAAGGCACAAAGAAATAAATAAAGAGACAAAACTCTAATAAATAATCATTGTTTTAGGTTCTATTGCGTTAATGACGCGTTAAAAACGGTAAGACTCTTCAAAATCGGTCCAAGCGTTTCTTTTTTGGAACGCCTCAAAGGAACGAACTTAAATAAATCGGTTGACACAATAAGCACCTTCCTTTGCGTGGCGCAGTCGAGCAAAAAGACAGTCTCACAGACATGCAAAATCAGAGCTACTCTAGTCATTACGGCTCCTGTTACACATTCGGGTGCAAATATTGAAGGAATTGAATAGTGGATGGAATGAATAATAGCGCTCAGACATCATTGCTGCCGTAGTCTAGCTTACTGCAAAGTCATGGCCCATTCATTGGGATGTAAGTTCTATTCATCTTTGAGTCCAAGCTGTCTCCTGCCCGTGGTAGACCCTGGACAATACACGAGGTAGCCCGGTCCATCTTTTCCAAGGTCACTGAACTATGTACCATGCAGTTTAATAGAATACGTCATAGTTAAATTATTTTAAATCCGAAGGTGGTCTAAAATAATTATTATATTTAAATATATAATTTGTTAATTGAACTGATTGAAATAAAAAAATACGGTAAAAAAGTACGGTAGTAAGGTTGGCCTTACTACAATACATTAGATGAAACCGCATCCAAATCGGTCAAGCCGTTTCTGAGATTACCGGAAACAAACGCACAAATAGACAAAAAATACCTAATATCTAAGATAATAGATACCTAGTATAATCATTAGTTAGTATTTCACTAATCAAAGTTAGTTAAACTTTAAGCCATTTAGTTAAAGTAAGTACGTTCGTCCAAAGTCGCAGTTAGACGCCATTTAGCAAAAAGGGGTAATATGCGGATAACTTTGAAATAAATGCGACTTGTTTGTTCTTTGTGCAGCAACCTCGCGCCCTTTCATCGACTTTACATAAAAATTAGTATTCATAGCCATTATGTTTATATTTCTAGTATAAAATTGGCAATCAATTTCAAAACAGAAAGGACAATGTCCATTTTCGGCTATTCGTGGACAGGATACTCAAGAATAAATAATAACACGAAAAAATTTATTTTATTTTTTAACTTATATACGCGAATTATTTTTGTACCCAATTACTTTTTTCAAATAATGTGTTTAATAAAATATTCTACTGATAAACACTTCCTCTTGTCACATACACAGAGTAGTCAGATCAGTAGAATTGAAACATTATTGCTATAACGATATATCGATGTTATTTCGAAGTATTAATTCTCACAACAAAACTTAGGTGTGGTACTAAGATACGCGTATAAACAGCAATATAAATAACGTATTATTTTTACTAGAATAACATAATAATTATTTTATGTACGTTGCTATTAAAATAATTCATGATAATGAAAATCGATCGATCGATCGAATGAAATGCTCGAATCGATGTTTTCGAATTGATGAATTCCCAACTGTCAAATGTCAATCGGTGGACATATTAATCTATGTTCAACTTTACTTTACTATAATTAATGTAATACTTTATTTTCATTTCATTTCAACTATTTCAAGTCCCTGACTGAAGTCGTATCGTAATTGTGTTCGTTTTGTCTTATTTTTCGCATCGTGGATAGTGGATACAGTCGCCTGTGTTTTTCATCATTACGACCTTTGGCTTACGAAAATGGATTTGGACTCTACTTCTCTCGTTGACCTTGGTACGCTTACCGGCTTCAATATGGATATTGTGCATCACTTGCGCAAGGACACGATCGACACGGAAGACACGACATATTGTCTTCAGAGGAAACCGTGCAAACAGTACATTGTTCGAACTATGGTACTGACATCACGTAAAGAAGAAGCCCTTGTCTTGACCAGCTTGACCTTAGATTTGTTATAGCACAGTGGGTCGGTCCGCAAGTGGTACGTATTTAATTACTTACAGTTACAATAGTTATAATTACTGTCTTGATAATTTCTATTAGGTATTAATTGTATTCTTTCGGTTACAGATTGGACATGGTGATATGGTTATGTCATTCTTGCTGGATAGTGGCTTTAAATATTACCAATTGAGAATTCAGTTATGAACAGCCCTCAACTAGTGGCCATTGGAGAATTATTTTGTTCACTTTTTTCCAAACACGGTATGACAGTGTTCCATGTTGCTGCAGCCTTGATAAATAAGTTTCACCAGAGAGTAACAGACGGCAGATGCAGATCCTATTCTTGACATAATAAGATTGAATTTGTATACAAATGATCTTGCTGACTTTATTACAACAAATAATTTTAATAGAAGGCGGACACAGTTTCTTACAATTGATTAACATAAACAGTGTATCCTTTCCTAGATTAGATTACAATGAGCTAATATTAATTACTTGTGGTACTTACCAATTGAAACAGGCTTGGTCATACTATGGGGAACATGTAGGTAATTATAGGTCCTGCATAATAGAAGTTTGCAGGGAGGTCGCCAGAAACCTACTTTTAGGATTTTCATTTGCCACATATTTCAGATTGTTGCGAGCAAAAATCCAAAGTCAGAACACAGTAAACAGAAAGGTGTATTATATTTATAAGTATGTATATTGTATGAAAATGAAATACATGGCAGAAATGATATAAAACAATGTTGTTGCAACTGCATTGTGGGCTGGAGAATGGTTGGTTGTTGTGCTCATGTAATGACAGTTATTTGGTTTCTGAGTTGGGCAAGGTACAGAGATGATATAAATGCACCTACTTAGGTCTTGGACAATATATTAATTACATATTATGAGTCTGATTAATAAAAATGTCAAGGAGATTGTGCGTTTTCTTTAAAATACCTACAATATATTTCTGTCAAATAACTAGTGTAAATATCATCTGGTTACAAAACAATTATTATTTTCTTTTTTAAACTGAGTAAAGGTATTAAGCCTATATAATATTTATGTTGAAATGTGGTGTTCACAGATAGCCAAATGTTCATACAAAGTGGACATTGTCCTTTCTGTGTAATAATTTCTATAGTATCTTAAGTTCGTATCGTATAGTGACCATAATTATCAAATCAAATCTTTTGTTTTAAATAAATAGATTGACTTGGCAATCGCACTAAACAATCTAATTTATAACAATAAAGTTATTCAGGTGTCTACCTATTTCCGTCCAAGAGATAGACCCTTTGAGTGACAGACAGACAGACGAGCAGACAGACCTCGGAGGCATAATATTAATAGTGTTCCGTTTTTTACCATTTTGGTACGGAACCCTAAAAACTATACCTCAACGTTACTCAGCTTATGTACACGCCCTCCAATAGGTATCGTGTAAAACGAATTAATCATTTTAATATCATTAAAACTATATTTAATGGATAGTTCACTATAATGTCCGCTTTGATATGCACGGTCAGAACTTGGCCAGTCGCACGCTTAATAGCTCATTTTATAGATCAGGAGCTGTAGTGTAAAAATTATTCAAATGAATAAAACTTTTTACAAGAAGCATGAATCTTATTTGTACCGACTTTATTAAAATTTATTTAAAGTAAGACGTGGTAATATTTATGTATGTTATAATAATTAATTCTTAGTTATTTATTTGTCATCCTTTTGCATGAGTTATCGTAGATCTTATTTTGTTTCATCTCTCTCTTTGTTTCATTAACTTTCCTTCCAAGTCTTATTTGTGATGTTGCTGTTTACAAAACTTTAACCAAGTTTTTATTCTGTACCGTATACGTGCTGTATATATTATATAGTTGTATTACATATATATGCATAGTTACTTGGTGATTCCAATAATACAACAGATACTTTGCATTTGCATTATAATATAATTATGTAAGAGATCATAGAAAAATCTACTTGTGTGATACGAGTGCTGATTAAATTCAATGGTATTTATAAAAACCTCATTCAAAATAAACAATACCTAAATTGTATACTTTATCAAAGAATTACAACTTTGTTAAATAAAAAATAACCAAATAAAATGTCACCCGCTCTCGATATAAAACATTTTAATTTTTTCTGTATCTCGATAATCAGCGAATATAACCCTCATAAATCATCTGGCTTGATTTAATGACTAATTAAATATGGCCGCTAACAAAAACACATTACCTACTCGTACTCTATTTTACTCAGCAATTAGAGCAGGTACTAGTGTTCTTTACAATTATTTATTTTTAAAAGTTTGGAGTAAACTTCGTAATTGCGTAACGTGAAGTAAATGCAAGTGAGAAACGAGGAACGTTTTTAATAGTGACGACTACGATACGACCTAAAATACAGAAAAAAAGTATAATTAAAATTATCTGACTTGTATTAGGTTGAATCAGGACATCTGTCACATTAATATGATGTGTTACATTGACATTTCACAGTGAAAAGGTTAAAATTTTAATGACAATGAATTGTCAAATGAACAGACATTCAATGTGATGGCAATCGGCAATGACATTTTAAGTAAAAAGAGGTAGACATGTTACTTATATGAAAAATGAACCTGACAAACGCAACCGAAATATTGCACTGACGTCTATTGACGTTTACTATATGTGTCATAGATAAATGTAACAGACGAGACATTTATTCTTAGAATGATTTATGCCTAAAACTGCTATGACTCTTGGAAGTATTAACATTTAAGATTAAGGATCATAAGCAAAAAAGAACATTAAATTTAATTTACATTATACAAAAAATTAAATAAAAACAAATCAAATTAAATAAGAAACTAATCATTGCGAGAGAAAAACAGCAATTTCATAAACTCAAACTCAAATCATTTATTTAATGTAGGTATGATACATACCCTTATGAACGTCATTTTTTTTGCATTTACCACCGTTTCGCTAAGGTGCCTATAAATATTGAATTTTTAAATCAAATCTACGGAGCATTAAAAATAACGGTTTATTTAACGTAGAAACATAAGAATTCAGCCTAAATTCATAAAAAAATCTCATCGTTACACTAATAATTTCTTGTCTACCTATTGTACCTACTGTCTGCGTTGTTGCCTCTAATCTATGATCTTAGCGTATGTGCTATCTTTGTTACACCGGTGAGTGGAGCAATGTTCTATCTCTTTTATCGTTTGGAAACAAGCTGTGATTCATTAAAATTACAAATTATAAATTAATCTATTTAAAATTTCAATATTTTTATACATTTATCTGTGATATGACATACCTTCATCTTTCTTTACCTTTCTATCATAATTGTTGCACTTTCGAAATACACAAGAAGGCATTTTACCTTTTTTTATTATGTAGTCGACACGTGCGCTCACAATGACAGGCGATAGCTCGACTGATTGCAACGGTCACACGTAGGATCGTTTCCACTGCACGCGTTATGGTCCAAGAGCTACTGGCAATTTTTGGGTAGGTATTTGAGGCAAGCTGAAAACTTGTCTGATAGCTCTCCTACTAAACCCCAACTCGGAGCTGCAGACCTGGCTGGTGAGTAGTGGGGCAATATGGACCCCTATAATTTTAAAAATATTATTTTTTTATTCCAAAAAAAATGTTTGAGGCAATATGCAATTTTTATAATGTTGTAGTTTAATGTTTAAAGAATAGAAAAAAAAATAAGCCAGACGATTTAGTCGGGGCTTTGACATTGCCAGGCGCGTGCAAAAATTAAAAAAAAACAGTTTAAAAAAAGTGTTTGAGGCAACTTGAAATTTTAATAGGGTGTAATTTATAGCTAAAAAATAAGATTCTCAAAAAGACAGATCATTTCGGTGGGGCTTTCTACCCGCCAGGTGATCTAACAAATCAGGGTAAAAAACGGTTTATCTCGATTTCTGGCAAAACTACAAGTCCGATGGGAAAAAGTTTAATGACAAAATCGTAGGTAATAAAAAGATCTATAATCTTTGTCTTGACACTTTTTTCACATAACCTCAAAATGTATGTGAAAAATTAAAAAAACCAAATTTTAGATTTTTTATTTTTATCTCTTCCAAAAATAATTTTTTTTTCACTAAATTTGGTGAAAACCTACCTTTTTTTGTCTCAAACAGACTGTAATTTTTTTGATTTAAAATATTTATTTTTGCACCTTATATTGACTTAATATCGGAAAAGCACCCTAATTTTCAATCTGTCTTCAATTCAATCAAAATTTCTTTTTTTCTAAGTCGGTGGGCTTTTTGTTCGTTGAAATCAACTTTCCGATGGTGTTAAAAAAATATATTATGTCGGCATCAGGTAGGCAGGGTGTTTGTATGGGTTTTCACTCGATTTTACTCTGTGTAGCATGTATTTTCATGCAAGTAGGTATTCTTCATCAAACATCCATTGTGGGATTGTTTCATGCCAGGACTTCAGATTAGGATTTCAAATAAAAGACAAGAGTCCGGACCAACACATAAACAACTCATTTATTCACTGATCACTGTCTGGCTCCGTTTTAACGCTGTTTAACTTTGTTTATTTGGTTATTTACGCGGATCTCCGATTCCGACCTGTTTAATTTACTCAGCGATACGCAATATTGATTTATCGATCGAATCACTCGCTCTATCCGCGAGTTATGTGATAGCACGTTTTATTAGAACTTTATTCACTTTCAGCGATTACTCGCCGGTTCTTCGGTTCTTAGCGACCGCGACGCGCGACTGCGTCCATCTCCATTCAACTACGCGACCATGGTCGCCTGTCTCGGGGCGACCCCTAGATTTCGTTGTCGTCGTGTTCGTTGTCGTTCTGTTGCAGTACGATATGTCGGACAATTTATCTGCAGCAAAGTAAAAGTTATCCATCAGCTATTGGTGGATGAAGATGATGATATTCTTATTATGTTATTATCTATGCCTCCGAAAAAAAGGAAGAAGATTGACTCAATTTTCACATCACCAGAAGTTGAGGGTTGCTTTCAAATACTCATAAAACGACATTTAAATTATAAATAAAGAAAAGTTCAGAAAATATTGTAGGTAAGTCATAAACAGTTTGATTTTGTAAACAGATTAATAAATAAAGACATCAGACCAAGAAGAAATGGCACATCAGTAACACGGCACTGCCTATTCAGTGGATGAGACACGTGGAGCCGCGCGGTCGCGGGTCGTGGTCGCTAAGAACCGAATGCTACCTTTAAGATTACCTTTATAACTTCTCCCGAGAATTCCTTTTATGTGGAACGACATCTTAATGAACTGCATTTTGACAGATCACGCGTTGATCAGTGGTTCGGGAGTCCCGATCCAATGATAAACAATACCATCGATCGATTAACGCGTATCACAGATTAATTCGTACCATCGATTTACCATCTCCGACATATATTCGAGTATTACTATGGTAAATTTTCTCAGAAAATGCGCCTTTACTGCGACTAAATCAGGCACATTTTGCACATTTCTGAGGAAATTTACCATAGTAATGTATATTTTTTACACCATCAGAAAGTCGAAATGTCAACGATAAAAAGCTCACCGACTTAAAAAAAAAGGAATTTTGATTGAATTGAAGACAGATTAAAAATTAGGGTGCTTTTTCGATATTAAGTCAATATAAGGTGCATAAATAAATACATTAAATCAAAAAAATTACAGTGTGTTTGAGACAAAAAAAGGTAGGTTTTCACCAATTTAGTGAAAAAAAAATATTTTTGGAAGAGATAAAAATAAAAAATCTAAAATTTGGTTTTTTTAATTTTTCACATACATTTTGAGGTTATGTGAAAAAAGTGTCAAGACAAAGATTATAGATCTTTTTATTACCTACAACTTTGTCATTAAACTTTTTTCCATCGGACTTGTAGTTTTGCCCGAAATCGAGATAAACCGTTTTTTACCCTAATTTGTTAGATCACCTGGCGGGTAGAAAGCCCCACCGAAATGATCTGTCTTTTTGAGAATCTTATTTTTTAGCTATAAATTACACCCTATTAAAATTTCAAGTTGCCTCAAACACTTTTTTTAAACTTTTTTTTTTTAATTTTTGCACGCGCCTGGCAATGTCAAAGCCCCGACTAAATCGTCTGGCTTATTTTTTTTTCTATTCTTTAAACATTAAACTACAACATTATAAAAATTGCATATTGCCTCAAACATTTTTTTTGGAATAAAAAAATAACATTTTTAAAATTGTAGGGGTCCATAATGCCCCGCTACTCAGCAGCCAGGTTTGCAGCTCCGAGTTGGGGTTTAGTAGGAGAGCTATGAGACAAGTTTTCAGCTTGCCTCAAATACCTACCCAAAAATTGCCAGTAGCTCTCAATCTATTAGGAGCTTTGGTGGCGTATCTAGTATAATATATCATTGGCAATCGGTCACCAAACAAGTGATGTTACCATAAAACGGCAAAACTACTTGTTAATTTACCAACCGTTTATAATATACCTATTTATCATAAAAATCCAACTTTCCTGTGCCTTTGTGATGCCTTTTTTTTGGTGGTACTAATCGCCATGGACGACAGTGATCAATTTTTCAGGTCACTTTCCTTAATCAATTGTCTCATCTGGTCTTACTGTCTGGTCTGTCTGTCTGTGTGGTCTGGTCTGGTCCCGACTAAAATTCCTAGATCGTAGTCGTGACACATAAACGACGTCGCCTCCATAGCGTGAACGTCAGCTATCGACGTCTTAGTTAAACATAATGCAGCTGCAATTTGCGTCCGATTGCATGCGAACTGTTTATGCGAAGACGTCAGAACTGTGTAAATCTGGTATCTTCGTTGAAATATTTTTGTGGAACTTACCGTCATTTTGCATTCATTAGCAGGTGCTTACGATTGTGCCAACCTAACGTAACCTTGTTACGAATCATCCTTACTTGCGTGCTATATTTTATTTAAATATAAAGAAATTACTTACTTACTTTGGTAGCAGTCGTTAAGCCATGTCGTCGGCCTTCGGGCGGCATAGAAACCTTCCGACACCACTTGGCCACTAACCCCTACACCAATCCGCACTGGAGCAGCGTGGTAGAGCATGCTTTAGACCTCATATTATGAGGTATGAGGAGAGACTCGTGCTCAGTAGTGAGCCGTTAATGGATTGAAGCCAAGAAATTATGTATCCTCTGTTGGTAGAACTCAAATAAATAAATACATTTTGCCTTTGTCTCTAAATGGGCTCCTTTTAAAAAATATGTAAGGTTTTTTAATTTTTATGTAGTTGGTCTTTATTTTTACGATACTTAGAGGAGTATCAATACATATTTTTGATTTTATGTCGCTCTCTTTATTTTGCAAACGGATTCCTGAATCGAAACATCGATTTTGACACATCCGCAATATTTTTAAAGACTTATCTAACGAAGGATATCCGGATAATCAAATGTATAAAAAAAATCTTTATTACTTAACTTGATAATTTTGTCTTGTGCATGCTAAATTACATTATTCTACACTACTGAACCCTAAAAACAATCAATAGACCAACATCGGTACTATTTTAATAAATAAAGACGTGTTATCAAAAATATCATACACTATTCCTTTTGCACACAGATATTTCGGGAGCGGTTGCGTTTCAATCATGTTGCTTCAAAAGCTTTTGCGTCTATAGACGACTGAATAGGTTTCATTGGTCACAGAAAATTTCTGGTGAGATGAATCTTTGATACTCCTACATTTCTGTACACAAGTTACCGTGTACCGTCATAAATGAAATGTTTATTTATTTATTTGCGTTAAAGACACATGACACAGACAGATTGGAATTCATGATTTTAGAAGTAGATCTTATTTATATATTATGTAGGTTGACAATTACCCTGTCCACAGTGGATCAGCGTGGTGAAGTATGCTCTAGGCCTCTTTGTTAATGAGAATAAAGAGAGACCCGTTCTCTAAAGTGACCCATTTAAACCCATTAAAAAATAACACAGTTTTATATTTATTATTAGAAACAAAAAAAGATGTCACTATAATTCGAACAGTATTTTCGAAATAAACGCCTTTTAAATTCACTTGCGTTTCAATGAAACTTGATAAAGAGGTCTCGCAAAATTCCTATCCAGCGACATGGGCCATATTGATAACTTTATTTGCGGGCTCTATAACAACCCCATCCCGTTATAAGTGAAATGGTCGAGTTTTTCCCGAGGTTTATTATTACATCCACTGGCTTTCACACCTTTATGGATGGCGATAAAGAAAATTGATTCCACTTCCTTTCTATAAGCAAGTCTTGCATTTAGTGCATCTAGAATTTGTAACAAGAACCAAAACGTTTTTTATTGGTATCAACCCATTAATGGCCCACTACTGGGCACGGCTCTCTCCTTATCATAGAGGGGGCCGAGAGCATTCTCTACCATGCTGACCAAGTGGGGATTGGTAGGGATTGGTGAGGATTGGATGGGGATTGGAGAAGTTAGCGTCCACGTATCGGAAGTTTTCAAGCCGCCTGGAGGCCTCCGACGACAGCTTTACCCCACACTGGGAAAAATGTCTTTGTTTTGTCCACGCTAATTGACGCAATTACTTAGCCGATTTAGATATAGTTTTCACTGATTTCGTATTGTACTAAGCTTGAGATAACATTTAGTGCATGTTGTATTTTATTTAGTGCAAAAAGTCAATATAAAGAGTATTCTGTATAAACATTTTTCTATTGTGTTCCCTAACCATAGGTTCAGTGGAACGACGCCAGGGCAGTAACTAGTTTAAAAATAAATTTGTTATGTATAAGATTGAATATCGATGCCATTTATCTAATAACAAGTTAAGCTACATTCTAATCAATTAAATATTGATGCCAATAAATATGGGATCTAAATGATTGATTTCCAACCCTAACAATGAGGTAATAAAGGCGTTAATTCCGTTTATAAATAGGTTGGATGTAACGTGTAATGGCTCATCAATTATTCCTCATTCGAGACTGGTAGACCCTAAAACGTCTATCCATTTTGTGGACCAAAATATACTAGAACTTTATCGTAATATTAGCCTTCGGTTTGCTACAGAAAATCTATTTCTAACACGTTACTGTCGAGGAAGATGTGCACTCAAATAACTGTTACGGGATTATTTCAACTGTCAGGGTTTTATTTGTGAAACTATTGAAATTAAATCGGCACTCTATGTTATAAATATAATACATCAGTGAAAATCGTATTTAAATCGGTAAAGTAATTATTTGATTTAATAATTGTCACTAATAATAGTTTTTGGTAAATTATATTCATCTATTTAGTTAAAAATATCTATACATCGAGATATATATTAGTAATATTATAATATATGTATGTACCTATGATGTACACCAACAAAATAAACAATAAAATGTGGTGTCGTGGGACATCAGGTAGGAACGAAGTTCCTTCGGCTAATGAAGGCAACGGCGAACGAAAGGAAAGAGGGAGAAAGAGAAAGGTATTATACACTACTCGCTTGTGTATGCGACTGTCGCGCCTGCGCACGTCTCATTTAACGCTTTTATTCCACGCATTTTTTCTTACGGTTTTACTATCTCATATTTTTCAGTTCGGTCGCCGCAGCAAAACCTATCCCCTCCAAGCCTGCCGTAAGGAACTTCGTTCCAATATGTAAGATTGCAGACTGTCTGCCCTAGTGTTGCCAGGTTTGGTCTAAAAATTATGAGTGGAAGATCAAAATCAGGTCTTTGTTTTATAAATCGACCCGGATTCAAAATCATATTTTATTCAGTTCAGTAACAAAATGTAAAAACGGTTACAGACTGATACCTTTATTACTATTTTTCATTTAAATATCTTGACTAAAGTGCTGACAAGAAAGTTTCTGACAGTCGGCATCATTATCAAAAGCATAACAAAATTAACAGAATATGTCGCCACCCCCGAAAAGCAGAATTCCACGCAATTCGGGACATTTGACAACACTAATCTGCCCCCAAGTTGATTTTAACCGTTTAACACAGGAAATAAAGTTTAAAATGCATACTCATACATTATCTCAACCAATTTAGTCATTTCTTCCTAATCCTAACCCTCAACCACTGACGGTTTAACGACCTGAAGACACTTGTCACTTAGTTAATAACTTAACTCTCAAAGCACGAATTCCATAGATGCAACCCTTTAGCAAATTAACCCGACGTTGGAGGGTTAAAGGCGTTATAAGAATAAATAATGAGTTGCCCTCAGTAGGATCACAAGAATTACATTGCCCTCTCTATTAACGTGGAGTTCAAATTAATTTATTCTAACCAGGGGATTTTCGGGTGTGGCCATAGTAATAGAGGTGTTTATTTGGGAACATAATATTAAGAGCATAGACACGAGTAGAGTAAAGACGCTATAAAAATAAAAATATTTCGCTACTAGGCTAGTCTACAAATAAGCTTTTAATAATTGAGCGCGCTCAGCATCAAGGACTTCATCGCGGGATTGTTTTCAAGCCCTACCGCATACCAAGTAAAGAAAACCTGGTCTCTACCAGAGTCCATCTATGGAACATTAGTGAGTACGTGGGTAGTGAAAATTATAAAGACTATCTATCATTCAAGTGGGTTTCATACCAAAGATTAACTGATGCAATCAATCTAAGAATTTTACTAAAGCAAATTATTATTATTGGCGTAGCCTAGTTGGTAGTGGATTTGCCCGTGAAGCGATGGGTTCCCGGTTCGATTCTCGGCCGGGTCAGTTATTTATGTGACAGATAAAAATGTTTGTTCTTGGGGTGTGGGTGTTAATTATGTGATATCTATGTGTCCGTGAGGATGAGTATGACTATGAGTATGGTAGAGTTAGCGTATAATGATAATAAAATATAAGTACTTGTATCAACCCGCTACAAGTAAAGCTACATCTTTACGGTTTGCAGGCGTTACTTTTGATGCATTTTTGTTTAAAAGACCATTTCAGTCCAAATTATTCCATTGAATTAATTCTAATGCATTAAGAAAACAGCGACAACTCTTAAAAGATCATTTTGTCTTTACTCAGCTTATCATTCCTAATTATTATTGAAGCGAAGTTTTAATTTATGGTTATTGTTTTTGTATAATTGTATGTAAAGCAAATAAGTACGCAGCAGCACCTTACCACTGCCGCCCTAGACAAATGTGACCTACATAGAAAAATAATCAAATTGGCACTAGGATAGTTATTCAGTCAGCAAACGGTGTTAGATTAGAACGTTACTTGGTAAGTTCGTTAGTGGGTATGAGGACTAGGACAGTTAATGATAGTTAGTCCTGTTAGTTGTTGTTAATAATACCTGTAGTATTATTAACAGTTGCTAGTAAGAGTTTAAGCAGTTGTTAGTAAGAGTTTTGTTCTGTTTCACGGATGAGTTACCCTTGAGAACTAAGATGTTCGCCTGTATAAAAGTGTAATATCTAACATCCTTCTAACCGGCACACAATTGAGTATTTGAAAAAAAAATGATTTTTTTATGTATTTTAAAACTTTATTATTAATAATATTGATATTTAATGCGAAAAACTTTAAAAAAAAAGGTTATTCAATTAATTATGAATAATTAAAAATTGATCAAATTTAAAAAAGAATCACGTGACTATGAATGCGCCACAATTGGTAACCACAGTTGTGACGTCATAATGTTATAGCTATTTAATAACAGTACAGCGTTTACGGCTATTACACGTGACTAGTCAATAATGTTGACAAGTCACAATATAAACCACAATGAGTGAAAACTAATATTATGACGTAATATAACTTTGGAATTATTGCGAAAAAAAAATAGTTTCGTTACAAAAGTTACATTTCATTTATCACAAAAAAAAAACATTCAAATATTCAAATGCTGTTAATATGCAAGTGATCATTGATCATATTTTGTAGATATACAAATCCCTTTACGTCTAGATTCAAAATTTCATATCTAACGACGCGACCCAAGCGCCAGTACCGGGCTAAAGTTGCTGATCCAGTTTAAACTTCCCTTTGTGGTGATAGTTTGTACTTGTAACTGTTCGTTTGAACGGTAACAAATTGTATGTTTACCACGACGTCTTTCCAGTGGATGGTTAGTGTTCAAATATACAAATACATATATACTACGTGACAAAACTGTAGCATACAAAATTTTTGCACACTATTTTTCAATAATAAAGAACGCTTGGCTTCAACTCATTGGCCCACTACTAAGCACGGATCTCTCCTCATACCTGAGGTGCACTAGAGCATATTCCAACACGCTGTTCCATTTTTCGTTTAATCGTTTCAACGTCATCTTATATTATTATAAGCATTTTATACGAAAAGTAAGCTGAATTGTCTCGTCCAGAATCTATTAAACGTAAGCTACTTTTTTTAAATTAGGCCATTATATTACTAAGGGCGCGATAATGTTTGTGTGTAAACTACCACCACCCAACCACCAACCACTAAGAAAAATCAGAGAATGAGCTTAAAGATTTCAAAGTTCAAACAAAGGAAACGGTCCTTTCACTGTTGTACTTACAACAAACAACAGAGAAGAATACAGAGATTATTGTACAAATACAATTTTATACGAGACAAATGTTTTTTTTTGTATTCGAAAGCTGGTGTTTAAATTTGAGCCAGATCTGATGAGAAGTTTTTGAGTAATCCTTAATAATGCGTATTTAATTAACCTCTACTACGTTGAATAATGTTTTTGTTTTGTTAAATTATACGTATTAGGAACATCTAAAGAAGATCTCAACAGATCAAATGTTAACAAACAATTGACAGATTTTAATTGCAAAATTAGTTCTAATAAGCATTACCTTAGCAATAACATACTTGACAAGGCATCCACAGTATTTAGTTTCGTAAATCAAACCGGGCCAATCTAACCCGGGGCAATGTGAGGTATTTTGATTGTGTAATACGTCTCGCGTGTTGAGTAATGTATGTTATTGTTACGCGTAGCTTATGAGGCTAACCCGCTCCGTAGAATTACACTGCTTGCTTGCAGATTAATGTACTAGGTGTATCTGTTTTAGACTAGTTATAGCAAAAACAATGATAGTAGAATGGTTTGTTGTACATACTCCTGCACAGAGAAATTAATTATCCATCGTCAAAAATATACTGTAATTTTAAAACAATTGGTCTGGATACATCGCGATTTTGATCTCGTGGAAGTATTTTCCGCATTAATCTAGATCCCGTATGAATTCAGGGATGGAAAGCCTAAATGTTGCCCTATATTATTGTTCCTGTAAAAGTCCCATTAAAATCGGTTCAGCCGTTTCATAGATCAGCTGGGCACACAGACAAACAACATTTTTATTTAAGTTTGTTTTTTAGTATCGTGTAAATGTAAATAACTAAAATTTCTTGAGAAAACAGTTACACGTTTTGAAATCACAGAGAGACACGACAATTTTATTAACACCCATTATTTTTTTCACAAATAATCGACCATGTACAAACATCGATCACAATATAAAGTAAGAATTGTTAATTTTTTGTTTAGAAGTGAACATCGAATCTTCTAGAACAAAAGATGCAATGTTCGCGAGCGTACATACACTTCGATTTAGTCCTTGCGAGACGGAACCCTAAATTGTGTTTCATTGGCAGTAACAATTTCGAAAACAAGTGCCACCAGTTTTTATGATACTTTTTTACCACTTGCGGCGAACTGTATGTGAATTTACTGAGTTCAGGCCGACCAGTAACATGGATTTACCGCGGTTACATGGAAATTCTGTAACTGGTAGCTCTGGGAAATAGGAAAACATTGCTTAGTAAAGTTGCCATGGTCGGCAAAGCATATTGACGACAACCCGTGTGGCTTGGTTACTACGCCGTACCGCCGTTAAAGGGTTCGTCCTGGGTTCCATTCCCAGCGAGGTAGAAATTTGAGTGAAACGAAGGTAAGTAAATGAAAAAATTGACGTTGACAAAGTAAGTAAGTCAAAGTATTACCTACAAGAAATAAATGATTGGATTTTGAACACTCACATGATTTATAAACTTGCGTTTTTGTCTCTTCTCGGTCTGAGTGTGTGTGTTCTTGTCTTTGTGTGTTGACTGTGTGTGTGTGCACCCACGACTCGGGAACAAGTGTGAGGCTATGAGTGTGTTACTTTATTTATTTATGTATTTTATTGGTTCAATAACAAATTGAATTCTTATTCCGAAGTACCCACGGGAGTGGCGAATTTCAAGCATTTTATTTAACTCCTTGACGTACACGGCCTTATGATGACGTGTGATATTTTTACTAGGTGTAAATTAGCGCAATCCTGGCATCCAGTGATTAGTTTATGTCAAACAAAAACAGCAACGAGTTCAGTGCGTAAAGATGTCGTAACTTCCGTGTGTCTTGATTTAAAAACATTGTTGTCAAGAATTTCTCCCCGCCATCGCAGTCTCGCCGTAAGCATAATCCAAGCTCTGGGTCGAAATATCGATAAAACAATTCGAAATCGTGATTAAATGTGAGTAAACCCTTTAGCATTAAAAAAGTAGATACTATTATAGGTATATTTATTGAGGAGAGGAAACGGCGAAAGAAACAAAAGAAATAATACTAGGAAAATAGAGTTTTAATCGAATAGTATATATTTCAAACGGTCACGCTCCGGACGATGTTGGTCGCGATGTTTTTAATTTCCTGCGTCGCAGCGCTTTTGTCGGTAGGGTTGTGGAAAGTAGATATATATAAAATCAATAAAAAATCAGAGGTGTCAAGGGACACCCGGATGGAACGAAGTTCCTTTCGATTAATTAGTGGAGGAATTGTAATAATTTTTTTTTAAGTTATAATAATATTTTTCTATTATTAACAAATATAATGTAATATAAACTTATACTATTAATAATATAATAAATACTTAATATAAAGTTTCTATAAGAGAGAGAGAGAGAGAGACAGACAGAGAAACATGCGCACGCCGCATTGCTTACAACGCGCGATAAGGAACTTCGTTCCAAAAATAATCATATTCGTAACAGTTTCCAGAGTAACAACTTCCGTTAAAAAAAATGCGTCATATTTTTTTGTTAACTGAATCTGAAATAGCGACAATATTTTATGACGATCATAGCTTGACGACTTGGCTCGACCATAGGCAACTGCTAAAATAAAATGTGTGAGCATTTCTTTCAAAAATTCAACAGCGCTTATTTGTGTTCAGGAGGTTACCTAAGTCCGCTAGCATCAAAAAATCTTCCGACATTATACTTGCTAATTCTTCTTCTAGTCCGTACTGGAGCAGCGTGACAGACTAAGGTCCGCAATTCATCAATTAGGAAGATACACCGTCTGTCAATATTTTATATGTAACGTAAGTGACAACCCTATACTAGTGATTTAGTTGTTCCAGTTAAGCTAGCTATCTAGCGCTAACTTTTACACGTTTTAGGGTTCACAGAACAGAACAGGGCCGGATGATTTTATTGCGTCTGTCACAAATTGAAACCAAAGTAAAAAATGAATAAAAAATACGTCTAACTTACTGCCCTTTACCTGCCAAGACCACATTGCCAATTACCATCAGGATTTAAGTCAACTCATGGACCCTAAAAAAAGAAACCAGAACAATCCTTTTAGCCCAGCACCGCATGGCTACTCTTGCTCGCTGCTGAACGAAGGGTCTTGATACGATTTGCTTGAAGCATTTTGACGTGATACCGTCTTATAAATCGATGAACGCCGGCTGCACGAACGAAAAAATATGACGTCATTGTCACGTTCCGCCTGAGCCGAACGTGCAAGCGAGAGCGCTGAGCAAGTAGAGAGGCACGATCGGCGTAAGCGTTCGGATTTCTTCAATCTTTTCTTATGACGTTTTCACGTAAAATTATCGTCCGTAAACCGAGTTTACAGACAACCATTTTTTATTACGGATAAAAATATAAGTCGTTTGTGCCTTTATTTCTCATTAATGTCTCCGATACTGGGAATTTTATTGTTTATTTCAGTGTATGTTCATTATAAATTGTATAAATATCAAATACGTGGAACTGTCCTGACGCTTTCTGGGTTCGTACATAAAATTATGAGCTTTGTGCGGATTCCGCGAACCTTTTCGTTTGTTCTCGCTAATATTTGATTTGACTAATTCGTTCAATTCGGGATACCTACATATTTTAAACCTTACCGACCGACAGAGTAGTTAGTATGTAACTTTATGAAAAGCTGGACCGAATACTACGGTCAGGATTGGCTCCAGATAGGGAAACTCTTCTAAGATTAACAGCACAGTGACTAAATTTATTGCTTTGCATTTATAATTCACTTAGCAGTATAAAATCGTTTTTTTGTGGAATTAAGGTAGCAAACGAGCATACGGCACCACCTTACAAAGCCGCCCATGACAACTGCGACCGATTTAGAACAAGACCAGGGACTGTTAAATAAAAGTTAGTCCTGTTAGTTATTGTTAGTAATAGTCCAGTTAGTAGTTGTTAGTAAGAGTCTTGTTATAATTCGGTGACAGATATGTTACCTTTGATCACTAAGATGGTCACCTCTAAAAACGGGTAGCCGTGCTTTTAGTCATTTATTTTATCTTTTTTATCTTTTGTTTGTCTTCGTCCGTCTTCTTCTTTCATTAGAAGTAGGAAGGACACAAAACGCACTGTTATTGCAGTAACTATAGTTTTAGATAATTGCAGAGGTACATTTACTTGGTGAACTAGGTGAGCGGCTGAAATATGCCGCCTGAGAGACTTCGTTATTAAATTTATAGTTCCTAACTATTCTCGCCACTACCCACACTTATTTATGATAGTTATATTAGTTAAAGAAGTTCCAACTTGTATCTGCGTTCGCCAAAGTATATTAAGTATACGTATAGTTTATTATATTTAGAATTATGCCCCGTTCATTAACCTCGTTCTATGATATTTTCAGTAACCATGTAAAGTTATTCTATTGGTAATATCGCTGAAATATCCTAATATGACTAAACTGCTGTACTAGTGTATTCACTAAGGTATTATCTGTATTCATAATCATTGATCATCGCTTAGAATTACGTAAGTACAAAACAACACTGTATGAAAATTGCAGTTATGAGTTTTACACAATTCCAGGTACCTTGTGAGCTAGGTGAGCGGGTGAAATACTTCGCCCGGGAGACTTTTATATTAAATTTATAGTTCCTAACTATCGCCGCCGCCATGTCCGCACTTATTTATGATAGTTTCATTAGTTAAAGAACTTCCTACCCGCGTTTTACGAAATATCTTCAGTTTTCATGTGTGCGTTTTACGAATATTTCCTGCATGCATTCTACGTACCTTTTATATCATTAGTGTGTATGTGTGCGTGATAAGAATAATTATTTAGTGTTTGTGTGCGTTTTACGAAAGTTTAGTATCTATGTGTGCAATATTTACATATAATTATGTGTATGTTGACAACTCTGTTGAATATGAAGTGTTAGTTGTTGAACACAGTCATAATCATAATCGCAACCCATGACTCAACTACTGCTGGTGTCAAGCCTCCTCTCACAATGTGAGGGATATAGGCCACTTTGCTGGTCAAATGCTGTTTGATAGACTTCACACACCTTTGAACATTGTGGAGTACTCTTAGGCCTGTGCCTTGTGCTGTTTTCTTCACCGAAGTAATTCATAAATAAATTTTAATACGCACGTATCTTTTGAAATTAAAGGTACGCGCAGGAGTAAGATTCTTTCTTAGTGCTCTCCAAACTTTACAAGAAAGCTTTGTACGAAGTTCTAGAGGTATCCTTAAGTTCTGGAATAGACAAAAGATTAGAACGCGTATCTAACCGAAACCCTCAAGACCGAAGTTTAAAGTAGGCTATCACTAAAACTATTAGCACGAAATAATCTTATTCTAAGAAAATATTCATTATCAAACTTAATGCACAAAAGCTCTCTCACTCAGTCGCGGATTATCGTATAAGCTGCGGTTGAAAATCATTTTAAAGTTTTAAGATGGCGGTATATTTCATAGTGAAATTTCTCTTGGCAAAACTGTTTAATAATCTTTTAAGACACGATGTGTTTTATTAAGTAGGAAAATGGTTTTAAGGTTCTTTTAGATCTTTCTTAGCGGGGAGAACGTTTCTTTTAATTAAGAATTCTTTTAAAAGTTTTTCTGTTCTTTTAATAGAAACGAAGCAATGTAAATTAGCTTTGGAGTGTGTACATATGATGCTTTCGAAGGGGAAATTTAATATTATTCATAATAAAAAAATACAAAGAAAACTGCAACTAAATATTTAGGAAATTTATTTATGGGGTAAAGTTACGGATTCCAAAACAATGATTTTTCGATTGTTTGTCTGTTGTAATGTGTATTTGTTTTTCCGCTTATCTCAGAGCCGACTACACATAATTATGTGCTGTTTCCACTATTACTTTATTTTATGCTTACACTTAGAATAAGACTGTGTTTATTTTCAATAGGTTTACGATTAAAATAGACACGTTCATTTTAATTTATGAACTCTGAAAATACGTAATTAAAATCGATAATTACTCTTATTTTATTACTAAAATTAATGAAATCACCAATGTATCCACTTAAAACAATTCATTGTTATTTTCAAATTTACAAGCCTTATAATAAAATAGCTTAAAGTACTTGAATCACATGGGCTGAGCTGCAATTCTGTAGCTACTTCTACCATAAATAAACTGACTACCCTCGTATGCAACGTAAAAGTAAATTACACCCCAACATCATGATTACCCCGCACGCATCATGAAATGCCCGACTTTACAATTGACCTTTGGCATACCGCCCCGTTCAGATACTCGTTGAGAAGAGACGAATACAAGTGTATAAACGAACTATTTTTCTATATAATTGTGTATTCGTCACTTGCCACAAATATTTGTCTGTTTTCGACTCGGTAGGTATCGGTTATTTGGCGCGGATTAAAGAAGAATTCATCTGACTTAGACTGAATTAGACTCGTGAACTTTGCCACAAGAGATTTGATTTTTTGTAATGAAGTGTAGATAATTCCATTTTTTTCTTTAGTGACACACTTCAATAAGCCAACAGACGTAACAACGAGTCATACGTCAACCATGTTTGAAAATTCCATGATCACTGAATATAGACAAATACTTAGTAGAGAATATTATGTAAACTGGTGCATTCGTGGCCGTTTTCATGCACGAATATTCGGTCATAAATTACGCGAATTGTTCTCCGAGTATCTATACAAGGCGTAAACATGGCATACCTGCAAAATGTTACTGAGTAGGTCACGACTTAAAACCTCTTGTGTGGAGAGGCCTTTGACCAACGTGGCAGCTAACACGCCTTCAGGAAAAACTTTTGTAACTTAATGTTTTTCTATCTATGCTTTTTAATTTCCGTTAGAAACTGTCCGTTTGTAACTGTGCTTTATATTGTGGTTTAGGATATGGCAGGTTATATCTGCTGTAAATGTGTCACAGTTATTCTTCTTAATATTTTTGGTTCTGGATAAAAATGTATGGTTTTGAAGTTTCGCGGAACCTAATAGTTGCATGAAATAGTCCCCTAACTTAAAATTTATACAGTAACATTTGACAAGGACCAGCTTTCGAATATAAAAAGAATCAACACAATCGGTACACCTAGTAAAAAGTTACGGGGTAAAACATAAAAATACAATCAAATTGAGAAGCTCCTCCTTTTTTTGAAGTCAGTTAAAAATAAGTTATTTACGAATACAATATGCGATTACATTTAATTCCCACATCACAGCGTAACAACACCAAAGTTCCTCTGTCATCTAACAAAAAACCAATAAAACCTCAAGAATAATTATGAATTGCTAAAAAAGATTTCCTTTTAGAACATCTAAGAGATCATAACGAGCGTTTGCGAAAACACGAGTCATAATAGATATTTTGCGTACAAAAATGGAAGCACTTTAAATATTAATCTCTCTAGAGTGCTTTTCAATATTAATCACTTGGGTGTCATTGTCCATTAAGTGATATGAATCATTCTTATAGAAGTGAGGACACGATTATTATTCCTTATTATTGTCATCTAACATTCTAACAGTATTAAAGCGGTCATAGCCAGGCGGCTTGCGTCGAATAGTCTCTATATTTTCTGGTGATCAACAAAGTTAAGCAACAGCGGGCGCGATCGGTAGTTGGAGTGGTGACAAGTAGTGGCAAAGTTTCTTGAAACTAATATACTTCCTCGTGTATATGGTTATCATACGCAAAAATAATTTTTCAAATCCGATTTTCGGTTCCAGAGATTAGCACGTGCAGACAAACAAAAATAGTCTTCGGCTCTATTATATTAGGCTAACCTAACGTAACCATACAGAGGTAGGTACTATGATCCTTTTATACTGCAGGACTACGTTGTTCCGCAAAGCAAAGTTTAACTGGGAGAGAACTCCTCCCAAAAATCACATCGATTGCGGCGTTTTGACGTTACGAAGAACATACAAACAAACTTTATAATATAATATTAGTATAGACATATTAGATTACAACATTAATGCAAATGGCATATTAGCTTATTTTCAAGCCTACCACCTTCTACCCTGAAGGCTTTATTATGCCTCTAAGACCGCACACACCCTCCTCGTTGAGAACTCATCTCAATATGCTAATATAGAAGGAACGCGCTGTATCTCGCTGATGACTACATTATGTGTAAAGTAGATAAATCCCAACATTTAATCAATCATTCACAATAATAATATTTTATCATAAGTCTACTATTATACTCAAATTAAGATTTTACAAGCAATCGGAAATCGTTGTTCTAAAGCTTTTTAACCGACTTCAAAAAAGGAGGTTCTTAATTCGACCGTTTTTTTATGTTTGTTACCTCAGAACTTTCGACTGGGTGAACCGATTTTGATGAGTCAAGCTACGGTAAACGGCAAGTCCTTTGGCGGTTGACTTGCTGGGAAGAGGGTGCTAGCTAGCTGGGTATCAGCCCTACCACCAAGCAGGGCCTGAAGGGCTGATGAAAACGCAAACTGGTCATATGATGGTAATTGGTCACGCAACACATAAGAGTAACCGGTCCTAAAGGAGAAGTTTTAGCTTGGCATTCGACGACCTGTAGTACACACTTTTTTTAATAAATATATCAGTATGGAAGTGGCCGTTTTCCATTTCGACCACTGTGGCGCTTCTACTCAAAAGCGCGCGATACAAGAGGTTGTGTTTTTCATAATGATTTTAAATCCTCATACAACCTGTTTAAATAAAGCCTGATTCAAGTCACCTCTTTCAGGCGTGTTGCAGAATAATCAAGCAACTAAAAGTATAGCCTTGATGGCTCATAAATTGAGTTTCTCGCACAACAAGGTGCATACTTGAGTGATGATAAGACGCTTGTTGCATAGTCTTCAACTAGCGATACATAAATTTACTATATCTATATCGGTTGGGGAAGAGAGGTCTTGAAAGAGTTCCGTCTAGGAAAGAGAAAGAGAGGGAGAGGGAAAGAGGAGCATAGGACGCCTTCCGACCAGGTGGACTCATGTCCAGAAGAAGACAGCGGGCAACTGGATTCAGGAGGCTCAAGACGGGTGAGAGTGACGCAAGTTGGGGTAGGCCTATATCCAGCAGTGGACTTATAAAGACTGATGGATGGATAAATACACTTAACTGTCCAGACAGTTTAAGTTTATTTAGCCTGTGGAACGGAACAAATTCCCATAATGTTTTTCGGTTTATACGTGGTTTACCGAATTGGTAAAATTTCAAAGAGAGTATCGTTTATAGTTCATAGCTTATAGTGGTGTCAGTCCATTACTGTACAGGCACGCTTGTTGTTGAGTCTGTGTTCAAAGAATCTTTTCTCATTGAAGGGTAGTTTTCATTTTACTGTATATGTATACTTAAGATGCTTCCACGATGAGGTAAATTGTATTCTCGCGTAGGATAAGGGTGGGATGTAGAAATTTTACGAGCGTGTGGAAATTCGTGTACAAGAAATTTTTGAGTTTTATAAAAGTGTAGAGTTCCCTGTATCCTTTTAAAGATCCGAATCCTTTTAGTGTCAGGCGCGTGATTAAAAAAATTATGTGCAAAATGGAAATGTTCACAGTTCCATTTTAATTTTTTACAACCTCTTATTTAACGTGCAGTATATCTATCTAATCTAATCTAATCTATCTAATACCTTTAAACGAGCAATTCTTGTATATACCTATATAATTGGAATCTCGGAATCGGCTCCAACGATTTTCATGAAATTTAGTATATAGGGGGTTTCGCGGGCGATAAATCGATCTAGCTAAGAATCATTTTTAGAAAATGTCATTTTATTCGTGTTTTTGTAGTCCCAATTTAAACTGAAAAATATGACTCTTCCTGACATCTATTGGCGAATAATAATACTTTTTTGTAAGCAACTAATTGCTTTAACGACACAACAGCAGATGGCGTTGTTAAGTATCACGAAGTCAAAAAACACAATTTATAAAAAATAAAATACCTAGCAAAGCTCGGTCATCCAGATATTGTATACATAATATGTTCTAGTCAAATCTTTCAGTCTGAATTAGAACTTATTCTTCTTACTCTACGGAATTTTTCATAATTTAATTTCCATGACAATGCTTAATGACACGCGGAACTTGTAAAAATGCGGGTGGTGTAGAAAACGTCGATAGCGTTATTCAGACTTCGTGACGTCACCGTGTGACGTGTGTGCGATGTTGCCAAAAGCACAATGAGTAAATTTTCATTTCATTCATAATTAGCTTAGCTTAGAAAAACTTGTTTTTAGTTTTTATAGTTAATTAATTTTAAATATTAACCCTTAGATACAAACAGTACAACAAATAAACAGGATGAAACATTCAACTCAGCAATAACTTGTAGTTAAATAACCTCGGCTACACCTTACCTTCGCAAGAGTCTACTGAAGTTAATTTTACCATTCTACTGGCTTACGTACAGGAACAATAGTTTACCACCAAACTCATGTTAAGCTTACCTCTATAATTTTAGCTTGTTTATAACTAACTACTCAGACGGTAGACTAGTACAATAATATAATAATAGTACGAATTACTCGTAAAGTAATATTTAGTTGTGATAACACCTTTCATTGTTATTATTTCAAGGTTTTTTATGTAAATAACTGGTAGAAGCGGCGGGATACTTAATGGCAATTGGTCATTGTTTGTAATTTAAGAGTTGTAAATGTTGTAATCAAAGATATGATAATTATGTTAAAAAGGAGTAGATATTATTATTATATAGTATATAATTAGCGCACGAAAAGCGGTACAAATAAATTATGCTAATTGGCTTTCTTTTCATGTAGTCTATTTCTGTCTCGTCATCATCATCACAACCCATAACTGTCCCATTGCTGAGCACGGGTCTCCTCTCACGTGAGGGGTATAGGCCATAGTCCACCACGCTGGCCAAGTGCGGATTGGTGGACTTCACACCCCTTTGAGAACATTATGGAGAACCCTCAGGTGTGCAGGTTTCCTCGCGATGTTTTCCTTCACCGAAGCAAGTGATAATTAAATATTAATACGCACATAATTTTTGAAAATTAGTGGTGCGTGCGGGGTTTGAACCCGGACCCTCCGGTTCGGCAGTCCAACGTTCAACCACACGGCTATCACTGCTTTCTGTCTCGTACATTCCGTTAATATCGTTTGCATACATAGCGACATACAAAATGTAATCGGAGTGGACCCAAAAGTGCAACTCGCGTTGTTGAACGTAACGTAGGAATCAATAGTTTTCTTATGTTTGTGTCACGGCAGTGGGTAGGGGATGGGAAGAAATAAGGCCGGCTTCAATAGATGATCTTTTATTTCACTGGAAAGGGTAACACACGCGACACGGTGACTCGACACATTGCTGTACACTTTACTTCGCGTCACACTTCACTTCACACTCGCGACACTGTACTGTGAAACGACACTTCACTGCTCTTCTTTATTTACTTCTTCTTCCCGCTGGCGCGCTTCCCGACTCGCTACCAAGACTCGACTGACTCTGCCTTGGCCGGGATCGCCTTATATACCACCAATTTCAAACATTCCAAAATCAAACGTAATTTTTTTAATTTATCATCGAAAACATTTTAGAAATTCTATTTTCAAATTTTGTTTTTCTTTTATTTTATTTTATTTTTAATTTACGCGACATTTGGTAATAATTTACATTTGGCCCAAACTCACAACCCTTTATGCTTCGCCTTAGTTGCACAAAGAGTGCATTTATATTATTATTTAAGCCACGTTATTATTTAAGCCATGTTAGTATTTAAGCCAATTTGTTACGAAAACTCCTAACTTTACAACCACTGAACTCCGATTAGAATTTCTGGCCAACATAGCACTGCAGTATAGGATATTATTCTCGTTAGGAGACTGCTTTGTCTCGATATTGGCCTTGTTTGTATATTGCAAGGCGTTTGTTTGAAACTACATAAACTGATGTTATTTGTTGGTTAGTTGGCCTTTGTAATGGACCAGCTACAATGAAGTGTTATGTAGTAGCAAAACTCAATTTTAGATAGCCGCGCTACGTACACCGGTTTTCAAAGTTTGTTATTCCGCCCATTGTACATCCTTATTTTTAAGATTAACAACAAACATTAAATAAATTAATAAAACGCAACATATGCGAACAAACGACCAACCATTTTGTAATTCATTCAGCGGTTTCAAATTTTTTTATGCAAATCTTTTGGAAAAGAAAATTTTCCGCGATCCTTAGATTGGCTTCAACCCATTAATGGCCCACTACTCAGCACCGGTCTGTCTTCATACTTGAGGAGGCCTAGGGAATACTCCACCACGCTGCTCCAATGCGGATTGGTGGATGGGTTAGTGGCCAACCCAAGTATTGGATTTATTAAGCCGCCCGAAGAAGATATAGATGTACGATGAAGCATTATTAATTTAAAATTCTGTTTAGAAGCTTATCAGTGTCTGATCATCAAACACGCCTCGTTTTAATAACATCGCCTCGGAATTCAGACAAAGGCGGCTGAAATTACTGATATTATGCGACATTATGAAAAATTACTCTGAGCCTTTACTGTTGGACAGTGATAAAAAGTGTCAAGAGTGAACAGACACGAGAGGGAATTAGACGTTTGTGTCTAATGAAAAACCTTTAAAAAGTATGAAAAATCTTGTTACTTAAAAGCTTAAAAACACGAGGGGATCATTGCTATTTGGAGGTGAGTTTATCTGGATCGTTTGGTATGAAGTGTGACTACCAGCAGGAAAATTTGTAGAGTGCACGCCAGAAGTCACGTGGTTCTGTCCTGGTCCTGGTTGCTATTGCAGTTGTTTTTTTAAGACTTAATAGGCACACTAAGCTGTAATGAATTGCAGATTAAACATAACCAAAAGAAATAAAGCAAAGTATTGCTACTACCGAAAATGATTTTCGTAGGATCTTCATTTTTCCATTAAAACTGAAACCATGCCATTAATAAATCAGTGTAACATCGCGATGGACAGAAAGGAGGGTCAAAAGTCGGGAAGAATTAAATTATTCTGTTTCTTTGCCCATCTGCGCACTCTTCCTAAAATTCGTAATTGAGAGCCAAATTTTTGATAGGGCTCGATGTATTCATATAGAGTGGTTTTAACGAATATAAAAATATATGATTTGTTTTTTATCGCCTAGTGACATTAAAAGAAACTCTAAAATTTTGTCAACAGTAACGTGCGTTCGTGTTCCATCTATGGAATAAATTTCATTTAGACTAAGGGCCAGTTTCACCGGTTCCGGATAAAGTTCCGGATAGCCCTAGGAACTCAACTCCCAGATAAATTACAACTTTTGGCATCTCAGTTAATCTGATAGAAGTGACAGAGAAAAGTGTTGGTTAAGGTATCTGCCAGTTCAAGTGGCTGTTAGGCGTTATCTGACGGATAAAAAAATGTTTCAAGTGGCGTTTCTATAACACATTAGGAATTTGAACTGTAATAAATCATATTATTATGAATCCTACTATTTTCGTTCTATAATGATAAAATTATACTTGAAAATATTAAAATAAGGCTAATTGGATTATTTTGAACAAAAAGTATTTTATTAATTAACTTTTCAAAATAATTTTCAAATGACAATAATTTACGTAGTAGTAACGAAACGCAAAAAAGCGACGTTGCCGCTCCGTCAACTGTTAAGTGGCAGATAAATTCCTAGGGCTATCCGGAACTTTATCTGTAACCGGTGAAACTGGCCCTAAGTCAATGTTTAGACTAGATAAACGTATATTTACTTTATTTTTAATTAATTTTATTAATATAATGTCATGCCGTAAATACATTATATATCTGTATATCTTATCAAACTCTTTATGACCCTACAAATACGAGTAATTTTGTCTTGTCTTGAGTTTTGTCAATTCTCACCAGAACAAATCCATCAGAAGTTTATGAATAAATAACGGTAGATATATCAGCTGTCAAATGGTACAGACCTATTTTCGTCCTGACGCAAATTCGCTAAAACCAAGGGCAGAGGCTGTGGCTATCTCCACAGACAGACCTCATGTTATAAATATAGGTTATGTCAGCGCCATACAAATCACAGTTGCGTGTGCCCTAATTTAGAAGGCGGAGTCGAACCCAGCGTAACAAGGTTGAGACCTTTTATTTGAAACGCAAATTTTTTCTCCTTTTAACATCTAAACTTTTGACATTCAGCCTGCGGGCGTTCGGCTTAGCAGATATTTCATAGAAAAATCTAATTATAAGTTAATATACAAAAATTGAAGTAGAGATGTTTGTTAAAATAAATTTACTTTACTAATTTTCGTTTCAGTCATGGATTTCTAGCAAATTTTTCGTGGTGTAATGCTTGTCTTTCAAGTCCATGGTAACATACATTTTAGTGACATTGCGTGTTTACAGATTTCTGTAGGTGGTATTACTTGTATAAAATACTTTAACATTCCGGGGGATTTGTATCACGTAAATAACCTTCTATGTGACTTTCTTCCTTCTCGTGGCCTTAGATCTTTAGATGCGATATAATATAAGGGATAATACAGATTTCATGAAGCGGCTTATTTTCCACAAAGTACTTATAAAACATAATAATTATATAAACATAATACTTATAAAACATAATATTATACGTGACCCTATTGTACCATACTAAGCTGTATTCTTTGTTGTTAATAAAAATATTGTCGTAAAAATATTTTTAACTTTACAATAATATATTAAAACATTCACAATGAGAATCACGTAGTAAGAATTATTATTCAAAAATATTTTTATTGTACGTATTTTACGAATAAAATGGAAAATCGTGGCCAAAAAGCCACAGGCTTTATTTTATTCAGCGCACTGCTTTCAAAATATCATGTCCTTGAATTAAAGAATTCCCAAAAACTGTAAAGTTAATTTAACTATTCGATTTGTAATGTATAAATCTGTAATTTATCGCTGTCTATACATGGAAGGTAACTGACAAAAAATATTAGAGGCCTTTATTAACGCAATATAACCCAAAACAATGATTTTTATATTTTTTGTTTGTTGATCTGTGACTTTGTACGGGCTAATCTTAGAAACGGCTTGACCGACTTGAGTGCAGTTTGCACTTATGTATTGTGGTAAGCTTCACTTAACATTACGTTGCTTGTCTTATTTCAACCTAACCCTTCTTGTGCAAGAGTGTAACAATTGATTCCATCCAATCCATCGGCCACTCTCCCGTTTTACAAACTTTTCGGCATATTTAATGGAAGATCTCACCACCATGTGGTCCAAGACTCCTTATCATATGGGAAGTTATTCCGTCTTCACCACTAGCGGTTATAAGCGTGCATTAGCTGTTTCAACTTCTTGAAGCAGTATATCAGGTTCTCTGTCTTGGACCGAACCTCTCTTCGTGTATATTATTCTCACTGTATAGTTAGTTGTGTACAATATTGCCGCCACCTCTCCACTATCTGGTGCTTTTCTAAAACCAATTGCCCATTTACGTTCTCGACGGTCCAATTCTTCATTTTAAACTCCTTTGTAAGAAGTCGAACCTTTGCAAACATGTGTGTTCGCATCCATAGCGACATGCAAATGTCACCGGAGTGGGTCTAAACGTGCAACTCGCTTTATAAGAACGTAACGCATCTATGGTTTTGTCTTTCTAATGAGTTGAAAAAACTCCTTGGTAGTCTTTTACCGCTACTTCTTCCAAGTCTCACGGTAGGGATATGTGGATACGATGGCGTAGTTAGACTTTTGAAACATGTTTTGCAAAATCCAAATTCAAATAAAAAAGTTGATTCAATTTAATTAATTCTTCCGAAACAATGACATAGCGACAAGCATCTAACGATAACCATTAGGTTCGATAGCTCTGGTACTGTTTACAAGTGTTTACAAAATGTTGCCGCCACTAGATAACCATCCAGCTACTACATATAAATATTTTTCACTCGAATATTCGTTTTAAATGCTAATTCATATTGATTGGTGCGATCACATATTTTTCAGTTCGGTCGCCGCAGCAAAACCTATCCCCTCCAAGCCTGCCGTAAGGAACTTCGTTCCAATAAATTAAACGAATATCGAGCTTATTAAGAACACAAATAAATCTTGTTACTACCGTATTAATATAAAAACCCAAAGTCATGCCGCGTCACACCGAACCCTGAACCAAAATAAAAAATAAAAAAGCAATGAGCGAATTGGAAAAAGGGTTAAATGTTTGGAACGGCGGAAACGCGAGTTTCTGTTAACGATCTTTCAAAACGTGCGCTTAATCACTCACGTTTTTTAGATGTCTGCTACATTTATAGGATTTTAATGGGAAATATAGGTCTAAAGAGGGTGATTACGCGGCGTGAGGTTAACGTTTTGAATTTTTATAAATGTTTTGGCAAGTGAAATTTATAATTCGGGTGTTATTTTAATGTTCACTGCAAATGAGCTAATAGATCAACTCAGGGTATGTGTAATGGCCGTTCTTATTTGGCTTCAAACCGTTAATGGCTCACTACACATCACGGGTCTCTTTTCATGACTGAAGAAGTGTGAAGCATTCTCCACCACGCTGCTGCTCCAGTGCGAATTGGTGGAGATGAAAGAATAATGGTGGTTTTGTATTGGTGGAAATAAATTCAGGTTCATGGAGTCGTTTTATCTATCTATCTATCTATAAGTCAGTCAAATCAGTTGCCTCGCCACTGTCATAAGTTTTTTATGTTAATAGCTGACTAATAACTGATTGTCTAACGTCTGTCTTATATCTGATTAAGTAGTCACCGTGGTACATGGAAATTAGTAACATGAAACGCATCACCAATGCGTTGCAGGTTAAGAATAAAACGATACATTCATCTTAATTAAATAAATTGTTTCTTAATTTTTTTGTTTACAATATTTTTGTGTTTTTATGCCCATCCTTACCATAACTAATTGTTAAATATTTTAATTTATCTGTGAAAAATAAATAAAACATCCAATGAGGCTTAACCTATTTGGAATACCAAAAACAAACGATAATACTACTTAAAGTAAAACTTCGCAAAGTAAACCTAAATATGTTAATTCACCAATTGAATTGCGAATTTGGAAAAAGCCAAACTGTGTGCCTCTAATGGCCTTTAACTTGCGAAACGCTGAAGAAGGCTCTTAGGTTGGCTCAAAAAACGTATTTTAAGACACACATTTGATAATAAAATGTAAGAAAATAAGGGAATAAACGGGGATGGTCCCTTATCCTCGTATGGTAATGTTTACGATCTTAGAATACCTAACAATATTCTGGTCTTGTTGTACCTAAGCATTTTTATGTACTTACATAGCCGATAAACGAGTACACGTACGACCTGGGGTCCATCTGCAAATTTACATGCTTGAATTGCGTCTCGTCAGAATAGTTTGACACATTTCGAATGCCGAATGTGTGCAGACTTTTCTAACACGTCATTGAAGCATTCATAAATTAACAGAAGTGGTTTTTGTCTCCCATAAACATCAGAAACACCGATGATCAGATTTACCGATGCGTTGTAAGTAGTCTAAGAAAGAAGAGGGTAGAAAAATAATATCGACTCCAGGCCCAACACAAACAAGCAAAAACTCTGACTCAAACAAGAAGGATATATAGCAAGCCAAGCTCTACATAACATCTTGGCAACTAACGTAACAGTTAGCAAATATTTGTATAAGCTGACAGTATAAAATTATAATTATAAATAGTAATAGTAAGTATCAATAGCACGGCAACTCTGACACCGTCACTTTGGTTAGCAATGTAATGCCTCGTTCAACTGCCATCCTTCATCCTATTCACTCAAACCAGAGTAGTTGGCCGGGCAACTAAAATAAGCAAAACCCTACAATCTTGCTCGAGGAATATACATAAACTAGTATGGAGACTCTCTACTTCCAGTAAATTTGGTACTTAAAGTCTATCTTACTTATCTGGTACAGAAGGGCGTAAAAACAGAAGAGGTTTAGATTTAGGATGGTTAGAGCCACTTACAAGATGTTTCAGCCATAAGTCTCTGCACGTTGCAAGTTTATGCACAGTTTAATTAAACTCATGCAGACATTCGGACGATCAGATGTCTTGGAAATATAGCCCTAGAAATACACTATTGAATGTACGAGTATCTTGGAGTAAGCCGGTGGAAAAGTCAATGTGGTGCGATGAACGCGGGACCCGCGTAATGTGTTCATTCGTGTTGAAGAAAGGTTGGAGGTCCAATGGTAGGAAAATGGGTATCTAATGGAAGGGTTTTCTGTAAGGCACTTCCTAATACGTTTGATTTACTCCCTATTGCTTGAATAGTAAGAAATTATGGGGCATTAATAGGCACAAGATCAGTTTCAATATTTTATGTATCCGTATGGTTACTTCGGTTTTAAATATGTAACTGTTTTGAAAATTAATAAGGCAAGATTTTTATTAATTGATTTAAGCTGATTTGTCATACCCAAAAACTAGTATTCCGATTTGTCCACAGTGATACAGATATCGTAAGAAGGAAAGAAACGAATCAGCTACCTTTTGAAATAAAACTGAAATATTGGATAACCATTGTACAATTCTATCGAACATTCCATTCGGACAAAACCGTTTCCTATTCCTTGAAAACAGCACTGTATAATATGCTATGTCCATCAAGAAAACTGCACTACGAGATAAAAATGGATGGTTGTAAACTACTCATATCTGGACAAAGACGCGTGTGTGATTGAAAAATCGCCAACGATGATGGCGCAGTAAGTGTTGAGAGAAACACAGTGCAGTTTTTCTATGTTATGTGCAGTTTTATATATTATATTTGAAGCGTTCAACAGTCCTAGTCCTCATACTTACTAACAACGTCTCCTAATCGGACTAACTGTCCTAGTACCTACCCATTTTTGTACCTACATCTTGTTCTAAGTCGGTCACAGTTATCATGGGCGGCAGCGGAAGGGTGGTGCTGCGTGCTCGTTTGCTATCTTAATTAAATAATAAAAAAACCTCTATTAGCTCTACACCGTGAGTATTTGTAAAACCCGACAATACGTAGAACCCAATTAACTACATTTCAAGTTGTAAGTCTTATTTGTAGCCAAGACATTTGATTTTAGTGTTTAAATTACCTTGTTAACATTTCTATTCTTGCGATGGCTATGACTGGGATTTTTTTTCGCGATTTTAGTATAAGACCCGACGTCCATAGTAATAATAAGAATATGTTTTTCTGTACGACAATAGGTTTCATTTAAACTGTTTTCCAAGTCAGTTCCTTGTTCCTGATGTGCCCTGAGACAACAACGGACGTAGTCACGCTAAAATACTCTAGTAAATAAGATACTACTTAAATTTATAGCATAAAACCTTGCATTTACATTTGCATTGCATGCACTTGCATTTGCATTACAGCCTGCTGGATGCTATGAACCATCTGAAAAATTATGTTTTTAAAACAATAGTAATCATGGAATGTCAAATAAAAGAACTATTACGATGTCCATTTTGTCGATAACGCATCGTTGATGCGATGTACACACAGAGAAGCAAATAGCTATAGCAAACCCCGTCAGCTCATTTGCCGGGCTTAATATACGAGTAAAAAGAATAATGATTTCAAAAGCGAAACGAGGTTGCATTACACCTTCATGAATCCGAATACCAATAAAAAACGTAAGACAAAAGACCTTAATAATAATCTATAGCGAATCTATCGCGGCGCAGAGTGACTAGAATTTTAAAAGAGCATTCATTGCATTCACTGCTGCATGCAACTGAACTGTATCTGTGAATCTGAAAGCGTTTCAGCCAACCGTAGGCACTGTATCAATGATTGCTCTAAACAAGAGCATCTCACAAAGAGGTGGAATTTTAAAAGTGGAGCGGTAAGCCTTTAACGCTTAATAAGTTCAGATTTTTATGCTAATTGCCAATAAACGAGCACACGAGCTACCGGATGGTAGTGGTCACCGGGCCACGGACATCTATCAAAGGTGTCATCAATGAGTTTCCAGTTAGCTCTCAAACTCTCGTCCAGAACACGACAAGTGTTTTGGGAGCTGACTCAAGCAAGACGGTGGTAGCTGACCACCCGGGCCTTAGCCCTACCACCAAGCGGAAACCGGCTTCGGTTGCCTTTTACGACACTCTGGTCTGCGGGATGTGAATGGGGTCAGTATTCCAAGCCGACCCAATACAACCGGAAATCGCATCAGTAGGCAAACGAAAAATACCACCAGAATCAAGTGCAAAAAATAATACACAAATCTGTTGTTGTAAAGTCTTCACAAACATCAAACTTAACCCTTACAATACTGTAAGCATTGAATTTAGTAATAATAAGTCAATGCCTGAAAGCATAAGCAATGAAGATAATGTGAAACAACTAGGTACACAACTACTACTATTTTGCCAAAGTAATTTCATTTCAAGAGCCGTGTCTGAGTAACCCGCAGCTGAGTCTGTATTTAGTGAACCAGTTGAACTAAAATAAATCAATACGCCAGTTGAGTAACTCGTCAGCTTCTAATTGAAATGTTCTGCGGTCGTTTCATAAATCACTTCTCGAGGGCTGTTGAAGATGAAATAGAAAAACGAAATGAATTAATTTTTTTTAAAGATTTTAAAAAAATATTTCGCGATAAACTGCAAAAATATGAATCTCACGAAAACATTTCATGTAAAATAAGCCGAGACAGGTCTATACGTTTTCACTGTTTAAAAGTAATCAGACCTCGTGAAGAGGCAAGCTCCTAATTCACCAAGGAACGAATCCCGGGTTCGATTCTTGGTTACCGATTTTTGGGACAGATAGGTAAATGTCTTCACGTCATGAATGTAAGTGACGTGTCATTTGCGTTATCCATGCCACCTTCGATATAGGGAATCTTAGTGCCCTCAGCACATAATATTTAAAATCAGATATAAACTGCTTAAAATGTTTAATTTTACGAAGTCCTTTACCTACCTTCGATTATTTTTTGCAACTCACAACATAGATCTTAAAAGAACATTTTGGTCATAGTAAGTAATACGAGTATTTTAGTTGCATTTTGTCATTTACTCGATTGTTATCTAAAAAACTGTAAAATAAGTTCTGTTTTAAGCATCGAGATATAAGTATTAGTACTTATGTCTCGATGGTTTTAAGAATAAAATCCTTTAAACAGAACTTATTAAACGCCTGAGAAATAAAACGAGCAACGATTGCTTCACGTACGGGTGCTATTTACAAACGTAAGGATTGTTTGGCGAGAGAGGTCGGATTTCTAGATTTATAAATGTTACCAGGTGATGATAAATGAACGAGCTTCTACTCCCGAACGTTTCAATCAGCGGAGTCAGTTGTATTGATTCACCCCGGGCTTAGTTCCGTTAATAACGGCTTCGATTATTCATCACGGTACAGTTTGTACCGTGATGAATAACACTAGCTCTGTACCTACTACAGAGTCATTAAGTGCTATTGTCATTTAGTAAAAATCTGCTCTGTTCTGATGAAATGTTCCTCTACTCGCGTCTGATAGTTTTTATAACATTGCACTTTTTATAAAAGCAGTGGTAGCCAAGTAGTTTGAATCTTGGGCTCGCAAACAAGGGTTCGAATCCTGTAGGTACCTACGCACCACAATGTATCATGTAGAACCAGCTAGATGAAAAAAAAAATTTTTTGGTATATTTGGCAAATATTTACTGATATATATTATTTTTGCTAATGTTATAAATAAAACAAGAAAAAATTGTATAAAATGAAAATTTATTAGTGTTAAAAAAACTAAAAAATATCTAATCATCATCATCAAAGAATTCTGATGAATCGTCTATAGAGTAATCTTCACCTTTTTGTGGCAGTGGGTCACAATTTGGCGACGATTCTGATCGCACTTCTACTAGGACTTCATTCACTGCAGACATCTTATCCGCCTTGTCAGGGACTTCTTTAAGGCAATAAGTCTCTATTTGTGGCAACACGCGAGCACATGCGGGTGTGATGCTCCCAAAACCTGCGGCAGCAGCTGCTTAGTTGCGTGCTTACTTACTTCTATACTGTGGATAAGAATTTTGTATACCATAGCAGGCATTGTAGTTCCAAGAATAGAGACTTATAAGAGTAGAGTTAACTACATTGTCTTGTTACTGACCGAATAATTAGATATAATATTGCTCAGTGGTAAGCATGCGAGTCCGACTCGCACTAGACGAACGAAAGTTAAAGTTTCGGACGACGGATCGTACTTTTTCTTACTGTTAGGTACGTGTTTCTTTTCCTATTAAAATAAATGTATATACGAAAATTGCATTGAGTTCATATGAAACATAATTTGGCGACCGTAACTGGTAGGAAAAAGTGCGATCCGTCGTCCCAAACGTCGACTTTCGTTTTTCGTAGTAGGCCTCCTGGTTATGACCAAGCTTCATGCAATCATACTGGCAGGAAACTTTGTGTTACCTATATCAAATGTAATTAACATTATATATCATTCCATGTACCAAGTGAATTTATAACTATTAAAATACTTTTTCACTGTGAATTCCAACTGAAAAAGGCTCGCGTAAACGTCCTTTTGTATCGGTCAAAAATAAAAAAAAACCTCTTTTGTTCGTGACGTGATTGTCAAACACCTCCCTTTCGTATGCGTTTGTTACATCAGATCTGCCATAGCTATTATACACATGTGTGTGTATAACCGAATAATATAAAATACAATATATTTTATTGTGCACACCCACGTGTATATAATCAAAGCACACCAAATAGAACATAAAAATACAAGTTACAAAAAGGATGGACTTCAAAAGGATACTGATAAGGATAGGATATAGTTTTTTTTGATCATTTTACATCAACGTAGTCGAAGTCAATTAAATACTCAATAATAGGGATAACTCAAAAACTAGTACTCTTCAGATCTCGTTCAAAACAGGAGGACAACAGGACAAGCCCCAGCTTTCGAATATAAAAAGAATCATCAAGATCGGTTCACCCAGTAAAAAGTTATGAGGTAAATAATATTGTAAAAAAGGTTACACCATAAAAAAGGATCTGCAAAGCATTTTTGGACAATGCCATAACTATCTCTTGATAAAATTTTAAAGAATTTGGGTTACAATATACCCTCAAGAAATTAATTACTAATAAGATAAGACTGCCTTTTGTACTGTACATATTGTAAGCTGATGTAAATATCTTTTCTTGTATCTGCAATAAAGCGTATTCTATCTATCTATCTATCTATTAATGGCCAACCACAGGGCACGGTCTCTCCTCATAACTGTGGAGGCCTACAGCACACTCCAGCTCCAGTGCAGATTAGTGGAGGATTATAGTTACAAGATTAGATAGCAATAGTATTAGGTATAAACGTTGTGGCGAGTTACTGGTGAGTTATACAAGGATTGGAGCCAATAGAAGCTCCGTTGAATCCTCTTAATGAATATACAGGCGCAATGGCGCAGGATAGCCGCTGGAACTCCGCCAGACTGCAACCTGGATGAAGATTAGTTGCCTGCACCAGATGTATTATTTATTTAAATTATAAAATGTGGATTTCGGGTAATCCTTAATCCGGGGTAGTACCACCGCCCGCCACGGTACTACTACCGTGTAATAATTGTTTTTACAGCAGTTGTGTTCCGATTAAAAAGGAGTGGAGCCGGTTACACTTTTTTGGAGGCGAATACCTTAGTCCTCAAGGGTAGCAACACATCTGTGAGCGAATTACAACAACACTCTTCCAACTACTATCTGGACTTTTACTAACAACTACTTACTGACAGGACTAACTATCACTAACAGTCGTTGCTCCAGCCCTGAGTTTAGTATGGTCATGCTTACCATAAAATGGCATTGCCATCGGAACTAAATTAACATACAAAATGTCAAGGGAAATAGTTCTAATTCAGCTTGCGAGATTTGACCCGAATATATGTACATACAAATATTGCGAGGTAAAAGCTTGTACAATCACAAATACTACGAAAAGCCATTACTAACTAAACAAAAACTGATTATTCACTAAACAGAAGTATTTTTTTCAGATCCTGTGTCGGACGTCTAGCAAATAGAAAATGGGACGTGCTTCGAATGCTCTAGCGTTGGGTAATAATAATTTCCAATACCGCTACCATTTATTATAAACATTCAATAAATTGGTACCGCGAACGTGAGGCGCTACCCAAACTTTTGTTTAGTTCCATAAACCCTAATTCACTAGGCTTCGCTCTGAAAAGGCCTAGATAATATATCACGTTGCTGCTGCTTCAGTGTAAATATATTCATTTATTACATCTCGTAAAGCGTAATTTACAAAGTAAACAGTCCCTACCCTAGTACATAAACGTACTAACGAACCGACCAACCAACTCTTAATAAAACCTCCTGCTAACTGAACTAACCATCCTAGTCCCTATCTGAGTCTGGTTCTGTGTCGGTCACAGATATCATGGGCGGCAGCAGAAGAATGGTGCTGCATGCTTAGTCGGCAGGGTAGACTAAGTAAGGTAGAAGGCAAAGTAGATTTATACAAATTATAGAATTTGCTTATTTATTGCTTCAGGAATTAGTAAAGTTGGTTTAGTGAACTTAGTAAAGTGAGTTTAGCGACTATTGGGTATTAAAAAGTCTCTATCACTTGCTTCGGCGAAGTAGAGCATTAAAAGGAAAATAATACATTATGTGGGCTCCGCCTTCTTCTTCCCTACTTATAACCGTGCGACTGCTGCGTCCATCACACGGATGTAGACCATAATCCATCTCACTGGCCAAGTACAGCAAACTTCACACAACTTGAAAAACATCGTGGAAAACTTTTAGATGATTGTGCAGGTTTCCTTAAGATGATTTCCTTCACAGAAAGAAAGACAATATTCTTTTGAACATTAAAGGAGCGTGCAGGATTTGTACTTACAACACCTATTCTACGAAGCAGACATGCGTACATGATATTAAAATTATGAACTAGCTTTATGTACAAGAAGTAGCCAGTTCAGTACGATGTCACTTCAATTAACATGCCTGGGTGGACGGTTTTATGCACTGTAAATTAATTTAATTTCAAATATTTTTCGAAAGCGAAGATAGAACAGTTTGCATTTAATGGATAAGTTGATAGTTGAATTTGGCACTTTGGTGTTTTTGTTGAGTATTAAATAAAAGTAATTATCTAATAATTTACAGATGTGTCTTCTTAATTATAACGGATTTACGTATTAATTCAATAAACTAACAAAATTATAGAAACATATTATGATTAATTTTAAAACTTTTTATATTCATCAGGAACATTTTTTTATATGATAGTACTACTCGTATAATGTTTATGTGTGATTTTTAAATATTTATTAAAACACTACACTAAATTAGTATTTTTGCAATACATCGAACAACCATGTTAAAATCTTTAAAAAAAAGTAACAAAATATTGATGAAAATATTGAAAGCCAATCAAACATATTTTATAAAATCCATGCATGAGCGACACACGTCGATAATAAATAACGTTATCAATGTTTCAAATCTCGCCACCCTTCTACGTAACACCAACTCAATTACCATTGCAGTGACAAATTAATGTGGTCATTGTGTGTAGAGGGCGGTGCTGTGACGTCACTAGATGTGTGATAACAACTGCACATGAATAACTTTATACAGAGTAGGGAACATCACCACAATTCTACATACATACTTACTATAATTATCTTCCATACATTGATGTACGCAATTTTAGTTTGTAGTTGACTTCAACCTATTAATTGCCCACTACTGGGCACAGGTTATATATAGGGCCTTATAACTAAGGCCTAGAGCATACTCTACCGTGTAGTTCCTGTGTGAATTGCTGGAAGAGTTAATGACCAAACATAGTATCGGAAGTTTTTACGCCACCCGAATGCATCCGACATGGCTTTAACGAGTGCTACCAAATGTTAACAGCTGAGACCGACGGCTTTACGTGCCCTCTGAAGCACGGAAACGCCCAAGATATTTTGCCACTAGCGGTCACCCATTTAATTACCGACCGCGCCCGCTGTTGCTTGACTCTGTCGATCACTAAAGATCGTCGCAAGCCGGCGGGCTATAAGCGCTTCATTACTTACAATAACTTACTTCAGTTCGTTTATAAAATTCGACGTATATACATAGCTATACGTAAGCGTATACCAATTTATAGGATTGTATACGAATACGTGTAGTCTCATATTCGTCATACAACACAAACGGTACATAAAAACAAACTCGAAGCAAAAACAACAGCCGAATCCCGGGCGCTATTAACAGCAGTTCTACCTGAAAGTTGTGCTGAAAGCCTTTTGTTAGTAATAATCCAGTTTAGATAGCTTAGCGACAAAGTTTGTTGAGCCATTTAGTACCCTGCATCGAATGCAGCAACTTTGTCGCCTAAATAAATTAGTTTTGTCGGATTGGCAATGGTGAATATACGTGTGTGCTAGTAGGTACTTACCTAGTTGTAGTTAGTACTTCGGAAGTGCAAATTCAAGACTATTTGTTCTAATGACAGGTAATTTAACTGCAAGAAAGAAGAAATTAAGTTGTTAAGACAGAAGAAGTTAACTCTTGTTTTTCACGATTTTGACTAGTCGGCAGACAGAAATCGTTCTAAATTATACTAGATCTTTTCATCATCATCATCATCATCATCATCATCACAATCCATAACTGTCCCACTGCTGGGCACGCATCTCCTCTCACAATGTGAGGGGTACAAGCAATAGTCCACGCCGCTGGCCAAGTGTGGATTGGAGGACTTCAAACACCTTTGAGAACGTCATGGAGAACTCTCAGGTGTGCAGGTTTCCTCACGATGTTTTACTTCACCGAAGCAAGTGATAATTAAATTCTAATACGCACATAATTTTTGAAAATTAGAAGTGCGTGCTGGGATTCGAACCGGGCCCCCCGGTTCGGGAGTCCAACGTTTAACCACTCGGCTCTCACTGCTTATCTTTTACTGATTCTTAATTTATTTTATTATGAAAAGTGGGTCTTTAATAGCCCTCTACAGAAGAAAACATAAAGAGAGAGCCTGAAATTCCGAAAACACTTGAAAACCCCGCATAAAACCTTCGCCATTTATATGTTCACTGGTAATCTAAGGTTCTGGAAAGTTTCCAATATTTTCAACGCTTTAATTAAGATCTACGGAGGATAGGCTTCCTTGTTATTGTACAAATAAGTATTAATTTATTTTTCTATTAATACTTCGTTGTAATAGAAGACTTAAGACCTAAGTGTTCTCTTAGATTTAGGTCTTAAGTCTTCTCTTACAACGAAGTGTTCAGCCATTTAACGTCGACTCAGGGAGTGCGACAGCTGAGTTGTTATATACACTGACGATATTTTTAAATATTTTATTTAAAATTGCCAACAAACGATCAGACAAATTTGTCTTGCGTTATCGGCCAATTAAGAAGAGAGTAGAAGGAAAATAATGAGTCACCCATTATAGGTCAATATTTAAAGTATATGACTGAAAATATTTAAGAATAGTCTCGTAAAACCACAGCAATATATAATATATACTAGATAGCACGATATTGTAGGGGAATGAATTATTATATTATTTAAATAACTTATTAGTAGCCAACGAGATCCACTTTCAGAACAACTGTCAACATTTCACCTGATACCTTAAGTTAATAAGGAAATTATTAGAACAAAAATCTATAACGCCCAGATGGAAACCAGTTTAAATTCATCGTCCAAGCTGGGAATCGAATCTTTAGACCGGGGCGGCCCGGCATGTTAACTATTGCGCCAAACGGGTCAAAATGACATTGCTGCATAAAGAAGTCTTTACTGTTTAGGTAACATAAATACAAACCCCCAGTACCCAAGGGTCAGCAATGAATTTTTAATCATCAATTTCACCCCAATTTCAAAAAGGGACAGCCATAACTATCTCAAGCAACTTTCATTAATAATAATAGTTATTTCCGCAAATAAATTTGGCAGAAGCTACTAAAATGCAAGATGAAAACATTATTCTTACTAATTGTAGAATTAGCCAAAACCGATGTCCTAGGTATTTTCATTTAGTCGCTCCTACAAGGAATGGTGCCAGACTGGCTTGACGCCAGGACCAATCGAGACGAAGATTTCACTTGAAATTAAAAAAGTAAGAACTTGCTAAGACATCGTTTTATTAACGTTCTATTGACTTAAGATACTTAACGCTTCTAAGTTGGTTTTGGCTACTTCTAAATCAACTTCTGATTCCTTTGGTCTGCGATAGTTTGAAATTTATTTTCAGATAGGGATTAAAGTTTCTGAAAGGCCACACGTAGATTTCAATGATGATGTTGAATAAATTTGAGAATTAGCGGAGCTCGCTGAGTGCAACCTTTTTCGTCATTGTGTGTGAATCCGATTAAGGTTTTTAGAGGTGAGCATCTTAGTCTTCAAGGGTAGACCCTTTGACCTGTGACCGAATTTTAAATAAAATATCTGTACATTATGTACATGAATTTGTATGTGAAATAGAGAAATAAGTGGTTTTAAGGAGTGCGCACATTACAACGACTCCACGACCGACCGACGCCAACGCGACTAAAACCTTGACAAAGCTAACATTCAATTATGAGCCTTATATCTTTGAAGGTAAGGTTGAATTTCGAACTTATACTTAAAAGCCCTGTACGGCTCGCCCTACACCCATAGCCGTTCCGTTTCGAGACCAACGCGTCGACGTTGCGTTGACGACTCACCGTAGACGAGTAGTCCACGCGTCGACCGACACAATGACGTAATGTAACTAGCGTCGGAGTTGAAACGGAGTGGAGACGGAGTCGAGTTGACGTCGATGAAGCGTTGAGCGCGGAACGGAACGTCGGAGTTGAAACGGAGTGGAGTCGGAGTGGAGTTGACGTCGAGTTGGTGTAATGTGCGCACTCCTTTACTCGTATTTCTTTCAAATTTTTATTTAAAATTTAATTTTAAGTTTCCGTACCAAAATTGTACAAAACGGAACCATATTAATATGCCTCCGATATCTGTCTGTCTGTCACAGGGCTCTGTCTTTTGAACGAATATAAGCAAACGTCTGAAATATTCACAGAATGTATGTTAAAAAAGTTAACACATTTAAAAAGTTAGATCCCAAAGGAGGTCCCCGTACAAGGAACCTTAAAAAGGGGTTTTTCTACATTCAATTAAGCAAATAATTAGAGTAAATATCGCTCTGTGGTACAGATCCCTGCGTGTGCGAGCCCAACTCGCACTTTACCGGTTTTTATAATTATATACTCATGTCTTTGCATTCTTGTATTTTATTAACCCTTACATAAAAAGTAATTAACTTTCGTTTTTTACGATATTTAATTAGCCCTTTGTGGTTGTGTAATATACCTATTCACTTGAAATTCATATGAGGTCATAAGTACCTTAGGCTTTGAATTTTAAGCCTTTGAGGTTAACCCAAGTGTCGGAAGGCTTGAGGTCGCCCGAAGGCCTCACAAAAGACCAGTAAGGCACTAACAGCAAAGCTACAAGCTACCTGACAGGTTTATTTGAACAGTTGAAAGGTACTTGAGGTCCGTAGTGTATGACATGTACCTACAGTACAGTTGTTAAAAACTCAAGAAACTCAAAAATATGTTTTAGGTTATTTTTACATATTTTTTAAAGTTAGTTGCGCAACATACGCGCTCATGTTAACCTGTACAGTTCAACTGTATAGGTAATCCTGTCAGATACACCCTAGCGTATTTAGCTAGCATAAGTAATATGAAAACCGACAGCTAGTGCATAAGCCATAAGCACCCCATGTTACTGTATTAAAATATGAGCTATAACAAAATACGACCACTTAAGTATTAATAAGCGCGCGGATGGTTTACGATGATGTAATGTTTTACAGCGCCAATATTTTTGTGGCTGAGGGTACAATTTTCGTGTCGCACAAAATTCCTTGTTACTGTGTACCTAGTAGCGCCATGAGTTGCGGAGATCTTGAGACTTTCCCTTTTTAAATGGTAAGTTTTTTTAAACGTAGTTAAAAGTAGTTATTGATCTTGCTGGGAATATAATTATTAGATATAATTATCGTTTGCTGAGTAGTTACGGTCACAAAAGTAAGCTATAAAGTCACCTTGTTACGTTCTAATGCTCTCGTGTTCTTTAAAGTTTTTATTAAAAATAATGAAACAAATAATAAAAATAACAAATTCATACGACAGCGTTTAAAAGGTAGTAACTTACATACTTTAAACATTATTAATTTATAGTTACCTTATTTAACTGCAACACTGGGCTTAAGTCTCCTCACACAGGTCATGGACCACCTCACTAGCAAATTGTGCGTCGGCACACTACATTTTTAAAAATTATAGAGAACTTTCAGGTGGGTGAGTTTCCTAAAAATACTTGCATTCACCGAAACTAGTGATTAATAGATATTATCCTATAAGCACAAAATTTTAAAATTAGAATTTTTATTTAGGGCTATGAGTGTTGAAATTTATTTATTTTATTTATTATCCCAGAAAACACTTACAAATTGGCAAACCTATTCATAACAGTCCGTGTTGTAAAATAACGCCTTATTGGGGGCCGTAAAGAACCCTCTGATACAAATATTTGTTGATACGGCACTTTCGGCCATCTTCGAGTAATAAAACAATATGGATGTATAGTTTCTAGATGTGAACTCTGCATCGATCATTTATATATAAAAATTGTCTTATATCTGACAAAAAATTACACTGAGAAAATAATAATTGGAAAAACAAGTACAAATTTAAAAAACGCTTTAAAGCTTCACTCACCACAAACTTTTTTTGGCACCAAAGTTTTGGCCCATGGAAAGTGTCTGACACTTATGGATACTATTTAAGATTAATATTCTACAAAACATATTATTATATAAAATTCAGTCATGTGAAAATAACTGAAGTAGCTCTTATTTTTACCTGCCTTTCTTACCTGGTACCTGCCCAGGTGTCACGAGGTGAGCTTCCAAAAGCACGCAGGGTATTCAAAGAACACGGACGCTACTGAGAAATTAAGGTTTCATCCATGCAAAAATAAGTTATGTCAGATCGCTCTGGGCTCTTGGACTACAACGCATGGATTATGCCTTCGGTGTTACTGATGTCCATGCGCGATGGTGACTTCTTGCCTGATGGCAAGAAGAAGGCCGTTGTTGGCCATCGTTGGCCCCAAATTACTATAAAAATAGTAAGGCAAATGTTAAACGTGTTCCAAACGTTTACCATTCGTGAGAGTAGGACAATAAGTACATAAAAAAAAGTAAAAATTATTATCTTTCTCTCCCCTAAGTAGAAAATTGTAATATTTGACTTAAACAATATTATTAGTCTTTCTTTATCTTATTTTGTTACATGTATAATGCACTCGCTCCTGACCGTTTTTTTATCGTTTGCGTAAGACGACCCACAATGCACCTGCAAGGATAAAATCTTTCACGGGAGATACAAAACGATCGAGTTACATCCCACTATACTGAGCGATGCAAAAAACGGTGCACGTGTGAAGAAATCGCATTCCAAACTCAAAAACTGTACAATACGATATATTGATGACTTCATTGTGTAAAAATAAGACGGCTATTGGATTTATTTTCACTCGATTTATCGTTGTATATTACTGACAACCCAGTAAAAATAAATCCAATATCCAATATTCAACAGAGGTTGAGAGATGCAAGCGAAGGCTCTCGGTTTGATTCCCGGCCGAGGAGTTATATGACAGACATACATAAATAATGTTTGTTGGTCGTAGGCGTAGACAGAAAAGGATATAGATATCTCGTGAGCGTGGCCAACGTGAGATAGCAAGAGAAAGTACAATTGTTTGTGGCACAAAAAAGTTTAGGCTTGTAAGCAACTGTGCTTTCCTTGAAAAAAACTGACACGCAAAGTGAGACACAAAACATCGTATCATTCTGTCTCGTTTTGTTTCGTGTCGTTAGCGTAAGTTGTTCCTTTTCGTGTGTGAGTGAGATAGATCGCATCCATAGATCTATACTCTATACTGTCTGCGATCGTAGGTGTCTGTGATTTCTTCTTGTGTTCTTTGATGTTGTCCATACTACCCGCGACACAGGGATCTCTTCTGCGGTATATGTGTAATCATTTATTAAAAACCCGTATCCAAATTTTAAGCCGTTTCCAAGTAAGCGTGAACAAACGTTATTATTACGGGATCTATTACGTTTATCATAGCTATAGCTCCTCAATATCTTTCAAGTATAGACATCAGTTATTATTATATAGAGAGGAAACCCTTACGCTTTCAAGGAGCTCTCGCCTTTATTTTTAGTATAAACAGACACCGTAACCACAGCACTTTGCGGTTATCCGCCTGTCCGCAGCTATGCTGACTAACTGGTTCGATACCATCACAAACCATTGACTGTAGTGTCTATAGGTTATACACGTATAACCATAAAGTAGTTACGTTAACAACTGGTTTCCCTATTGGAGAGTAATTTAAAAGCGATGAAAACTAAGTTACCAGGTGTGAAAATAATATTTATAATTTTTATAATTTTTAAATAATATTTAAGTTTTGTGTGTTATGTATTGTATGTACCTTATGTCTAGTTCAGTTCTTGTGATTGAAAATTTATATTTTCTGTGTTTGATTATACGTACACAAACAGAATATCAATTAGCAATATCAGGAATAGTGAATTTATGTCTTTTATATATAATTATATTTGTATCACATGCCTATTTATATTTGTATCACAAACAAAAGTACAGTAATCGCCACGGATCTTTGTCCCTCTGAAGTTAGGTGTAACAAACAATTGCACGTGTACAAGAGAGTGAGTTATACCACATCTGTAGCCCCCTCCGCATCCCTCTAATTTGTTCCGAAAATGGGTTCTGCGCAGCTACTTACAGCTAACTTCAGAGGGACATAGATCCGTGGCGCGTATTGTACATAATTGGCTACAACCCATTAATGGCCCACTACTGAGCACGGGTCTCTCCTCATACCTGAGGAGGCCTAGAGCATACTCCACCACGCTGCTCCAGTGCGGATTGGTGGAGGGGTTAGTGGCCAACCCAAGTGTCGGAAATTTTAAGCCGCCCGAAGGTATCCGACATGGCTTAACGACTGCTACCAAATGATAACAACCGGGACCGACGGCTTTACGTGCCCTCCGAAGCACGGAAGCGCTCAAGAAATTTTTGCCACTAGCGGTCACCCATCCAACTACCGACCGCGCCCGCTGTTGCTTAACTTTGTCGATCACTTGAGATCGACGCAAGCCGCCGGGCTATGAGCGCTTCATTGTACATAATTACTGTCACCTTATCTGTCAATTTATGATGCCTTGAAGACTCATTACGTAAGCGACAAAATTATATCTTAGTACACATTCGTGCGCGATGAACAGAGTCCCTGAAATAAATTTTAATAAGCACAAGGTAGGTTACCTTTGAAGTGGTAACGTGTCATCGGATATTTGAATAAAGGATCATAAACGTATCGAATTATACAAGATTGAAAATAGATTACTCTGAGTTACACTGATGTTATTGCCGAAGCATAACCAACTATGAAGCGCTCATAGCCCGGCGGCTTGCGTCGATCTCAAGTGATCGACAAAGTTAAGCAACAGCGGGCGCGGTCGGTAGTTGGATGGGTGACCGCTAGTGGCAAAAATTTCTTGAGCGCTTCCGTGCTTCGGAGGGCACGTAAAGCCGTCGGTCCCGGTTGTTATCATTGGTAGCAGTCGTTAAGCCATGTCGGATACCTTCGGGCGGCTTAAAATTTCCGACACTTGGGTTGGCCACTAACCCCTCCACCAATCCGCACTGGAGCAGCGTGGTGGAGTATGCTCTAGGCCTCCTCAGGTACGAGGAGAGACCCGTGCTCAGTAGTGGGCCATTAATGGGTTGTAGCCTAGCCAAGCCATACACCTGAGCTCGTATTATAAATTATGTTCGTATTCAACTAAGACTTATTCTCAGTGGTTAAGAAAAACTTCTCAATGGGTTTTTGATGACCGTTAATGACGGTGGTTGGGATTGTACACGATACTCAGAAACACAATCGTTGCTTCTTACTCACAAGTATCTTTTAACTTACACATTTCTTTATCTGTTATTCAGTACTATTAAGTTTCGGGAAACCTAAGCCTTAGTACCCGCAGCAAAAATGCTAATTATTTTTCATGTTTAGACGAGTTTATTTAAATTAACATTGAGACAATGTGAGTGAAAATCGCATAAAAATCGGTTAAGCCGTTTTTGAGATCTTTAGATATCAGTATTTCTTATTCAATTAAGTATAAATTACAGTAATCTTTCTTTTGCTTTAATTACCTAAGATAACCTATTTACCTTATATGATCGCGTCATTCCACATTTGTCGTACATTAGTTGGGTAATAAAAAAAACAAAAAATATTAAAGTCAAAGGTTTATTCTGAGAACAATAAAAATGGCAAATTATATTCGCATGCAAAGAACAAAACACTATCATGCAAATATTTTTATACATTTATCTTTTTTAAACAATAAAAACAATACTGGCTATGAAGGAATTGTTTAAAATAAACAATTCCTGAATAATCATGATTTAAAATAAACACGCAATGTAACGCTCATTGAACGATTAATTCATTACTAAATATCGATATTCTAAACTGGAAACATTGTATTTTAACTATAAAAAAATGCAGTTTTTTGATCATACTATGGGAATTATCACAGAAATTACGTTTCTCTACCTTATTGGATTATTTATTTATATTTTATTATCTATTATATTATTTACTTTCGAAAACGAGCTTATTTTATTAACCAGAGTTTAAGAAACGCGTGATCGATACTCTTATTCGGTCATACCAATATAATTATTATAATCGATTATTTTCGATAAAATTTACAAAATATCTTCTGTCAGTCTGTATGGTTATCTAATAATTATTATTTATATTTCTATTACCTCTAAATTGAAAAAAATGGAATACATAATTATTACTTTAAAATCATTTAACGATTTTTATTTTTTCATAATTGAGCAAACATTTCCATTACAATAGAGTGAAATTTTCATAGTTATTTTTGAATTAAAATATTTTGAACTTCAAATTTTTTCAAATTAAAAAAAAATTATTATTGCCTGATTTATTGAGACATTCATAAAAGAATACATTTAAAATTCAAAGCATTTGTGACGAAAACATTTTCTTTTACAAAAAAGTCATCAAGTTCGTTACATAGTGTACAGACCCTTACATTTTGTACATTAATTTAGTGTACATCTTAAACTAACTATTTACACTTCAGTCATAGATTATTTAGGAACAAACTAGTATATTACATACACTAATTTGAATATAAAATCTTACCTTATTTACTTTAAGTACCTACTTTAAAGCTAATGACATCCAACAAAGGTAAGGTTTTATACAAAAATTGCGTGAGAAAAGGTTTAAATCCGATATTGTAAAATTTCCATTTAATTATAAGATGAAATTACATTTTCATTATACGTGGGTGGCCTGCGCTGGCTTATTTCCGTTACCTGTAAAAAAAAGCTGGTTTAAGTATTGTGCCACTGCCAAGACATTATGCAATACGAGTGTTTTTATAATGTCATGGAATCTTTTAATTATCGCCAAATTCCAGACGTTCGAATTTTAAAAATATTCACATAAACTCTCTCGATACAAACTGACACATTCGCATTTATTCATTGTAATAATATAAAGGCAAATTAACATACATTAATATGCTAATTATTTACCCCATAAAGTACCTGGCATTAAAAAGGTAACATCAATATTGACCCTGCCTGCCAAGTGAGTGGTTCCGGGTTCGATTCCCGGCCGGGGCAGATGTTTATGTGACAGATAAATATTTTTTCTCGGGTGTGCGGTGTTAGTGACGTGTCATTGGCGTTATTCGTGCCATCTGCCATACATCGAATCCTAGTGCAGGATGAGTGTGTTAAGCTGGCGGTTCGCGGCCGAGACCGAGACAGGAGACCGAGACCGGAGACCGCTACCGGCACTTGACCATAGGCAATGTATAGGCGACAACTCGCGACCGAGACCGAGACAGTCTGTCGCGCCTATACAAAGTGACGGTCGCGGTCTCCTGTCTCGGTCTCCTGTCTCGGTCTCCTGTCTCGGTCGCTTGTCTCGGTCTCTGCCGCGAACCGCCACCTTTAGCCTGTATTTATTATTTTTTATTGGAATTGTAAATGTTGAAGCAACCTTTTTGATGATATTTCTTAGCGGCTACCATCAAACACAGTCCTTTGTCCGCCTTTGTAGAAGCAGGAATTTTTGCTCAAAGGCGCATTGCATGTGGCCATGTTACCTACATGGCGAACCTCGGAAACGCGCGGACCTATCCAATTTGTTTATTTTCCTCCCCAATTCACCCATTTTTGGACAAAGGCGGTTTTTTCAAACAGATGCCGTGAAATGCCCTGAGGTGTAAACGCTGGGAGCCGGGTGTGCAAAACGATTGTATGTAATATTGATATTGAAGACATATTCGATTGCAACAGCAACTGACTTCACAGGAGGAGGTTTGTCAATTCGACTGTATTTTTTATGTTTGTGACCTCAGAACTTTTGACTGGGTGAACTGATTTGAATGATTCGTTTTTTATTTGAAAGCTAGTGCTTCTCGTGTGGTCCCATTTCAATTTGGTCCAGTTCTGACAATTGCATCCATGAGAAAACTACATTAGTTTAAAGCATTATTTTGAAGTCGGTTTTTTACTTGTAAGATTATTATCAAGGTACCAAATAGTACGAAAAACCTATCGGTAATCGGTAGCGGTCCAAAGGTGAGGCACGTTAATACAAATTTAATAGTAGTAACAATGCGTATTGACATTTATCCAATTTATATTAAATGGTTCTGTTTGTTGTATAGCTGCAAAATTGTGTACTTATGTTAATATTGGTACACTAATGTACTTATTTAAAGTTCTTTAGCGTAACTGTTCATAGCTTTGTATCATAGGTATTACCTTTGTTAAGAGTTCTGCTATTCAGTGTTGCTTTTTAGTTTGAACTACTCAACTAAGGCAAAATTCAAACAATGAAATTAGTTTTGTTTGCATTAAAATGTGTGTTTGAGTTTAAAAATGCACAAAACTTCAAACAATATATTCATACTAGGTATGTCAAAATAAAAAAGCGGCGTATAAAAAAGTTATCAAGTAATATATGCTTATAACCCGAATTTAATCATGACGATTCCATAGCCTAGTATGTAGAACCTGCCTTTAAAGCGAATAGTCTCGGGTTCGAGTCCCGGTCGAAGCAGATTTTTACAAAATAACTAAATGCTTTCGTTGGTGTAAGTGATGGCTTATTAGTTTACACACTACCATGCGTTTGACACGTGACATGAAGTTTGAAATGTTTAGATACCTTCATAGAGTCAGTGTGAAGTAATCCTTTGACAAAATTAATTACGATCGAATTAAAACGCAAAGCGGGTCTCTATTTATTATTAAGTATTACACAATATTTTAGAACAAGTATGCCACAGCAGCTGTCATTCAACAAAACCAAATTAAATTTCAATCACGGCATAATTAATTATTTGAATTTAGAACTACAGATTTAACGAAGTGCCAATGAATTGACGACCCGGATGGCGCAATGGTTAACACGCCGGATCGCCGTTCCGAGGGTCCTGGGTTCGATTCCCAGCGAGGCGGAAATTTGAATGATGAGTTTAAATTTCCGTTCTTGGTCTGGGTGTGTGTGTTCTTGTCTTGTGTGTTGTCCGTGGCACCCACGACACAGGGAATCCTAGGGTGGGGCTATGAGTGTGTAGCGTTATTATTATTATTATTATTAATGGGGTGCACCATTTCTGACATGACGTCATTCACGAAACATAAAATACATCAAATAAATAACCACCTGGCTCTTGCCAACCGAATAGGCAGAGTGTACGGTTTTTCAGAGCACGCCAGCAATTTGTACTGGCATGCCACTCACGGATATTCAACCATTCTCGCGGTGCGGCCAGTGCGAGTGTAGTGGGTATCTTTGACCCTATTAGGTACGCGTTGACGCTTAGGGTTAAATTTACAACGATGTCAACAGTTTTAACTTTTGATATTAGTGAAATAGTATTTAATGCTAAGTAACCCGCACTTGCTGCGTAATCCGTTTACCGAAGTAAACGGATTATTTAAATAGACATTTTGTATATAAAATTATTAAAAAAATATTACGAAAATTTTGCGTATGGATATTGTGTATAATATTAGGCATAGTTAAAGTTTACGTGGAGAAAAAGTGCAGAAAACTATTATTTTTAAATATTATTAGAAATGAAATTAATAAAAATAACTATATACCCACTACCATGCCTTTCACACACTTGACATGACGTGATATAATATAATTATGTTAATGAAAATAGTTGTAATGATAACTACTATGACTATTTTGTCGAGTGTATGAGATTAATAGGATATTATTAAATATTTTAAAAGAAAGCATCTCAGAATCTGGTTCTCAATCTGACAATTTTTACTCGTCTTAATCACACAAAATATCAAAATATTTTCTTATTTATCTATTTAAATACAATCATGCAAAAGATATTATGGCATATATCATAACAATTTATGACATTTGGCACAATCCAGTAATACTCATATCGTTTACCTGACTTGGTAATTTACCATAGTGTGTATCCACCCTTATCAGGGGTACACAACCGTTCGTCTCATTAATGTTTGTTATCAATTCAGGCGATTAGTTACCCATGCAAATTGCAATTATGCGAAGGTAACGGGTATTCCTATATTTACCTATGTAGGGCTGCGTTATATACCTTGAGGTATGACGACGGAACTCCTCACGGCTGAGTAAGGTGGGGGCGCTGGCGTCGCGGCGGGCTTGGCTGTGTGGACTTGATTGCCGTAGCCTGTTAAACGTATTAAAATAATACATTTATGTTAAATACTCAACTTATTAATTATAACTACACCTGTTTTAAAGCGTTTATGGTTCAAAACCTTTTTTATTCAAAACGTGCTGCTGCAGGAACGTAGTTAGTAATAAATGACGTATCCAATAAAATCCAGCCACGAAAATTATGATTACGATTCAATAAAGTCTTGAGCAATGTCAATGTAAATTCTGCAAACTTTTTTTTGGTTAAAGTAAAACGTCTAATTTGTGAGCGTCCTTATACTCGTACTATAGCAATTTAAGGTATCTCAAAATATTATTAAAATAAATGAACAAAACAAAATATTGGTCTACAGCGAAAAAGCTTTTTATATTTAATAATATTTCAATAGACAAATTTGCTGAATTTACTGAACCAAAAGAAGCTTCATAATTTCGATTACTCAAAGAAACTTTCACGTGTCGTTAATTAGATTTCAATAAATGTTAGATCTTGAGTCCTAAAATAAACTTTTTTCGTCAAGTACATTTTCTGCTCCAAAGGTCTAATTTCTTTCTGATTTTAATCAATCAAAAGACGCCTTCCAATGTATAGTATTCGTTCTAAATTTAAACAATCAAAAAATGTTAGTTAAGTTTGCACTCACCAATAGAGCTATTCCGGAGGTAAGGGTTGCCGTAAGTCGCGGCGTACCGCAAGTCGACGCCGTGGTTCTTTGCGCTCGGCTGCGCGTATATAGGCGACGGGCCTGCAACGGAGACATTTGTTACTTCTGCCTCGTTTTATTCAAAATTGGAACTCGAATTTAAAATTTATAATTCGATTCTAAGTTCAAAACTGACGAATGACAATAAAAATTAAAGTGATGCTCACTGAACAATGAGCGATAATAGTATCATAACAGTTAGGTGACACAATTGAAAAACTACGTATTCTAAAGTGTTAATTATATTAGAGTTAAGCCTTTCAGTACCATTATTAATAATATTTCGGCAACAAATACGCCTAATTATTTATTAATCGGAATCTCAATAATTTATTCGAGATGGCAATTAATGTTTAAACACTATTACGATGCTTTTTTATTGGAGAATATCGTGGAATTTGCATGACGAATATCCCATAATGAAAGCTTTCAATATTGTAGTGTTCTATATTTATATTTACTTTAGTATATTAGCACTAATATTAGACTCAAACTCAAACTCAAATCATTTATTTCATGTAGGTATTTTTTCAATACACTTATGAACGTCATTTTTTGCATTTACCACCGTTTCGCTAAGGTGCCTTTAAATTTTAAATCTTTAAGGATCTTTTGAAAAAAAAAAAGGAAATGCTTACAATTACTTAACTGATTTATACCTACATACAAATACATTCATACATACTAACATGAGCAGAACCGGTAGCGGATGTCTATTTCCAAGCATCTTTGTCATTAATATATTCATCGACTGTATAATACCCTTTCTCTATGAGTCGTGTTTTAACATGTTTCTTAAATATTTGTATGGGCAAATCAATAATAGACTTCGGTACTTTATTAAAAAAGCGTACCCCGAGCCCCACAAATGACCGCTGGACCCTACGAAGGCGGTACGAGGAAGTCACTAAATGGTGCATATTTCTAGTTTCCCGATTAGTAATATCGGATTTTTGTTTATAAGAACTCAAATTTTTCTTAATAAATATTAAATTGCTATAAACATATTGAGAAGCTACAGTTAGTACACTTATTTCTTTGAATTTGTCACGCAATGATTCGCGTGATTTTAATTTATAAATTGCCCTAATAGCTCTTTTCTGTAAGACAAAGATTGTATCAATATCCGCTGATTTACCCCAAAGTAAAATACCATATGACAGAATACTATGAAAGTAGGCAAAATAGACAAGCCTTGCTGTTTCAACGTCAGTAAACTGTCTTATTTTTCTTATAGCATAAACAGCCTTACTAAGTTTACCCGCAAGTGTCGCTATATGGGTCCCCCACTGGAGCTTACAGTCTAAAGTTATCCCCAAAAATACTGTACGACTTTCCATATTTAATATTTCCTTATTTAATTTAATGTCCTTATGAACGCTTTTAACATTTGGCAATGCAAATTCAACACATTTCGTTTTATTAGCATTAAGAAGTAAGTTATTTACACAAAACCAGTATGAGATGTGGGCGAGAGTACTGTTCACATCGTCAAAATTTACTTTATCTCTATTAGTTTTAAATATGAGTGAAGTATCATCTGCAAACAGTACAATATCTGCATACTTACTAATATGAAATGGAAGATCATTTATATATACTAAAAAAAGGAATGGACCTAAAATTGAACCCTGAGGGACGCCAATCGAAACTGGTGCTCCTGATGATTTAGCTCCGTTTATACAAACACTTTGAACCCTACGATTTAAGTAGGACGATATAAGTTCCAGTGCTTTGTTTTTAAGGCCATAATGACCCAATTTAAAAATTAGTGTTTCATGTTCTACACAATCAAACGCTTTCGAGAGATCACAAAATACACCAATAGCGTTCTGAGATGCTTCCCAGGCCTCATATATATGATTTAAGAGCCTAGCACCTGCATCAATTGTACTACGACCTTTAGTGAACCCGTACTGCTCTTTATGAAGTAGATTATTAACAGAGAAATGAGTAATCATTTGATTTAACATAATTTTTTCAAAAACCTTGCTGAGTGTCGGCCAAATAGCAACTGGTCTGTAATTATTAACATCTGTTCTATCTCCGGACTTAAGAAGTGGTATTATTTTACTATATTTCATGAGATCGGGAAAAATACCCAGATCTACACAGTTATTAAAGATTACAGCTAGGTGAGGGGCTACAACATCTATTATATTATTTATTACTTGTACAGATATCCCCCACAAGTCACCTGTTCTTTTGTTTTTCAAAGATCGGAAGGTTTTAGTTATCTCTGTCGACGTAGTATGTTTGAATTCAAACAGAACACTACATTTACTAACGAGCCCTTTTAAGAGAGTATATGCTGTTGCCGGAGAAGATTGAAGAGAGTTAGTTAATGAGAGTGGTATATTTCGGAAGTGATCTTCAAAAGCGTTTGCTACCTCGTTATCGGAGGTGATTTTGTTGTCGTTAATAATCAATTCAAAATTATGGTCACGTGATTTAGTGGTACCGGTTTCATCACTAATGACCTCCCAAGTAGCTTTTATTTTATTGTCGGAGTTTATAATTTTGTCTTTAATATATAGCGACTTAGCATGTATGCAAACGGCTTTAAATATTTTAGAATAAGTTCTTACATGTTCGCGGAACGCCGTACTATGATTATATTGCTTTTCATCATATAGGTCGTAAAGCTTGTTCCTACTTTTGAAAATGCCTTTAGTAGCCCAATCATTAAAATTACTTTCTTTATTTACGTGAACGGATTTAAATTTAAAAACTCTGTTAAATTCCTCGTTAATATTTTTGAATAAACTGTTATAGTGATTTGAAGGATCACGTTGGTTGAAAGCAGACGGATGAGTAATTTTCGAAGTTATTCGGTCTTTAAAAATTAACAGTTTATTTTTGGTTATAGGTCTGCATTTTATTGATTTATTGTTTTTGCTAAGCTGGTCAAAAATAGAAAATTTTTGTCCACAGTGATCGGACCTTAAATTGTTGATTATTTCTTTTCCTAAAATTGAGCAATTACAGAATATATTATCTAAACATGTAGCTGATGTAGCAGTTATTCTAGTTGGTTCAGTGAAAAGTGGAATCAAATTGAAACACTTAAATAAGTCCAGCAACCTGACCGTTATGGACGTCTGTATAAGAATATCCACATTAAAATCGCCACATACAATTAATTCTTTTTTTGATATGCACAATCGCTTAAGTACATCCTCCAGCGAGTCTTCGAAAGAGTTAAAGTCACCAGACGGGGGCCGGTATACGCAAACTATTATAAATCGCTCCAGTTCCACACAGGCCAGCTCAATAGTGCGTTCAATAGAAAGACTTACTATATCTTTTCGATTTTTACAGGATATATCCTTGTGAACTAAAATGAGTGAACCACCGCGAATTGCAGTCCTTCTACAGAACGCACTTGACAAAACATGATTACATAACTTAAAACTAGTTTGAGAGCTTGACAGCCAATGCTCACTAATACATATAACATGTATATTAAACTTTTTAATAAATAGTTCAATTTCTAATTCTTTGCCGGAAAAGCCTTGTATATTTTGATGTACATTCATATAAGATGGCTTTTCCTTTGTCTTATTATTTAGTTTAAATTATTTCCTGTACATGCATTAGTACAGTTGTCCAAAACAGAAATAGTGGTACTACTACCACAATCGAAAACAGTGTCAATAGACTTTGTTACACTACATGTAACCGCATCATTCAAGTTATAAGCTAACAATGTAGCTAGATTTCGCTTATATTTTAATGGCAGATACATAGTATCCCTAGTCAGCTTAAACCCAGAAATAAATTTGTTAGTATCAAAATAAAATATAGCATCGCTATGATGATTTGTCAAGTTATACAAAGTTTGATTTAATTTGTATATATGTTCATTTTGTATAACACTTAGGTGGTTAGAATACGGAAAAGCACATATTACAAATTTACACTTTGAACTCTCATGTAATAATACTAACTTTTCAACACTTTTAATAATTTGCCTTTTTTTAATATTCAGGCTGTCACCGATCATCAAAACTATATTGGTGTTAATGTCTAATTTATGGGGATCAATTTGACCTATTAAGTACTCAAAGGTGGCTCCTGGTGAGCACATGTTTATTACAGAGTGAGTAAGTTGAGAGCTTATAATGGACCCAAATTGTTTCCCTAGGCTGTCACTAATAACAATGGTTTTTTTTCCTGACTTAGACTTATACTTTTGGGGGATGTTGAGTGGTACATTCTCCATGACACATTCATTCTGCACCGCCAGAGCACATTGACAGCTATTATTGTCCAGGTTGATTTGTTTGTGGGTAAACGACTCAAACCGTTCCATATTGTCATTACAGACTTCCATGAGGTTGTCAAAAGATGTTATGTGTTCCCTAATTTGTTCCTGAGCTTTTGTATACATGTTGGTCATATTATGTAAAGATTTTTCTAGGCTGTCTATTTTACTCTGAAGTTGCAGAGATTCAGCATCATAGAGGGACCTATTTTGTTGCAGTTCAGACTGCAATGAGTTGATTTTACTGACTAAAGATATACATTCTTTTTTACTGTGTCCTAGCTGCTGTATACAATTCTTTTGTTTAACTATTTTTTGAGTTTTACACAAAAAATTTCTAATTTTAATATACTTCTTTAATTTTTTATGACTATTAAAGAGTACAGCAGGTTTAACGATATGATCTAATGAGTTATATTATATTATTAGTATAGTCTTACAAATAATATTCGAGAAATATTTAATTAAATAACGTCAGATTCTAATTTTATACATTATTCTATAGCTAGTAAACTTAGTTATATTTAATGAAATTGTTAATTTTACCAAAGGTTATTCAACCCTCACTAACCTTCAGACCGTGAATTTTTGTATCAGTTTCATTGAAAACATTCATTTATATTATATTCATTGACGACCCCGTAGCCTAGTTGGTAGTGACCCTGTCTACTAAGCGAGGGGTCCCGGGTTCGACTCCCGGCCGGGGCAGATTTTTACGGGACGTATAAATATTTGTTCTCGGGTCATGGGTGTTAGTGATGTGTAATTTGTGATGTGTAATTTTGTGTTGTGCAGTTTAGTGTGTAATTATTTTTTCACATAATATAATTATGAAGTTATTTACAGTTCGGACACTACCAACTAACTACGGACGAACAAAGGTGACAAACACGATATATTTCAGTTTACGCCACGCTGCATATTTAAATGGAAACGGGTGCAATAAATATGAATCGTGATAAAATACAAATTTATAGCAATATTAAAATTTTGTAAATGCTCATATTTTGACTGAATCATATAAACATGATGGAGTATCCTTTTAAATATTTTATGGCATTGTTTTAAATGGCCATGTTTTATTAATGCTTTTAATGTTATTATCTTCATTTTTACTAATAATACCTGTAACCGTCATGGCTTATTGCACAATAAAGAATATTTCTATTCTATTCTATTCTTCGGGGAACTTAGTCTACTCAAAAAGTGGTCTCAGATTCAATAAATTGACATTGTTTTTTTATTTGTGGACCTTATTTATTTTATTTTCATTTGTGAACGAATTGAAATAAACACATCTAAATTAAAAGCATCTAAATATAACCAAGCTTACTACAAAACTTAAGCAGAAAACGTATCCAAATCAGTTAAGCCGTTTCTAAGTGGAACAAATGCATAACCAAATGGACAAATTGTTGACCCGTTAAAAATTATAACTATCATTTTTATAGTAACATTTACTCTTAATAATAGTTTTTTCAAAAATCTTCCATGTTAAGACATTTATTTTTTTAATTCCCACTAAATATTCAAGGTTTTCTCACCTTCACTACCAACAGGAAGACCCAAGTTGTTGATAGCATCCGTCTCATCGCCAGTTTTTCCTCGTTGCAAGGAATTGTTCTGCGATCCATTGCCGGCCGACAAAGGCAGCGTTGATGCCGTGTCTATGCTACGCGTCAATGAACCTTGGAGAGATCTAACGAAGAAAATTTACAACATAATATAAAACAGCTACATTCAAAAACACAGCATAAATAAATAGAACAGTGAATCTGAAAAACTCTAAAATTTAGTGTAATATTATCATTGACTTATTATTACTATAAGTCAATAAATCAATAATAATATGCATATTGTGTCAGTGTAATAAAAATTTAATTTAATGTATTCTAAACTGACGTAGCCCAAATTATTAGATGCCAGACCGGACACTAGAATTTTAAAATTTGATTCTACTGCTAAAAGTTGCAGGTCCAAAGGTTTAAATTTGAATTTACCTTTAACCTATTGTCTTCTTTAAAATATTTCACTATATCTATATCAAATTAAACGTAATTATAAAAATCAGAAAAAGTACATGTAGAATTACCTGTTTGTTGGCACGTCTAGCTGCACTGGCGACTGCACCCTCAGGTGGGGTGGGGGAGCATACCCCTGCGGGTAGTCGTAAACGTAGCTCGCAGGATTCTAAAGCAATCAAATGTTAAATCAGAAAAATATAAGTACTCTAAATAAGTCGTCGATATCTCATTAATAGGCACATCGATACACATACAATTAATACACTAAAGTAAGTAAGTAAGTACCTTAAGATTAAGTTAAATACCTTAAAGTAAGGGTCACTATACGTAGGGTCGGAATAATCGTTGCTATATCGGAACTGCATCAGTGGGTCATCGTGGCGCATGTTGGGCAGTGGCACCGGCCCGGCGAGCGGGAGGCCGGCCGGGTTCTTGGTGTCAGAACGGTCGGAACTCGTGTATTCCTGGTACCAAAGATAATAACGTTTAGACAGAGAGAGAGAGGAGAGAGAAGAGAGAAAGGGAGGGTGGAAGAGATAGAAAGAGACATCGCACTAGGATTTCCTGTGTTGCGGGTGGCATGGATATACCTACCGATATACGACCGACCTGAACTTTTAAATGTCTTACCCGGGAAACAAGCCGGAACTATTAACTTCGTAGCCAGACTGAATCAAATCAGGTTGAAAAATATGAAAATAAACGTATTTAACATACCTATCGAATATTGTATGTTTCTAGAAATTATTTTCCTTATCAAAGTAATTTTAAATTCTGTCAAAAAACAGACAATTTTGAGAAGAATTTAATATTTCGAAGAAAATTGTAGTTTGAAGTTACCAATTTAAAACTTACCAATTCGTAACTCCCATCGCTCTGTGGTAGTTGCAACTTCAAATCGCTTATATTCGAACTTCTGTCACTTTCCTTATACATGTCACTGGTCGTGACCGTCACATCCGGCTTCTCGTTGATTTGCTGACTCTTCTTCCGTCTTCTTCTGTGACAGAGTACCAGAAGAATCACAAACGCGGAGAATATTATTATACCCGAAGTCACTCCTATTAATATCACGAAGAGTGGTAGCGTTTCTGAAATTAAATGTTCTGTAAGTTTTAACGTTTAAATTAAACAGTCGGTTTAGTATTTGGCTACCAAAAATGACCATGATTACTGAAGACGCGTTATTAGATTGTAGCGAAGCGTGGACGGGTTACCAATCTACCAGTTTTTTCAAGCGAAGCAAGAATGCCTTACTAGACCGTCGAAGCGAAGTGAGGACGGGTTATTGTCACATAAAAGTTTGCTTCGGCTGAATATCGAACTGTCACCCATCACTCATCAAGAAGGGCCACTGTAAACTGGTTACCAGGATCTTTGAACCTTATCAAAAAGTGACTTACTTAAAGGCTTAAGAATTATAGCACAGTTCGCGTTCCCATACTCATTGGTGACACTGCAGTTGTACATTCCGTAGTGTTTGGACTGGCTGGCTCTGATAACCAAGCTCGACTTGATTATACCATCCGGTAGTACTTCTTCTAGGGTTGCGTAATCCTGAAAATAATAATTCAATAAGAATCCTTGGAGGACTAAAATCAATTTAAGAAATAAAGTAAAAATTAGCAGTTTTTTATGGATATAAATAACCCTTCGGCTGCCACCCTTGACAACTCTGACCAACCCTGAACAATGCTCAAATCGCGACTTGAATAGTTAGTCCAGTTAGCAGAGGGTGTTATTGAGAACGTTAATTTGGCAGCTCTGTCGGCCACAGTTGACATGGGCGGCAGCGGAAGAGTATTGCGTGCACGCTTGCTACCTTAAATCCATAGAAAATGCGCGTTTTATAAAATACACTGAACTTAAGATCACAGAACTTACAGGATCCTGAATGACATTGATCTCCCGACCCTCGAAGTACCACCGTATGTCGTCCGGCTTGGGAACGGACAGCGACGCACATTCTACCCGCACAATATCGCCCTCTGAACCGAACTGAGTTCTGTTCGAGAGGATCTTCGGCGGTCCTAAAACAATAAATATTCTACTAAAACAAATTCCTACTTCAATAAAGAATATAATCCTATCGATTCGTATCCTTTTTCACGAGTTTTGTGGCAGAGGATAAAAATATTACTTCGTGTAGATACCGATGTATTACAGTAATTTGTAGGGTTCCGTACCAAGATGGTAACAAACGGATCCGTATTAATGCCTCTCAGTCCGTCTCTGTCTGTCAATCATAGGGCTCTATCTCTTAAACGGAAATATATTTTCACAGAATACGTATGACTGTGGCCGCTATTCAGGGCATTTAAGCTCTATGGGCGTCATGATATTATAAACAGCAAACCTTTAATAAACACAGTGGCTTCACTCTCAATCTCCGGGTACCCGTCGACGGTGGCTTTGCAGATGTACCGTCCAGCGCTATCGGGGGACACATGCGCGATCTTCAAGTTAGGAGTCTTCCCCTTGACCTGCTGAAGTATTACACGTTCACGTATAAACGTTATTTTAAACAGGTTACAAAAATTGGTAGTAGATCCACTAAGATTACACGATCAAACTTTGTAACTTAGTGAGAGAACGCTTAGGTTACTTTTAATCTTGTCAAACTTCGTAACTTAGTGGGAGAATGTTTAGGTTACTTTTAATCTTGTCAACCTTCGTAACTTAGTGGGAGAATTGCACATAATATGTTACATTATATAGCCGAATTTTGTAACTTAGTACATAATATAATTATAAAACGATTATGTAACGTAACCGGACTATCGTCAAAACTGAAGCGAAACTTGTAAAAAAAATCAAAATTAGATTTTTAATTATGCAAAATAAAGATTTTTTTTAATTGTAACAAATAAATCCTACCACCATGCACTAACGTCGTTATGAAACTGGGTAGCACAGGGCTCATCAATTTCTATCCTGTTGTTCAGCTGGGTACATCACTAGGCACCAAGCTGAACAATGGGCAATTGGCTTGACCTTCCTCCGGAAGCTTCTAGAAGCAAGAATGGAAGAGGATACTCCGCCACGTTTTATAACAGCATGGTAGTCACTTACCCCGATGCGACCAGGCTCGTGGAACAACCATCTGATCTCCGGTGTCGGCTGACCATCCACGTTGCAGCTCAGCGTGACACTAGCGCCCTCTGCCGCTTCTATATTCTGGGGTCGGCTTCTGAATGAGGGTGGATCTGGTGGAAGATGTTGGTAAGCTATAGCAGTGTATAAACAGGACTGGAATTTTAATGGGAATCCTGCGAAAAGAACTTTTTTCAAAAATGTGTGTATGCGTGTTAGAATTTTATTATCACATGCTTATACTATTCCGTGTAGGGAGATGTCGAAAAAAACAGGTGTGAATCCGCACTGGGCCAGCGTAGTGAACTATGGCCTCTACCCCTCACATTGTCAGAAGAAACCCAAGCCCAACAGTGGAATAGTTATGGATTTCGATGATGACAATGATGAATAAGCTATAGTACCTACTTATTCTAGTCTTAAACATAATCTTAAAAATCTTCAAGTTCAAGTCATGCTCCGACTTGAGTGGGTTCTGTACTATCGTTGAGAATAATGTATTATGGATATCCACTTTAAATTTAAAAAAAAATCGTATATTTAGTTTATTTTATAACTCAAGTTGGGTGTAGGTTAGGTTAGGAGGGTGTTGTTAAGAATGTTAGTTGGTAATTTCGTTAGGAGATAAAGCATATAGCTTAGTGTGTACACTATGAAGTGAGCATTCTGACGTTTTTACCAGACCATTCACTGTTACCGCAACACAGGTAAACAGTGGACGAGCGTGTACAACGTAACGTGTGGAGCCTACGAGTTCTTCTAACTTGATGCGTTAACAAAAACTTAATATGGCCACTCGTGCGCATTGTAGGCCATAGCTGCAACGCGACAACTTGATTGACTGATTTACAAGATGTGGTCCGTGTGAAAACTAGACGTTATTAGAACCTGCCGAACCGGAGGGTCCGGGTTCAAACCCCGCACGCACAACTAATTTTCAAAAATTATGTGCGTATTAATAATTAACACTTGCTTCGGTGAAGGAAAACATCGTGAGGAAACCTGCACACCTGAGAGTTCTCCATAATGTTCTCAAAGGTGTGTGAAGTCCACCAATCCGCACTTGGCCAGCGTGGTGGACTATGGCCTATACCCCTCACACTGTGACTAGAGACCCGTGCCCAGCAGTGGGACAGTTATGGGTTGTGATGATGATGATTCGCGCATACTGTTCAGGTCAAATCTTGCAAGCAATTGAGCAAACAAGAATTAGAACTGATCCTCTTACTCTACGGATTTTAATTTTTGCATATTGGTTAAATTTCGATGACAACATTGTGATAAACATGACCGTATTTTGTGTAACCCTAAAAAATCAGCAAACGACACATTCTCTAATATATCTACATACATAGGCGCGATACATACACACAAGCAAAAATGCACGTTATCACCATTGATATAAAAACCCATATCAATGGCTATCACACATAAATTATGTAGAGACAGAACAGAAAGACACCCGTTACCTTACCGGTTTTGTTTATCTTGAATCTTGTTAGATATTTGGGTGTCGATCCCAACGAGGTAATGCGACAAAATGAGATGTGTTGAGAGATACCGATATTGTTTAAAATCAAATGTATTGAACATAGTAAAGTTTTACTTACTGCATATTTTACACATACATACCTCATTACCTCCTAGAATCATACTAATATCACAGCGTAAGAATCATACTAATATCACAGCGTAAGAATCATACTAATATCACAGCGTAGGAATTATACTAATACCACATCGTAAGAATCATACTAATATCACGTCGTAAGGATCATACTAATATCACAGTAGGTAATATCGCCTACAACTGTCACACAGCACAGCACACTGCTGCGTGAGTGACAGCGAATTCGTCCATTACGCTGAGGCGCTTAGGAAACGCATACTAATCATATATTTTGGAAGTTTTTAAGCGTCTGTTAAGTAATATGGCCGCATTAAAGTTTCTGGGAGTATTGATGACTTATTTTGTACTATATTGTCTAAAGCATATTATTATGTACGTGAAAATCAGCCATGAGAAAATACGCGAATTTAGTAATGTTTTTATGTACCAATCACCTGATACCTGGAAATCGGTCGTTTGACCACAAGCTAGCAGGTAGGCATACGATCGTAGTGCATACTAACACTACCCAATCGTCCACATTTCGTCCGTCAGAAAAACGTGACGTCTGGTGGCCCTGGGATCTTGCACTGACACATAGGTTTATCGAAGCAAAGCGTGAGTTACCAGTATAAAATATACTCACAAGTGACATCTAATGTGATGGAGGTCTCGTTCTTCCCAGCTGAATTGGCGACCTCGCACCTCACCTCACCCTTGTGATGCTTTCGGGTTACGTTGAATATTATCTGAAACAGGCCTTTCCGTGAATTATGAAAACCAAATTGCAAATTTACAAAAAAAATAAACAGGTTTTAAAATTAAAATCTAATATAGTGTGTTTATTAAAAACTTAAAGTTAAAATGAATATTAGCATAAATTCTAATATTAATTTTAACTCTTAAGTTTTTAATCAACACACTCCTCCACGATGCATGCCGTGGCAACCTATTATTAAGACTACACTTAGCTTATGATTATGATAATGGACCAGGCAAACGAATTTTTTTTTACACGTCAAATAAATCTATAAAAAATTACAAGAAAAACTGTGTTTTTACTTTTTCCATATCTCAATAAATGGCTGAGATATTAACGATCAAAGTGCGTATTTACGGCCGTTGGTTTTTTTAAAAACGCAGGCGGGCGGTCACTACTCGATGACGTCATCTCTCAGTAGTCGCGCGTAGTTGATAGGGATTTTTGACCGAAATGTTAATTTAAACTCAAGTAAAGCCGCGAGCAAACCTTAGTTATCAATAATAAAATAACATATATAATTCACATACTATCTACTACACCTATGCAAAATTTCAAGTCTGTATCTATAGAAATAAGAAAGTTATAGATTTTTGAACTGCATAGACCCATATTTTCTATAGTTGCGCCGTCGCTCGCTCGCGGCCGAGCCACGTCGTGACGTCATAGCGTAAGCGCGGAAATTCAAAAAAGGGCTTGAACTTCTCGTCTTTATAACTTCGGAAATACTGCATGTATTGAAGTGAAATAAAAAGTTATGTAATGTATATGACCTAAGCTCGGATTTTAGGTGTATTTGATAGTAATATTTTGACCCTTTTGCCTTCTCCATTCTCCAATGTACATGTATTAGTGTAAGTTTTGTTGGTTGTCCTAAATAAATAAATAAAAGCCGGTCAAGCGCGAGTCGGACTCGCACACGTATGGTTCCGTACTAACGAGCAATAACTTTTATTTATGTGGTCAAAAAAGATATGGAAAAGCTCAATTTTTAAGATGACTTGTACGGGAGACTTATTTGCTTTTTCATTCATTTTTGTGATAACGGCCATAACAGTACACATTTACACTCATACCCCCGCGCTAGGATTTCCTGACAACATAAAGAACACATCACAACATAAATAACACAACACCTGTGACCTGAGAATAAACATTTATTTGTTACATATATATCTTTCTCAGTCGGGAATCGAACCCCTCGCTTCACAGGCAGCGTCACTACCAACTAGGATACGGGGTTCTATTAATGTATTAAATGTGCTGAATACTTCCAAGTTCCAAGTCCTTAAAAAATGTGGGGGAAATTCCTATTACTAACAATTATAGAACAATATTAGGAGACAGAAATATCTCACCATTTCGTCTGTGTAATCTCCAATAACAGGGTTATTGTTCAAGTACCATCTGTAGACCTGGGGAGGCGGGTTGGAGTCCACCAGACACTGGATCCTGGCTTCCGAACCCTCTGGTATGTGGTCGTTGACCAGCCCTGACTTAATCGCGACCTCCAGTTTCGGAATGTACTTCACCTATAAAAAATGCGGGTTTAATAATGTCCATGAATGTTCCATGAAAAAAAACGTTTGTTCTTTTTTTTATTTATATTTATCAAAATTGTAGCGAATTTCTCACCACACGATATTGGTAAACAGAATTATTTTTGATGCACAAATTGTATTTTACCAGCAATTCGTATTTTATACTAATTGTAGTACCAACGGTCGGTACTAAAGCATTTGTAGATTTTTTTATTATTTATAGAAGCAAGTGCCAAGTACGCGACGCATATACATTTTAAAATTACAGACCGATGCTAAAAAGTGTTTGAGGGTGAGAATGATTACCATGATACCGGCAACTAAACAAATTAGACAAAAATCCTACCATCTATGATCATTCTACCACCATTCCCAACAATTCGTTTAAACTATCGCCAGTACTCGCACCTAATATCTTCACGGTTTCAGAGCCCGCATCTTACTCAAATGAAATTCTAACAAATGTCCTCTAGCGGACCAAATCCGAAACGAATAGTTCCTACCCTGAATAAACTGAGAGTTAAACCTTTGAGTTGTATTTTCAGGGTTCTGTGTGACAATAACGCAATCTTCAAATATTATTATTAACATACTGTGGAGAATATGAGTAGAAATAGAAATTTCTGAAATATTTTTGATAGATAACTTTTATATCATAGTTTTCGCTTTGAATGCAATAATAAATGTTAATATTTTTATCCCACCTAATAGGAGAGATTGATTGGCATATCCATATAAGCTAACGTCATCCAATCACCAAAAATTGCACTACAATGATCAATGCTTATGACATTATACCTATTATAACCCTAAGAAAGTATGCAAATAATATAAGCCAGCGCCTCAGTAAACTATCTTTTTGCCCTATCCAGCATAAACATAAGGCTCTACGGTGAAACTTGCGCCTTCAACAAACGAGAAAACGGGCTGAGTGATCATGGCCCATGGAAATTAATAACACCAAAGATATCACCGATACATCCTCGGTCAAGAAAGATAGATAAAAATTAAAAAAACAATAGAAAGAGAAAAAAAGAAAGCTGTGGTGGGCCTCAACTGCTTTTTTGTTGTAGGTCAAATATAAAAAAACGCGCTCAACAGTGAAAAAGTTATAAAACAAAAAAAAAACCTATACAACATAAAAAATATGTTCCAACGGAACACCAGTTCAAATCGTCACAAAATTTATTTTTCCCATAGGAAAAGGATTATCCAACATTCAATGTTCAAAGATTTCCTCTGTGATTCCATCTAAATGTCTCAATCGGGAGCCTCTAAGAAACCTTAAAACCTATGCCCTAGGACATAAAACACATTCTTTATACGAACATAATCCACCGAAGGGCAGAGAACAGATTCACTATCTCCTTATCGCTTACATATTGAATACTTGCCGGACATCAGAATTTGTGGTAAATAAAACTGTGTAAAATGTTTTTTGGAAATATCCGCGCAGATATGAATCGGGTCACCTTGATTTTATGGGTTTAAAAACTTATGCATAATATACCTAAAGCTTTAGTATAGATTACAAATAAAAGGCGAAACAATTTAGTTTTATTGCAGGGATAATTAGATACATAGATAAATACATCCATACTAACATTATAAATGCGGAAGTAAGTCATATCTGTCTGCCTGTCTGCTACTTTTTGACGCTTAATCTGCTTGGGGAAAGTTTATGCCTTGCCTTTTATTATGTGCTATTAAACCACAGCACTCTGTAGACACAGAAGTAGAAAGACTCACCTCAATTTGGACAGTCGCCATCCTATATGCCCGGTCGGCCGTGTTCTGCGCCTGACACGTGATAGTCTGGTTGTGGTGAGCCTTGCTGGGAAACAGCCGTAACACTGACCTGTTTGACAAAGTCCATCGTTGGAATAACTTCAAGCCACCGACCACACAGCCACTAGACTCCTAATAACAGGCGAATGGTTTCAAACAACACATCTGGCTTATAGTACTGATATAAATTCGTGCCATCTCGTTCTTTCCCGTTGCTGAAATTAATCTATTTCTTTCCAAAGTTTCGTGTGGCCTTGAATTAGCCAATCACAGCGTTGAATTACCTAGTCCCCCCGCTCGTCTTACCTCAGCTAGTGGTCTGAATGTTCTCCATACGGAAAAACAAACATTAGGAGTCTAGTGGCTGTGTGGTCGGTGCTTCGTGCAGACACATATTGCGATTACTGTATTATAGTACTACAATACAAATTGTTTAATCTTAATTCTTAAACTTACCAAAGTTTGCAAAATACTTAAAGCCTTGTCACTTAATTGTGCACAACAAAATAAATATTTGACGACCCCGTATTTGAGTTAGTAGTGACCCTTCCTGCGAAGCGAGGTATCATCCGGTTCCGGGTTCGATTACAGACCGAAGCAGATATTTATGTATTATAACATGTGACAACTATCAGTAAAAAGTTTCATTGTTAATAAAAGAGAATAGCTCGAAGTGTTAGGTTGTATTGAAAATGATTATTAGTTCTGAACAATCTAATTTGCTAACTATCGCATACAGTCCACAATTAGGTTTCATTTTTTTACTGAATTTGTATATCAGTTCTAAACTAAACTAATCAACGTTAGATTCAAACAACGTAAATAACGTATTTCAGAACAAGACAGATGAACAATCCCCAAAGTTTCGCTCACAATCCAAATTTTCCACGTTTAAAAGCACTTACAGTCAGACACAAAAGTTGAACCGATTAACTAAATAAAACTCCGGTTAACTACGACTCAATTCGCATAATTTAACCCTCGTGAAACTAACACAATTTTCAGATAAATTTAAAACTGGTCTGTTATAATTAGCACGCTTGATTTTACGGGTTAAAGTTAACTTACTTAAAATATTATTTCTATGCTTGAAAATAGTTTATTAACTCATTGTTTAATAGTTCACTGTTGTCATATGTAAAACGAGTAGCAAGTATGCCGAAATATCTATTATTTGTAAGTAATGTAATGTATTAAAATGTATAATACGAGTACATAATAACGGGGAAACCTAGTGAGCTGTGGGTGTGTAATGTAATGTGTAATGTAAAATATATAATAATACATAATACAGTAAGGTTCAATCTAAATTCCAAATACTGTTTTAAAAAAATGTTGATAAATTTCAAACTTTTTTACTTCATAATTTTGGACTTGCAACTGAAATGCCTACATGAGTTTGCGTTCGTAATTTGCAGTTGAATTACCTATCTGATTTCTTTTCAATGACGCAGAGCAATTAGTGTAGTGAAGTAGGTGCCGTGAGCCAGTTTTTCGAGTTAATATTGCCTACAGTTAATACATATATTTTAAGTGAATATTTTTCTCGTGATATCGCAAAAAATAAACACATATTTTTTAGCTCTTAGGGACTTGCACTTGAAGTAAGGGTTTCTGGTTATTGCGGAGAGATGATACGTCTATGTAATTAAAGAATTTTTTCATCATAACAATTCCTAATGTCCAAGTGGGCTTAGGTCGCCCCTCACTAGCCATAAAGTTATCTCGCTGACAAGTTCAGATTCACAAACTTTAGGGACCCTAATGCCCTATGCAAGATATTTGAGCCAAAATCATTTTTGTTTCATTCACCCCGTAGACGTAGACTTGGCATAATAGATTTCATTTACAATTCATGAACACATTAATTTCAATCGAGATTTGGCATGTCTGTTATAGAATCTTTGTTGGGATTTCAATTACTTTTGCTGAAAGATACTCCGTTTAAAGAGAACTTTAATTTGATACCGATTTTTTGGTGATTTATTAGGGTTTCATCGTGCTCCCTAATTATATTCTTAAGTATACATGTAGTCCCTAGTTCAAGATATCTTATAGTATTAGCAAAATCTAACCTCGTTCTGTATCTCTGTTCGTCTTCTAGAAGTTCCACTTTACTCTGCACATTCTTTGTGATCACGACTTGGTTACCATCTACCCACGTTATCTGAAACAAGGATATTTTTTATAATTCTTCTAAATCTATGTGCCAACCACATTTCTGCTCAAGTATAAATTCTTCTGTGAATTTGTTATGTAACTGTTACTTGCTGATATTTAACTGTATAACTTCTTATCTAACACAGGTGAAAAACTTCATCTCAAGACAAAATCTAGATGGCTTTTCTTACTTTATTTTGTATTTTTTCAACGGATCAATGATGCCTGTGGTGTTCATAATGTCTAAGAACGTCGGTGACCACTCACCGTCAGGTGGTATGTCTTCTCGTTTTACGGGCATATCTCGAGCATGCTCCACCACGCTGCTCCAATGCGGATTGTTTGGCTACCATTTAATAAAAAAAAGCTACAGAGCCTACCGATATCTTAAAGAACGACATAACCTCACTTAGTCTTACCTGACCCCATTGACCCTTAGGTATCTATTGGCTCTCAACAACATAAAATTATAAAACCTGACCTAACATAAGCCTTACCTCAGCAGCAGGTTTTCCTCCTTCAGAAACACATTCAATGTCGACGGGCTGGCCTTCAGTGGCATCGATGAAAGCACCTTGAATTATCCTTGGAGGGTCTGGTGCCACTAACACCGTAAGCTGTGCGTAGCGGGACCGGATCGGAGGTTCACCTGCAAAGAACCAGTCCATTACCAAAATGATATTTAACTTATAATGTCATTGCTCTTATCATAGATTTTAGTTAAGTCGCAATTTCGTTAAAGTTCAATAGTTTTCGTTAAAGTATTTGTTATTTTTCTAAATGTTTTTCATCTTTACTACCACGTTTGCAGCATGCCATCAGTTTCTTATACCAACTTATGGCCCTTGCCTGCCAAGAGCTTACCGACCGCTGATATAGGTCAATTTGAATGTGTACCTTTATCATCGTGTATCGGTGTAACATCTTTTTCGATTGTAAAATTATTAGCTTTTAGTTTAGTCTTTAATGAAGTGATAATTTTGTGTTATAGTTATTATTAGTATGTACATATCATGAAGATCACTCACCATTCAACCCTGAACTGACTTGGCATTGGTATCTTCCGTCATCGTCCAATTTGAGATCCTTGATATCTAGTGAGTAGTCACCTGCAACAAGATTCGTTATAAGTATTTTATTTCATACTAACTAAACCAAGTAAACGCTGACTTTGTTGTGGTTATTCGTGAAGTGGCAACATTTTACCCCTTGTTTACTTTTTAAAAGTTATTTCTTGTCATCATTTTTATTTTGTTTTTAAGTAAGTTAAGATATAATTCTTCTGTCCGTATGTATGTACGTCACTGTACTCCTCGAAGTTAATTTGCGTGTTAAGTTAGTTTGCGTGGGTCTCTGGATGGTTTAAATTCACAATTGGAACGGGGAAAAGTGGCGCTGTTATCGAGATTAATTAACAGATCAGTCAAACTATTACAGACATTGAAGTGCTATCATAGAAATGATGTTGCATTTGATGATCATGTCCATAAGGTATTTAAAAGTTAGAATATAAAATATGTTGCAGAACAACGTCTGGTTAGTTTGTATATAAAATTTTCCTAATTAACCTCAATTAGTCTAAGGAGCGACCCTGCGTTGAATATTTGAATCACCGATAGGTTATCAGCCCGCATACCCATTTGTTACATGAATTTAAATAACAAAAACTGTTAGTGTAACAACGCTTCACAGAAATAAATACTGAACACATCAGTAGCTGAATCATCGAGTCTGAAAGCTTTTTTATGTTATAAATAATAGTGATCTACGATTATATTCTTGGCAATGCATAATATATTAAGTATATGTCCAAAGTTACGAACTTTAAAATATTTAGACTTTTCAAATGTATCTTTTAAGAAAGTTCAAAGTAAATGTCACTTTATTTTTCATAAGTGATAAGTTCAAAGTGTCTTTAGTTTTTAAAGGTAACGAATAAAAAATGAAATAGCTTCTTATTTTAGAAGTAATTAACAAGTATACCATTATGATTTTACTTAGTCATTTAATTATCTGCTCGAAATACTAACGAAGTTTATTTCATTGTTGAAGCCCTCTGTCCAGGCTACTTCATAAGATACCTGTAGCCTAGTCGATCGTGAGCTACCTCACTTGCATGCTCGGCTCAGGCAGCGTGACATTGACGCCATACTTTTTTGTGCGTGCAGCCGGCGGTCGTCGATTTAAAAGACGTTATCACGTCAATAAAAGAAATAAAATACTGGTTCTCAAGCCCCCAGCTGGGACACGACAATTCGCCAGCCACCACGACAATTCAAAACCCTACCACCATCCTAAAATACCGTCGGGATTAAACTGAATGGTACAGAATCCAGCGAACTCTGAAAAGTGGGACCGAGCGCCGTAACCTCTCTGTTGCTTAGCAGGGTGAACCACGAATAGGGTGCACGATCACCACGAACAGAGATCGGCTCGGACTGAAAAAGGAGCCCCTTACACCAGACACTAACAGACTCTTTCTTTCAGCTATCCAACGAAATATCTCTATTATTCCGTCCGCACTCGCGTAATTGCGTTCAACCCACTCGCCGCTGTTTGAAACAGAATATATTATTAGCATTTACGCAACGGGTCGTTGACCGCCCGAAGGTTTACTATGAAATACTAAAACAGAGAAGTTCATGTATAAATTAGTGACCAAGGACGGTGTGTTTTGTCTTTAATTATGTTAATTGGGGTGTCAAGTAAGAATAATTACGTATACTTAGAAACAAGGCCCATACAGACCTATTTCCGCTTGATTGTTGACAAAATTGACACCTATTTGGACGACACAATGTTTTAAAAATTCTATTATTAATGGAACAAAGTGGAAAAAGGAAAAAAAATGCTATCTAGTAGGTATCCGTACTACAGACGCGGCTATATTGGACTAGATAGTTGACGACATAAAGAAGACAGCGGACTACCGCTGGATTGAGGAGGCTCAGTAATGGTCAGAGTAGTGCAAGTTAGAGAGACGCACAAAGGCGTACAGCAGTGGAGTCAGTGGACGCACAAAGCTGATAGAAGTATTAATGGATAAAGTACTGTCCTACAGGAAGAACTTGCGCAAGTGCATGTGGCACTTGCGCAAGTTCCCCCATTAGTTTCAAGCTGGGTCGGTTGGTAGGTGAATGGGTGAATGCTAGGGGCCAAAATCTAATTCTGTCTGTAGGGGCACGTAAAGTCGTACTGGTTGCCATCGTTCGATAGCAATCGTCAGCCCACGTTTGGGTTGGACGCTAGCTTCTCTACCAATCCAGGCTTTCTCAATTAAGACTATAGACTCGTACTTAGTACGTACATTAATGGGTAGAAGCCATACTCACAGACTATTAAAAAATTACGATGCGCGCAGAATTATAGGTATCTACCCCAAGTCACCTCTGCAGAAAACCAATAATCAAACGTAGACGAGGACTTTAAGCATTAAAGTCTGATAAGAAACTAAAATTGAAGCACAGGTATTGGGAACTTTATTCATTAATTTAATTGGTCTTTCTCTAAAATTTAGCGCACAGGACATTACGAGTATAACAGAACTGGCGCCGTGGAATGCTAATCAAATAACTGTGTACTTAGAAAACTTAAGTACCCAAGCCCCTTACCAATGACGTGAGAAAATTCATATTACGTCATCAAAAAGCTGCGCGCCTACACGCACAGTACGCGTTGATAGCTCGCAGATACCTAACCGTATTTCGCACGGCATAAGCAAAATAGGGTTGAGAAAAATTTACTTGCGTTTTATGTAAAGAGCTCGCGAACCACCTGATGATTAGCGGTCACCGTTACTAATGGGCATTAGTGACACCAGGGACATTACCGATGCGTTACTGCCCAAGAACGAAGAAGAAGAGTAACACGAAGTAGTTTTAATTCAACTTGCAATATTTGACCGCACTGAAGCACCGTGGTGGAGTATGATCTAGGCCTCCTCAGATATAAGGAGAGACCCGTGCTCAGTAGTGGTCCATTAATGGGTTGAACCAGCCAGCCACATACCTACAACATTGCAAGTTAGATAAAAGCTTTTAAAGATATCGTAGACCATCTTACAAATTAATTTATTAATTAGCTGTCGGGTGTGACATAATACAAATAGAATTATACTAAGATTTAGACTTACTAGTTGATTTCAATCTAGACAAAGTTTTCTTCCTGAAAGTTCTATTTGAAACCGTCTTTTAGAATACGTGCAATAAACTATGCAAATTGTTGTAGCCGCTTCGCTATTTTTGCGCCTCGGGTGCACTTGGAAAGAATGTGTCGGAATTGTTACCGGCTTTTCGACGCGTAGTTTCCTTTAATCCTTTGACTTTTACTTTTTAGCCCACGGTAAAAAGTGACAAGCTCTAAATTTGAGGTACTTACTGTTTTTAAATTCGGAACTATGCGGTTGATTGACATTAAGACTCTTTACCTACGTATTATTACTATAAAAATATTCACGCTCTTAAAGTCACAATACTTTCGCTGTTAAGAAGTTATCAGATTTCATGAAGAGCAAAGCTCCTAAGTCTATAAGGCGTGACTTCACAAGCTTTCACTCTTCAAACCGCACATCTGGAGCAAATAGTATGACTAGACCATTTTTAGTCGTTCCGTAGGCATTATCATAAACTTACGATAAACAATTATTGAATGTCATGCAATAGTTTTATAAAACTATCAAACTCATATCCCCGCACGAGGATATCTTATTTCGTTGGTGACTTAATATACAACATAAACAAGACATTAAAAAGACACAACTGGAGAAAAAATATCTGCGACATAAATGTCTGCCCCGGTCGGGAAAAGAACCCGGGCATCGGTCTCGCTTTACACGCAGCGCCGCTACCAACTTGGCAACGGGGTTGTCAACTATCTATTTTATTTCAAAACTCATTAATATTTCAAGGCATTAACTTTAAATGAAGTAAATAGACCTCAAAACTATAAATTATAGTACCTGCGTACCCAGCTTGAAGGATCAAAAAAAATGTAATTAAGTAGTCCTTACTTAATGCTTGTCAGGATTATGATATGATTTGATATTATCAATTGGTATGCTGGAAATGTCATTTAATTCGAATCTAGGTCTTAATTCACTGGCAACCCTAAACTGGTTGTAGGTATAAACGGCTAAAATAAAATACACATTTATCTATGCGTAATTTACCTAAATATTTCAATACGCTACATTTTCGTGCGCGTGCCAAATATCAACATTTAATTCTCGTTCAAAAGTAGTACACCTCGAACAAACTTCTACGAAACCACTTACTAACTTACTACTAGTAGAATACTCTGCGATTTGCTTCTACGATTAGGGATAAATAGTCGTGTTTTTACTTTTCGAACGTTCTACATTCTTTCATTCGAAATTATGAAGCTTTTTTTTATAAAGTTCACTTTTAATTTCATTTTTACCTCATTTCTGTGACTTCATCTAACATTTTTATTTAAAAAAGAAAAAAATATATTCAAGCTCAAGATAACGAAAAATAAAGAAACTATTTTTGTTGTCAGCAATTGAAAATGCTGATGTTATTTTCTCCTTTCTAACAATTCTTATAAAATAATACCTTCTTATGGGTGACCGCTAGTGGCAAAAATTTCTTGAGCGCTTCCGTGCTTCGGAGGGCACGTAAAGCCGTCGGTCCCGGTTGTTATCATTTGGTAGCAGTCGTTAAGCCATGTCGGATACCTTCGGGCGGCTTAAAAATTTCCGACACTTGGGTTGGCCACTAACCCCTCCACCAATCCGCACTGGAGCAGCGTGATGGAGTATGCTCTAGGCCTCCTCAGGTACGAGGAGAGACCCGTGCTCAGTAGTGGGCCATTAATGGGTTGTAGCCAATACCTTCTTCGTCGCTCCCAATCATGGAGTAGCGTTCGTAGCCGCTCAGGTTCCGATGAGTGCCGAGTCCAAAGTCGTCTTTGGTCCATTGCAGAGTCCCCACCTTGTTCTCAACTCGGCAGGGAAGGGTTACTCTTGAGCCCACGATCGCACTCTGTAATAAAGTAACATATTTTAATTCCTTTTTCTGTAATGTTTCTCAAGAAAAAACCGCATCCAAGTTGAAAGACGGACAAAAAATTTAAAAAACATTGCTATGGATCTATCGCATTTATAAAATACCCCATTTAAAAAATAATAGCTACATATTTCTTAACATTTTCCACGTAAAGTTGAGCATTGAGCACAGTTTTTTATGGTAGATTAGTATTATTTTCGATGACCATTAACATATTTCATTTAAATTACTCGGCAGTTTTCATTTGTCCACAACATTCTTATCTTAAGTGTTAATTAAAACGATTTAATGTTAAATGAATGAGCAACTTCACAATTATAAATGACGAACACGATAAGTAATGTCCAATGTTTTAATGGGGTTATCACAGTAATTAGTCTTGCTAAATGGCGATATCTTCAATTTTTATATTATACCTGGTGTACTATACAGGGTGTAATCGTTAAGTGTGCACAGGCGATTATTCCGTAACTATTACAGACATCAAAAAACTTTAAACTGATATCGAAAGCACTTTACCTACTGAGTAAAATGACAATAATAATTTATTAAAAATAAAACAAGAAATATCCAAAAAAATTACATTAAACTCTCCCATGCATTTAGTATGAGATAGTAGAAAGGTTCGGCTTCCATTTGATGACCATTTCCTAAAGGTATATAAGAATTTAAGGTCTGAAGTAACTTATGTAGTATACATACGTAGGTATACCTATCAATATTTCACAGGAATAAGTTTCCCGAAGCGAAGCGAGGGCGGGTCACTAGTGTGTATTTATTTTGGATAATGCACAATATAAATATTTATTAATTAAAGCCTATGTGTTATTCTGATGTGTAAGCTATATTATTGTAAAGTTTCATCAAACTCGTTTTTGCGTGAAAGAGTATCAAACAGACATCCATACATCCTCACAAACTTTCGCATTTATAATATTAGTAGGAAGTAGGATTGTAGGATGTATAATGCAGAACAAAGTTTGCCACGTCAGAAAGTTTGTTTGATAAAAATAATTTATATCAGCACCCTAGTTATCCTTTGAACGCCCAATTTTAGTACAATTGGCACAATATCCCTTGATTAAAAAAATGGTTGCCTGTAAAGTCGGTTTTACGGGCGAAGATTTTACGTGACAACGTCTTTTTCTCGGTAGAATATTTATTGATATGAATATAATTAAATTGCGCAATAGGAACAAGGAATTGAATGAAAATAAGAATTGCACAAATTTTAACTATAGAAATATATTTTGTTTACTAAAACATTGTACATGTAAACTTAAACTTAACGCGCCGATTCAATGCGCCTAATTCTCTAGTGCTGCGCGCGCGACAGACCGATCATAGTTGAGTGGGAGAGAGACGCAAGGCATTCGGCGGGCCTCTCTCTCGTTCGGTGACTCATCGTAACGTTACCGAGCGTTACTATTTTTCATAAGTGACTCCCAGCTAACCTAATTTAAGACGTTGTCACGTCAAAAGAGCATTGTTCACCAAATGTATTCAAAAGGGATTGTTAACATCAAAAGCCGATAATAGCTCTCTGATAAAACGGAATAGCGTTTTACGACTGAACAAACACTTATGTAAATGAACTACAATAGTTAACACATTTAAATTAACACGTTTTTAGCCGTGAGTACAAGTTATAGACATTACTAAGTCGCAAACAGTTTTTTACACTTTATTGCATAAACCTTAAGCTTGTTAGTAACAAAAGGCGGACTTAATGCCTTAAGACTTACTCGTATTATGTGCTTATTTAAAAATATCTGCCTGTTCAATATGAAAAATGGCAAATCGGCAAATAATCGGTACTAAACCTTGCCCAACAGTGAAACTCACCGTCGAATTACGTAATTAGATTGATTTAATTCCTTGTGGTAGACATTTATTTACATGACAAAAAAGTGAAGCATGCCCTGCAGTGGACATAAATTTCATTTCTTAAAGTGGGGTTTGTTAGGAGGACTGGGATAGGGACTGTTAGTGATAATTAGTCTTATCCGTTGTTGTTATTAATAGGCCAGTTAGTACTTGTTAGTAAAAGTCTCGTTCCAATTCGGTTACAGATGTGTTGCTACCCTTGGGGACTGAGATGGTTGCCTCTGAAAAAGTGTATCCGGTTTATGCTACTTTCGTAAGTTTTAAAATGATCTAGAATAATCTAGATAATCTTAAGCCCATTTAAACGGATTCTTAACAACTAAATCAACTTTAGTAAATATTGTTTTGTTGATACAATTGCGGCGACACAATAAATTCTTGCGCTAAACTAAGTTTCTTAACACTAAGTCGCGAGCTTCGGCCATTCAAACACTTTGTAATCATTTGTTTGCAAACTTTAACTTCCCAAAGTTAGTTCAAACGGAATTAAGATACAAAATTAATGCTTATAAATTAATTCTTTACGTTACCCGCTCTACAAAAATACCCGTAAATTTGACTTTTTTTCCATTAAACTAAACATAAACATACAAATTATTGTAGCTCAGCAAGTTTCGTAAGCGTTTAAAAATTTGGTGCTCATTTCATTTTATACTTTTAAACCATAATACCTAATAGGGGATTCGAACCCGGGACAATTGCTTCGCAGTCCACTTCCTCCTAAGCTACGGGGTCGTCTCACAAATCAACCAACATGACTATTCTCAAACAATACCGGACATGAAACTATGTAGTAAGCTAAATGTAACATTAATTCGACGATCATGCAAATAAAGCCAATTTAATTATCACTGCTCGAATATTCATTAATGTTATCTACAAGATATATAGACAACATGACATGGTTAATGATTTCTCGCTTTCGAAATGATGAAGTTATGTTTGATGGACATTGTGCCTATTCATAGTATACGTACCACAACCACACCACATCGCTAACAAATGAAGTGGGCAAGCTGTTTCGTGTGAACAGTGTTGGATCTGCGCTTGTACCAGCGTTGTGGTACCACAAAACGTCTCTTCTTCAAACACACACACACATACTTATACTCATGAAGTATTATTTGTTTAGTGGGTAAGAGATACCCAAAGGCCTGCTACTAGAGTAGTTCTATTGTAGTCAGTAGACGGATTTCTTACGTCGCAGGTGGCATGATAACCTTATCGTAAGCATTATTACATTTTGGGGAAAATGCACTTGATAAAATTATAATCTGTAGTCAAGATTACATTACACCCATCGCTGGGTCCTGGGTTCGATTCGCACCGAGGTGGAAATTTCAATGATGACTTTAAACTTCTTTTCTCGATCTGGGTGTGGGCGTTGTCTATGTCACAGTCCATTTCATGTGTCTATGACAGTGTTAGGCTGGGCGTATGCTGGAACGCAGGCGACGCAGTTCCACGCAGCGCAGAACTGAGCAGATTTTGTAAAGTATGGAACGTCATTGAGCTACGTATGCTGCGACGCAGGCTCGTCAGACGTTGACATGTGTCAGTCCTGCTCTGGGTCCCGTTGTAGAGCCGGCACAGATTTCAGCGCGACGCGCGGCATAGTTTTGTTGCAATGACAGTGATGACAGAACGTTTAATAGAACAAACGTCAAACGTCTATTCTTTGTACTAGCTAAGATGCGAATGAGTTGCGTCGCAGCATACGGAGGGGGCACATGTCTGCTTCAACTGCCCTGAGGTGTACTGAACTGTGATTTGCTGTACTGCGTCGCCTGCATTCCAGCATACGCCTAGCCTTATAAGCAGCGTTATTTAGTGTAGACGCACCTTTACATACTGCGCTAACGTTTGATACCCGATTTTAATTTGTGCTTTATACCATAAATGTTAAAATGACGTCAGCAGGATTGATATCATAAATTTCTAACTTTGACACCTGTTAATAAAAAAACGTACGCATTTTCAACGAAAACTCATAAAAAGCCCACAAATATATTTTTAATCAACTGTACCGAATTTTTCAATCTCCAAACATCAATATCAAGTAGCAAACTAGACTATGTAACAGGTTGAACGAGATTTAAGGTTATCGACCACCAATGACTTATGCCCGGTTCATATAATCGAAAAACGATTCGTTTTGCTTACGGAAAGTAGAACTATCTACGAGGCGTTACTTAAAAAAGTTCCTATAAGAAAATATTATAAGGGTCCGCTTTAACAACTCGTTACTGGTAACTCAAAACCGATCGGTTTACGATTGGTTATATAGGAACGGTCATTAGTATACCTACTCCACTTTATAGTAGATTGATTTTCTAAAAAGATCGTTAAAAAGCACACAACATTTAATTTAATGACATCGGCTGGCGGAATTTAACGTTAATTTTCTAGGCGTAATGAAGTGCGGTATCATTAATGGTTTTTATGAGGAGTTAACAAATGACCGCAATTAAAATAGTAGGATAATATTAGTAGGATATTATTAGTGGAATAATCTCTATAACACATCCGGTTGTTATTATGACCTGTTAAGTCTAATTGATAGTGGCCTGTAGGGCCTGAGGTCCTGGGTTCGATTTCCAGTTAAGGCACATTTATGTGGCATATTTTAATTTTTAAATAAGAGATTCATAGAAATTTATTAGTCGGATAAAATTAAACATTAAATTTTATTACTTGTGAATGTGTAACAGGCATTATGTCTGTAATTACTGTATTGAATTATAGTATATTTTATGCTAATAGAAAAGTTTATAGGTCCTTGGCTTCTGTTGTTTATCAAAGATAATTAACGATAACATGGTATGAGGAACATAGGCAGATAATGGTTGGTACCCTGTTTTAAGGCTTTATTAGGCTGAAAGCTATTAATATTTCCAAATATGAATTTTACGACGCACACAACCCACAAGAAGAGGTTGTTTGACTAAAAGTCAGAAGTACACTTCCCAAAACAAATGTTTGAACGCTAGACAAGTTTGCTATTTGCCAAGCTGAGTTCCCGTATGTATGTCTAAGTTTCGAGTGAGTCCATATCTTTTAACTGTTTTACTATAAAGATATAATTATTATGTTTTACGATCTGCCCTGTATTTTACGATAGCGTTAAAATGTTGTCTTGTAAAATTTGGAGCTATCACTAGACCTGTTTGAACAAGTTCCAGGTTTAGGACACCTATGACACAGTAAGCAAATGGGAAATTTAATTAACAAAATAATAACAAATAAACACACTCGAACTGAAAAAAATCCCAATTGTTCTGCATTATAATATATAATTGTTATTGAAGTTGTTACAAGTTTAATCCGTAGTAAGCAGCGTGAGGATTTGACGACTATATCGTCAGTCAAAAATGTTTTATTGTAACTTTTTTTTATACGATTGAGATAGCGAACGAGCACGCAGCACCATCCTTCCTCTGTTGCCCATGACGACTGTGACACAGAATAAAACTCAATTCGGGATTTATATGGTTAATCCAGATAGCAAATGTTGGACTAAGATATTCGCCTTTAAACATTGTAACCGGATCCTCTAAAAACTTTATAAAATAACTTTATACACACGGTGACCGGTCTGCTCGTTCGACATAAAAAAGTATCCAAAAACATTGAAACCAAACCAACCTGGTCCTGAGGTTCCATCGCGAATCTCTGCTCCTGGTAACCATGGCAACAGGCAAACACAGCGAACAACACCCAAACAACATCCGGCCGCTTTCGCGCTTTATTCCGAACATTGCGCGCGCGCGTCGTTACATCCGGTCTAAAGAGGTCCGCCATTTTGTTTTCATTGAACGTAGCATGATTGTGAAGTTCCTTCGTACATTTGGGCCGGTTTTTTACGATTGTTCGTGCATTATCTGTAACAAAAAAAATGTTAGGTAAAATATGAAATCCTGCATTTGTAGCAGCGGCCAATAAAATTACACACAGTGGGACACTGAGAAGTGGGTTTACCTTGCAAGATTTGACCCACATTGACTAACTAACACGGCAAGTTAGAATATAAAAGTTTGTAATAAATATTGCACATGATCATTGTTATTATTTTAAGATATCCGCTTCCGTTAATAAAGTCTTTTAAATGTAGGTTGAGCGACGACTTTTGTATGTTATTTGTCGGTGAAAGGGGTTTGTCGGAGAAGGAAATGGTGAACTTGCTTGTTAACTGACACACTTGGAGTGATACATACATGAACAAAAGAGTGACCTGCTGGTAAAAACCTTTGGCTATGCAAGCACGCAATCTCACTTTCTTATAACATGTCTCTAGACGTGATGAAAGTCCGTTCATTGAAAGCTTAGCGGTCTTATTACAAAACGTGGTCTAAATATTGGTTTAAACCACGCCTAAGAAGTCTAGGGTTTTATTTAGAACCATGGCTTAGATCTGAGTTTATTACAAAACGCAAAATGATCGTGGTCTTCTTAGTACATTGGTTTAAACCTTGCACAGACCTTACTTCAAATAAAAGCGACAGATTATACACGAAAATTATTCATTCAGTCAAAAATCATTCGATTGCAACGTTCCATTACACAACAACGAATTTATTTTCTATAAAGCCGTTTTAATGAAAATATTTATCATTAAAATTAAGAACTTAAATAAGATAAATCAGATTTCAAATAAATTATTGCATATTATTTAATCAATTCCAATAACTGCCACTGTTGTGGGAATTATTGCATACTAAAAACAAGTACTTATGAGCAATCCATGACCACAAGTATAAAGGAATGCATTTCTCGCGCGTAATACAAACACAAAATTCTTATTAAGAAGACCATTGTTATAAGCATTAGTTAAGTTAAACAAAATCCACTTGATGCTTTGTAATTTATTACACTATCGAGTTCTTTTGTTTATAAGTGTTACGATACGAGTGTGTAATGCCAAGCGGAGTCTTATTATAATTCTTTTAGTTGTTACGTTTAGTCGTGTTAAATCGTGCCTATTAAAATAGATCTACAAAAAAAGGAGACGAGAAAACTGGAGTTCCGAAGAGAAAGTTAGTACCTACAACCTTACCTTTTATTTATTTAGTATCTCACATTTCATACAATTGATACAATAGACCAACATAACTCTATCACTTACAATGTTAATTGTTTTTTAATATTTTAGGAAATCGTACGACAGTTAATTGCACAATCAGCTTATATATTAGAAAATAAAAACACCTCTACTAAAATAAACTTTTTAAAAGGCAAAGAATGGGAAAATGTTACGAGGAAGTGAGCTTTTTTACATATTTGCCATTTTAGATTCTGGTTATGACGACAGGCGTCTCACTGCCAGATGTCGTTGGGCTCTGTAACACCTACTCAATAGTACTAAAGCACTGTGGTAGCGTTTTTTCTTCAGCCGGGATAGCTGCCACTCTCCTAAAATCGACCGTGAAATGTTTTCAGGTGTTTCGATCAGTGTAAAAAATCTAGACAACTAGAAATGATGCAGTTCATCAACTTCCTCTCTAGCCGACGTCTACGGGCAACCGTCACTGCTTTGCATCAGATGGCTAGTCTGGTTGTTTGTCAGATATTTACATTAAAAATACTGCTATTTAAAACATAAAGCTCACCTAATATATTAAAAGCTGTCACTCCCTATGTGAGCTTTGCTATACAGGTTATTAATAAAAAACAATTGTAAATATGTTAAAATAATAACTTCAGGTTGATGTGGTGCAAATGAAAGTGGAAAAAGCAAGACCGAGTACTAGTACTCAGGCAAGTCAAAGTGGCAGAAAAATGCAGAGCCCAGAGAAATGCTCTCTGAGAAGTTGGATCCAGGTAAAATAATTTTCAAATTAAGCTAATGTTTTGAGCCAAGTTAACTTTCTACGTAATTTAATTAACACATCTTGCCTCTTAAGACATAAGGATTCTGAGTATATTTTTTACGGGGCATATAAGTACATACTTATTTTCCATATAAATATTTTGTGTTCAATCTTAAAAGCATGTTACCGACTGGCAGTATACATAATCTGGGTACAAGGAAAATAAATTAATAAGTCAATTTGTATAATTTTTATATTATATAATTATATTTATAATAATTGATATAAAGTTTTTTAAGTATTTACTTTTTTATTTCAGAATGCATACTGAATACACCGAGAGAGACACTTAAGAAAAAATATAAAAATATATCTCAAACTATGTGAGTAACAAACATTTAAAATGATGGTATTATTTCCTTAAGTTGTGTAATTTACAACAATACTTTCATTTTGCAGAATCCTTTAATACATAAAATGTAAGTTTAGATTTCTCTATGCTAAATAATATAAAATTTTTACAATCCATATTACTGACAAAAATTAAAAAAAATTATAAAAGTACCTAGGAAAGCCAATGTGGTTTAAATAGCACTGTCACACCTGTATTTGCTGTAAATCAAACTGTGTAGTATTTCAGTTAATGTGTGTTACTTATGTCATAGTGAACTATTTGAGGTGAATAACTTAGTTTTCATAGTAGCAATGTCTCCAACTTATACATGACAATAGTATTTAAAATTGAAAAATGCACAAATGTTTTATCAGACAAATAACCTTATTATTATTCTTTTTTCAGGTACTTAGAATAACTTGAAAAGAATAACAGTAACAAAACAATGAATACTATAAAATAAATATTAATTATCTAAAAATGGGCTTGTATAAATTCTCTTCTCCTTATATTGCCACGGATTGTATTTGCTACAACTGGCAAAGCTATTTCACCGGAGGAACATGGCTGATTGCTCTCAGGCTCATCGGGAAAAAGGTCTTCCTGCATCTCCATGGCAATATTGTGTACTGCCACACCACCTTGTTACAATATCCATGATTTTTAACTTCGCATCACAAATCACCTGCATCAAAGATATAAGGGCTATTTAATTTATGGATTGTTTAGCATATTAACATATAAGATATTATTATATTGTAATTTGGACAGTAAATAGGCAGTTAACTTTATTAATGCTTTTATTAATGCTAACAAATTAAACATACCTGCACATTGATTGAAGGAAATCCTTTTTATATATAATTGTCCACCATTAGCATTTGTCTTTTTGACACATATAATTACGTGTGCAGTCTATTGCACCAATAACTGTGGGGAAGTTTTCAATACTACGAAACTTTCTCATTGTTTCTTCTAGTTCATCCAAGGTAACAGGCATTTTAATATATCTATGCCCACAGCCCCACACTTTGCTTACATACTTATGGCTGAGAAACCCCATGCAAATCAGCTGCAACATCTTGAATCTATAATAATAACAATATCATTAATAAACTATATTTACCACAATGTTAATATCAGTAAAACAGAGGTATATCTTTGTACTGCTCACGTTCGAGGAGGGAAGATTCGCATTAGATACCGTACATTACATTCATTATTATTATTGTACTAAGACTATAATTTTAAGATTTTATTTTATGCACTTACTTCGTGGCGAGCCCAGCATCGTATTGCACACATGACTTGTATTTCAGGGGACAATGAGCCTCCCCGAGGATCGAGAGTCAAGTCTAGTCTCACCAAATCCACTATTTTCATAGCAAACCTCTTAGAAAATCTATATTTAGATTTGAAATCTTCATCACTTAATTCGATAAATGGATTTACGCTAAACGGTTTACATGACCTCTGTTGGATCGCTCGGCGATGCTTATTAATAAAGTATCCGCAATATCTGCTAAATCTATTGACTCAAACATGTTAAACTCCTTTTTTCGCTAATAACAAATATAAACGACACTAACCTCGAAATACTAACTGTGACGTTTGTGAGTTAGACCATCGTTAAACTAGGGGTCTCGCAGGTTTTTCTTTTTGACAGTAGATAGACCATAGTTTAGCGTTAAGTCACGTTTTGTAATAAGAATTGTGATTAGATCATGGTCTAAATGGGATTTAGACCTGGCCTAAAATTAGACCGCGTTTTGTAATAAGGCTGTAGTGGTCCAAGACAGAGTAGAGGGCGCTAAAAGTCGAGGCAGATCACCAAGGAGATGGATTGACCAGATAAGAGATGTCTAACGGTCTCCTACATCAATGCACAAAGAAAATTTATCTGCATCAATGCTGTCAGAGAGGAATGGAGGCGTATAGGTGATAGTGGAGGCGTGCCACAACCCTTTTATCACGACCACGACCGCTCTGCCAAGAGAGTAACGACTGCGACATGCACATCAGTAACATCCAAGGCAAAACTGATTCCGACTGAAAGAAAGAGTAAAGTATAGTTTTATTTATACACGTTTAATAATCTTACAAAAGGATATTTTCTGTTTATATTTTTTAGAGGTATACATCTTAGTCCTCGAGCGTAGCGGCACATCTGTGACCGAATTAGAACGAGACTCTTTCTTACTATTACGGACCATGTTATTACTAACAACAACTAACAGGACTAACTAACATTCGAACACCGTTTACCAACTGACTATCCTAGTCCCTATCTGAGTCCTGTTCTGTGTCGGTCACGGTTGTCATGGGCGGTGCGGCTGCAGAGTGGTGCTGCATGCTCATTTCCTATCTTAATTCCTGTATAAAGCTAGCTAAAGTATATATTGTAGGTAGCTATTGATGAGCAATAGTGGTATCAAATTTTAAAAAAGGCACATTAAAAAATTAAATGTGGCACTCGGAGACTGCCGCGGTAAAGCTATTGCATAGCATTTTTTATCAACTTATGCAATTATAATTATTAGAAGTTATATGGTTATATCAGAACAGCGCCATCTAGTTTGTAGAAAACATACGTACCGTACCTTAGTATTAAGGTACTAGATGGCGCTGATTGGGGGTGTTAGGTTTTTTTCGTTACGGAATTACTGGATTCGGTCCCCACGCTCAAGGCCCGCGATAAAAGCTATGCAATAGCTTAAAATCCTGAAAACATTATAACGATGCTAACTTTGATAACTAGGCAAGCCCTAGGTCAAAAAACAACAAAATGACAAAATCATGAAAATTTCCTGAAGATGCTAAAACTTTGACAACTATTGCCTAGTTCTACCCTAGTTCAAATAAAAACATACAACAACAAAGGCTACATTACGATTAATGTTTACGCAACTTCATGAAATAAGGAAGCCATAATGTTAAACGACGTTATGCCGATGGAAATCTCCACAGTTATGAAAACAGAACAAGAAATAGTCTAATCTAGGCCTGACTCAGACCTAACCTTGGATTCTTTCAAAGCTATGAATAAACGTTTAGGAAAATAGATGTAGCGTATTTTTTTAACTGCTGTGAATAAACTTATTATGACTGACGCAAAGTTGTGACGTACTTATATGTAACTAACGACTCGCCCCAGCTTTGCATGGGAAGTACATGTTTATCCTGTCATATTGTTGCGTCGAATATAATTTTATTATGGATGTGATATCTGTGCTTCAATTTATTTTCCAAACAAATTTACACAAAATCTTAACAAAATTATGCACCTTTAACTTCCTCATGAATTACTCTGTCCATTGATGAAAACTGCATGAAAATCCGTTCCGTAGTTAAGAGGTCATCGCGAACAGACAGACAGACTACTACACTACTGGATAATGGATAATAAACTGCACGGTGGTACGGAACCCTTTCTGTGAGTGCAACTCGCATTTGGCCGATTTTTTAATGTTTGATGGTATCCACACATACACTACTACCTAACACTACTCCGCATCCATTGATATAGAATAGTATAGTTCTTACCACCTCTAATATAACAAGCACATTTGGATACCTGAGAATGTAAAACAGGGTGGTCTATCAACAACGCACACGATATTTCGCTATCAGCAATATGAAAACAATGTGTCGCATACTGCGAACATATGGCGTAACCATTTATTGACGCGATGGATATAGAATAAATAGATGTGACTACGCTGTAGAAATAAAAATGGAGCATCAGTAATGATAGTGTTTCTAGAATTCATTTAAAGCTCTGGGTTAGCTTTCTTTTACCATCGTGTTTAATTGGTTACTTTTTGCTTGGTGGTACTAAAAAATATGCAATTTAAACGTGGTTTTAAACGCTAGTACACTCATACACGCTCATTAGGATTTCCTGTGTCACAGGTGGCGTGAACAACAGAAATAAGACATCACTAACACCGCCCCGAGAGCCAACATTTATCTGGCATATAAATATCTGTCTCGGCCGGAATCTACCCAGGGACTCCTCGCTTCACAGGTAGGGTCACCTACTAACTAGGCTAAGGGGTTGTCAAAATAAATACATAAATACTAAAACATATAGACCATCGTTTAGCATTGTAAAACGCATCTGGTCTAGGCGTTGGCACTTAATAATATTTTATATATTATAATATAAATTATATGTGTGTGATGTAAGTTTAAAAGCATAGGTATTTTATTTCTTTCGTTTTCCTTCTTGGCCGATAACGAAATGGTGACGCCGTGGCTGGGGCGACGGTGTCCACCTAGAATCATATGGCTCCTCTGCTCATTTGCTGACTATTAACGACAAACATTATTTTACGTTTATGTTATGCTATTACTCTATGCTATACATACTACCACTTTAGGTCTAAGATGAAGCACATAATTTTAATAATTTTAAGTATTCAAGGAATATTTAAGAGTAGTGTCGTTTATCCAGTGTATTCCAAAATTTGGAATTCATTGAAGTGTCATTGTAAACATTTGGAATCCAAATGTTTACAATGACACTTCTAGAAACTTTATGGCAAGTCACCAGATGTTACAATAAATATTATTTTAACGCCTTTTTTATAATTTTGTGTACTTTAGTTAATTATCGCAGGCTGTGGCAAGATGCTGGGTTTCTCATGAATCTATGGTTTATTTGTTTTGTTTATGGCGTCTGCGGTGTTTTCCATGAACGTTGTATGGGGCATGGCTAGATGGGACTTAGTTGTTTGTACTTTTATGGAAACCCGTTATGTTGTCTATTATGGAATTATGGTCATGGTTGTGTAAGCGGACAATCTTTATGAGCGTTTACTTAGAACAATGTATTCGTTTGAATTTTATAACAGTTTTAGAGAAATTAAGTGTGCTATGTTTATACACGACTTTTATCAATTGTTGCAAGCCAATATTGGTTTATTGCATGGCTTTATATATTTATCTAGAGGTTTCTCTATATTACTAAGAGGCCTGTATATACATATTTTTAAACATCATTTATCATGTTGAATGCTGGGCACGCGATTCTCTTAACTTTTGCTACTCTACCCCTTTTACAACTTATGCGTGTTATCTTCTTCAGGTCCTAAATCTTACTTTTCATGCTTCTTTATCCTTTTACTAAGCCATGGACGTCATTCGAGGATCTTTCTACCCCTGGTTATCGCCACTCTAAACAATATTATCCTTAAATATTGCCACGCCTCCACAATCTCTTTAATAAAATTATATTATTCAAAAAAGTCTGGATGCTTAAACGTTTAGATTTTTATCATGATTTTAATGATTCAAAAAATTCAATTTACAACAGTACTAAATCATCAACTCATCAATTTGCAATATTGTAAGTTTAAATAGCTCTGTGGCTTATCATTTCCAAATAATTGCTAATATAATATATTGTTTTAAATACTGTTTTTTCTGCAATACCGCATGATCTATTCAACCATTTGCAACAGTAGTCACTAAACTAGCACGGTCTCCAGCTATCTCGAGCGTTAAGGACATTAAAAGCTCGTTTCTCAACCCAAATTCAAACCGCAAAGAATGCACTAAAATGTAAAGCTACATTTTTATCGCTATACAAACAGACACAATTAATTAACTAATGCTTAAATTAGCTTACATGGCGCCAATGGTATTTTCACATGAATTCAGGGAAGACCTATTCTGTCAACGCACGTGATATTAATTAGAATTATTTAACGTCGTATGCGATTAATTGTCTAATACCCTACGCCCACAGTTAAATGAGTTTTAAGGCACTTGTTGTAACAACGAACGGCATATTAATAGGTCATAGCCATGCGATGATGATGTTTGTAGACACAGTTAATATACAAATATTAGCGACAGATTTTTGTAGAGCAACACGACACTTTTGTCATCATGAGACAAGCTGGCAGGAGACTACTTAATTAACATTATAATTTTACATTGTCACTAGGACAATGGTTAAAAACTAACCAACTATAGTGAATGACAGCAGCAGTTTATGTATCAATGACAGCTAAGTGATTTCAATTGTGAATTGTGAATTAGGCTTTAGGTATGAGGTGTACGAATTTAAACGTTTCAATGCGCCAATTCATAACAAAACATTTTAATTAGTAGGTACCTATCCTAAAGACAGTCATGAAGTATTAAAATGGCCATTAACACCCTTAACATTTGTAACATATTAAATTCCTTTAGTTTGTTTTCAGACATATCTTTGTATTTATAAGCAAGCTGACTTAGCCTTGAATTAGATTTAATTATTTTGTTTTAACTTCGGTTCTTCGATTTCGTTAAGAATATTTTTCACTTACATCTTTTTTCGCCTTTTCAAAAAATCAGCCAAATGTTGAGGAATAATCGATTGCCTAGAATTTTATGATTTATCGCTTTCTCGCTATTAGTGAGACAGATTCATTCAACTGTTATTAAGATAGGGCTTGCGTGTGGTCAAATGACAAAAGTATCGAGTTTCCTCGTAAAAACAACGCTGTTTATATTCCGCTAATCAATTCTATGACGCGCATGTGGTGACACTCGTAGATATCAGTGGCAAAGTGTGAAATTTAGAACGTTATGACACATTCTGCATTTTGAAGTGGCAAATTTATTGCTACTTTCAAAAGTAAAAACTATAGACACATCTTGACTTGTTTGTAACTACTAACTCATTCTAATGTTACTACTAACTAATTCAAATGTTATTGTTATAAGTAGTAATCAAAGAGTGCAAAATATTTTAGTATCTATAAACGATAAATCGCTAAAATAATACAATAAAAGTAATTCTTTAAAATCTAATTTATCTGTAACCACAGTTTTTTTTTTCTGGTAAATATTCGTTTTAACTTTCAGTAAAAACATTCTATGTACAAGAACACTGTTTTAAATTGTTTTTAACAATATTCGATTTAAAATTTTCTAACGAATCCCAGAATAAGCGGCGCAGTCTTTACGACTTTTGTTTTAGTTTCGAACCCATTCTCTTCTATATTTGTGCGAACGTTGAACCCAACGCGGCATCGGATGCGCCCTGAAGGATAATTAGAATATTTTAAATGTATTTGACATTAACACTAAAATATAAATAAAACAATGTTGAATGTTTGTCGGCCAGGTTTTTGTGTCAAAGACAAATGTTTTCTCTACAACATTTTGTTTCAGAATACTTTATTTTTAAACGGGTTAATTGTGGTCTTGTTACTCAATTGATATTCAAAAAAAATCAGCTTCGAGGTAAATACGTAAAACATGACGTAACAAAAATCATCAATTTTCAAATTCTTTTTAACCAAAATAGTCGGTTTAGATACTATTTTTAATAAGTTCAAAATATCATCATCATCATCATCATCGCAACCCATAACTGTCCCACTGCTGGGCACGGGTCTCCTCTCACAGTGTGAGGGGTATAGGCCATAGTCCACCACGCTGGCCAAGTGCGGATTGGTGGACTTCACACACATTTGAAAGCATTATGTAGAACTCTCAGATGTGCAGGTTTCCTCACGATGTTTTCCTTCACCTAAGCAAGTGATAATTAAATTCTAATACGCACATAATTTCTGGAAATTAGAGGTGTGATTAGAGGCGTGCTGGGGTTTGAACCCGAGCCCTTCTTGTTGAGTACCAAAGACCAAGCCGCCGTTGTGTTCCGGCAAAGAACTTAAAAGCTAGCACTTCTCTTTGTTTCCTCTCTTCCTTTCTTCTCTTCTCGACAATGCTTTGGTGGTGTTACTGGTGGCCATGGGCGATGAACATTATTATCAGGTAGCTCAGGCCACAAGTCCGCAAGACAGGGGTTCCTTTTAGGTGTGTGAGCGAGTATGTGTGTGTATTTAAAGGCGGTATTTGCATTTGTGTCTGTGGGAACACTTGGTGTTCAAATACTTCAAATAGTTAAAACGAATCGGCTAATCGAACCTTTAATTGAAGCGCAAAGCGAACTTACACTGATAGCGAATAAAAGCTTTTACGAACTGTTTGTAAGATCCAACGCAGTAATAACCTTGATTAGTTTAGACTGATATTAATAATTCGTTTATCATATGGTACGGTGCAATGGTTACCAATATAATTATTGACTTATTAATGATATAAAAATAATCTAAAACAACGTGAAATAATTTGAAAAAAGTATATTAGCGTTCATAAATAAATGAGGTTTATAAATGTAAATAACGACATTAGTTAAGTCACTCATGCATGACGCGATGACTGACTTAGACTTTTAATTTCCGGTTGACTTCCGCGAAAATTACAGAAAAATATTTGTTTACGTTACCAATTTCCGTGACGTCATCTCAGTATCCTATTTACGTAAGTGTCTCCAATAATTTATTGTGTAAATTTTAAAAAAAAGTGATGTTGATATTTTATCGAATTTTCGTTTATCTGTTTATGCGAATAGTACCTACGCGGAAACCACTGACAAGTTCGCATAGATAGTTAAACAATAATTATGTAAGATACTTATATTAAGAACAGAAAATCTGTAATGAGCTGATGATACTCAAACGCTTGAACAGATCTTCATAAATTATAGCTAGGAACCAAGTCGATCACGTCAGCTTTCAAACATTATACTGGCACAAGTTTCAAACATTATACTGGCACAAGTTTCAAACATTATACTGGCACAAGTTTCAAAAATTATACTGGCACGAGTTTCAAACATTATACTGGCACAAGTTTCAAACATTATACTGGCACAAGTTTCAAACATTATACTGGCACGGGTGAAGCACTTAATCGAGTAATCATACTCCAAAAATGCTTTATCATTTTGGACCAAGCCTGCTAATTTATAAAATGAAACGCTTTAATTGCGTCGTGTCCGAATATTTTGACACATTTTTGACATATTTTGTATACCAAATTTGTCAAACTATTCAGACACGACGCAATGGAAGCATTTATAAATAAACAGACCTAAACCCCTGGTCCTTTGAAGAAATATAAGATTAATTACAGACGTTACAGACAAATAATATTGAATTGAGTAATGAGTAGTACCTACGAATACTTTACACCCGTTCTCTTCAAACAACAAACAACTTTCAACAATTACAACAGTCCGAGTACGTTTAAATGAGAACATACTTCCTAACTTAAGTTATATGTTAATAAAATAGTTAGTTAAGTGTAAGCACTATGAACAGAGATGATATTATTAAATTCTACATATTAATAATATGAAGAATGAAAACATATAGCTATAATATAACGAGAAGACAAATCAGTGAAAGTTTGACTACCGAACAGGGGGGATCTGGGTTTGAATCCTGAATGCACCTATAAATTTCAAACACTATGTGCGTATTGTAAATATGACTAGGTATGGTCTGTACTCATACTCACATTGTGCGAAGAGACCTGCGCCCAGCAGTGGGACAGTTATGGGTTGCGAAGACTCATAATGTATTTTATGGATACTTCTGGAATGTGATCCATAAATACTTATCAGGCTCAACGGATCAACAACGGATCGAAACAAAAATTAATAAACTTAGTACAGAATTTACCCATCAAGCTTAATACATTAAAATCAAACATAAACAAGAACGGAAGTTCTGATATATTGGTTCGGAGTGAGCTTTATTTTAAGCTTTTTGACTCAGCGTGTTTTAAAATTCCATTATTGATGCGATTCAACATACAACGCAAGTAATGAAATGCTTTTGGATTAAACGAGCTTTATTTTATCACTTTTCAAAACTTTTAATTGTTTTAAATAAGCCGTTACAGACAGAGTATTTAATGCAATTCCATAATTTAAATTAGTAAAGTTGTGCTTTAAATTTCATTAATGTGTTTTTGTATTTTTGAATAAAACTTCAAAATATATGTACAAAACCTTGTAGTAAATACATAAAACAATCCATACAGATAGATAGTTACAAAAGGCACAAAAAATATTATTCACAAAAGTATAAAGACGAAGCTTAGACATTCTTTGTCGCATAATTTATTTTTAATTACATTTCTTGTACTTAAATTTTTATTTTAACCTGAAGACTGTCTAAACAGAACGAAATAACGCAAATTAGAACACGCGTTCCAAAACAGAACAAATTTGGTAGCTTAAAACAACATTAATTCTCGAACTCACCCAAAAAATTCGAACACAAAAACACAATTACACAAACGATCGTTCAAACAAGTTCGATCATTTCGATCAGATCGTTTTATGCGATTCGATCGAATTTCGAACGCGGCCCGGTCGCGCGCGACGACTCAACGAACTGTGCTTCGTTCACGAATTCTGTGAAATATTTTTAGAATACGCCCCCTTATTGTAGACCAGGGTTCCAACCACGTGGCTGATTTCCGTTTAAGGGTGAAGGAACTTACCACCACGTGTGGCAGAGTGACGAAGGGATGTTGGGGATTATTAATGAGTTGTTAATCCCACACGGACTTCATAATATGAGAATAATGTACTCGGAATCTTTAATAGACGAATAATAGAGTACTTTAAAGTCAGTTTTTTAGTACACTTGGAATGCTGCCACGTGTATCTAGTTCCATTGCCAGACCGGGTTTAAGTAACTCCAGGTAAAGAGGATTAATACAATGAAGCTCTATAAAATATTTCATTATTAAGTCTTTTTTATCTTTCTGGAGTTTCACTACATAAGTGCAGTATACAACGTCATACTTGCTGACGTGTTATCCGTAGCTTGAATTAATTGTAGAAAAAGCGGAATTAATGATTTATATTTTGAGCGAAGGAAAGGTCACTTAAGACAAATGTCAACACAAAATAACGCTTAATAAATGCAACAGCTCACACAAGCTGTAAATCAACGAAAATATTTTAATAATTAACGTTATTTTTGTAGTTGCCTACTTCAATATTTATATAAATTACACATATTTGTATTATTTCTGAATTCCATTAACCTTTCGGTTTTTGAGGTATTCCCTAGCTCCTTTGAAACGTCTTCAGCTATTCATTCATAATTAGATCTACAAACAACATTATAAAGTTAAAACTCTAGCCGTTACGCGTTCCAATTACTGAAGATAAATTGAGGATTCCCTATTTATTTTATCCGGATACAATATTATAATTTGAAGAAAACACAATTCTTTCCTTCCTTATTTATTTAATCCAAATATAAATTAATATTAGAAGGAAAACACTAACTGCCACCCAATATTATTAAAAACTCCAGCATCAATTTGAATTCAGAAACAGAAATAGTGACGCCATTTATGCTATTTCTAGATATTGTTATATTACCCAAATCCCTTTTATTGTTACAGAAAGTAGCCGCCGATTCTCTGCTGACAGTTCCTGTTAGTTTGATACAACTTCCGTTTCCTTTTTGCTCGAGTCAATCCCAGTTTGTTTAACTGTCTGCCTAATAATAAAATACGTCGTTTGCTATATAGTGTGATGTTTTGCTGTATATATCATAATGATTTTAACAGCATATTTAGGAGATATAAGTTTATTTATAATTATTTATTTCTTTACTTATCTTTACCGTACGGTTATACTTATATTATCGGTTTAACAAAAACACCCTTCATCATAACATGTAACTTTTGGATAGACTACTGCTAACTACCTTAGGTCTCGGTAATAATCCTCCACCGCGCATGAGTAGGTCTACTATTTGGATTAAACCGGATTAATAAAAATAAGGCAGCAGTGATAGCCGTGTGGTTGAACGAACGAACACCCCGAACCGGGGGGTCCGGGTTCAAACCCCGCACCCACCACTAATTTTCAAAAATAAAGTGCGTATTAAAATTTAATTATCACTTGCTTCGGTGAAGGAAAACATCGTGAGGAAACCTGCACTCCTGAGATTTCTCCATAATGTTCTCAAAGGTATGTGAAGTCCGCCAATCCGCACTTGGCCAGCGTGGTGGACTATGGCCTATACCCCTCACATTGTGAGACGAGACCCGTGCCTAGCAGTGGGACAGTTATGGATTGTGATGATGATGATGATGATGAATAAAAATAAAATAAAAAGATAACGCTATCCCACAGAAAAACCTGACATCATTATCCTATCCTTTATTAAATGCAACATGTCTATGCTTTTCAGTCCATGATATAGCTCCCTTAGGGATATAATATATCTTCCCGACATTAGGTAATAGTAATACCCGATATTTTCTCAAATGTTCCACTAATAATCAATTCATTGGACCCAACTACAATTACGCATTTAATTAAAACCTAATATTTTTGGCATGTGGTTACCAGACGCATCTGTTTTCCGTGGGATCACACGTCGGGTGTAGATATGTATTTCATCATATTTCAACATGAATCATGAGAACACATCTGGACGTGTACGAAGCTATGATGAACTCAAGGTTAAAGGGTTAGAAATAGTTATGATGAAATATTGAATTATAGACAACGCAATTTGGTTTTTATTATCTACTAGATAAACCCGCCCTCGCTTCGGGAAACCTGTGCCTTAGTACGCACATTCGGATATTGTTAGGCGTGATTCTTTAAACTGTCATAACTTTTTTATTCATGAACTAATTGAAATTAAACAAACACTAAATGTTAAGTAAAGCTTACCACAGTAAATTAGTGAAAACCGCATCCAAATCAATTTAGCCGTTTTTGAAATTATACCAACAAACAAACGTAAATTCTAAAAATCGTTGTTTTGGGTTCCATTAAATAAATAGGCGATTTAGCCGTTTTTTGAGATTAGCGCGTACTGCTGTATTTTTAGTACAAAATGACATTTTATCGCACTTTTGTATACTTTTTTCTTTAAAACTGAGAGAGATACTGTGCAGCTGAATGATATATTGTGTGACGGTATTATAAATATGGATCTCGTGTCGAACTCGACACAACGGGACGGGAACTTACATGTATGTAGGTGTGTATGTATAATGTATATTGTATATTGTCGGCAAAAAAAGTTTCGTGTAAAACAGATTTACCTATATGTCAACTTCCTTTTTAAATGATCTTACAATCATCCTTGCATTATAATTTCTTGTTACAGATAAAACTGGTAGTGGGTACGACAACAATTTGTCCCCTAAATCAGTATTTCTTAACCTGTGGCCCGCGGACCCCTGGGGGTCCGTGAGTGAATCCAATCGCAATTATCGGAAATTTATTACCTTGTTTTTTATTCAGGGGGGTCGTTGAAATTGTGTTTGATTTTCTAGGGGACCCCTAGAACTGAAACTGGTTAAGAAACGCTGCCCTAAATCAATAATATAAAATTTATACAACGCCTGAAATAAATAAGTAGCATCGTTTCAATTTCATGTACTTACTTAGCCATAACTTAACCGAAGCAAACCGCAGGCGAGCAACTTGTCTATCTACCATATAATAACTAAGTAATAAATCAAATACAGGCACACAATAATATACGGAAATATAAACTCGCCTGCACATTATGACTTGCATACAATATACCTATCGTAGTCCAACATCTGTTTTATTTTTGAAAAGCAAAATATCCTAACCAATTCACTAAAATTCCACAAGCATTCCATCGTTGAATACATGCATACAAATTGTTTAATACACACAACAAAATGTATTCGTACATGCATACAAAAGGCTAGCTTAAAACAGAACACAATACAACGTCCAAAAACCGCATAATATTCCGACGAAACGCATTTGTGAGCGCAAACTATGAGTAGAACAAGCGCAAAATAAGTGCAAATTGGGTGCAAAAATATTATGAACACTAGCAAGTAGCACCGAATTTAGTTCGTGCGAATTTTAATTCATGTAAGCAGGTTTTGCTTTAAAAAGGGCGCAAATGTCTGAAGCTCATTTTGTCTGTTTTGCGTCGTCTCCTGCTAAAATTGTCCGCAGTGGCGACTTTTTTTACGCCGTCTTAACGACAGCCACGTATCGGGAAACTAAATCTTAACCCTAATACGTTCAGCGGAAAGTGCATATTAGGATTAAATCGAGATTTCAGTGAAAACGCGACGATTCAAAGGCGAAATAAAAGCAAAGTTACTTTGGCGTCTAAATTGAGAATGTCTTAACTTATGTTTGTTTTAGTGCAATTAGGCGCGGCTGTTCAACACAGCATAGCTAAGATTATAGATTTACCACTAACAATAAAACATAAATTTTATTTTCCTGTTTCCTGTTGCAAAGAAGTATAATAAAATACATACATAGAAATGCAAAGCCTAGTGAGAAGAGTTATCATTTCAATTTTCAATTCCATAATTATTCTCTTTCATTTTCAGTTCAGACTTCAAATTCCATAATAACCCTCTCTTAATGTCAATTACCTATGTAAAAGTATACTGACAACTTAAGATTATCATCTCAAATTCATTCCGAACTTTTATTACAACAAAACTGTCAGGTAATTTAGCTAATTGGCCTTCAACCAGTTATAATTTATGTTCATGTTTGAAGTTCCTATAACGTAAGGCAACGTTATATTGATAAGCGCAGTGATTAATAGTAATTTACAATATCAATTTGGTATTTATTAATATTAGTTAGGCTAATCACTTGTATTATTTTTTTATTTAAAAGTACCTATGACATTGGATGTATAGTCCAGGCGGGCTACCAAATGGTTGTTTTTTTTTAGAAATCTCACATAAACCGCAACATCTGCAGAAAAGGTCGTGTCTTCGAAGATTTTCCCTCAACTCAGATTATATTATATTTTTTTAATTCTACTAATCAGTAAAATGAAAATGATTTCTAACCAACTAACTTAACCAACTTTCGTGATAGATTTCCTTGTAATGATAGTTTTATGGGGACCTCCTTCGGGATCTAACTTTTATATATCATTTGTTATTATAGCGCCTACAATAACACATACTCTGTGAAAATTTCACGTGTCTACGTATTTCTGTTCACAAATCAGAGCCCTTGGACAGACAGACAGACAGACATCAGAGGCATATTTATAGGGTTTCCTTCTTACCCTTTCGGTACAGAACCCGAAAAACTATTATATTGTATAAAAAAATCCTTTAAATTGATATCACTCCAGCTTTCAAGGAGGTTATCCTGAACAAAAACGCAGAATGAGTTCCAATTCAGACGAACAACAAAAAGCGAAGACAAGTAAGTAGCTGGACTAAAATGGTTTGCCGATCTAAATTTAAAATGTCTAGACTATTCTATTAATAAGTGGGATTACTGCGTTCAATACAAGAATTATAATTATATTATGTGAGAGTAGTTATAATAATAAATAAAGTATTTTACAACGCTACGCTATTCAAATCTGGAGGCATGAATGTCGGAGTTGTCGAAGTGTCCTCGACGATACAAGTACTACCGTACTACCTACCTTTTATTGATATTCTGTAATAACCACCCACATTGGGCGTAGGGAAAAGTATACACTGACGAAATAATATTATTTAGACAGGATTCTTTTAAATGACATATTCATCTTTTTTATATGTCATATGATTGAAAAAAACACTGCTGCAATATGTCAGTGAAACTCCCATCCTAATCAGTTATGACGTTTCTGAGATTAGTAAGACCAAATACAAACAGACAAAAATTTCAAAAGTCAATTATAATGCGATGTTTTGTGTTCATAAATTTAACATCCCTGTTTATTTATTTTCATTTACTAACTGTAAATGCAAATCAATAATCTTTTAGTTACAGATATCAATCAGTTACAATTTAATATTATACCTGTATCTGTTTTTACCTACATATCTAGATAAAGGTAGATATAGGTTACCTAGTGTTAGTGACTGTAACATTTATCTCAATACTAGAGTATTAGATACTTATCACCAAAAACCAAGAAAACTTCGTAAAACCGGACTCGTTCTAAAGTTATACCCTGCTACTTAACAAACTCGTAATTAGACGGGCTCTATCCTCTATTTAAAATTCAAATATTTCAGAAATACGCTAATGTTTATCAACCGACAGCTGGAACTTAGAGGGAGCCCCCAATTCCTTTATAAATAGACGTACACAAAGGTGCTGGTATTCTAAAAGCTTTAAAGGAATTTATTTATTTGTATTTCTAAAATTGAACGATTGTTTCATTCATAAATCTGTTTATGTTTATGTTTATGAACTGTTTATGTTCGAAGATTTTTTTTAAGTTACATTACGAATGAATGAGTGAATAAAATAGCATCACAAAGGACAACCCCAATTCCCATACAACCTCAGGCCATGACTTGACAAAACTGAAAATTTGCCATCAATTAGAACATAATATAATGTATAAGTGACACAATTTTCAGGGCTGCCAGCAATGGCCATTTAAAGTAATCGTAGGATAAACATAAGGTTTATAGGTTATAATTTTCGCAAAGTAGGTATTGAGTGTCACTTTGAGTGTTACCTGTTTATTGAAGGAAATATCAATAAATGATAATGGTACTTAAGTCAAGTTTTGTATAATTATCTTTAATAATAATATACTAATTGTAAATTCATATTTCTTGACTTCAATTCTTTGACGTTCATAAGTGTATGCATCATACCTACATGAAATAAATGATTTGAGTTTGAGTTTGAAAATACCCGTACGTACTACGTTCATAGTACCTACATACTTATCAGTTATCATTAGGTATCTATTAATTAATTGCGATGATCTGTAAACCTATAGGAAAGTACGTGCATTTGTAGCTAGTACAATATTAAAAGGCAGTTCCTTTAAAACAAAAAACACTGCTTTTACTATTATCAATATGACAATTTATTAGCTAAACCAATATTAGGCAGCTATATGTAAGTAGTCTTCGAAGGGGAATTCAAATTAAAAACAGTTTCTTTTTTAAGATGTTTAATCATTATCATCTTCATTATAATATATTAATACATTGTCCAAGGATTGTGCAGGAGGCGCTATATTCTCTTGGTACCTTGCCCAACCAAGGTACCATATAATGCTCATAGTATGAGCACAGCAACCCACAGTCCTTTTCCCCACCACGCAGTTGCAATAATATTGAACTATGGCATCCCTCCCGCTTTTTGTACTATCAATCAAAATATATACAAAATAAGTTTTTGAACTTATGTGCCTAGACTGTATTCGGCCTCTTAACAACCACGTGGTCTCCGATACCGACAGCTCTTGTAGTAGATAGCTGTCGACCTCTCTGCATACTTCAATCGTATACCTGCCATTTGCTCTTATATGCTCCCCATAATATGACCGAGCCTGTTTTAATTGGTATGTACCAAGTGAGATGAGTATAAGCTCACTAAATGATAGCTCAGGAAATTCTCTTAAATTATCTCGGTCAACATCAATGGGCTGATATTCAGCCCTACGTCTATTTACGTTATTATTAATGATGTAATAACTTAGTCGGTTTTCTACATACATATATTGATGAATCTTCTGGAGAATTTCCTGAGCGTCATCGCGGTTTGTTATGGGGGGGTGAAAAGCATTAATTAGAGCGGCTGCTACTACAAAATCAACCATTAGGTTTTTAGAGGCTGTGTTAAAATAATCCTGCCTAAGCAGTTTAAAGTCGCGCTTAAAACGCCCGTTGACTACCTCTACTACCCACCTACATATTGTAACTGCCCTGGATTTGTTCGCTGCTAAAGTTGGAAGTTGGGATTCACCCGTCTGTAATGAACCTGGAACATATGTCCTGTAGCCATAATCATTAAGATATGGTAGTGCATCGCGAAACCCCCTATCTAAAATAAAGGCGTCACCAGGTTGAAAGTATTGTCTTAATGCAGAATTATCTTTAAATTCATTTTTCATAATTTCTGCATCAGAGGTAGTAGCGGGATAGGGACCCAGCACTTCTACTATGTATCCATCTGTACACACAATCAAAAACGGTTTTACTAGATTTTGGTACTTGTGGAGGCTGTAAGTTTTTTTTTGATATGAGTAGTTACTGCTTTTTTGCACATAAATATATGTGCCATCTAAAATAACTATTGGTTTTATATCACCGTTGTAGTCACCAAACAATCCATTAGGAATTAAAAGATTTCTATCTATTATTTGTTCTCTGGTAATATTATTTATTCCCATATGATGAGGCACAAAATTATCCATTACGTTTTTTCTAGCTTTATTTATAAGTGTACCTAGAGTACTTTTTGGTATTTTTAACAGTGACGATAATCGTTCATCAGAGTCTCCAGTTCTTAGCTTTATTAAATAAGCAGCTAATGAAGTTGACCCCCTTTTATTATTTAACAACTGAGGTAGCCTACTCAGAATCTGTTGAAACTGTACTTTATTAAAACCTACCCAGTGGTAAAAAATATGGTCATCAATGCTGTTAATATTTTCAAAGTCCAGCAATTTAGATTCCACATCTTTTAGGGTCAACATGTCTTGTATTTGGTTTGCTGTAAACGTGTTATTTATATTTTCAGTAATTCCATTTAGGAAATCCCATGATGTGCATGATAAATGAAAATCACACAAGCGGTTATTAGGTGGTACATAATAATTGTACATTTTTAGCAAAAATTGACGCTTATTAAGGGGAACATTATTTCGTTCTCTTCTCTGACACCCTTCAATAAAACATCTGCTCTCTGTTACACTTGGTCTAAAATAATCGGGCAATATTATGGAGGCTACAGGGCCAGTAGGGATTATCCTTTCAACCGCTTGAGGTTGTTGTGCTGGTTGTGATGGTTCTTGCCAATTATTTCCTTCTACTGACGAAACAGGCTCATTGACCGTTGATGAAGATGAAGCTGATGTTGAGGGACCCGAATGGAAGTGTCGAGATGCTGTTTTTGCTCTTTGCCAACAAGAGTGACATACAACACTTGAAGCACCAACCTAAAAATAAATAGCAAGTTTGAAAATGCTTCAGACTGATAGAAATACAATTTCTATTTAATATTTTTTTAAAGATGTGTGTTGTTTAGTAATTAATGCTTACACACTCGTACCCTCGCAGAAGCATTTCTTGTATTGCAGGTGGCATGGACAATACAAATAATATCACTAACACCCAGGACCAAATAAATATCAGCCCACCAGGAATCAAACATGAGAATGCTCACTTTGCATTCTAGACTTTAGAATAGACTTTATTGCCTTGGTGGTGATAGCCCAGAGATGAACAATTCAAAATCTCATTCGAGATTTAAGTAACCCTGCTGCACACGTCAATAGTGTTCTATTACTGTTTTTTAACCCCCCTCAATATTTTTTTGGCAAATATATTCAATGTACGTAATAAGTATAGATAAACGCTATAAAACTACACACCGTTCTTGGTAAGATCCATTCCTTTATAACATCCCTTATTCTGCGTTCTTGCTCAGGGGCAGTACATAAATGGTGAAACCGTATTCTTCTTAAAAGAGACCGTCCACAGAGAATGCAAACTCGACGGTGCCCCATAGATGACACCTCTGGTCTGTTTTCAACATTTAATTCACTGCTGGCGACATTCCAACAAGCTTGGCAGACAAAATCATTAGAATGGACCTGAGAAAATATTTAGTTTCATTAATATTAAGTATGCTTATAGTCAGGGGTCTCAAATGAATTACATGGGTATGTATAAAAATCTATTAATAGTAGCAGTAGCAGTTTAGAGATTATAGAATAACTAAGTACTTACAACTCGAGGAGCGATCCATTCCCGTACAATGGCAAGTATCGCGTCATCGTCCAATGATCTTCTTCCAATAGCATTACAGCGATTGGTTGCTATTCCACAATTAATACACAGATTCATGTTAATTTCAAGCAAACCTGTAAATACAAGAAATAGTGGTTATACAAGAAAGCAGGATTCAGTTTAACCGGTGTTCTAGCCAATGTCAATAGAGATTGGAGGATACGTAATTCAGTGTTCAGGCAAAGGTCAGTCAGGAAGCAGTCGATCTCGAAGTCCAGTATTCAAGCAGAAGTTGTAGTACAGATATATAAATCGCAAAAACAACGTGAAATCGCAAAAACAACGAAAACACATTCACCAGCGCAAGAGTACGAAAGCGAATAGAACAGGAAACAGGAAAACAGATTAAACAGAACTCTAATCTTAGTGACATTGACATTTTGACATATGTAGTGATTGACATTTGACAAAATGGACGACATTTTTAAATCGATTCATTGAAGTACTCAGTATCGATTTTTGTTTTCTTCTAGACATCAAACCACCTCAATAAAAGAATAGTAGTTTATTTGTATATTATGGATACAACATACATTTTAAACATAATTCATTTGAATAAAGACGTGTAACCGTGGGAACGACACCCAACAATCGATTATTAACTCGATAGTTAAAATAATGTAACGTTAAGAGTTCCCATGTCTACGTACGGGCAAGCCCTATTTGCGTACTATGATACATAGTGTCAGATATTTACGGAGACAGTGATAAATAATAAAAAAAGAAAAAATTAATATCTCCATTTGGCCACTGACAATAAAGCTAATATTTATTTACGTAAAGTAAGTAAATAAGACAATTTTTTTGGTATATAATTGATACGTGTCAAGTCTTGGCCGGAAATTGGGTCTCTCCTTTACAACCCATTAATGGCCTCTACTGAGCCCCGTGCTCAGTAGTGGCCATTAATGGCCATCTCATCATCTCATGCTTGAGGAGGCCTAGAGCATATTCCACCACGCTGCTCCAGCGCGGATTGATGGAGGGGTTAGTGGTCAACCCAAGTATCGGATTTTTTTATGCCGCTCGAAGGCACCCGACATGGCTTAACGACTGCTACCAAATGGTATCAACCGGGACCGACGGCTTTACGTGCCCAATTTACGCTCCAATTTAGACAATAGCAAACATCCTTCATGGCCGCCAATATTTCACCGATACTTTTGTTCACTGAAACATTAACATCACCTAAGCTATTAGTAGCTATAGGTACTTGATGTTAATGTTATGTTGACGCTTATGCCTTAGGACATACATAAGTTTAGCTTCGTAAAGCGAGGGAGTTAGTACTAATACATAAAAACAACACGCCTATTAAAATGTTTTTACCTAACAATTTCCTACACTGGTATAACAACCCACAATCACAGTACTTACTCAGTAGACAGGCTGCAATAAATTGCCATTCGAAACTGCAATCATACGACAATAACAAGTTGTCACACGTCATTGCTGATTGTAATTTCGTTGTTATAAAAGATGTAAGCAAATTACAACTTTATTGCCTGGGTATTAGATTACTTGTTATGTAAAATACATTAAGTGGGTATTTCGATTTTTTACTTAAGTAATGAGATTAGGCGTTCTGATTAAACATTCTATGTATTAAACTAGTTTTCCGCCCACGTGATATTCGGTTATTTCGCGCCTTTTAATGAACTCGACAACACTTTTATTTTTCTTCCTACTTCTTTTACAAATACCATAATTTACAAAAATATATCCTTAGTGCGCACTTGGTTAGCTAGTAGAGAATGCATTAAGTATTAAGCATGCCTATATACCCTGATATAATGAGATCAATAAAGTGTAAATAAATACATAAATAGGTATACAGACATTGAACAATAATTACAGTCTTATTATCACGTATGGATCTAACCTTCGAGCCGACGTGTGACACTATCATAATTATATTGGAAGATAAAAAACCTATTAACTATAATGATAGTCCAAATTTTGGGTGCGTGTTTAAAAAGAACTTTCTTACTCCATCCATTCATCAGCCTTTGTACGTCCACTGCTGAAAACAGGCCTCCGATAACTTTCGCCATTCTGGTTATGAGCCTTCTGAATCCAGCGAATGCTCGCTGAATTCTTCATCTTCAGATCATCAGTCATCATCACCTGGTCGAGGGGCATCCTATACTCCTTTTTACGAGACGGGGCCTCCACTCAAGAACCTTTCTTCCGGTTCTTTTTTCAACGGTTATCGATCCTTCGAGCTATGTCCCGGCTACTTCAACCGGCTTATTCTTTGAGCTATGGCTATATGGTAGGGGACTTAATATACTTTAATCGTATAGCGAAAATAATTTCACTCACTGAAAATATTCAGCATTTTACCCTTAAATTTCTTAACGCTCCACTTTCTAAACAAGCCCCACACATCTATTTTATTTGTCAAGATAGCACGCGAGCTCTTGACTGACAGGTAAACCGTTGGCACAGATTAAAAAAATAACACTGGAAATTTAATAAGCACTTTAGACTCGAGTTAATGGATATTACACTTTAATATTCCGTGGTGTAACGAGGTTTTATTATTGGGATTAAATGTTGACTTTATTTACTCTTGTGTAGAATGTGAAGGACATAATCATAATGTACATAATATAATGTTTAACTTAATTTACATATAACTAATATTGAAATTTATGTAATCGTGTTAATCGTAGCATTTTTTCTACTTTTATGGAAGTCTGTATGACCACCCGGAATAATTATTTCAATATTTAAATAATAAATAAATAACGCTACATACTCATAGCTCTAGACTCGGATTCCCTGTGCCTTGGGTGCCATGGACATTACACAACCACATATAAAGCAAAAAGATAGATTTTACGAAAATGTAAATATCGATAAAACATTACAAATCACTAAAGAACCTCGCATCAAATTTAAATAAACTACGAAGGTGACCTTCGAAGGCCGTGTCAGTTTAGATCCAAATAACTTTATTACAAATAAGCCCCAAATTTCACCGAACTTGATGAATATTTAATTTTAATGTTAATAAGTTATACCTTTGCGCCATTAATATGCTTAATTCTTATAACAGTTATTTTTAAGGAATTGAATTAATAACTTTTGGTATAAATTATATTTAATAGGACTGCTTGCTAATGACTCCTGCTTCGTTTGTCGTAATCAACTAAATAGAATAAAACAAAATATGTTTGTGTAACGATTTTATCTTACAAACTAATGAATATTGTTTTAAGCATAGTTTACCAATAACCGCGTTACTTTAACATTCGTTTGATAAACACTAGATTGATTCGGACTTGACTAGTTAATTATTTTCATAGATATAATTTTTTACACTCGTTTATTTCTTTTTTAACGCTAACATACTCATATCCCCGCACTAGTATTCCGTGTCGCGGGTGGCATCTTTTATCTATTGCATAATTTCCTGACCCAGCCGGGAATCGAACCCAGGATCCATCGCTTCGCAGGCAGGACCACTACAAAGTCTACAAACTAGCATATACCTATGGGTTATTTCACGTAATTGTTTTCAACATCAATAGCTCATGCAATTTTTTAGTTCAGTGTTATCGATGTACGAATATCGAGTTACATAAATCGATAACTATAGCTCATTATTCACACCTGACTCGATACGCGATTAAAAATGTGTAATAAATCAATTGTAGCCAGTTTTTCCACATTCCAGACGTCACTGTCAATCAATCGATATGTGGATTACACGTTGCTTAATGTGTTGATTGAGATACTGTACCTGCATACTACTCTTAAATTATTTAATTGTCATTTAAACCTGTTCATATTGGTTTTAAAACGAAAAATGCTTATGCAAATTAATTTAAGCAAAATTGAAATTTATACTTTAGATACATTGACTTATTATTAATATGGACGTACGGTCTCATAATAAATGCGAAAAAATGTCCCAGTCACAGCCATCGCGAGAATAGAAATTTTAATGTAATTTAAACATTACAACCATTACGTCACGTTTTAATTTCGATTGCAGTCAATTTCATTGTAGCTCTTAGATAGTAGACTTGCAGGATAACTTGTCTATGACAATTCATCCTTTTTTACTTGACATAAGATAGCTTGACAACAATAGCACCTGATGGTACGTGAGGAGGCATAATCTTTTTCAATCTACCTTCATATTTTTGAACTGAAGAACATTTCAATCAACTACAGATATTTACTGGAACGAATCCAACACTGCTAACGAATAAATTAAAGAGATCAAATCAATTGCGACAGTGCATCGCACGCCGTCACGTCAGTCCATAAATAAAGTGATGAGACCTAAACACATACTGCATTCCAGGATAATTCCAGGAGCCAACCCGCCAAACATGGCAACACTGCATACTAACTACGCTGACCATGCTTTTGTAATAACAGGGATTTTCCGTAATGCATGTTCTTGCGATTTTTTATTGATGGCTAGTATGTGGCTATGCCAAATTGTTTATATGCCTTTGTAGCAATAATGTCGGTAATCAGCTTCAAACAGCCGTAAAAGGTTGTTAAAGAATTCTATAGCTTTGTAAAATTTTATTTCTTCGATGGATTCACTGGAAACTTTGTACGGTACGTGTACGGTAAGTGAAGTTAGTGAGAACGAAAAAAGGATTTTTGGAAATTAAGAATTTCATACGGGCGAAGTCACGAGCAGAAAACTAGTGTTTTCAAATATATATTTAAAGCCATATTTTTTGAAATACAATTAATTCACATGAAATATAAATTAAAGTGCCACTTTAAACTAACAATCTTGACAACTATACTAAACACACATTAAAAGACAAACAACAATAGTAATCCGATTTATTTTACGTTTATTATGGTGATCCTAGCCGTGACAGAAGGATAGAGTGCGCGCAGAATACGTTATTAAAGCTTATTAGTAATAAATATAGCTGAACCGGTCTTGTCTAGCCAAGTTTATAAAGCCGACGCGAAACCCCTACGAATGGATCTCGACACTCGATCTATGTTTTATGTATGGGATTATAAAACAAGCGATAAGAAATTTTGTTTGTCAATGAGATCATTCATCCAAGTAACCTCAGTAACTTGAATGTTGAATGATCGTAACTTCTCCTTTGCTTGGTGGAACTTCAGTTAGGATAATATTATCAATATTAATTCATTCATCCATCCATCCATCCATCCATCCATCCATCCATCCATCCTTCCATCCTTCCATCCATCCATCCATCCATCGACCCTTCCATCCATCCATCTATCCAATTAGTCTTTAAAAGTTTACCGCATGATAAATAAACCTTTGTACACATACCCCTTCACTCGGATACCCTGTGTCGTAGGTGTCATGGACACCACAAATAGAACAATATTAACACCAACAACCCGGGAACCCCCCCGTGCTTGAGTCAACCGCTCGTGTTCCGGCTGGAAGCTTGAAAGCCAGTTCTTTCTTAATTTTTCTTTCTTTCTTAGCTGTTACTGATGTCCATGAGCGAAGGTAAGCTAATGTTTACCTTAGTGGTTAATGCCACTAAGGTAAGCTAATGTTTACCTTAGTGGTTAATGCCACTAAGTGGCTTGTTTGCTCGATTGTCGTCTATTTATACATAATAATCCGCATATTACCAAATTTCTGGACAACTTACTTCTTTTGTTCTCTTAAGTATTTTAAAGACATCATCCAGTTTAGGACAGTACCGAATTTGTAAGAGATTTTCATGTCCATAAACTCCTTTGTAAGCCATTCGTCTCACTGTAATCGATCGTTGTTCAATCCAGGCAAAGCCAGGGCGGGCGACTAGTAACAACTAAAGTCGTAGCACTTAGTGTGTGTCTTTATCGTATTAAAATCTTATTTTTATAGAACTAGTCTATAATATGGTTACAGATTGAATTAGCGGCCTTGATTAAGAATCAGGTATCAATATTACCGGATGTCTTCGTTTTTAGAAGGCCAATTAACGTGGTTGAATAAAACTATTTAAGTACCTACTTATTTTTGTATTATAAAATACCATCTCTGTTCAGTGCGATTTTGGTAAAAAAATAATATGTTTGACGTTGATGCTAAGAATGTGAACAAATCATGTGTATCTTTTAATAAAGAAAAACTATGGAATGATTGATTTTGGTACTTAAAACTATTCATTAAAGTATGTAAGTGTGACACATAACAAGAATCAAGTCAGGACTTCGTTGGCTGGTCTAGTTAGCAGAAGCTGTTATTAAATAACGTTAGTTGGTCAGTTAAGAACTGTGGCAGGGACTGTTAGTGCCAGTTAGTCCTGTTAGTTGTTGTGAGTAATACTTAGTCCAATTAGTAATTCTTAGTAAGAGTCACGTTCGAATTCGGCCACCATCTAATTATAAGGTGAATCGTTTTTTTCTTTTTCAGCTTGTCATTTTGGTCATTTTGAACGTTGCGGCCCGCTCCCAATCTCGGCTAATTACAAACGTTCTTTGTTTCTCTACATATTACATTGGAAATTCTCTTGTGAAGGAAAATACCAAACAGAACTAATTTCAGAGTCATCTGAGAGACTATAGTTTCCGATGTCCGATGTCGACTGATGAAACGCTAATGATAAAATGCCTTTGTACCAGGGATGTCATGGAGCTTCGTAAACGTAACCGTAACCGAATGGATATCCAAAATAAAAAAATTCATACTTCCACACTTGACCAATCTACTTCTACTTTTTTACAATATATTATTCGTCTAAGTTTATAAATGGCTGGCTTCAACCTTTAACGGTTAGTTATAGGACACTGGTCTTTTTGCAAAGATGAGGAGACCAAGGGATTAGTACAGTGCTGATTTTGATGATGTTAGTAGCCAACTCAATAGTCATGTCTACTAAAAGCCTCCGACATGGCAGAGCGACTGTAAGATAACTACCAGTACAATATAGGCTTAAAGCAGCTTGGCAAGCACTTTTTGCCTCTAGCAGTCACCCATCCACCTACCAACCGGCTCTGTTAATCACTTAAGTAGACAGATCATCCATTTTTATTTATTTATTACCCTGAGTATTGGATAACACGTGGAATAGGCGATAAAAGTGAGAATAATTGTTTCGGATACGGATACTAAATATACGTTAAGATTTTAAACTTAACTTATCGTGAATTGTACACATTTTATAATTATATGGGTCCTCACGATTTGTATTGGTGTCAAATGTTATGTATTGTATCATCCTGTCAAAAGTTTGTCCGCGACACCGCAGTTCAGCCTTGACCACGATCTATGCAACTGGGCCGAAATATCTGTAGGTATACGTAAAGATTTTCTTCCCAAGCGAAACAAGGTAGGTATATCTATTCCTTATATAGCTATAGTATAGCTATTCCTTAACGCGCAATATCGAAAAGTGCTTCATGTTTCTTGGAGACATTGGACCACCTGGCACTAATAAAAGATCATTTAGATATAATTGTGACCGGCAAGTCTAAGCTCACAGTATTAACTAATATCAATCTCAAGACATGTGACAGTGATTTGAATTGATAATTATTTTACATATTATGTTTAACGTGATCGTATCTTATTATCAAAGAGTTTTTATCAGTTCGTTGCTTGTTAGAGTTCCAATAAATCAGATTAGGAAAATTTGAACAGTACAATTGGTAGCAGCGTGTGGCTCAAGGATGTGTCAATAGAAATTCGATCGTACGTCAAGTAATTTAACGGATTAATTTTATTTAGCATTTATATCCGACGTATTTGTTACAAATATACTTTGAACTAGGACATGAATTAAAACGATTCATGAAAAGTATACCTTGTGTAAACATAGCACCCGAACTTAAAAACTTACTTTTTCCTTTTTTACATATTTGATGAAAACCGTCCACCCAAATCGAGTAGGTAACGCGTTTCTGAGATAGCGGGACGAAACGAGCAGACAAACTTACAAACAGACAAAAATCTGAAAATCATTATTGAGGCATCTATTTCGGTATTAAAAGACCAATATTTTTATCAAATATTTTCCATGTAAAGACACCGATAATTTAAAGTTTTATTATGTTAATATAAATCACAATTCAACTTCAAATGTATTAAAATTAGCACACTATTAGTATAAGAATTAATGTTAAAACTTTACTTTACGAACAAATTATGCAGCAGGTACCTAATAACTACTCAAACCATCTGTGACGCGAATTATATAATATATAATTATTATCTTCATCTTCTTGACATAGCATAAAACAAAGACGGGTTTAGTGTCTATACGCTTAGACGGTTTTTGAAGCGGTTTTCATTATCAATCAGATACATAATTATGTTATTCCAGATTTATTAATAGGTATAATAGTTACATGCATATTATGAATGCTAGTAGGATGCAAATATTTTTTATATAAATTAATTATAAATGAATTAAATGAATAAATATAACATTACGTGTACGTTCATTGTACGTGTATTGTCAATGTAAGGCAACCGTTTGATAGAGTGAACGGTTGAATTTCGAGCGCAGAGCGGGTAACTAGTTATTATTAATATATTAGAACGTATCATAGATTTAAAAGATTTAATAAAGAAGAGAAAGAGGAAAAGAAAGGAATTATAGATAAATGTCAATTTTAAGATTCCCATCGATACATTTTAGCGAAATGAAGCTACCTAAATTTCGCTAAAATGTGTCGGTGGGACGGGAAAACAATGTGTTACTACTAACTCTACTAAGGCATTGTTTTCCCAAGCGAAGCGAGGACGGGTTTACTAGTTATAAATATAATATCCGTATGCTAGTAGGTATACCTCGGTATGTCGGATACGCTAACACTAATGTATGAATACATAATTAAGTGGCTGGTCTCAATTTACCCTAAACAGGTTTTATGATTGGATTTGAATAATTAATACAAAAATCCAGATCAAACTCAAAACTTTCAAACTCAACTAAACGAGGTATTTAAAATTTATAAGCGATATTAATTTACCTACGCCAATGGATTTCATATCAAGTTATTCATTCGTTAGAAGGAGTGCGCACATTACACCAACTCGACGTCAACTCCACTCCGACTCCACTCCGTTTCAACTCCGACGTTCCGTTCCGCGATCAACGCTTCATCGACGTCAATTCGACTCCGTCTCCACTCCGTTTCAACTCCGACGTTCCGTTCTAGGTACATTACGTCATTGTGTCGGTCGACGCGTGGACTACTCGTCTACGGTGAGTCGTCAACGCAACGTCGACGCGTTGGTCTCGAAACGGAACGGCTATGGGTGTAGGGCGGGGAGGGGCCGTACAGGGCTTTTAAGTATAAGTTCGAAATTCAACCTTACTTTCAAAGATATAAGGCTCATAATTGAATGTTAGCTTTGTCAAGGTTTTAGTCGCGTTCGCGTTTGTCGGTCGTGGAGTCGTTGTACTGTGCGCAGTCCTATAGATTATGTTTAAATTTCTCCGGGTTGCTAATATTGTGTAGATTATGGGATGATAATATGAAATTACCCATACTATAACCCCTACCTCTCCTCATACCAGAGGTCTAGAGCATACTCCACCACGCTGCTCCAGTGCAGATTGGTGGAGGGGTTAGTGGCCAACCCAAGTGTAGGATTTTTTTTGTGCCCCCGAAGGCATCCGACATGACTTAACGACCATTTTGGTAGCTACCAAAATGGTAACCACCGGGACCGACGGCTTTACGTGCACGGCAGGGCCTAAGAAATGTTTGCCACTAGCGGTCACCCATCCAAGTACCAACCGCGCCCGCTGTTGCTAACTTACTCGATCACTTGAGATCGACGCAAGCCGCCGGGCTATGAGCGCTTCAAAGAATAAAATAGAATAATTTGTGCAATTTCAATCATGCCTGACAAAAATGATAAGAAATTCCTTGCGAAATGCTGGTACTAAGAACGTAGGTTTTACTAAGCGAAGCGGCGGTTGATGGTGAAGTAATAAACATTGAATGAAGTACCAGGGCTCGCTAAGTACTCAATGCTTTTAAACTCGTACGTGTAATTATTTTTTACGCCGCAACTGGATAGCTACCTGATGTCTTGATCTATCCGTCAATTATTTTAATAGCTGAGCGGGAAGATAGACGCACCTTGTGGTAAATGGGTATTTCAAACAAACCCTTTGTGGATCCATATAATTTTGTTTTAATGACTGCCTATAAAGTTTTAAATTATCTAGCCGACAATAGAAACCACCTGATGGTAAAAGGTCAGCGTTTCCCATGAACATCATCAACACCAAAGGCGTAACGGAACAGCATGAAGAGCCATGGACACGGGAGGTCGGCTGGACTCAAAGATGGATAGAGCCTCTTACATCCCAATACTTCGTATAATGTGGGAGTCTTCAAGAGGAGAGTGAATAGGCTTTTAATAAGTTAGTGCGACCAACATCTTCGACTTCATCGCCACTTACCATCAAGCAAACTTATCTCATGTAAAAAAAACTTCGCTATATCGCTTTTATGGGTCTCTTAAATACTGATAACAGTGGTTCACTATAATTCAGCTATAGTACATTAGTTAAAGTAGAGTAGTTGGAGTTAATTCGGACTGGACTGACCGTGGCCCGAATTTACTATGAGAAGGAAAGGGTCCCTGAATCATTCCCAGCATCAGATGATGATGGCGCCGCTACGCTTCTACGTATGTAGGTATATATATTATGTAGATACGTAGACGCGTAGCGGCGCGCATAAAGAAAGCTTCGTTGCTGCCTTTGCTTGATAAACTATTTTTAATGTCCGTTAGTTAAAGTCTTGATTAGTCGACAGATTAGTGAGTGCGTTCTGTTCCTCTGTGATGGACTTCAATTAAAAGAGTCCACAGAGACCATTGACTTATTATTACTATGGACATCTAATCTCATACTAAAATCGCGAAAAAAATGTCCTAGTCAGTTATGTCATGTCATGTCATGCAGTTAACAAGGTAATTTAAACAGTAAGATCATTACATCACGGTTTAATTTTCATTGCAGTCGTGAACGCGGAATTGTTGTTCTCCTTGCGCTTTGTTACTCATTTGGCTCGGACATTTTTTAGCGCGGACCCCACGTCCATAGTAATAATAAGTCAATGACAGAGACGGACTAGTTTATCTTCAGTCTTTAATTCGAGCAGTGAGGTCGTTACATTTCGGTTTTTTGATTTGGAAGCAGCAAGTCTGTCTGTGAAGCTGTTATTGGACGTAACTCAAACGAAATAAGGCTCGATGATAAATGACGTAACATAGGATCAGGGTTGCCAACATTTCGGTATTTTCTTTTTCCAACTGCGGTGAAGCCAAAGGGAATGTTATAATTTCAGTCACTATGTATGTATGTTCATTTTGTTTCCGCAAGACTTCTAAACTGAGTACTTATAATTCGAAAAATGAAGTATTGTTAGGAGCATATTTATCACTGTTTATAGGTTCTGTGATGTCAAACCAAATTCAATATGGCGCCCTCTAGACGACATAAAAGTCATAAATAAAAAAATTAAATTATAACGGATAAGTACAGCGTTCCTTCTAAACTTTGTTTCGAGTCTACCAACGCATAATTTTGGAAGCGAAGCAACACACAAAATAAACTAACGCAGAGAAAAGTGCGACTAAGTTAGCAGAAGTTTGAACAGTTTGGAACTTATAAACCACTCGAGGAAACCCCTATTATCCCTACCAGAGCGCCGGTCGCTAACAATGACATGTCAGCTGACTATTAATCTCGTGCTCGCATCGATGTCGATGCGGCGTCTAATAACAAGCCGTGTTCGCGACACTTTGACACTTCCATAGTTGACGCTGTTGGTTGATGCTTCGTTTGCTGAAGTGGACCTCACTTTGTAGATAGTTGGTTTGACTGTGTTACTTAAGTCTTGGATGATTAAGGACTTAAGGTCGCGTATGTTTTGTTATTAGTGCCAGGATTATGCTTTCTTCTCGTTTCTTTCTTAGTCGATTCATAGTGATGTCTTTGTGTGACTGATGTCTAACGAGGTGAAGATTTAACTTCAGGTCTGCACTTGCCGGCTATCGTAAAAATGTCCGTATTGGGGTGGCCTAGAATACTAACGCGCCACGCCGGCAGACCAGGGTGACTCGTCGACTCATAAGACGCGACAGAAGACAGCCCCTAATTGGTGGTAGGTTACAGGTTAAGGTGGTAGGGTAAAAATACTGGCTGTATTTTCTTTTTTGGCCGACAAAGCACGGTGACCATCAATCCTTACCATCGGGTGGCTCGTCTTCTCATTAGATAGATAAATAGAGTATGGCCCAAATTTTCTAAGGTCTCCAAATACTAGGAGATATCCGTCCCAAGCCATGAATACTCCGCTAATGCTGCCAACCCAACCTCAAAAAACATAAGCGTAAATAAAAAACCTAATTCTCACGTCAAACTGATAAAAATCTTCCGCAGCCGACATCACGGTTTTCCACAATATAGCATATCGAGAAAATGTAAATTTTGATGGGAACACCTTACACGTAGCGCATGGGGAGAACAAATACAGTCGTGTTTGGCAACGGAATATACAAGGTCGAATTAGTTCGAGCAGTTCACAGCAATCAGTCCCGTTGCCTAGTTGGTAGTGTCATCACCTGCGAGGACGGGTCCCAAGTTCGATTTAGATATTAATGTGACAAATAAAATTAAATAATTGTTCACTTATTACTGCGGGGTCGGAATAATAATAATTGTTATCTACTTTTTACAAAAAAATATTATAATTATTATATACTTATATTACATCTGAAACAAGCCTATTTATTGTGTGAAGGTAGGTTGTCAGATGGTTGAAGGCTTCATTACTGAGCTTTGTACAATTTTGATTCGAACCCGGGCCCCCAGTTCGGGAATTCAACGGTCAACCCCCCCCCCCCCCCCCCCCCCCCCGATTTTCTTCAAGATCGAACAACATTTAAATATACGGGAGCTAAAACCTATTAAAATCTGGTTCGATATAATAATATCCCGTGTGTTATCGTTATATTATTTTTGAAGGCCACCGTCAGAGCGTACCTATGTATGCAAATTACATGATTGCTATTTCGTTTTACACCAGTATACTCCCCTGAAAAAGTTTAAGGATTTTGAAATTTGTACCATAATTCACCACGGATAAATTCTACAACAAAAACATTCCGATCGTTTGTTTTTTTTTATCCATCCAATTCCTGGATACTTAATAAACTTTTCACTTTAATGCAAAGAATCCTTTGAAATACACTCGGATATCAAAAACTTATTATGTTAAAGAAATACACAGAACTCGTACAACTGCTGATTGCTTCTACTTTATAAAGTTGTTGCACTGCGCTAGATTAAGCGAAAAACGATTGAATAAATTAGTAGCTTGAAAAACTAAAAATACGCTCTTATCAATTTTAGTAATTATTAAATATTAAATAATTTAATGATAATTATGATATGTAATTTATTTTATTTTTAATTAATTTTGTTTATTGACATTAATTTTATTCGATTTTAATATTGCTAATTTTACCCTTTTATTTTATAGGTATTAATGTAGTAATTATTTTGAAATTTTTAATTGTAGTACCTACCTAATTGTGTTGTTATATATGGAGTGTGTTCTGACTTAAAATAAATAAATAAATAAATTAGTCACTGTGCTGTTAACCGTTGAAGAGTTCCCTTGTCTGCAGCCAATCCTGAGCGCCGGTCAAATTTATCGTAAAATTGCATTGTCATCTAAACTATCGCTTACAAAATTTCAAATCTGTAGAGAAAGAGGAAGAAGTTTTAATTCAGTTTGCAAGATTTGACGTAAGTTAAATAAAAACTTGTAAAAATCTAGTGAATTCTAAATCTAGAAATATTAAATATCTAAATCATATAATTAATCTGTGATAATTGAAACAATATTTAACAGAATTTTGCGCTAAGCGAATAAAAATAAAATAATTATTAAAAAAATTAAATTAAATAATGAATTCAATTAATTACAAATAGTGGAAACTCTCGGTCCGTGGGGTCCTGATGCCCATTGTCTTTTTGGCCGAATAACAAAAAAAATAAAACACAAGACTGGCGACCCCAGAGTTGCAGTTTTCTCGCGTATTAGCATTGCTATACAGCGAGGAAATGCTGCCAGCATCTTGGGTACTGCACCGCAGGGGCCTAGCTTTATAAATTTATTTTAATTCATAAGTAACTTTTATTTTATTTATTTTTATGTTTCTGTATCTATAAGAAATCATAATAAAGAACACACAATTAATACATAATATATACGAGTATTATGAATAAACGTAATATTGTTTCACTTTATTAACTGCGCGTTTCAGCCCTCCCCTGCGACAAGCAGTGACCGATTCAGTATTACGTCGGTATGGTTTTTCATAAATTGTTGATTTGTATATTTTTTGATGTGTCATTGTGTCGATTTGTCAATTTGTTGATTGGATGAAACAAAATCGTTAATTAAGAAAAGTTTACATTTTCAAGACATCGTTTCATCTATTTACTCGCTGCTAGAATGCGTTCATACTTGACCTTTAACTCCAGTTTTAAATAACTGGAAGTTCTTAGAAAAACAAAATCTTGTTAATTAGGTGTACTTAATAAGGATTCTTATGTCTAAATATATAACATTATTTTCGTCGTTTCGTTAGTTAAAAAATATTAACAAATATATTCAAACCTACACAGGTATTTGAAAAAATCTATTGTTGGGTAGGAAAACTAATCAATTCCATAAGAATGATATTATGCAGAAATTTTATTTGTTGTTGGTTTATTTGTAAATCGTTTATTTTATGTTAAAACCCAGCAAACGATCTATGAGTCATCGTCACCCAGGGTCATCACAAACACCAAACCAACGCATTGTCTGCCAAGGAAGAAGGAATATGAAACAATGTCGTATCTTGTGTTCCCATTTACCTCAAATGGGTTAACCGATGCATGTGTTTTATATTTTTTAAATTTCAATCGATTCATCAAAATCATAACCATTCCCACTGAATTCTAATAAGACGCAAGTTGCTCCAGTTGGCCAGTGACAATTGACAACCAGTTACCATGTTAGAGTACATCACCACTTCACAATAAGGCGCTAATGGGTCGAAGCCATCCATGCCGTGCAATGGTCACTTACCATCAATTATACTGCACGCCTATTTGATACTACTAAATACTAGAGTAGAAGCGCTCATAGCCCAGCGGCTTGCGTCGATCCGATGCGTCGTCGTCGATGTATTAAGCAACAGTGGCGCGGTCGGTAGTTGGATGAGGGAAGGGATGGTGTTTATGGCAAACATTACAAGCGATTCCCTGCTTCGGAGGGCACGTAGCCGTCGGTCTCCGTTGTTATCGTTAGATAGCAGTCGTTAAGCTATGTCAGAGGCTTTCGGGCGACATTAATTCCGATACTTGGATTGACCACTAACCCCAACCAATCCACACTGGAGCAACGTGGTTGTATACTCTACGATGATCAGAATCAATTCAATGATGAGACCCGTGCTCAGTAGTGGGCCATTAATGAGTGAAAACAAACGACATAATAATAAACCTGTATTACCAGAAGTCATATTACAAGTTATATTGCAATACTTACAATTTTTTTGCAAGAATAAATTAATGAACAGGTGTATATCAAAGCTCTACTATAAAACGAGGAACCAGTTAAATGAAACACTCATCAAACAACAAACAGAGCTAAGTTCGCTTTGTAATTTCCCGTCAGTAGATACTCTGCACTCTGCTTGTGCATACAAAATAATAAAAGTAACATTTTAATATCCATTTAATCATAATGGACAGAGATGTGGTCTGTGGTCTTGAGCGAACGTGTCTTTTGTGATTTAATTAATTGTTACCCAAACATTGGTGAACTATTCACGCAATTTTAAGTGTAAAGTGTATTGCAGCTAAAGTGAGCAAAGTGCTAAAGTGGAGTGAATATTACTCGAAGCAAGTTATCGCTGGCGCGTTGCCGCGAAGCAATACGAAGCTGAGGTAGGCTCCCCTTCACCTCGAGTAAACGAGACGAGCTGCGAGCATCTAAATAATTCGTCTCTGTCGCGCTTTAGTGAAGAGTTGTCGAACGGCGCACGCATCGGTTATTTAGACGAAGTTTAGAAGTTTACCCACACTTAAATTTTTCGCAATGCCGATTAATAAGTGTAGCGCTTGCGGTACTACTATACTCGATATGCATTATATGGAATGCTGCAATGCGAAATGCAACAAAAAGTATGACATAAAGTGTTTAAATATTGACATAGACACTTTTAAGGTATTTACCCAGGCGAACAAAAAGAAGTGGGGGTGCCCGGAGTGTACAGCATCAAATCCTAAAAAGGACAACTCCGAAACCCCTATTAGATCAAGAGCATCCGTTTGTTATAAGTCTCCCTCGCCCATTGATACGGTCACTAGTCAACGGGGTGGTCAAGTACAATATTCACCTACGATAATTGATATCAATTCTCTTATACTAGATGAACTTAAACAACTGCGGACGGAAACGGTTGAACGCTTGGAGTGTCAGGCAAACGCGATAGCGCAATTACAATATCAATTTTGTGAAACGAAAAGTGACCTTGAGAAGCTTATAAACATGATGAAAGATGTTGAAGAAAAAGTTGCTGCCCAAATTAAACAACATACACGCGATAGGGAGTACGCTGAACAAATACCGCAAAGTAGTCATGTAACATTATCAGAACCACCTAATCAGCAACAAAACCCACACCCGTTACAGAAAGAAATTGCGAACTACGGCAGTTCCGTAGCCACACAACGCAAAGTGGCGAGTAAGCCAATGATAAAGCCGGCTGTTAAAACTATCAATACCTCAGTCCCAGCGACAACAACAGGGCTAAAAAAAAATAACAAAAGGCATTCTGTGATAGGATCGGGAAATAACGCTGAGATAATGACGATTCAAGGCACAGAACGCAAAAGACACATACATGTTTGGCGCTTACACCCAGAAACCACAATAGAAGCCATGACCGACCATGTAAGTAGTATATGTGGACTAAACGTCCCCATAAAAGTTGAAAAAATTCAACACAAAGTAGAACGGGATTACTCGTCATTTATTATTGGTGTACCGGAAAAAATATTTGATAAACTTAACCAATCTGAAGTATGGCCAATTAATGCACAATTTAATGAATGGATTTGGTTTCGGAAGTCAACAAAAAAAACAATTATCAAATAGATATATAGAATTATTCTATCAAAACGTAAGGGGTCTTCGTACAAAATTAGACGATTTCAGAAACAACATAGAGTATTTAAATTTAGACTTATGTGCGATTACCGAGTCGGGATGCAACAGCTCTATACATGATGCCGAAATTATACCACCAGGATACCAAATTCTTCGTTGTGACCGGTCGGATGGCCGTAAGCAAGGTGGTACTTTTCTAGTGGCCTCGCATAAGTTCGAATTACGACAAGTACTTGTGCAAAATGTATCAGTGGACGCCTGCGCGTTTGAAATAGTTTGTGGAACGGTTCACTTAATGAATAGATTTCTTTTTCTATGTAGTGTTGTCTATATTCCACCAGGGAGTTCTGAAAATGATTATATGATTTTGTTTAACATAATAGAAAACTTATGTACTAGATACGATAAAGTTTTAGTAATCGGAGATTTTAATTTGTATTCTTGTTGTACTAATGTAAGTAATTATTTTGAATGTTTTCTATCCCTTTGTGAATTCACTCAAAGTAATGATGTACCTAACTGCTTAGGCCGTCGGTTGGATTTAGTATTGAGCACAGGGTGTATCAGAGAGGTAACAGTGACAGAATCTGATGTATCCCCAGTACCAGTCGACCCACAACATCCGCCACTCGTGGTTATCGTGTGCGTTGCCGCGCCGCCTGGTACAGCTCGAGAGGGTGGCAACCGAAACGCGCTTCTAAAGGGCGCAGGTAACTCTCGACCACGGTGGAATTTCTATAAAGCTGATTATCAGACATTGTACGCAAAACTATCTGCTATTGAGTGGAGTGTTATGTATGCGATGCAAGATTTAGACGAAATTTTAAATTATTTTTATACTAAGCTATATGAAACGTTAGACGAATGTGTACCTAGAAAAATAAGAAAAAAGAATATTAATAATAATTGCAGGTATGTGTACCCGGAATGGTATACAAATTCTATTATAAAGGATTTAATTGTTAAAGCTCAGCTTCACAAGAAGTATAAATCCACAGGGCTTAAAGAGGATTACAAGGAATTTTCTGCATGTAGAATGCGTGTTAAGAAAGCAATAGAAGCCGCCCACGAGCATTACAAAAATCGAGTACAACATCAGTTTCTAAAAGATCCGAAATCTTTCTGGCAATATATTAGCTCTAAACGTAACTCAAAGGACAAGAAGGCAATTATACAGGATGGGCAACATCTAACGGACGATGAGTGTGCTAGACAGTTCGCGAAGTATTTTGAGTCGGTGTTTAGTAGTGAGCCACCTCGTCTGGATGCGCAGGCAGCGGCAGCAGCGGCCGCGCCGTCCAGTGTACGCATACATTTGGACAGTCTAAGTCTCAACGAGGTAAGAAGAGCGTTAAAAACTCTTAAACCAAAATATTCAGCAGGACCGGATGGTATACCAGCGTTTCTCTTCAAAGATTGCAGTAGAGTGCTTGAAGGACCGCTGCACTTTATTTTCAATGCCTGCCTTAAAGTACCGATATTTCCGAATCATTGGAAAATCACCCGTGTCATCCCAGTCCCCAAAGGTAGAGCAGAACCGGTTATTAGCAGTTATAGACCAGTGGCAGTGCTGTCGACACCGGCGAAGGTGTTCGAGTCCGCAGTTCAGTGCAATGTACAGGCGCAAGTGAGCGCGCACCTGTCGGACGCACAGCACGGATTTCGTCCGGGGCGCAGTACTGCTACTAATTTGCTTAACTTTATGACACAGGTAGTTCCTTCTGTAGATGCTGGCGGGCAAGTAGATGTAGCCTACTTTGATTTTAAAAAAGCATTTGACTCCGTAGATAACGACGTCCTGCTAAGTAAGCTTGCAAACATTGGTTGCACGCCACATCTCTTACACTTCTTTGTGAGCTACATGAAAAATCGTCAGCAATACGTGGACTTCAATGGTATAGAATCGGAGGCGTACTACACCAGATCAGGGGTAAGCCAGGGCAGCAATTTGGGGCCTCTGGAATTTATAATTATGATTAACGATCTCCCTGAAGTCGTTAAATATGGCTCGTGCTTATTATTCGCCGATGACCTCAAGTTGTTGCTCCCGATCAAGGACAGACGTGATTGTGAACGACTGCAGCATGACATCAATAGTGTACTGCGATGGAGTCACGAGAACAAGCTCTATTTCAATACATCTAAATGTACAGCAATGTCAATTACACGCGCGCGAACTCCATTGCTCTACGAATACATGATGGATGATGTACCATTGCAGAGGGTCACACAGGTTCGCGATTTGGGAGTATGTGTCACGAGCGAGCTAAACTATCGTGAACATATCACTAAAATTTGTAAGATGGCGTATAGAAACTTGGGATTTGTCTTGAGACAATCCCGAGGTTTTACCAACATAACAGCGATTAAGGTGCTGTACGACGCACTGGTCAGGAGTCATCTGGAACACAATGCAGTCGTATGGTCTCCTTATGAAGCTAAGTACGTAGATATGTTAGAGCGTGTGCAGAACAAGTTTATGAGGTACCTGTACATGCAATTATATGGCGTGTATCCATTTTATCCATTGAGGTATCCCACGTTATTTGTACTTGGAATGGTTGGGTACAACGAATTAGGGGTGCGTCGGGAATTTACGCTTATTGCGTATTTAATTAAACTTCTGCGTGGGGTGGTCCATAACCCGGTATTATTGGCATCTCTTGCTCTCAACGTGCCGGAGCGATACGTGTTGAGGCGCCGGCGTCCACCGCTGCTAGCCATGCCGACGGCCAGGACCAATGCACTGGCCAAAGCACCCCTCACCAGAGCCATTAATGCGCTCAACCAGGCTCATGAAAGAATTGATTTATTTTCGTGCAACTTGAGTGACTTCGCAAAGGTTGTCTTATACTTATTATGTTACGCTAATTAAGCTTTTTCTATTAGAAGTAAATGTATCTAACTTTTATTGGATTGCATATGATAAGGCCACTCTATTGTATTGGGTTTTACCTGTAAAGATAGATGTGTGTGTGAACAAATAAATAAATAAATAAATAAATAAATAAATAAAATAATACCATCCTCGTGTATAGCTCAGTGATAATCTTAATATATATAATTCGAGTGTGAGTGTGTATGTCACTGAACTCCTCCTAAACGGCTTGACCGATTTGGTTGAAATTTTTTGTGTGTCTTCAGGTAGATCCGAGAATTATTTAGATTCACAATTGGACCCGGTAGGTAGCGTTGCTGTCGATATATCACCAAAACATTTTTTAACGACTGGACCGATTTGGATGAAATTTTTTGTGTGTGTTCAAGGGGATCTGGGAATGGTTTAGATTCACAATTAGACCCGGTAGGTGGCGTTGCTGTCGATATATCACCAAAACATTTTTTAATTATAAAGCGGTACGAAGTACGCCGGGACAACTTGTGTAATATAAGTTTTAAAACAAGCTTTTATTTAGTTAAATAAAAGCTATTTAGTTAAACAAGGAAAGTTTTCCTTGTTAATTATCTCAGCGATACAGGGAACATACGGCCTTACCATACTTTAGACGCACGAAAATGTGTCATCGTAATAACAAACGAATAGACGAGCCACTTGATGGTTATAAGAAGGAAGGAAGAAGATAGAAGTACTGGCTGGAGGACAGAAAGTAGTTGAACCACAGAAAGAACTGGCTCTCAATCTCGCAGCCGAAAACTTCAAGTCGTTCAGCGGCTGAATGAAGCTTGGTGGTACCCAGCCAGCCGAGCTTCGGCAGTACCACCGAACAGGGATTTGTGTTAGTGACATTTAACTTGCAGCCCTCTGGTTATTAAAAGAGCAATAACTTTGCTCCGGAGTCGATTGTTAGCGATCCATCATCGATCAGGATAATGTAATGCTCTGACGAAGACAATAATCTGTTGGACCTCGAGCAAAGCCGTGGAACAAAGCATAGTCGTTCATGTTTGCTCGTTACATAAGCCCACTCCATCAGACTCCGAAGTTAATCAACATAATTGCGCTGTCGTGTTCCGACGCACCGAACAACTGATCCGGTGTTAGGATATCGCCACATACTGCTGAAGACTTGGATGACTGCATCCGTGACGTCAAATGCTTTAGTGCGAGTATCCAGATCGTTGAAATAGTTTACTAGTAAACCCGCTATCACTTAGCTTCACCAGTACCCATAAAGGAATAAAAATGTTTAGTCTGTTTTGTTTTAATTTGACATTTCATTATTTTTTATTCGTGAACCCATTGAAATAAAACCAATATTAAATTTTATCCCAAGCTTACTAAACTTACTGATGTATCAATACGTCATCAATAAAAGTTAATCACTGTCTCTGGTCACAAATAAATCGACCCATCCACACTACATAGCCCTTTATCATCAGGTAAAATAAAATTTTAGTCAATCACTAATTTACAAAGTACTCTGAAAAATATTACGTCATTAACATCTTCTATCTAAAGTATTTTTCACGCTTTTTATATGGTAATGAACATCAGTAACTAGAAAATTGTAGCGTTACCCTTACTTTGATGGTTGTTCCCACGGGCATGTTATAATCGATTACTAGTAAACTGTTGTCTTGCCGTCCGACAGGTCGAGCTAACGTGAGCTGGGGTGAGGTGATAATGTCCCACTGCTGGGCATTTCATGCGGAAGGAGTACACTTTGTGTATCACCTAATATACTCGCATGCTGTTTTCAGTCCTGGGGTGCTAATCTCGAATCTACCTATGCTCTTCAGCCGATTGCGCGACGCAAACGCGGGTAATGTGTTTATCCTTTCACCGTAAATCGACTTGTCTTAAAGACAACTCGGTATTAAAATTCATATTCAGCCAACGAGCTACTGTAATCAACATCATTTATTCTTGAAGGTGTCACTGATACACTTAATATGCCTTTTTTATTCTAATGTTATTATTGCGATAAGACCACCACGAATAAAAAAAATAAAACGAACAACGAGACGCCATATTGCGATAAAGAAAATAGACAGAGAGACAGACAGCTTGGGCTAAATAGCCCACCACGGAACCGTATATGCGGTTCCGTTTGCCAACCTTTGGGTACGGAACTCTAAAAAAAGAAAGTCGACAAATTAACTGCGGAATTCCGTTTGTCGCTCTTGGGGTGCGGAACCCTAAAAATACTGGATCGTTAATTGTTTTACCACGATATCGTGACAGTCAATGCACTTTGTCGAACTGTAGAATACCAATTAGATACATGCGAACAATATTGTACACAAAATATTCGAGTAAATCTTTTAATTGTGTTATCACTTTCTGGACATACAACATAACTGGGACCAAAGTCTGCTAAAATATGAAAGCTTAAAATGCGTCATTTTTGAATAATTTGACACGTTTTTGACATTTTGTACCGAAACTTTTCAAACACGACGCCAAGTAATGTGTACTTGGGGTCGTGTCTGAATAGTTTCACACACCTACGAGTATGTAGACTTCACACACATGAGGTGTGCAGGTTTCCTCACTATGTTTTCCTTCACCGAAGCAAGTGAAATTAATTGCTTATATATTGCTTATACATTATTTTTGAAAGTTAGAGATGTGTGCAGGCTTGGAACCCGGGCCCCTCCTGCTCGGGAGTCCAACGTTTAAACCACACGGCTATAATGTCTAGCATTGTCAGTATTGTAACGTGACTCTTACTAACAACTACTTACTGGACTATTACTAACAATAACTAACAGGACTAACTTCCACTAAGAGTCCCTTTCCCAGTCCTCATACTTACTAACAAACTAACCAACCAATGTTCTAATACCGTCTGCTAACAGGACTAACTATCCTAGTCCTCATATAATTCTTGTTCTAAGTCGGTTACAGTTGTCATGGGCGGCAGCTGAAAGTGGTGCTGCATGTCCATAAAAAAAATCTACGCCGCCGTGAAGCAGCTATGTATGTACATCACTAACAGCTATTTCCATCATAAAAAAGAAAAAGTTTCACTTAATTTACTTAAAGCTCAGAACATTGTTACAAAAAACAAAGAAAAATTATGAGCTTTTATAACGAACAATATTAACAGTTCAATAAGCATGGTTATTCGTCTAGAAAACGCTGTTAATAATACACAGTATATTTACTACAGATACGAATTTATTTATATAATATCTTTGCGATTATTTATGTTACAGCTATAGTTAATTATGGATACGTCTTAAATGGATACAACGTAAAGGGGAAGGTTGCGATAAATATAAAATCAATACATTTAATAAATCTGTATATAAAAGATATAGGTACGTACTAGTTGTCCCGGCGTACTTCGTACCGCTTTATAATTAAAAAATGTTTTGGTGATATATCGACAGCAACGCCACCTATCGGGTCCAATTGTGAATCTAAACCATTCCCAGATCCCCTTGAACACACACAAAAAATTTCATCCAAATCGGTCCAGTCGTTAAAAAATGTTCCGGTGATATATCGACAGCAAAGCCACCTACCGGGTCCAATTGTGAATCTAAATAATTCTCGGATCCCCTTGAAGACACACAAAAAATTTCAACCAAATCGGTCAAGCCGTTTAGGAGGAGTTCAGTGACATACACACTCACACTCGAATTATATATATTAAGATAATAAAACTATTATAGGAGCTCTTTGCAATAGAACAAAAAACAATGAGTGCTGGATTTTTTCTGTTCATCTGTTTGTCTACGGTTTTGTACGCGTTTACTTGAGAAACGGGTAATGATTTGGGTGTGGTTATTACTGATGTATTGTGGTAAGCTTTACGTAACATTGGGTGTTTGTTTATTTTCAATTGATTCATTAATATAAAAGTTATGTCAGTTTAACAAAATCACGTTTGTATAGTATGACTCAGGGACAGAGTTCCCGTAGCGAAGTGAGGGCGGGCTTACTAGTACAAAGTATATTTATTATAGGTACAAAATTATTTATATTACATCTTTGAGGTCAGTTATATTATCGCTATAGTTTATTATCGACCCGTCTTATATAGATAAAGTGTTAAGGGGAAGGTCACTTCAAATATATAATTACTTTAATTGAACCCTAACGGTTACTAAGTGTCACCGCACAGCCTGAACCAGCGGACCTAAAATGATGAAACTTTGTACAAGGGTTCCTTATATAACGCGAAAGAAACAAAACACCCACAAATCTTCAAAAAATATCAGCAAAAGCCTAGTAGTTGGCCAAACTGATAAAACTTTACTATGATCGTTGTTTTTACTAACTTGTACTGTTAAACATCCGAAACTATTATTGTTAACTGTACCTACTCTTAAATTGGACCTACTTTTGTTAACTGTTATACTCTTTAACATCCGAACTTACTTTTCTCGAAACTACTTTTGATTACGGTATTCTTAGCAATCCGAACTTTCCTTTGCCAAGTCTATTCCTAAACAACTCAATATTTTTTGCGGACCGTACTCTTAAACAGACGACCAACAATAATTCTGTATTCACTTACAACAGTCACATCCGCAACACTCTAAGTGCGTTACTCATTGACAAATTCATATCGCGTGAATAACAATGTCCTCTAATTGCTCTATGAAAACAGTTTCACACAGGAATTGGCAATTAAGAGTTATTTAAATTTTTACAGCGTCCTCTTTACAGATCAGGAAACTTATAGAAGTGTCATTTGAAATTAAATGTTGTTTTTTGCAATGTCAGCACTTTACGAATTTTGTAGGTAAAATATTGTTTTGTTTACCAAACGATGTGATATTAGAAGTCATCTATAAATTACCAAAATAATTAATGATCTCTTAAGCCAGTTTATAGTGAACCGCCTACTCACAATGAAGGGTCGCGGATTTGATTCCCAGCCAAATTATAATATTATGGAGCAGATACACCAATTCTAGTGCGAGTGTATTAGTGTTCGTAATTTTTTTTATTGATTTAAGGCAGCAAACGAGCATGCAGCACCACCTTCTGCTGCCGCCCATGACAACTGTGACCGACTTAGAACAAGACTCATTATGGGGACTGGGATAGTTAGTTCGGTTAGGTGACGGTGTTAGAACATTATTTGGTTAGTTTGTAAGTATGATGGGACAGTGACTGTATGGAATGTTCGTCCTGGTAGTTATTGTAAATAATAGTCCAGTTAGTAAATGTTAGTAAGAGTCTCGTTATAATTCGGTCACAGATGTGTTGCTACCCGTGAGGACTGAGATGGTCGCCTCTTAAAAGTGTAGCCGGCTCCACACCTTTCTATCAATTGCTGTTAAAACAATTATTACACGGTAGAAATGGTACTAAGTACCGTGGCGGGCGGTAGTACTACCTCGGGCGAACTCTAAGCTCTACTACCTATGCAAAACAATTAAAATTAATTATTTTACATATTTATGTAGTAGATCCTAGGCTCTACTACCCACAAAAATAAAAATAAATTCATAATTATGGACCGACTAAAAATTATTTCTACTCTGATAACCCTAGGTTTTACTACACTTATTACCAGATGAAACTGTAACTAAGCAATAAATTTTATAAAGTAAAAACAAATAATTAGGCACCTACATGCCATGTCTAGATTTTGTTAATTCTATGACCCTCTCAGTTCAATGGAGTTGACAATTTGTTACGTCAATTCAACAACGTCGACACTTTTATCTATTCAATAGTTTTGTTGTTCGTTTGCGGACTAATGAAATCCGATTTTTAGCTATTCACTGAAAAACTATATTTTTTGACACAACATAGTCTCGGTTACTGACAGACTGATTTTCGAGATTTTCATTTCTATGTTATAATAACTACAATTCCTAAACTGTTCTACTAGAAGACTCGGGTTTCTTCTATGAGGGTGGTAATCAACGATCAAGGCTTCGGTGATATCGTTGGCGTTGCAGCTGTCCATGCCCTATGGCCATCGCCACGGTAATAGTATCATACAGTATTCCATCTTCATACAAAAGGTCGGAACGTGAATCATACCTACGCGCCTCGGAGTTGGTACACACTAAGTACACAACAGCCACAGAAGCGCTATAGGGACGATCGAACGTGTAGGTTTGTAATCAGGAAGCGTGCGTATTACCTACCCACTTACATTCACTACAACTAGAAAGAGGCGGCCCTAGCGCGCGGGGCAGTAGGCATTTATTTCAAGGACAGGGCCGAGTCACACTACTGTATGATACTATTACCGTGCCATCGGTGACTTAATACCATTATATCTGCTCGTTTGAAGAGTAATTTAAACAAAAAAAAAGAAAATTCCGGGTAAACTCACTTTTGTTTAACGATAAAGAACCTTAGATACCTACTTGCATTTAAGCCCTTGAGTAATCCTATTATATTTTTCACACCCTAAATCTTACCGTGCCTACTGGAATTATATAAAAGCCGCATCTCTAATATTCCTCATTCAATACCCATGTATCGAATATCGGATGATTTACGAGCAACAAATGTTTTGGACGGGGGTTTCCCCAAAACAATCTATCATTATTATTTTATCCGGACACGGGTACTCACGATATATTCATTGTACAACCCAGTGCTAAACTTACGTTATGCAGTGATCACAATACGTCCAGCTGGGTATAATAATCGGTATAAAATATGCATATAGTGAGTACCCGTATCATAGTATTTTATAGTAGTATAAAGTTGATTAAAATATGCATATCGTGAGTACCCGCATCAGAGTAAATGTGCACAGTATAAAACGAGATCATTTTAAAGACTATCGTTGTTGACCTAGTTATTTTGTTAAGTTATACAGATCGTAGTCATAGCAAAACCTACGTTTAGCGCTGGATCGAAATCAGCGTAAAATATACATATTGTGAGTACCCATACAGTAAATTGAGTACAACATACAGTGAGGTAGTTGAAATAAATAACGCTACTTACTCATAGCCCCGACACACAAATATAAAATCTAATCCAGGGTTCCATTTGACACCCTTTGGGTACGGAACCCTTAAAACATCAAAGTATAAACGCCTCACAGTATCATAACAATGGTACACACCATCAGGGTGGTCGATCCTACAATATCATTGCACCGACCAACAGATTAATGCAGACAATTAAAATTAATGCACCAATTGAAATTGGAAAACGTCTCGTCTACGATAGACGATTTCCTAAAATAGACCGTGAAGTTTTTTACATCGGTCGTAGTATTGGAGAGATAAGGGTCTGCGCACACATTACATCAACTTCACTCCAACTCACTTAGATTCAAGAAAATATGAGCTTTTAAGGTAGGTATATAAAGCCTCAATCGCGAATGGATGAGTTAATCAAGTAAATGTTGAAAATAAAACCGTAATTTAAACGACATAAGGCTCATATTTCAATTCTTTTCTATGGGTTGAATTGGAGTAGAGGTGATGTAATGTGCGCAGATTTAATGCGGCTCCCCGCTTCACTGCTGAAGAAAAGTGAAGGCCAAAATGCTTCCCTCCAATTTTGGCCTTCCCATCATGAGTAATGCTTGTAGTGTCAAGATATCCATGGACGATGCAACAGGCACGAGGGTAGCCACTTATCATCAGAGATCCAAGTCTGCAAATTTATAAATACTTCAATTGCTTCGTGTCGGAATACTTTGAAACATTTGGTATAAATGTGTCAAACTATTCTGACACGATGCAATTGAAGCATTTAATTAGCGGACTTGGGCCCAGATGGCTAGTTTTTTTTGTTGTCTTTTTAAATAAAGAAACGCAATAACGCCTAATTCTCTATTCGTTAACATTACTACAAAAAATTGTCTAACGCGCCTATAGAAATGTTTACCAAGTGTGCGATAATTTATGCTTTAATGTTTTTACAGCATGTATTTTCACTATAGTCGACGCAGCGCATAATACCATGAGTCAGATTCCGCCCAACGTTTCGTTTATTTACATTTTTGGTAATTAGTCGGATGACTGTCTGTCCGTCTGTTTGAGTTAATTGCGGTTTCGTTGTGAAATTCAATATTATGATCACACGAATGACTTTTCTGTTTAATTTGATTGCTCGTACATAGGTACTATATTTTGATTCTACATTAACTTGGTCCACGCAGGTCAAAAATATTAGCAGCTCGGATATTGCAAAGCTGAGTCCTCTAAAACGACTAAGAAACTTTCTTCTGGTTGCACAACTTGGAATAAGTGTAAGCAAGTTATGTATAACTATATGGGATGGTGACCGACCACCTTTTTGCCGGAGTCAACCACAGAATGTCTCACCGACGTTTTCCGGTTGCAATCTTCGAAACCGGTTCGACGCCGCTGGGTACCGATATCTCAGTGTCAATGACGTTACAACTGTTAACGTTCTTATTTTGAAATTGAAGTATAAAATAACGATTTTATATTATAAAGTTTGTACCTACTTATAACCCGTACTCGATTCGCTTCGGAAAACTTATTATTTTTCTTCTAATACAAATTTATTCAGACAGGATTATTTAAATTGACATAGACATTATCTTTTTATAATATTAAGATAGGATAAAATCACCTTTTGGTGAGTGTTGGAGGCAAAAAAATACATGCATAAGTGTCATATAAAAACCGGTAAAGTTTGAGTCAGATTCGCACACTTAGGGTTCCGTAGCACCGAGCGATATTATCTTTTACTATTTGGTCAATACCAAGATAGATGTAAAACGTATACTTACTGGTCACTGTTGCCCATGGAATTTTTACCCACTAAAACCCCCTTGATGGCCATGGCACAATCAAATGCTCGAAGGACCACACCGGAGACTCCGAGCGTACTCTCTCCTGAGCCTGGCTCCAGCCCTACCAATGCAAAGACAGATTGATAACGAAACTGTTTATATTCCCTGGCCTGGTTTTGAAACTGTTGATTGCGAATTTCGTTCTTTCGGTTTTATTTTTTCTGCGACCAGTTTGCAAGACCTCTTACAACGGATGTTTGCTGACTCTACAGACGGTAAGCTGTATTCCAAACCGTCCCAAGCCTAAGAAAACTTTCGCATTATTTTCTTCAAAGAAAGTTTTTTTTTCTCGATAACGTTGCCTCTTTAATTTAGTGACCGTGAGTACCCTTTACCCGTTAAAAATAACTTAACAATTACGTCAGGCAAGAAGAGTGTTTTTATCATTCGTTTAGCGTTTTGTATTAGGTCCTATAATTTGGCAAAGTTTTTATGGTAACGAACTGAATTAGAGAAAAGCGTTAATATAATTAGTATTGTATGCAATGAGGTTGTCGGTCACCACACCAATTTAGGTGGTAGGCACCCCGCTTGCACTTATTCTAAGTTTACGATTAATCGTAATTTCTTGTGTTAGGAAATAAACACCATCGACTGTTTATAATAACCTTTGATAATATCATATAAATTGATAACTTCAATTGATAGTGACGTGCTCTATCGACAAAAAATCCGGGTTCGATTCCCAACCTGGGAAATTACAGCACAGATAAATCTTGTCTTCTCAAATCGTTACTTAACGTAAGTACGTAAGTTATTGTTTCTGTCATTATACGGATAACCTTAAATTTTATTTAACTGAAAAAAGTTGTGATTCCTTCAACATACTGACGTATAACCTTTATTCTGCGTAAACAAAATAAACGGTCATATTATATAAAAAAAAATACTATTCCATGCAGCTAATCCAATCCAAATAAAAAAAATAATCAAGGAAGAGAGAATTTGCGCAATGTGAATTTTATTTTTATTGAAAAAACTAAAAATGTAAAAAGACCGCCAATAAACGTCAAGCAATATCGGGTTTAACACTTGCATTGACGTATCGCTGATATGACACTTCGCTTTATTATTTTTTCGAATTTCGAATTCTATTCCGTTTTAGAATGATATTATTATTTTGTGCCAGTTGCAAAAAAATATTCCGTGATTAAGCGTACTGCTGTCGGAATGGTTTTACCATAGATTTCACCTGAAGTGATGGTTTTTGATTATTTGTTTAAATTTCAATTCAAATACAAAATGTTGCACAAAAAATACAGAGGGTGAGTCACACAGTGAGACAAAATTTTGCAAAAAAAAAATACCTAAGAGGTGTGGTGAGTGTCACAGTGAGTGTGTGTGCGATTTACATGAATGCGATTTATTTGAAATTAACAAGAAAATTAATAGCTTGCCCTCTAAATCGCAGAAGCACTAATTACAGTATAACCTAGCAATAGCAGCAGTCGCCAATCCACCTACCGACGGCGCCCGTAGCCGTTTATCTCGGCCGACCACATATACGTCATATGCCGTCACTTTTAAATGCTATAGAACATTAAAAATAGGCATACCTAGGCCTAATAAAATAAATACTTTAAATTTAGAATAAAGTTATTGAATTACATTGAATGCTTGGAGATCATTATAAGGAAGTAATTGGTGTTCCTTATTTTCAATTCATGAACACATCGTAAAACTCAATGTATATTATTACTTTGAAGTACAATAAATTTAACATGCATATAACAGTAACGGAATGAAATCACGAATAAAATATCTAACACGTATTCTTATAGTTATAGCACTATAGTGGCCGCATCATGGAGGTAACTCGAACTTTTCTTTAATATTATGTTCTATAATATACGATATAAGTATATATTACTAGCTGACCCCGCGAACGTTGTTCCGCCATATAATATGTATATACAAAAAGCGCAAATTTAAATTTTTTTATGCCACACCCAAAAAAAATAACCAATAAAAAATTTGTCCAAAAAATGAAAAAAAAAATTTTAGGGCGAGCCACCCTTAACACTTAGGGATATGAAAAATAGATGTTGGCCGATTCTCAGACCTACTTGATATGCATACAAAATTTCATGATAATCGGTCGAGCCGTTTCGGAGGAGTATGGTAACTAACATTGTGACACGAGAATTTTATCTGTCACATAAATGTCTGCCCCAACCGGGTTCGTACCCAGGATCCGTCGGGATACAGGCAAGGTCCTAGGTACTTGGCATACTACCTACCAACTAGATGGAGTCGTCAATTTCAATTTCAAATTCCGATTTTAGTTCAAAAATAGAACGTTGATTTTAATAATGCGGAAATTGTGTGGCATAGAGCAATGATAGAATTCAGAGGTATTCGAACGACAATACTACCAATTACCAATATACTTTGGACCTTTGGGCGAAAATATGTAACGAGGAATCCAATACAACGTGGAGGTCAATTTAAAATTGACGTGTGATATTTTTCTTCCTTCGACCGAATTATACAGTGTTATTTTTATGTGTACAATTTAACTCATATGCAGTAGGGATACGGTTTCGCCAAAGGCACTGACATACTTACGTTCTTGACAACACCCTCTGCTAGCAGTCCCGATTAATGACCTGTTCTGTGTCGTTCACAGTTATCGTGAGAAGCATTAGAAGGTTGGTTCTGCATGCTCGTTTGCTATTTTTAATCCATGAAAAGAAGCACGCAGATATCCCTACAAGTGCCTACGGTGCCTAAGTGCCTACGATGCCTAAGTTCCTACGGTGCCTAAGTGCCTACGGTGCCTAAGTGCCTACGGTACCTAAGTGCCTAAGTACCTACGGTGCCTAAGTGCCTACGGTGTTACCCATATCCAAGGGCATTTTGTCCACTTACCATGAGGTGGCTCGTCAGCTCTTTTGTCGGCTATTTACGTAAAAAAATCAAAGATTGATGGGAACGCCAAATGTTTTTAACGCCCTTTTTCATTTCGATCCCGGGTGTAAACGGCAGGTAGCAGTCGTTAAGCCTTGTGGGAGGAACGCGGCATCTTCTGATACTTGGGCTAGCCACTAACCTTTCAATCACTGGAGCAGCGTGGTGAAGAATGCTCTAGGCCTCTCTAAAGTAAAGGAAAGACCAGTGCCCAGTAGAGGGTCACTAATAAGTTGAAACCACAAGAGCGTATGTATTATGTGGTATTATTGAGGCCTCAAGTAGGTATTGTACGTACATAATTATGTCTTTAATTATAACCCTCAAATAAACACGTTCAGTATAGACCACTAAAAAAATTTGTTCCAAACAGGTACTACTGTACCTATTTAACTTATAACCCACAAATGGACACATAGAGCAGGGTAGATAATTTTTGAAAAACAAAAATTAGAGCAGGATGAAACACATTTAAAATGGAAGAGAATATAACAAAAATTATAGGAAAAATAAATTACGGGCGATCTGAGGTGGGGAAGGGGGGTTAGGGGGGGTTTAAGGGTAAAAAACGGTTAATCACGATTTCCGGAAAAACTACAAGTCCGATGGAAAAAAGTTTTGTGGCAAAGTTGTAGGTTTGCCACAAACCCTCCCCCACCCTTCCCCACCCCAGATCGCCCGTAATTTATTTTTCCTATAATTTTTGTTTAAATTCTCTTCCATTTAAAATGTGTTTCATTCTACTCTAATTTTTTTCACTTTTTTCCATTTTCAAAGGTTATCTACCCTGGTCTAACAGTTAAATTGTACCAAAAATATTCGGTTCCAAACAGGGCCTCCAGTATTAATACAGTGAAGAAGCATCCTTTTGATTTAAAGCAACAGATTCTGCTCTGTTTGGACCTCGTTTGTATTGGGTTTTGGAACGTTTCACATTCACTGTCGAGATGAAAGACTGATTAAAGCACTACCAACGTTAGCATGTCCCTTGAATAGAATAAATGAAGGGGATCACGAGTATTCGGTGCGTCTATGTATGTTATGGCTTGTATTATTAATAAGTAGCGCGATTTAAGCGATAATATATAAATATAACTAATAGCATAAGTATAACAGGTTGTTCATCAACTGCGGTATTTTGTTTTACGAATTTTAATATCTGCGAGAATAAAATATCCGCGAGAATAAATCGCAGTTGATGAACAACCTGTTATACTTATGCTATTAGTTATATTTCTATTTATTTCTATGCAAATGAATAAATCATTTTTATTTCTTATCCCTGTTAATGAAATTAGCATGAAATCACTCAAAATAAGAAACGGTTTAAGCGCAAAATTTTCCGTTACGAATCCGCGTGGGCGATGTAAGTGTTAAGAATGTTCGAATGCGCTATTTTAAGCTTCATTGTATTAACATAAAGTTCTTTTTTGCTTGCAAATCCTAAGAATGGTTAATAAAAAATCTACTGTGAATTTAACGCTAATATAACTGGTTGATTTTTTAGCGTAAACAATTCACTGTCTTTTGAATTTGACGTTTCAATGAGTCGTGTTATTGTTCAGTTTGAGCCCGAGGTGACATGATAATAAGGTATGTGTTATAAAAAAGTTATAGGCCTGTTATAAATGAACAGTGGTCGTTATAACTGTTCTATTTTCAAATTAATTTGCTATTCATAAAGCGCTGGAATAATTTTGGAAGCTATTCATAAATTGGTTTATATAATCTATTCATCTAATGACCATCCGTGGTACGTGATGGTAGGTGATCATAGTAATGCCCGACTAGCGTTTGAAGAGTCTTGGGTTCGGTTCCCAGCAAGGTGGAAATTTGAATGATGAGATATAATTTCTATTCGCGATCTAAGTGTGCATGTTCTTGTCTTTGTCACGACACAAGGAATCTTATTTCCGCCTCGCTGGGACTCTAACCCAGGACCCTTTAAACAGCAGTCTGGCATAACCATTGCGCTATTGGGTCGTCAAATGTATCTAATTAAATTCAAAAAAATATCACATAAGAAAATTCTATTTTACATTATAACAGCCTTTAAAATAATTTTGATTCCTAGTTCTCTAGTAAGTAAACACTTTACGTTTGAATTATACATAATAAAAATACCCCATAACATAAAACTTTACAGCTAATAATAATATTAACTTATATCAAAAATAACAACACGCTAGAAGCCTTGAAAATAGCCCTTATTCTGTAAAAAAAGGATTTACAGTGAACACCTGCCCTAATCACGAATCCCTAACGAATAGTATCCAAACCGGCTCTTATAAAAACAAATCCAATGTTCTGTGTTACCTTACAAAAATTCCCGTAACGTATGTATTTCTATAAGCATAAGGATCAAAATAGATTGAAACTTTCTGCGGGATTAGCATGAACATTTTGTCGAAACCGATATTAATTTAGACGTTCCGTCAATTATGCGACGCTTTTATTTCGAAATACATAAGGAGCAAAATAGAATGAGTTTTGTTTAAACGACTTCGAAAGCGAGTTGTCGGCATACAATTTCGATTTTTCTCTCGCAACCTTAGCACAGATTCTACTAGAATGAAAATAAGGTTGAAAATCGAATGATAATTTCTCATGCAGTCCCGGTTAGTCGGTGCGGGTTTCATCTCGGTACGCCGCTTTTTGTAAGGGGCTACTTTATAATATGTTTTTTATTGAAAGTCGGTTTGTTTCACTCTGTGCTAGATCAAAGCATACATTTGTTTAATTTGGTTAAGCGACTCGCTTCGGTTTCGCTTAATACTTTGAAAGCTTTGTTGTTTTGTAAACGTTTACTTAATTGTTATTCAAATAAAATAGGGTATTTGACTACAATGAAAATATAGATCAAACTGTTGTTAGCTTAAAAGTATATATATTTTTTTAAACCAATTTAGCCTACACATTATTTTAAAATTATTTGGATTTTTATTAAAAATCGATAATAAAATGATGAATTTTTCGTGTTTGATCACGTGATCGAAAACACGCGGTTTGGCTGAATGACGTCACTTGCTATTACTGCTTACTATACGCAATGACAACATTGACAGCTTAGTATGGTTATTTGAGCAGGTGACGTCATGACCTGTTTAATATGGCGTATTAGCGTTCTGGCGGCTTTTTTATTCATTTAAACTTTGATGGTGATTTTCATAGAAAATAGGGATATTTACAAAGAATTAAGCAAACTGCATAATGTATTATGTTATATTGAACAATTTGAGTTATTTTTCTAAAAGATGTCAAATACCCTATTAAGTCTATATCTATATACACATATAATAAATGTGTAACTGATCGCTATCTGTACATGGACGGTATATTAGAAAATCTTTTACGGGGACCATCGTGGTGACCCCATTGTGGGAGGTGCGATGATGACGACAATTATGAAAAGTGTCAGCTTTGTATTGTATCTATTGTATTTGTATTTTAAAATAAGCCAAGATATAGACTTATTTTACAACTAGCGACCCGCCCTCGCTTCGCTTCGGGAAACTTATTATCAAGTGCTTAAATATAAATTTTCATGGTTCTTTAAGAGATGGCGCTAGGCCGATGGCGTTCTTATTCTTTAAGTTAGGAAGGTTCACCCCTAGATGGCGCTGTGCTTAAAACCCGAAGAAATCCCATACAAACTTTCAACCTCTATTTCAACCTCTTCATCCCTTTTTGTCGCAATAAAAGGTAGCCTATGTCAGGGTCTAAAGATTGTCTGTGTCAAATTTCATCAAAATCGGTTGAGAGGTTTAAGCGGGAAAGCGACACAGACAGACAGACAGACAGACAGAGTTACTTTCGCATTTATAATATTAGTAGGGATAAATATTTTCAATGTGATTTATCATTCAAATAATAATTACTTATATCTTTATAATGATCATATTTTTAACGCCTTTTTAAGGTGTTTTATTTAGTTGACAGGCTGAACAGACCACGATCCATGGAACTGGGTCGAAACAAAACAACAACATATCGTGAGTACCCGTATCATAATAAAATGTGTACAAAATCCACTTTAAAATCATAAGATAATAATAGATTAAATAGTTTAAAAACCTATTTATAATTCTACAATTCTTTCATAAAATTATGTGCTTATTAGAATTTAATTATCACTTGCTTCGGTGAAGGAAAACATCGTGAGGAAACCTGAGAGTTCTCCATACTGTTCTCAAAGGTGTATAAAGTCCGCGAATCCGCACTTGGCCAGCGTGGTGGACTATGGCCTGTACCTACCCCTCACATTGTGAGGACCCGTGCCCAGCAGTGGGACAGTATGGGTTAATGATGATGATGATAATGCCACGTGAATTATAAATACAAGGCAATCAACTTAGTCACTGTCCTGTTAACTGTTTAGGAGCGTTTCTACCAGATAAGAAGTTTTACAGACCTGAAGTAGTTTACTATTTCCAAAACACTTAGGTATGGGTAGTTTGAACCAAAACAAATTAGTATGAAGTTTTAAATGTATTCGAGGAAAAGTGAATATTTAAAATAAATTCTCATCGGCACACAAAATAGCCCACTTAGCGCTATTAAGTTCTTAGTTATTCAATTAACTTAAACGAAGCCTAGGCCAGACCGGATTGCAAGAGATTTATAATCTAATTAGAGAAATGCCTAAGCGAAACTCAAATAGTTGGGGAATGTTCTGATGAGGTTAGCAACGCCATCTCTTAGCAGCTTTCGGAAACTCTAAGCTCTAAGTTATGAATCTAGTGAAATCCCCTAGGAATTTTATAATATGTAATAATAATACTCTATTGTACACCCTAGCAAGGAACGTAGAAAAAGGCATTTGAACAAAATGAACACAATAGACTGTAGTATCGCTAGTGAGCGATTTCTTCCAGACAAACTTAGGGTAAGGAGTTTTATTGTTTTTTTAAATGATTTTACATTTTTTAATATATTTTATACGGTTACAGTGAAAACGGTTTTGCAAAAACCTGATAAAATACTTTTTGTAAAACGTTTGAAAATAGGATTTAAAAACGGTCACATTATTTTAGTTTTAGTTTAGCGAAATAAATTAATTTGGGAAGAGGTGGCTTGAGACCGGAGTAGTAGTAGTAGTATTATTAAATTTTTAAATAATTTTTCAAACCAATTTATGATGCAACAAAATTTCTAACAGGACAAGTTTTTTAATCAGTATTTAATTTACTGGACCTACTAATTCATAGTGCGCATCATTAAAGTTCGTAAAACTTACGCCAAAGATAATAAAAAATAAAACTTACATATCCTACATGCAGTAAAAATCCAAGCGAGTCAATGTTTTGACACACAAAATCAGCACACAACACGTGGTCACACACAAAAAATAAAAAATACGCAATGAACAGTTAACAGTTTGGCGCGAAACGAGTCAATTTACTGCACTCAAAAAGAAACGAACGCAATTAAACAAAAATATTACAAATTCAAATTCAAAACACGAAAGGCAAATTAACAACTGTCCGAAACTTTCTTCTTTTTTAAACGAAACACGATAATATTAGCGCGAAACCGTACGTCAACATGACTTACGATCCACAGAGCGATCTCTGCCGTCTGTATAGCACGCGCGTTGTCACTGCACTGACGTGTAGTTGGATGAAAAGTTTGATAAGCTTAGCGTAGGCATAATAGCATTGAGAATACGAGCTATAGCCTCAGCTTACGTAGTACGTGGTTACTACGCTACGGTCGGTTACCGCTTGATATAATGCCGCGAAAATGATTGATTGTATAACGTACCTACGCGTGAAGATGCACCAATTTGCTCCTGCATAGTTTTTTCGCTATTGTTATAGTTTTAATAGTAGAGTTATTGTTACTAGCGGTAATTATTCTTTCAGTGATGTTAATATTTTTAGGGGTTTATAAACGCTAAATAAATTCTGTAACAATGCTTTATTTTGATTTTGACAACTTATCGATTTTCAGTTTTCCTGAACGTTTGTTCCCGTTAATAATTATCATAAACGAATTAGTTAGCTGAGTTGAATACGGTTTCCACTGAAATAAAAATGTACTGTATAAGAAAGCTTGTATAAGCTTGAGGTATCATTTATTGCGTTGTGTTTTATTTCAATCGTTTCGACAAAAAAGTAAAAAACTTGAGTTACACGTGTTTTTGGATGGTCTATTTTGAACGTAACGAATTACTAAAATAAGCCAAATTAATATGAGCGGATTTACGAGCCTATAATACGACTAAACTAATACAAATCTATGCGTATCTAAAACTTAAGCCGAAGCTCCGTAATTATGAATCATTCAATATTTACAATTAACCCTACCTAACAACTTGAGTCCATTAGAAATTGTAAGTTATTAAATAATTTTCCCAAGAAACTTTGTGCTTCGGTCGACTAATTACCGAGTTATACTTTGGCGTTTGACGTTTAGTTCCAAGATTTAAGTAGGTAGTACTGGCGACTGAAGAAATAACTAAATTAAAATGATGGACTTGTCTGTTGATAATTTCTTTTATGGATTTAAGATAGCAAACCAGTACGCAACGCCACCCTTCCGTTGCTGCCCATGACAACTGTGACCGACCTAGAAAAAGATGAGTCTTTTTCTAAGCGCTAATTAACTTCGTTGGTAGGTATGACAGGGTCAGGGATTGTTAGTGATAGTTAGTCCTGTTAGTTGTTGTTAGTAATAGTCCAGATAGTAGTTGTTAGTAGTTCTAATTTGGTCACAGATGTGTTGCTACCGTTGAACACATATTATGTAGATGTTTGCCTCTATAAAAGTGTAACCGAAGTGTGCCTCAGGGCCTTGGTCTAATTCGGTCATAGATGTGTTGCTACTTTATTTTTACCTAATTGAACTTTAGCGACAGCCCTGATCTAATATCGTCATTACTTATATTACATGAAAGGAAATTAATGTATTAATAATTATCCTCACACGCTCCGTTACCGGCCTTGTATCAGCCACGACAATGTTCTCGCGAGATTATAAATTGTAAGGCCGTTTATACACTATCCACAGGGAATTCAAGCTCGGGTGTGTTCGTGGGTGTGCGTGCGGGCGGTACCCGTGTGTGTGTTACCCACAGTGTTTATTTATTTATCCAAGAATTTGGAAATGAAATCATGCTTTGAAACAGAAATAATATAGTGTCACAAACAAACCGAAAATAGAATGATTTTATAAAACGGGTTTGTGTTTGAAAGTGTTTTCCTATAATAATATTCAGCTGGGGTTCATGGTAGATTTGATTTCGGATAATGCTTGTAACAACTATTTTTCGCGATGCTTAACAAAAGTTTAAACACTCACTATAACAGTGCAAATATTTATCAAATAATAATAAAATTAAACGCAACTTCTCAAGTTCTCACTAGGATTCGTTCATTATCAACTCAGCTACACACGAAACTAAAAATACCCGCAGTTTCATCGAATACCGAAGGATAAAGGTTTCTTTGACATTGCATAGAAACTACATAACATACTTTTTGGTGCAACTCTAGTACTTTTCCGTTCCCGTTTGTCCAATCAATTGTCCATTCGCAGACGTGTCCAAACGTCCAAATAGACGAACACGAGAAACTAGTTACGGATGGTCTATCAATTTTACCTTTTCCGAACCTAACTTCGTGTTCCAAAAGGAAAGGGAAAGATGCGCAAGTACTGCAGTGTTCGATGTCATTCACTCACTCAACTGAAATTTATGATCTTGAGTGTGTGTGTTTGGAACGTGTGTTGGTGTCTTAAAGATAAAATAATCTTTCTATAGTTCAATCGAAATATAAAGCTTTTTATAGAATTAAGTCCCCATTTGAGTCTTGTTTTAGATCGGTCACAGTTTCATGGGCGGCATCGGAAGGGTGAGGCTGCATGACCATTTGCTTAATTCCTTAATTCCATTAAAAAAAATTCAATTCCGAAGGTACTCTAGGATTGGTTGAAGACCGGGGTGAAGCCCGGGGGTTGATCCCAGGCGGCTAGCTACCACCACCTAGATTGAGCCTAATAAGACTATAAAATGTAAAAAGTAGTCTCTAAACACCAAGACAACTATTAAAGGAAAATTACAAATCGGCCCTGTTACATAATATGTACAAGAGGTATTACTCGTAGAAGACATTCGTCGCTAGTATGAACATGCATTAAGTTCCCACGATTGTCCAACACGAAACATCACCGTTATCGTATCACCCGATGTACCGTAACTCCCTATCTCCTGTACGATGTCACCTGACCTGACTTGGCTGCGGTCTTCATCAATTACAATTTCTGATCAATGAACCAGTTGCCATTAAAACGCGGTGATGCCCAAATCGGGAAAATTTTGAAGGTAGACTGTATATAAATATTATTATTTAGTCTACTTTTTGTGCACTACTTTTTCTTTTCCTTTACTCTGTCGTCTGTCCAAATGTTGCCGGAGATCGAACGATAGCAATAATTAATAAGTTATATAAATAATACTACACACTCATAGCAGTCATAGCCCCTCACTAAGCCTCCCTGTATCGAGGGTGCCACTCAAGAACAACCCACAAAGATAAGTACACACACACCCAGACCAAGAACAGAATTTTAAATTCATCATTCAAACCGCCTCGCGGGATACCGAACCCAGGCCTCTGAACGTCAGCTCCATTTCAACAACCTTTGATCCAACCGATGTCCTTGGGCGACGGTAACCACTAGGTAACTCGTACCTACGTCGACTAAATTCATAAAAAAGCTTTTGACAAATACCCGTGGATAATATTTCAAGATTAAATTGTTAGTGATAGTGTCATACTAGCCTGGCAGCTTACAAAAACATATATGTATTAGCAAAAAAACATAATTATACATACTTAGGAGTTGTTAGCAAAAAATACGATCCAAGGTCTTTCTTAGGTCAATTAATCTTATTACATACTCGTAATTCGTAACGACAGATTGTGACGGAAGTCTTTACACATGTGTAAACTCACGCTTTGCCGGTTTCTACAATGAAATGGAGGCATTGTTACAGAAGCCACACGCGGAATTCCCAGAGGCACGGGCCAAAAACAACTTGTTCACACCCATTGTTTATTACGGATTCGGGTTTAAACCGCGTAAGAAAGTCGCAGATAAAGAATTTCACTTTTTAGTGTGCTTAAATTATTAAACAAAACCATAAATGAAACCAAAACGACGACCCCTATGGCGCAATGGTTATGCCGGACTGCCGTCCAAAGGTTCCGAGTTCGATTTCCAGAAAGGCGGAAAATTGAATGATGAGTTTAAATTTTTGTTCTCGGTCTGGGTGTGTGTGTTCTCTGGCTTTGTGTGTTGTCCACAATGAAATTCTTGTGTGAGGATATTAGTAGCATTATTTATTATTTATTTATTTAAGGTATTACTACTACTCATATTGTTATTACTCCTTTAGGGCCTCCTTTTACAATTTCTGTATGTCTGTCTGTCTGTTTGTTTTGGCTAATCTCTGGAGCGGCTGGACCAATTTTGACAGGACTTTCACTGGCAGATAGCTGATGTAATAAGGAGTACTTGAGGCTACTTTTATTTTAGAACGTTCCCCGTAACAATGAAAATTCTACGTGGACAAAGTCGCGGGTAAAACTAGTCAATTATAAAAAAATAAAACCATTGATCTGTTGGTCCGATTTGACGTGAAATGACTAACAAACAAACACAATTAAACATTTTTAATAGTATGGATGTTACAGTTTTATTTATTGTACCTACTAACATAATTATAATAAAGAAATAAATAATTCCTGATAACAAGTTTTGTTTAACTATAAAAAGTAATTATCTTAAAGTAATAAAAAAAGTAAAAGTATTTATTGTACTAACATAAAATATAGAAATAAATAATTGCTGATATCAAGTTTTGTTTAACTATAAAAAGTAATTATCTTAAAGTAATCTCCGCTAACAAGCCTTATAATAAAATTGTCGACTGTGTAATCTTAATTGGAAGACGACAAACAGTTAAACAGGGAGGTAGTTCGTCTGTGTCATGGTGCAAGGTTATACAGGGTGTACCGAAGTAGATACTTAATTAATTAAAAAAAAAATTATAGTCTGATTTTTTTATTTCATTTTAATTTTAGACGTATTGCCCTAGTGATTTAAGTAAAATGTCAGTAATTTTTCACTTAAAAACATAATCACATATTTCTATTAATGATATTAGGTAATACGTTTTTAATTATATTTAATGAAATGATTGTATGTACATTTATTACTTTTTCCATGTAACTAATACCTACTTCTATGAGAATGTTAAACTTTACTTATTCAAATATTGTATATTTGTTTATTTTTATTTTAGTTTTGAGTTAATTAAGCTTAAGTTCTATGCAATTGTTACATTATTTGCAAAGGTATCAGGCTCTATCAAAATAACAAATCATCCTGTATAAAAGCACACCCAACGTGTATTGCTCTGAGGAGTCTGAGGTCGATTATAAGATTCAGGATTTCGATGAAAGTCCAACAGAACATCTGTTCAAGTAATTGCTACACCGGCTTTGCCATTATTGCCAATAAAAGAACTACGGACCTTACTACCACAGAGTAGCAAAATAACAAGACAATATAAAACCCTTACTACCTTAGTTTTTATTCGCTTTTTGCTTTATTCTCGGTATAATCTTTTGGTTATAAAAGTAAACGAGAAAACAATTCAAGCACAAAGTCTTGTGAGGGCGAATTATTCTGCAACATTGAGATTGTTCAGTTCTGAATACAGGTAATGTATTATTACCGTTATAAAAGAAATGTAAGCACTAAAATATTCACAAGATTTATCGTAATGACTCAAAAAAACAAACGAAATGTAGTTTAAGGATCTTATTGATCATACATCCGAGTTTTTAATTATTTTTTATGGATTTGAGGTAGGAAACGAGCCACCCGTCCGCTGTCGCCCATGACCACTGTGAGTACTGTGACCGATGATCTAACAGCCACCACTGGTGGCTGTTTTAGTGGTGGCCGTTGGGAGTAAACCATCTAGAACAAGTCTCGAATGGGGATTAGGATAGTTAGTCCGGTAAGGAGACGGTGTTAGAACTTTAGTTGGTTAGTTTGTTAGTAAATACGGGGACTGAAACAGGGACTGTTAGTGATAGTGATCATCAGCTGTAAATGTAAATACTTGTTAGCATTTAAATAGTTTGACGTTGAACAGTATGATGTTTATACTTGTATTTTGTTGATGTAATTATTTTGGTTAATAATAGTCCTAGCGTGACGTCTCTGAGAAACATATAGCGCAAAAAAACAAATCTAAATTTTAATGATGCGAGCAGACAATGAGTTCTGTTGGCAGGGCCGGCCTTAGTACAGAGTAGAGCGAGAGCAGAGGTCGCTTTAGGCGCCTGGTGGTAAGGGGCGCTGACGGTAGCAGCCCTAGGTCGGTTAACCGAAACGTACAGTGAAAGCGTCTACCAGAGAGAGATACATTGGCTCTATCCTAAGCTAGGACCAGGTCTAGCGCTAATTGATTACTACCCAAGTATCTTTTCCCTATAGCCGTGGTCAATTAGTAGTTTCAACAAAGCGTCGTCGGGGACTTGAGTTCACAGAGGATTTCCTATTTGTTGTTTGTCTTTATAGGTAAAATACAGTGGAAATAAAATTATGTAACTTTCACTGAAAGTCGCAAATGTAAGCCTACTGGTTATTCAATGACTCAACTTTTTACATACACGATTCAATCAAACAGTTTCGTCCAAAATGAAAGGCAAAAGTAACCCGCGCATTTTCGGCATTATGAAACACAATGCATAAATAATTTAACAGTTTATTTTCAGTGCTGGTTTGTGCCGGCAAGTTCATTATGAATGTATGAACGTGATTGAATTACCCAATCCTCGAACAACAAGAAAACATTAAACAATTTGTCAACCGTAATGAATAAGATTTGAATTCTCAAAAACCAATCAATTGATTCCATCACAACTATACGGAATACTTCTTCGAACGCTAAAACGCGTATTCCATTTTTAAAAATTCAAGCTGAACCATCTGGCACCCAATCGTACGACGCAGAGCGCGTCACTTTTAAAAACAAAACTGGTCAAGGAATGTACTCGGTCAGCCAAGTTGTTTTGCACCTGTCACTTCTCGGACCTGTTCTCAGCGGATGTGTCGTGCATTCACCCAGCGAGACCGAGACGGAGCTATAAGCGTGCCGGGAAAATGAAACAGAGTTAATAAAAAATTGTACGTGAAAAAGAGACGGGTATATCGTCGCGTGGCGCGAAAAAGGGACATAGTAGCGAGCGTGATCAGTAATCCTGCTTTGCTTGTTATATTTAATAAATCCAGTTATAATAAGAAAGGTAGCGTGTACTTTGCGGGCTTCCGAAGCTCTGGTAGCATTTTCTTATGTGTATGACATTAAAGTTTATTATAGCGTACAAAACGACAGTGTAAGCCTACCTTTTATGTTAGGGTCCAAATGTACTGTAGCAGTTTCGCATGGAATTAAACTTTTGTCAAAGTAATTAAGGTTTTATGACGTGGTTTATGTTCGTATAATTAGCAGGTAGATTACTTAAGGCCGGCTGTTAATTATTATATTACGAGTATGTAGCAAGGTCTTTTTGCTCAACTGAGATAAATATATAATGAAAGGTTTCTGTTGACTTAAATTAAAATTTAAGGTTAGATACGCTTAAGTAGTATTATGCACTAGTTGTTACCCGAGGTTTGACACCGTTCGCATGTATTTTTAAAATGTTGCCTGTTTTTAAAACAATCGTCGCTTATTTTATCCTCTTAGGGGCTGATTCCAAAAAAAATTAAAATCCTTAATTAATAAAAACACTGATTTTAAATAAATAAATAAAATAACTAAATAAATAAACACACTCACTTACACCCCTGCAGCCAATGATACTGCAGCAAGATTTTCTGGTTTACAAGTGGAATGGTCATCATTAACACCTACGTCTCGAGACTTAAATATATACCCCAATATGGAATCGAACCCCTGACTTCGCAGTAGAGTCATTACCAACTGAATTACAGGTACGTGGTACACCCATTATTTTATGAAGGGTTATGTGTAGGCCGTGGCCATTAATGGCTTCAACCCATGAATGGCCACGGGTACGGATCTCTCCTCATAACTGAGGAAGCAAAGAGCACACTCTACCATGCTGCTCCAGTACAGTGGAGAGGAGTGGCCAACCCAAATGTCGGAAGTGTTTATGCCACCCAGAATCCTTTAGCATGGCTCAAACGACTGTCACAATCTATCCAGATTATGTTAGTGATACATAAAAAAAGTTAAACTACCTCAAACCCCCTCCCCAGGATTCCCTGTGTCGCTTGGCATTGACAACACAAATGACACACCACGAACACCCATGGCCCGAGAACATACATTTAACCGTTATATAAATGTCTACCCCGACCGGGAGTTCAACCCGGGACTCGCTTCGCACCAACTCACTTCACTACCAACTAGACTACGGGGTAATCAATATACATGCAAGATATTTTCTAGAACAACATAGACGTAACATTTGAAATAAAAGTTTTACAAAGCATGGTCGGTACCTAAACACTGCACTGAATGCTCCGGTCACAGGTGTGAAATTCTGTTTTAATATTGTGTTTGTATGTAACTAGATGTTGACGCGGACAAAGATAGCGTGAGACGTGGAGTGTAAAAACAACGCAAATATTACAAAAGTTTACTTCATTGTGGATTATGCACATATTGCCTGCAAACCGAGGGGATCTGTGTTCGATTCCCATCGCTGACATTTTAGTTATGAGCCTTATGACAATAAATATTTGGGCTCTGGTCGTGGGTGTTAGTGATGCCACCCACGGCACAGAGAATACTAGTGCTGGGATATGATTGTGTAAGTTTTAGTCAATCCAGGCATCAGAGATTCATCAACATCGTAAGCCGTAACTTTCCCACTGTTGGGCTTGGATCTCCTCTCAATGCAAGCGATACAGGCCATAGTCCGCGCTGGCCAAGTGCGGGTTGGAGGGCTTACCACATCTTTGATAACATTACGGAGAACTCTCAGGTGTGCAGGTTTCCTCAGGATGTTTTCCTTCACGTTATGTGAACCAACTAAAATAATATCTAATACTTTATCTGGAATTTTTGAAAATTAGAGGTGCATGCAGGTTTGTACCGAGACCCCGGTTCGAGAGTCGCCTCGCCTTAAATTCAAACACAATAAGATATTATTTCAAAGCGTGATATGAAATGCAGGTACAATTATTGCTCGGTCATTATGTTTAATCCCTCTCACTACAGTAGCATGCAACGTCGGCTACAATCAACTAAGATGAATTTAATACCAAATGATTAAGATGAAGGAGTCGACAGATTGCAAGGATGATACGGCAATGATGAAGCGATTTCAGAGATTGTGTTGTGACGTGGAAATTGCGCGAGGGTCGAGTCATCGTGGCGCAAAAACATGTCGAGTGTCGATATAAAACTGAATAAATAAAGAAATAAATAAATAAATAACGCTACACACTCATAGCCCCACACTAGGATTCCCTGTGTCGTGGGTGCCATGGACAACTCACAAGACAAGAACACACACCCAGACTAAGAACGGAAATTTAAATTCATCATTCAAAATTTCCGCCTCGATGGGAATCGAACCCAGGACCCTCGGAACTACGATCCGGCGTGTTAACCATTGCGCCATCCGGGTCGTCAACAAGTAGGTATCAACTTTATTATCTGTAAAGTGAAAACCGCATACCGCAACATGGAAACGCACGAACAAACGGCACCGTAGTTGAGTTATTCTTGGTAGTGACCCTGCCTGCGAAACGATGGGTCCCGGGTTCGATTCCCGGTCGTGGCAGACATTTATGTGACAAATAAATGTCTGTTCTCGTGTCATGCGACTCATGGGTATTTGTTAGTGTTGTCCATGCCACCCGCGACACAGGGAATCCTAGTGCGGGGTATGAGTGGGTTAGCGTTTATTTATTTACTAATCATAAAAGAACTGAAGTCTAAAAGTCTTTGATATTGCCATGATGTGATAATTGTTAGTTAAGAACCGGCAAACGAGCAAACGAGTCACCAGATGGTAAGTGACCATCCATCACCGAAGGCATTACCGATGCATTGTGGTCCAAGAAAGAACAAAGCGGAAAGAAAGAAGAACGAAAATATGCATTAATAAATACCGCTAAAAATAAATGATCGATTTCGAAAAAGGAATTTCATGGACGGAGTGTAGCCATGTACTTGTAAGTGCGCGTACTGTGTGCGACACTGTAAAGTGCCTCGTGCCAATGGATTTGCGTTAACCACAATCAATCAATATGCAAAATCACGCAGCTGCTCTTACCCGTGGATTACGCCACCTAATCCTCCACGGCACACTAGGGCGGAACAATTTCCATATATTTGCGCGGGTAGTCTTATTTACTGGCGCGCGGCCGATAGTACCCGCGACGGGTCACGCGGTAGGCTGGGGGCACTGTGGGAGATATCAGACTGTCGGCCGCTTTAAATAATCTATCTAGCCAAATTCTTTGCTTATACCGTATATAATTAACAAAACAATAAACCGACTTCAACATAGACAAGTATTAGAATAGGACATCAAAAACGTAGTCGAAGTCAATTCGACACGCATTATTAAGGATAGCTCAAAAACTACTTGTCAGATCTAGCTCAAATTTAAATGGGACCAAATGATAAGCACCAGCTTTCGAATATAAAAAAATTGGTTAAGAAATTACGGAGAAATTGCTGGACATACATAAAAAATATAGGAACCTCCTCCCTTTTTGAAGTCGGTTAAAACAAACCATGCAAAGTTGTTAAAATAGCGACTTTGTTTGTGTGACTTTTGGACTGTTGCTAGGCAACTTATTAAGGATTATGGATAAATAAAATATGGGGACTGGTCGTTTAATCTTTTTTAATTTCTAATCAATCAACTTTCCACAAGTAAACTAGAAGAATATTCCTTACATAATGTTGTAGTAGACTTGAATAAGTAAGGCATTTATCGGCACCCCACGGATTTAACTATTATTACGGTTAATTTAAGGAAAATAAGAACTTTACCGCGAATCAATATCAAAGCCCAGTTTATTTTATTGGACAAAGGCCAACTTTAGGTACTAATGAATAAAATTGTCTTGAGGATCATATAAACGTACGAGTATGTTTGCTAATTGTCCTTGTTATGTCCTACATACTCATATATTTGATATCAATAAGAAATAATAATTAATAATTAATTGGAGCAATGTTTCGGGTGAGTATACCTACAGGTTTACCGAAGCGAATCGAGGGCGAATTAGAAGTAAGTAATTGACGATCGACCGAAGTAACCGATATAGAACAAGGCTCTTACTAAAAACTACGAACAAGGACTAACTATCACTAGAATCCCTGCCCTAGTCCTTATACCTACTAAGTAACTAACCATCTAACGTTCTAACACCGTTTGCTAACTGACTAACCATCTTAGTCTTGATTTGAGTCTTGTTCTATGTTGGTCATAGTTGTAATGTGCGGGTACTGCATGTTCATTTGGTATCTTATTTAATTAAAAATGGTAAATAAAATAACTCTTTTGGCCATTACTTGAGACTAACGTCTATCTATTCTAGATGCTCACATAAAAGTTTTTTAGTCCAAATGACTATTAATTTGAGCTGAGTACGTCTCAACACTAAAACAATTTATTCGCACCCAGTGTATCGCGTGCGCGATAGTAATTTCAGTTTTAAGCCCGCGCTTGCGGCAGCTTAACCATATTTACAACGAACTTCGGACCCTAACTTGATACTGTTAGTTATTGCCAGAGTTTCCAAGATATGGATAGATCTTGGACAATTTCCTAACCCTTAATGTCCGGCATAGACATTGTTTGTCGAGGCGGTTAACATTTAAGTGCTTCGGAAATACTTTATGTAAATACGATTTGTGTTAAAGAGTTATCGATGTAGGCACTAGGCAAGAGACATTATGATTATTCGTAGTTATCTTTGGAGAATATTTTTTAACTAAATGTGGAAAATTGTTTTAAAGTGGCTGAAGAAGCGGAGAAATCCTTTTTCATCTCAAACGGCTGGTTACTTATCACCGTCTTGCTGAGTTGGTAACCAAACGACTTATATTCCACCTGGCAGCTTGTGAGCCAGTACTTTAATTCTGTTTCCTTCTTCCTTGACTAGCAATTCATCAGTTTTTGATGTTTCTACTAATGTCCATGGGCGATGGTTATTTACCATCAGATCGTAGTCAAGCGTTAACTTATATTCACGCGGCTTCATCGTGTGAGTCATAACACAACAAAATACCGTTAAAATATGCAATCAGAATTAAATTATAATTATATTATAATCGGAGAAAAAACTATTCTATGTATGTCCCTTTCAGGATCTTTCTCTCTAGTCTCTCAGTCTCTCAGGAACTACCTTCATGCAAAATTGCAACAATATCGGTTCAGCCGATTTACCGTGAAAAGGTAGCAGACAGACAGAGTTACCTTCGCATTTAAAATATTAGTAAGGGTTTAAATAAAAATAGAGAGGAAATAGCCTTTTTAATGCAGAAGGTATTGCTCGACGTAAGAAACCGTACACGTGAACATAATTGATCCCGCTCAACAAAAACCCCGGCGTTACAAGACAGGCAATTACTCCGGCCGTCCACAGCAGCCGGCCTTCCCACGGGGGACCACGGATTATCGCGATATGAGCAACCGGGATAAAAGGATGTAGTGTTACGTAAGCACCTTGTGGTACATTATAAACTGGAATTTATCGGTGTTTGTACATACAAACTTCTCCAAATTTCCCCAATCAAATTTCGTTTCCGAAGAGAACTGGTATTGGGGAATAGATCCCATTACTTACAATGATTTTTAAACTTTTTGCTTCTTTATTAGTTAACAGTTTATCCGGGACCACGGATTACCGCAATATAATCAACCGGGATAAAAGGATGTAATTTTACGTAAGCTTATACTTTTGTTACATTGTAAAACTGTAAATCGATGTTTGTATTTGCAAGATATTTGGGAAAAACTGTTATTGGAGCACAATAGAGCCCGTTGCAATGATTTTTAGTTTTTTTTTCTGTTTATCGTTTGTTAGTTTGTACGTGCGTTTGTTTCCCCTACTTTCGGAAATGTTTTAACTATTACAGAAATCATGCAATAATAGCAATACTTAAGTAATTGCTATTTCAAAATGTATAAAATCACAAGGAATACAAAACAATTGTTAAGGGTGACAGCGTCGTAATTTATGTTTTGAAATGTACGAATCAAATGCAATAATAAAACAATTCTGTAGAAAATATTTACCAAAAAGAAATCAAATATACGGTAAATATTTTATATGTGAACAGGCTTCAATATTAAAAGATTTTAATTAAATTTTATTTCAGTGAATCGCATAAAAACTTAAATTATATGTTATGGAATCAGTTCCGCGAATGCCTTCATTTTTAAATTCAGATTGAGTACGAATGTAAGGACGCGTTCAGGGTAGTCTGTAGCACTTTCTAACGCTTTATTGATCTAACCACCGGTAGTTCTACCGTCTAGGTCTAGAACGATAGAATTAATGATTCATTTGCGTCGTATTTGAATAGTTTGACACGTTTGCTATAATACCGTTCTACTAACTGGATAAACTCTCCTAACCCGTCGTAACTCCTAATCTGTATCCTAACCGGACTATTCTTATCCCCATTCGAGTCTTGTTCTAGATCGGTCACAGTTGTCATGGGCGGCAGCGGACGGGTGGTGCTGCATGCTCGTTTGCTACCTTAAAACTATAAAAAACAAGTCCCAATTTAAGTCTTGGTCTGTGTCGGTCACAGTTGTCATGAGCGGCAGTGTAAGGGTGCTGCTGCATGCTCGTTTGCTATCTTAAATCCGTACAAATAAAAGGTTTGGACGTGTATATAGTTAAAAAAACACGAAGGAATTCTTGGCCAGCAACGCGTTGCAACACCAGGGGCGTCACCAATGTCCATGGGCGACGGTGACCACTTACCGTCAGGTGACCAGTCTGCTAGTTTGCCTGCCTAGTGGGTGTGGTGTGTGGTGTGTGTTGAGTTCTTGGGGGTTGCTTAGTGGACTGGTTAATGGTATTAAAAAAGAGGATATAAGTTACACTTGTCTTTCAGATTAACGAATCGGTGTGGACGTGGGCTTACCAGCAGCGGGTATCTCGGCTGAATGTGATTCCCGTCGAACGCGGGTAATGGCCGAGAATCTGCTGGGATTTTGCAGCTATTTCGGTATTTCACCCAATAGTTTGTTTAATGTGCGCCACAGGATTGCCTTTTTGGATGCAGGTGTTATTGCATGAATTAAAATAAATATTATAGATTAAATACTGGCGCTTTTTTTTTTAACGGCAAGCCAAAAGGGAATTTTTGCAGCCTACAAATATGGCAGGATGAGAGATGATGTAGAGTGACTATGTGTAAATATTTTACGGAATGCCTGGTTTCGTGTCCTGGTCGTGTCGTTTAATTTAACTTTCGATATATAAATGTAGTAAGTAACGTAGTTTTTTGTGTTGACGACCTTTATAGCGCTGCAGTTAACATGCCGGATCGCCATTCCAGGGGTCTTGGTTCGATCCCCAGCGAGGCAGAACTTGAATGATAAGTTTAAATTTCTGTTCTCGGTCTGGGTGTGTGTGCCGTCTAAATTTGAAGTTAGTACTCCATTAGTGCGCTCTACCACACAATACCACATCTCCACTTACCATCAGGTGGGATTGTGGTCAAGCATTAACTTATAATTTATAGAAAAAAAACCTTGCCAACCAACTGGTTAATCCAACCTCTATAGAGGATGTTATTAAGCATTAAATCGGCCTATCAATATTTATGGGGTTCGTATAGATTAAAGTATCTGGATAAACCTTTACAATAAACTATCTTGATAATTATAATATCATAATCCGTACAGTGACTATCGTATGATAATACCAACATTGGATAGGTTACTAAAAACCACCCTTAAACGGTCCCCTTATTCACCCATCAATTTACCCTAACGAAAACCTCAATTTGCATCCCCTTACAAAATATGCCAATTCAGGTAGCATTAAGTTGTCGCAGGAAAAATCCTCACCTCCGCTGCACACAGGAAATTATGCTCACGTGAATCAGCAACTTAGCGGTATTGGAACTCAGCGTGTTGTTGCTCGTAGGGTTGTCACCTGCCACCGGTTATTAATATAGATATTTTTATTCTCGTATATGACATCGTTATATTAAATAATTTGTGTATGCTGTGTTTACCTGTAATTGGTTTTACATAAAGCTCAAGACGATAATGTTAGTGTTAAGTAAATTTTTCATGTTTAAACTGTTGGTAAACTAATTAAGTAATAAAAAAGTAAGGCTACACATTTATAGACTCACATTAGGATTTCCTGTGACGTAGGTGCAATAGAACACACAGAAATAGAATAGAAATTTAATTCATTCAAATTTCCGCCCCGCTGCGCTGGTAATTGAACCCAGGATCTTTGGAACGGCGGGCTGGCATGTTAACCATTGCACCATACGGGTCGTCAAACACACATAAAAACAATGGTATTTTTATATAGATAGTCAACAGACGATCTACTGGAAGGACAGCGTGGCCAACAGACATCAGCAGCAATAGATCCTTACTTTGATAAATTGTTTGATGTTTAAAACAAGCATTCTGTTAACAGCTATACAGCGTCACACAAGAACACTGTAATACGAACAGAGAAATGTAATACGCACATGACTAGAGTGACATAATAAAATTCTATCGTAAACGTTTACAAATCTAGTCCTGGTCAGTAGTGAAAAGCAGCAGGTGATTAGTTATGACGTTGAAGATATAAAACGATATGCTCTCCTTATCATTGAGGAAGCCTAGAGCATACTCCACCACAGTGTTCCAGTGCGGATTGGTGGAGGGATTATTAGTCAACCCAATAACCTATCACAAGTTTTACGGCGTCCGAAGGCCTCCGAAAAGACTTAACGACTGATAACTAGTGATAACGACTGGAACCGACGACTTTACGTCCTGTCAAAGCACGCAGCTATCTGATAAATATATGTATAAAACTATATATTATCTACTAAAACTGCAAGGTCGCAACCCTAACGGAAACAATCTTTGTACGCTATTAGCAAGAATCTGCCAATGTGTTGCAGCTTCTAAGAAGTTAAGCATTCTGGAGTACTTGCATTAAGTTGCCTTTTGATGTTAACTTTGTCATTATGCGGTGGAAATTATGGGGTTTTAGAGGTATAAAGGGCTTCAGCCACCTTGAGCTCAACCCAACCTCCCCTCTCCTGCTGAAGGCGTCTGGCAGTCGTTATTTTGAATTTGATTACTGTCATGTCATATAATTGCAAGATTAAGACAAATCGATTATTGTAATGGGTTTGATCTATGGAAGTGATACTAAGGAATACATTCATGAACTGATCAACACATTACCTTTGCGTCGTGCAGTCAGATAAAAAGAAAATGGGCATACACGAGTTGCATAATAACAGGCAAAAGGCTTCTCATAGTTTCGCCTTTTGCCTGTTATTATGCAACTGTCCCACTGCTGGGCTCTAGTCACTCACAATGTGAGTGCGAATTAGCGAACTTCACACACCTTTGAGAATATTATGGAGAACTCTCAAGTGTGCAGGTTTCCTCACGTTGTCGGTTAAAGACCGAAGCAAGCTGTTTAAATTGTAACACGCACATAATTTTATAAAACCCGATCCCAAGCCCCAACGTTTAAAACACTTGGCTATCACTGATTTGGACTTTAAAATATAATTATCGTAGTTATATTACAATTATATCTTTTATTCGGAAAAATCAACCAAAACATATTTTGCCAAGGTGCCAACCCTACCGGAAACAATCTGTGTACGCCATTAGACCTGCCAATGTGTTGCAGCTCTTTAAACGCTAAGCGTTCCTTTCTTCCATGGAACCTGATCCGAGCTGCGTTTTGCTTTTAGATCTTTATGGTGAAAGTGGTAACGGAGAATGTAGCAGGAATAGCGAGTTGAGCATTTTGTTCATATTGAAGTTAGAAGTGCCTTAAGTGAATTTGGCCGTATTAAGTGGACTAGGTTACCGCAAGCCCCTAGAACCGCAGACTGGGGTAGCCCTGTGCTTATTATCAACTAGACTTCACTGTATCAACCAGACTTCTGCGTATTTCTATAGGTATTTCTTGTCTCATTGTAGGTATATCAAAGGCACTGTCAACGCAAAGAATCTCAATTCAAGGACACCTGTGTGTTCGAGCGGTTATTTAGATAATAATTTTTTGTAATGTATAAACAAAACTCAGACCATCATAAAAGCCGGTAGTGTCAGGGTAAATGAGGGGAAAAGTACGCGATACAAAACACTACTCCAGTAATTAGTGCTCTCAGCTTCTAAAACGGGCTTTTGCGCTGGAAATACATGTTTATGAAAGAGCTTCAAACTAGCTCAATGGCAATTCACCGCTCAAGGTTCGTGAACAAATGATACTGAGCTTTTAAAACTACCGCGGTAGTAGTATAACAATTATTTTGTGTTGTGCTAATACTGTAATGTTACGTTAAATATAATAGAGCTGTTTAAGTTACTGTATGATGTAATAAATAAAAATAAATAACCGTTAACCCACTCATACCCCCGCATAAGGATTCCCTGTGTCGCAGGTGGCATGGACAACACTAATAACACATCACTAACACCCATGACCCGATAACAAACATTTATCTGTCACATAAAAATCTTCCCTTATCCTGTTACTTCTAAAAAGTGTAACCGGCACTGCTCTGGAGATAACATACATACATGTTTAAATTTACTGATTAAGAGTAGGTACCCCAATAACCCTAACTTCCTCCATTATCGCTGTTTACTTAACTTACGCCTACTATTAATGGTTAGGTAGCGCTCGGTAGCAACTAGCTAGGTAAATACAAGGCGCAAGTAATTTCATTAAATTTCATTGCGACAACGTTATCTAGATTGGGCGTAGGAACTAGGCGTGACAGTTAATTACGGGTTCAATTGTTACTTAAACACGAAAGTCAAGTTAGGTTAACTTTACTAGGCTGAGATTTTGTATTGCCTGTTCCATATATAAATGTTTAATTATAATATACTTGTGTTTTCCGACGGCTTGATGCGTGTGGAAGTACTTTTGACTGATTCTCAAACTTTCATCCTTAAGGAGGTAACCCCTCGGGGGTTGATTTGTCAAAAAAGTTGAAACAGAGGTTTCATTATAACACATAAATGTTTTCTTAGGCCAGGAATCGCACCAGGATTTCCAAGGATTCCTCACTTGGCAAACTAAATCACCACAACACACTAAAAACCCTAAAATCGCCAGAATCAGCAAACAACAGCAACCTTAGATTGGAAATCGCATTTGATGTAGGTACAAGAATATTTCATAAGTATTCTATTTTTTTAATATACTTAATAAATAACGGTAGACATGTACATAATTTATTTTGTTAATCTAGTAACTAAGTATTTGAGTTTGTGAAAATCATGCACAAAATTTATGATAAGTCTAATAAAGAGGATTAAGATCTAATCACTTTATGAAAATTAAATCCTTTCACGTTTCAACAACAACTTTAATAACTTGTCCTATTGCTATCTGTTTAGCGATGAGAAAGCTGAGATTTTTATAGTAGTTAATTTCAAACGAGCAGATGGGATTATCTAATCTAATTAACACTAATTCATGATCATCATTAAAAAGTATGTTTGTCCCATTACTGCACTTAGATCTCCTCTGCCAAGAAGAAAGGTTAAGGGCGTACGCTAAGGGCGCGTTTATATAACCCGATAGTTTTCGCTCCTGGTTCATAGCAAATTAAACTTTATTGACTAGTTCACCACGTACAAATTCTTAGCAGTTACCTAACTGCGCGGCGACCGCGCGGCCACTGCGCGAAAACTATCGCGTCGTCTAACTGGGGCCTAAAGCACACGCGTATTGTATTGAATAAATTTGTAAACCTCTAAATTTGTAACAAAATATTAACATTTTCCCGTTGGTTTCATGTCATGCTCGTTTCGAGGTGAAACGAGTACCTTAAGCTTTAGTGTAAGTTTATAAGCCACAGTGATGATATTATTTAATTTGAAATTTTGTCTATCAAATGCTACGCTTATAATGACGTGGTTACCTTATAAGAGAACACTTACAACAAAAAATCTATTTAGTTAAAATTATATAATAATTTACATGTCATGACAGCAATTAATGGGTGTTGTGATGTGTAATTTAGTGTTGTCCATGCCACTCGCGACACAGGGAATCCTAGTGCGGGGGTATGAGTGGGTTAACGTTTATTTAATTATTTATTGTGTTGCGGTTATAAATATGTGGATCCGTTTATACTTTTTTAGAGGCGTCTATCTTATTCCTCAAAGGTAGCAACACATCTGTGACCGAATTAAATACCACTACTCTTGTCACCCATCCAACTACCGACCGTGCCCGCTGTTGCTTAACTTTGTCGATCACAGGATCTACAGAGGCCGCCGGGCTACGAGCGCTACTGAATGTTAACGATTATACACTTAAAGATAAAGCGTTATGTAAGTCACTACAACAACTAATTCGATTCCCTCATCAAATATGAAAGCACCAAATTTAAAAGCATCAAGTCATAAAATAAGAAATTAAGGAGAATTGCATTTTAAAACAGATATTAATTCACGAATGCTCGCTAAATGAGATAGTCCGTGCAAAATGAAACGATTCAGCGAGCAATAAAAGATAAAACACATAAACTAAGATTATCTTGACGATATAAACCTCGTCTCGAGTCTAGGACGACTTACACTTGTACGGTACCGAATCGGTGCGTGTATAAGATTTACTAGGTATTATTGCTATTTATACTATGTATAGTATATTATATTTTACATTATATTTTAATATGGTACCAGCGATAATTATTAATTTATTTTGTTCCATTCTTTCTTCCGGCGATGGCGACTCCGTAGCCTAGTTGGAAGAGGTCCTGCCAGCGAAGCGAGGGGTTCCGGCTTCAATTCCCGCTCGGTGCAGATATTTATGTAATGTGACAGATAAATGTTTGTTCCCGAGATGTTTTGTGATTGTGATGTGTACTCACGATTTTGAATTGTTTTACCGCTATTTAGACCCATGATCCATGCAACTGGGCTGCAATATCAGTAAAACAATTCAAAATGTGACTACCAGTTTATATTTAAAATGTAAAGTATGTTAGTGTTTATTTCTTTACTTACGTTACATTACGATCATGTGACTCAGCTATTCATTCTCTGTTATTTCTTCGACAAGGCATTAGTGATGCTTTTGCCCTATGTCCATGGCTACAGTGATTTTTGTTGATACTTGCTATCAAGTGGTTTGCCTGCTCGTTTTTCAGCAATTAACTTTAAAAATAAGTTTACCCCAACCTTAAACCGTATTCAGAAGCCCTTTCTTAATTTTATTTATTTATTTAAACTTTATTGACCACAATAAAATATTACGGTACAAATGGCGAGCCTAATGCTAATTGCATTCTCTACCAGCTAACCATTGGGCCAAACAGTAATACCTACACGTAGTAATTTTCACACATGTTATAATAAAGAAACGTTATACATTCCTGTCCACTGATTTAGACTTTTTGTTAGTCTGTAGTGTAAAATTGTAATATTTTGCGTATTAAGTACTTCGCCATTTCCATAACAAAAATAAGTGATAATAAAAAATCATGAGTGGCGGCAATCTTGGAAAAAATCTGAATACTCCTCAAGATTTTAAGATATCACGATCTTTCCTCCAAAGAAAATTGAATTTATTCCTCATTTTCCATAAAATGCCTATGTCGAATTTATTTTGGACCATTAGCATATTAAAACTGGCTCTTACCTGAGTAGCGTCGGCAAAACTGTCTGAAAATTAGGTACATAAAAGCTTAACTGTTTTTTCGGTCATTCTTTTTTATACTGAAATAATATCATAATACAATTTTTTAATTAACTTAATTACTCATTTGTGGGAAAAAACATTTGATCCTAACAAAAATTGTAGCTTATCAAAAATATCACACATTTTCGTACAAAGTATAAAAACCTTTTTGCAAAGCAACAAAAATAATGTTACGCTTTCTAGTGTAATAATAATAGTAATAATAATAATGTAACTCTTCCTATTCGTACTAGTTACGTGATATACGGGATTTAACAATGAAAAAGAAATCAAAAACATTTCAAGACGTAATCTTGACCGGGGTGGCGGTGAAGGAATATCACAAAAACTCAGGGTAACTCTAGTCTGTCTACAAACCGGGAATCGAACCGGGTCAGACACAATGACTACTAAGTAGGTAACAGGATCGTCAATTACCATTCATAAGAATAGATTACTTACTGCGCGTAATTAAATCTATATACATACATAATACATTATCATTGTATTCCATAAAAATCTTACTGCCATCAACTCTGAACTGAACTCAGTATCAGTCCAATTCCATCAGTCCATCAGTCCATCAGTAGTATCAGTTTAAGTTTGATGTGCGAGTTTCCAGAAGTACCTACAGCCACGTAACGTAACCAGCGAAAAATAATACCTAGTGTAACTACCGATCAAAAATAGCGTAATGAAAACTAGACTAGACCCAGGTCTAGTAGGCAACGTCAGCCCATTCGTCGTTCCGTTTTTTGTTTTTTACTGACATTGAAATTAGCCAATCACGGCTGGCCTTGCGTAATGCGGCACGAAATAAGAACCAATTGTGAATTCTTAGCGGTTAAGCCACGTGAGTGATTTGGTACCATTTTCGAATGACTGTTTGTATGGAAGGGCGTCCTCTATACTTTATAGCTCGTTGAACGTAACACAGAATCGTAGTTAACATAATTTTGAAGTAATTAATTTAATACTTGCCCTGTTGTCTTATCAAAAACTTTTTTGTCATCAGTACACGCGAGCTAAAATAACCGCTGATCGTATATTAAAGCACACTTTGGTGCGACGAGAAAATTGATCTATTCTGCTTGTCAATAAATAATTTTATATCTTCTTTATACATATCTTGTAAAGGCTAAGTGAAAGTGGAATATCATATCAGCTTTATTCAATAATACGAGTAAGTAAATAAACTCTACGGTGATAGCCTCAAGTCTTAGGACACCAGTAACCGCATACGGTTCAGAAAACTTATGCTTTAGTACCCACACCCAAAGAAATGCTTATATGGGATTCTTTAAATTGAAATAAAACAATAACTAAATATAACGCTGATTACGAGTAGAACATTATTTCCATGAAAATCGCAGTCAAATATTAACGGGAACGCACGGATATAGTCACAAACCGACAAAATGACTGGAACGTAACAAAATACATATCGTGAGTACCCGTATCATTATAAAATGTATACAATCCGCGATGAGTTGAGTTTAAAATCATACATAAAATGACTGGAAATCTAAAACACTTTATTATGGAATCTATTGCATTAAAAGGAGTATATACCCCGAATTATATAATTTTATTTTGGACATCAGCGTTGCGTCACTGGTAGAAAGAACATAACACTGGCTTCGAACCTCCCAGCGGGTAGGAGCTTGCCATTCAGACTTTCAGAAAAGCTAATGATACCAGTTATAAAAAAGTACTAAAACCTGTTTTAAATGTATTTCTAGACACAAATAAAATATAATTAATTGCATTTCAAAGTATTCCAAGCCCTCAAAGCATCGAATATGTTTAAGGTAAACAAACATTCGTAGCCATTCATATTGTCGGATCTCTCACTCCTCTGGGACGTATATTTTCACGTAGGTAGGTATTAACGTAGCGGCGACATGCGGCTATAAAACGCTACTACCCCCCGGCCTGCTATATTGTTCTAGAATGGCCACAATCATGGTTATGAACGGAGGAAAGAATTTCCCTACAAATCCTAACTATAGTTTGTACGCTTGGTCGGTTTTCTAAAGTTTACGTAGGGTTAGTTGGGTGGAAAATACTGGTTTATACTGGTTATGAGTTATTGAGAGTAAATCACTCGGGGAACTTAGTCGTAAAGTTTTATTTAATACTAGTTTTTGACGCGGCTTCGCGCGTTAGAGTCGGAAAACGATAAAATGCCATTAAATTGATCCCAAGAGAACGTACCTATTACCAGAAAAAAGTATCCTTTCTCCCAACCCCGGTCAAGGTCCTATACATGTTACTATGGCAATCGAATAAAATAATAATGATTTTTATTGGAACGAAGTTCCTTACGGCAGGCTTTGAGGGGATAGGGATTTTGCTGCGCGACCGCACTGAAAAATATGTGATAGTAAAACCGTAAGAAAAAATGCGTGGAATAAAACCGTTAAATGAGACGTGCGCAGGCGCGACAGTCGCATACACAAGCGAGTAGTGATTAATACCTTTCTCTTTCTCCCTCTTTCTTTTCGTTCGCCGTTGCCTTCATTAGCCGAAGGAACTTCGTTCCTACCTGGTGTCCCACGACACAATTTAATTTTATTTGATTTTTACCTTTTACTTGAGAAACACTAATTCTCCATATAAACTTTCACCCCATTGTTCACTCGCTTAAAGGATGATATCCGGGATATCTTTTGTTCGTTCCATTTTTAAAAATCTCCATACAGCCCATAAATTTATCTAAGTCATACCGAGAACAGGAATTTAAACTCGTCATTCATATTTCCGCTTCGCTACGAACTGAATCTAGGACCCTTCGAACGGCGGCAGCGTCCGGCATACCATTGCGCCATCTGGGTCGTCCTATATGCATGTGCGATTGTTAATTTGTGGCGATCTTGAAACGTCAAACGGGGCCTGAATTTGAATTTGAATACATTGTGAAAAAGAAAAAAACGCAATGTGGCACTCGGAGACTGCCGCGGTAAAGCTATTGCATAGCATTTTTTATCAACTTATGCAATTATAATTATTAGAAGTTATATAGTTATATCAGAACAGCGCCATCTAGTTTGTAGAAAACATACGTACCATACCTTAGTATTAAGGTACTAGATGGCGCTGATTGGGGGTGTTAGGTTTTTTTCGTTACGGAATTTCTGGATTTGGTCCCCACGCTCAAGGCCCGCGATAAAAGCTATGCAATAGCTTAAAAATGGAAGTCGACGCAATCACTTATAATATAAGTATGTTGAATTTATCATTTTTCATTTCGAATGACTATTTAGAACCTATCACGATAAAAAGTTGTTTAAATATTTCAGTTTTTAACTTTTTACTTGTTCTCAGATTTGTTTTAAGTATCTGTCTAATCCTTATCCATCAATCTTAATATAGTTGATTCGCTTGTCCAATGCATCGAATTAATATTAATACGGAGGATGTCAATCATTAAGGCGTTAATTTATGGGCCCATTAAGTAACATGATCTTATTAGGACAAATATTAATTATTGTAACAAAGCTGACGATAATATGTACGATGACAGGCATATAGTAACCCAAACTTAAATATAATAACACAACATACAGAAGCTACAGCACTATGCGAAAACCGATTGATTGAAATGGTTATAAACAATGTCGAAATAGTTTAAAAAACGAATCGCAACGGAGAAATAGAAAAAAAATTACAAGTACATTAACAATCTGCCCGTAAAATTTTGTTGCGATTCGTTTTGCCAATTGTCCGTTGAAGTTTCTCTTCTACTATCTTGTGTCCCAGCACACATTTCTTTTTTTAATATTAGGATAGATACAGAAGGATTAATTTTGATAGAATATGTGGAAAGCATACTAATAAGAAAAGAAGAGAGAAAGAAACGGATTACTCGTAGTTTACATCGGAGTTGAGGACATTTTTTACATTAGAAAAGTCTGTGTTTCAATTTGCGAGCCGAAGATAAACCAAATGATGGGCTGTAATGGCCATTGGCCTGGTTGATTGAATGCTTTAGGAGTATTTCCATTTAGATAACGAAAATCTCTAGTGGGAATCCGAGTCTAAGGCCCCATGATGTTGTCCCACGATGGGACGGCTGATACTATTATTCCCAAAAGTGCCATGAGACAAGTCCCACCAATATTCTAGAGATCGATAGCTCAAATGAAGTTTGTTATCATGAGTAAATAGAGATAGAAAGATAGATGAATATTTATTACTATCTTATCAGATATATTCTAGATATATTATTTAATTAACATAGTTCTCAATGTTGTATTTTCACATAACCATCAACCTGCCTAGCAACCGTCAGAAGTTCACACCATCATAATATTAGTTGTTCTTATTTTGTTTGTTATTAAAACATATTGTTTCATTGCAAAATGAGCTTGCACTTACATCGGCTTATATCCAGTAGAAATATCAGTTCAAGAATGAGCTTGTGGTCACTGTAAAAAGCCGAGGAATGTACACAGAATAATAAAATATAGAAAGATTTGAATCACTAGATAGTAAATGATTGTGTTGTAGAATTGAATGGTGATTATAAATGACTTTCAATTTGTACGTCAATGTCTTAACTGATCAGTAATTTGGCCGTTTAATATATCGCAGTGTAAGTGTTATAATTGTAGTCTAGTTGTAAAATTACTTTAGATAGGGTCTTATGGTCTAGTTTGTAATTTGAAACATATTGTGAATATTATTCATTTTGTACAGATAAACAAGCACAAATCAGGGGCCTTCTAATTTATAAACACTTCAATTGCATCGTGTTTGAATAGTTTGACAAATTTGTTTACGAAATGTGTCAAAAATGTGTCAAACTATTCATAACTAGCCAAGCATTAATAAATTAGCAGCCTTCGGCTGTTCTTAAGATCCTTGTATTTTACTAGGATATTTTAACATTCTCTATTTGATGTATCATATTCTTGATGAGTCCGTGTTCGTTTCTAGACATTACTATTCTTGGACAATACACAATCTACTTTTACACCCCTAACGGGGAACGCTTGTGGTCTCGTGCCACGTCCTAACCACAAAGAAATGCAAAGCTTCCTATTCCTCATAACCTAAGGGATATCTACAAGATGATAGAATGTAAGTATCTATATTCAAGGGTTTTATTTACGTATAGCATGGAATCATTATTTCCTTTATAATAATAACAATGTTAACACAGACAGCTTTTCCGAAGCGAAGCGATGCAGAAAAAGTGAAACGAAGGAAATTGCTAATGTTTACATTACATACGTCACACCTTAAGAGGGCGAGGAGGTCGACAAAGGTTTCTTTTTTCAAGTCTTCTCCAAGTCCCAATTATGGTTAAACCTATCACAATTGATCAATTAAAGTTGCAAAATATGTGATATCACACCAGGGGATAGGGTATAAATAGATAGATGGATAGAATATTCTTTATTGCACACACAAAAAATAATAGGTACATTGTTACTTCGTGTGACAAGGACGGGTCCTCCACGAAACCATGAAATCCGTATTATGTAATTTATGGATGGCTCCTTATGGCTTGGCCACGAGACACATGCCCCGCTAGGTGTTTATTAACTCTACAACCCTATGTCCACCCACAAGCAAATCAAATAATATCGCTACAATTTGCAGCGCAATTTCGTCGGCATATAAGGTCGAACACATACATTTGTTTTCGACGCTCGATGCTAACGCTCGCTGCGCAGAGCGAATTCGCTTTGAGCAGGTCCTGTCTCGGGTCATAATTAATATAAACTTGCGCAGAAATTCGGTCTCGTGCATTATTATAAAAACAACATTGCTTATTTTCCCCAGAATCCACGCGGTCAACGTGTCACTGTTCAAGTTACTTTGTTGCGACACAGCGAAAATACTTGGAATATTTGTTCAAATATTGAATTCTGTGGTAGAGCGCAGAGCAACAAGATGCTACGGATACGGCTTTCAATTTAACAAAATCGGATAACCTGTTCTATACAAAAATCTTACTTAATTACTTATGGTAGAAGCGCTCATAGTCCGGCGCGCTTGCTCATACAACACGAAACAACAGGCAGGAACAAAAGGCGAGGAAACCGCGGGCGCGGTCTCTATACTTGGATAGGTGACCCCTAGTGGCAAAATTTCTTAGGCGTTTGCGTGCTCCGGAGGGCACATCAAGACGTCGATCCCGGTTGTTATCGTTCGATACCAATCGTTGAGCCATGTCGGAGACTTCATGGCATAAAAACTTCTGACACGGCGGTTTGCGACTAACCCCTCGACAAATCCTCATTGGAGCAGAGTTCTGAAGTATGATCTAGTCCTCCTCAGGTATGAGGAGAGACCCATCTAACGACAACAATGCCGCATCTACAAATAGTAGCTCTGTTCTCCTCACAGCAAGAGTTAAGTTTTGTGCGGTTTCTCTGCAGAAGTTGCCAACTTGAAAATATGTCTATTAATTGGCGCCCGGCTCTCGCTCGCCGCATTTTATTGGCTTTCAAAATGACTTACCGCTAATTTTAGACTTTCCAGCTTATAGCGCTTCAAGTTTTCACAAGCGAAAATTAATTAAGCGATTGTTTAAGTATTAAGCGGAAATACAGAGTTGTTTATAGATTTTTTGTTGGAGAATTTAACAGACAACAATTTTAATTAGGTGGTATTGCACAGAAATGGAACTCTTATACATGCATACATGATACGGGTACTTACGATATATATTTTGGACGCCGATATTTGGAGCCGATACTTTATCTGTATTAAATAAAGTATTAATACTTTATCTTTTATCTTTATCGATCATAAATTCGATAATAAAATCGATTAAATATCATCATATTTAATACTTTATCTGTTGTACAATACATATAAATGTACAAACATTTATTTAACCTTCTTACTCCGAAGAAATATGTTTATTACCTCGTCGGATATAAACATATTTCCTTGCAGCTGATATTGAAGTTGACGAAGAAGCCTCAGAAATTTCTTCAAGTACGCCTAACGGAATTCCACATCGTCTGAAGTGTCGCGTGGCTTCTACACTTCTCCAGTTATTGGCCCTTAGTTACTGTCGGGCGACGGTTGGGCTATGTTTACAGTATCGCCTGTTTATCAATATACATAATATACGAGTGAGTATAAAACTCTTGCGTGATAGACAACGCACAGCCGAAACTACTGAACGCAACAAGCTGAAACTTGACATGTATGTTCCTTGGAGAGTGTAGGGGAGCAGAGGGGATTTTTGGAAATTCTCAATTCCCTATGGTGTTAAAAAGGAGATAAACTGAAACTTTCTATTTCATCAATGGATTCACTTGAAACTTTGTTCATTTGTAGGTTCCACAAATGAAAACGATTTTTGGAAATTGGCGCGCGAAGCCGCGAGGGAAAACTAAGATATCACTTCTTTTAGAATGAGGCCAGATAATTAAACAGTTCTGCACTGGAGCAGCGTGGTGGAGTATGCTCTAGGCCTTCTCAATTATGAAGAGAGACCCGTGCGCAATAGTGGGCCGATAAATGGATTCAAGCCAATATTAATTAACTAGTCTTTGGTCGCAGCTTCGCCCGTTTGGAAGTCGGAAACGACAAAATACGGTTGAAATTGTCCCAAGGTAACGTACGAGTATGTCCTTTCCATGATCTCAAACTAAGTACTTCAATACTTAACGCGTGACATACTGAAAAGGTAGCAGACAGATGAACAGACAAGAGTTACTTTCGCATTTACAATATCTATATGGAATTAAAGGATAATGAATGGAGTAAAAATGGGGGGTGCTGAAAAATAATTGAATAATTGAATTCCATTGCCTACTCAAAGGGCGTGCTTAGGTTAATCGAGTCTAGATAGTGTTTCAAAGCCCTAGCTCTGAAGCCTTGTAAAAAGTATCAGTTTATAGCAATCTAATTTGGCCCGACCCCTTGCAAGATTAAAGGGATAACGGATATTTTGTTACCAAGGGTCAGTTTTACAAGTCTTTTAGTAACGTAAGTTGTTTGGGTACTTTCTTTATCATTGATTTACACGTGTTGGTTACACGGAAGACAATAAAAGCAATAGAGCCAATGAGTTTTAGTATTTTTGTCTTTTTGACAGTGCGTTTGTTTCAACTAATTTAAATGCGTAACTACTGAAGTAAAGTAGTAACACTGGGATAAAATATTTTAGGATTTGTTTCAATTAAATCAGTTCACAAACACAAGACATGTCAAGTCAATGATCCCGTGTATAATTTTTTTTATTGTAGGTACCTACTTTTAGATACAATACAACTGCTTTCAGGTACAATATAATCATACTTTAAATGCCCGATCAGTATCCGTTCTACCTATAAAAAAAGGAATATCCTGGGGGATGAAGCTGTCCCCGCGAGACTAGAGAAAAAGGTTAGTGTACACATCATTAAGGGGTTAGCAAATAGGTAAAAAAATATTTGTTAGCAGGAGATCCGACAAATATTTGCTTATTTTGTTTCGTTACAAATCAAACAACCTGTAAAAAGGTGAAATGGGATAAACAACGACTTTAATTATAAAAGCTTTAAATTATTTTAAGAAAAACAAAAAAAATATGGTAAAAGCTAAGGGTAAAAGCTTCATACGCCAAGGTTTTTCAATATTTGGCTTCAACTCAGTAACGCCTCACGACAGGGCAGGGTTCTTTCCTCATAACTGATGAGGCCTAGAGCTTACACCAGTGTGGATTGGTGCAGGGGTTATTGGCCAACCCATGTATGGTAATATTTTATAGCGCCTAAAGGCCATGGCACGTCGGAACATGGCTTATCGACTTTTATCTAATAATAACAACAGGGATTAATTGTTATACGTTCCGTACGACGCAATTGATAAGATGCCGGAGCGCCGTTCCAAGGGTCCTGGGTTCGATTCCCAGCGAAGAGGAAATTTTAATGATGAGTTTAAATTTCTGTTCTCGGTCTGGGTACGCGTTCTTGTCTTGTGTGTTGTCATGGCACCCATGACACATTGAATCCTAGGCCCACACTAGGATTCCGCATTTGTTAGATTTGGTTTTAAAACGTATTGCTTAAGTTGAGAATTAATTACGCTACGAATAGCGTTATTTAAAAAAATAGATAATTTTAATTGTTTCGGGTGTACGAACAAATGCGGATTATTAGTTTTGTAAAAAGATATAATAATATTTATGTTACTGACCACTTACCGTTTCCACGCTGGTGATTTAACTTAAGCGTAAAGCCGACCATTAGTAACAAAGGTCAGCTTATAAGAAAGGCTGAAAGTTTTTATATTCAAGCCTTATTGTCCATAGGCGGATAAAAAGCTCTATGAAATGTACACGTCAAGTAGGGCTACAGCGGCAGCGGCTAAAATATAAAAGATATTTCTATTCTTTGAAACTGTTTTAGTTGGTTCGTTATTCTAGTTAACCTCAGGTATAAAATTACCATGTTAATTTATAAAATTACCTTTTCCTTTGCAACCTTTTTCTTGTAAATAGTCGTCATTGCCGTAATATTGAATGCAGTCTGTTCGATAGTACAACTATACTTGTTTTGTTGTGTTGGTTTTGAATCCTGCACGCATGTCTTATTTTCAAGACAGATAATACTTGCTTGAAATCTTTTTAGGTGTCTTTTCAATTTAATATTGTGTTACCATGTAATGGCCGGCTAGAATTATAGCCATAAGCAAGACAGAGACAGACCGAGAAAATGAAACAGATAGATGATATTCGGTATGTTTTCGAAGAAAACTCACGTATTTGTAAAGAACCTTCAAACAAAATGCTTCAATATGTGAGAAAGCCAGAAAGTTAACTCAGAATGCAATATAAATTTCAAGCGAACATTATGTAATTTGAATAGAGTAATAATTCGCTAGCAATTTGTCGGCAACCTAGTGGCTGCTTTCCTAATATTAGAACAAAATTTATGTTTCAAGCTTCTCCGCTACTACTTTTAAATTGCTTGGTTTTGCTAGCGGCTACAGTTCGTAAATAAATGAGAATTCGAGAACAGAATATATATCTCGGTTATTCGGTATGTTAAATGGGTTTATGAAGATTTAGTGTATTTAGAACGTAGTTGTTAAAGAGGGGTCTGGATTCGATTCGTGGTCTCAAAATTTTGGCCAAGATTTTGTTTCATGTAGGTTGTGTATGTTCAAGCGAATGTTATAATAAAACAAAATTAAGTATAACATAACCAGCTAATGCAAGAGAGAGAAGAGAGAGAGAAAATACTGGTTCTGAAGCAGGCAATCGGTACAGATAATAGTTAATACGGTCTTTATACTTCGGATATTTGGGACAGTTTTAACGGAACTTCCCACGCCGGTGAAGCCGTGAGCACTAACTAGTGACTTATTTTTTTATATCCTGAAGGGCTGACGTATAAGCAGACGAGCCACCTGATGGTAAGTGGTCATCGTCGCCTATGGACACGGGCAACACCAGGGGAGTTACCAGTGCAACGCCGACAACGGCTTTATTAAGGAATAAAGCCATTTGTTCGAGTGTCCGCTATTCACATAAAATCGTACGAAAGCATCGAGATATAAGTACTAACGTACTAGAGAAGACACCGTAAATTCCTACTTTGTCTCGTTCAACTGCGGCGCGTCGCCGCACCTCACTCAGTCGCTCTCGCGTAAGTGCCGTGATTTACATGGCGCTTAAGACCTTTTTGCCGAGAATAAATACACTTCCGCAGCAAATCTAGCGCTGTGGTAAATTAGTTTTCGGTTTCGACGAATTGTTATTATTTTAGCGCTGCAGCGAACAAATTACAAATTACGAAGAATAGGACAATTCAGTTATTTGACGTAGCTTCTCTAGTACGTTAGTACTTATATCTCGATGTACGAAAGCTATCTATTCAAGAAACTAAACAATAAAAGCATGAAAGATTAAAAAATTCATAGCACAATGATTTGCGTTCAAAACTGGTTAAAGACGGCTGTAACCAGCGGGGAAATTCATACAATGCCAGTCAATAAAAGTATTAAAAAAATTCCAAGTAAAATAAAATGGTCGTCCATTTTCACGTTGTCAAGGAGTAAAACTCTGCTTGAATGGACGAGTTAAACGGAGCTGTTCTTAACAAAAGACTTTTGTTAAGAAACGCCTGTAGAACTTCGGTCAAAACTGCGAACAACTATATACCAAGGACTGTTATCCTGGTACAGAAAATTCATCGCTAGGAAATAAAAATTACATTGACAGAAAAAATGTGTCGATACAAAGATGTTAAGTACAAGTAAATAAGAATTAGATACACAAGCGCGCCAAAAGTGGCGCAGTCAAATTCAGTAAATTGGCGTACCTCTCATGTAGCTCTTTCTGATTCATATGTTCCGTAATTATCTTTCGTATCCTTCGTTACGATAACGTCATCGGGGAGGGTACGAAATTGAAATTCGCTTCATAGGAACGTGACGCATCTATAGATATAACATCTTCGTATTGACATGTGTTCGTAGCACTGTTGGGGTGTAAGAGACTCCAGCCATTTGAATCCAAGCCAACCCAAAATGTGCATCCTGCAGAACAATAGCAGCGATTATGGCACCAGGTCCCTCCTGTCAGAGGTCGTAACTTCTGGTTTGTAACTATCACTAACAGTTCCAGTCCTAATACGTACCAACCAACATAATGAATAACACCCTCTGCTAACTAACTAACCATTTTAGTCCCGGTTTGAGTCTTGTTCTGAGTCGGATACAGTTGTCAAGGGCGGCAGTGCATTGGTGATGCTGCATACTCGTTTCCTATCTCAAATCTATAAAAAACACATAACATTAACATACACAATAAACGAGTATTGCTATCAAATAACTATCTTTTGCATGTATTGTTTAACCTTTCCTCTACAAAACAGTATCCAACACTCAAAGACATGACGCCATTCTAAGTAAAATGTGAACCAAAATAACTGTGAAAGGTAGTAAAAGTCGATGTTGTTATGTTTACATAGCATTTGCTCTTTGCAAAGCCAAAGACAAAGTTGTTTCACACCATCTCGTATAGCGGGCGCTCGTAGAGTTAAAAACACACAATTTTCAACTTCACGCCGTTCGTTGCCGCATTCGGTAATGCACTGCTGTTCGCGTTTAGTTGAAGGTTTTTATGACATCGGAAGTAACTATAAAGTGGCTTGCTTTCATCAGAATACTAAATAACGAATATAAAATAATAGTCGAACTCGCTCATGTAGGATTATGTGCCACCGAGCGATATTAACGTTAATTATTTAGTCATTGACAAGATAGAATAAAGAAATACCCAAAACTTTTATGATTACTTGTGTAAGGACCCCCTTTTGGATACTTCTTTTTGGTGTCTCCGTTTTTGTTGTTTGCCGTTTGGGACGCTAATAAACGACCCTGTATACCGGTGGCATGATATTTAATAAATATAACACCCTTGATTCAGTAAGCAGGATCAAAATAAACTGGGCTACAATAGTCTTGTTTAAGTCTTGTTTAAGGAAGGACTGTCCATCCTTAAACCTAATCAAACAACTCGTGGTGCGCCATTCTAAACAAGAGACGAGGCAAAAGAACTAGAAATGGTGGTAAATGCAAAAAATGACGTTCATAAGTGTATTGTAAATACCTACATGGAATAAATGATTTGAGTTTGAGTTTGAGTTTGAGAAGGTGACTGGTCTCTATACCATTCAGTTTATATCAAAGTTTAATCTCCCCGGTACCCACTGCAGAGACCAAAAGTCAGCTTACACTCAAACATCCATGAAGCGCAGCAAACCGATATTTTCAACAACAAAAACCACGACGGAAACTGGTAAAAAATTTTATACACCCAAAAATATCCGCCTGAATTTAATCTTCCTTTTTTGAAGTCGCTTAAAAATACAACACCTTACACCTCCAACAAAAGCATCAACATCGCAAACCCCGTAGGAATTGTGAAAAACTTTATTGTTTGAAATTCGAAACTGGTTCATCGAAACTTTCATCCCAAAACCTCAAAACAAGCCCCGAAAAAGGCCCAATTATCCCCTCCACGGCAATTAAACAAATGTTTCGGCTTCGGCAGCAAGAATAATGCGATGCGGATGATTAAATATTCAGGATACGAATACGAACACATAATTTAACTACGTTCAAAATAATCCCCGATGTAGAGTTCTTGATGTTTCAATTCAGCAATAATTACATTTTAGTTCACACCGACTTGGTGTTACCAGATAAGTCTTAGGTTTTGTGAAAACTTATTTTTTATATTTCACGGCCGCAAGAGAATTATCTAAATCTAAAGCATCCTGTCCTAGGTTTTTCAGCCAAAATGCATTCGACAAGAAATCTACTTGCTGGACACATTCCATTAGGTCTTCCGTAGGTTTTTTATGCCAATAACCTACAACCAATAATAGATATTTTACTACGTTAGTCCGAATACCGTTTTGTTTGTAACATTGAAGCTTTGTAAACATTCTATAAGGAGAAGAGCCAAGGAGGTAAAGAACGCTACTGAAATTCACGAGTCCTGAGATTAAACTATGTATGTAGTTAGTACATTCCTATTGTTTGTAGTATATTCCTCATAAATGTTTGTACTCTATGCTTAATGATGTATTATTGTGGTTAATGTTGTCCATGCCACCCGTGGAAAGAATTGCGGGGTATAAGTGTGTAAGCGTTTATTTATTCACTAGCGACCCGCCCTCGCTTCGCTTCGGGAAACTTATTATCAAGTGCTTAAATATAAAGTTTCATGGTTCTTTAAGAGATGGCGCTAGGCGTTCTTATTCTTTAAGTTAGGAAGGTTCACCCCTAGATGGCGCTGTGCTTAAAACCCGAAGAAATCCCATACAAACTTTCAACCTTTATTTCAACCTCTTCATCCCTTTTTGTCGCAATAAAAGGTAGCCTATGTCCTTTCTCAGGGTCTAAAGATTGTCTGTGTCAAATTTCATCAAAATCGGTTGAGAGGTTTAAGCGGGAAAGCGACAAAGACAGACAGACAGACAGACAGACAGACAGACAGACAGACAGACAGAGTTACTTTCGCATTTATAATATTAGTAGGGATTATTCATGTTCGACCGCTATAGACATTAAAGATTAGAATTAAAATTATCCTCTCGAATATATAAGCTACGCTCGAGTAGACTAAGAGGTAAGTGAGTATACAATGTAATCATACGGGTGTTTGGTGAAACTGTGTGAAAGTTTAATTAGGGACGTTCAGTGGGCCGCTTCAGTTTATTTAGGTAACTCTATAACTTAAGCCTTGCGAGACAAGAGCCTGCGATGGGGGCTCAATTGGGCGAGCATAGAAATGTTTTAACTATGTTACAAAATTAATGGCGTTTCTTCTAAAATATCATTAATGTGGTGTGATGATAGATTAAACATTAGTTATACACGTAGAGTTAAGATTAACTATTGAAGATTGAATCACGAATAAGATAAGTTAATACCAGTAGATTAACACGTAGTTGGTAGTATATAAGATAGCTTAGACCTTAGAAATAAACTCAGTTTTTACCGAGAACTCTGGTGCCTTTTTACTGCTCATGGGGTTACCCTAACCCCGGGGCGACCTTCCCGCCGCCTCCTCTCTTCACATGGTGAACCTTACGCGCGCCCCTCATCACATGGCGACCCTGATATGGTCCGCACATCACATTAATCAGAACTAATAAGTCTATTGGCCTGTTAACACTACTAAGCACGGATCTCAGAGCATACTCTACTACGCTGTTCTAGTGCGGAAGACGCGGCAGGGACTTTGTTTTATAATATCTTAAGATTATTCTTCTTATTCTTCTCTCTTCTTTCTTGACCAGTAACGTATCGGTGATGATTTTGGTGTTACTAGAAATGTAATGATGTAACTGGCTGTATCAGACAAGACCTTAGACTTTACATTGTAAGGCCATCACAAACGCACCTTTGAACTCGAATCGTCTTTGTAAACAAACTTGTAGCGTAAGCAAAAAATTGCTAAGAAAATGAAAAGCTTTTGAAGTGAAACTTTTTAGTGGAGATGATTGCGTTAAAGATTTTACGCTTCTGTGGTGGGAGAACGTGAGTCCTGGGAGATACGGATAGTAATTAAATTGATTAATTATAAAAACAGGCAACACGTCTCGCCTCGCGAAAGATCTCCCCTTGCTAAAACACTATTATAACTCTTAGTTGTGCAGGGTTCCTCACGGTATTTCTTATGAAAATATTATTTTTGTTGTAATTTTTTTGCAGCCACTCCATACATTGGTAGCTAAGTCCGCCGGCTTTAAAATACCAAGACATCAATTCTGCAGCGCAAAGCAAAGTTCTACAGACATTAAGCGACAAGGGAATGCTTTTCATTTTGTTCGTTTTCAAGTTCTTCCGCTGGTTGGTTCGTTTGACTTATTATTTTAACTCATACTTTCAGGTTTAATAGCAAACATCTAGTAACAAAACTGTTGAAAACATTGAAATATTCATTTTATAAGGAACAAGGCCCATAGCATGCATACCTTACAGAAAAGGATACCTGGGTGAATTTCCCAAACGACTTTTTTTTTTGTCTTCATTGAAATTAGTATTTGAAAAAAGGAATATTGTTCTGTACTATTTTTTTTTGTATTCATTAGGTATTTATTGGGTTGTGGCATAAAATATTATTTGTCTAAGTCTATTTACAAAGGTAGAAATAAATACATAAACCTCTATTTTTGTCACATCGGTGCTGTCCCTCTACTTTTTTTACAAGCAAAAACGCTTATATCGTTATAAAAATAAGTAACTTAAGAATAGAACTTATTCTATTTCATAGAATATTAGTTTTATTATTAATATGTAGCATATTTTATTACGTAATTCATAATATTTATTACTGAGAGGCATAAATGTACTTGTCTCGCAAAATTTTGTCATATCGCTGCACAAAAGTAATTTAAACCTAACTTTGCATCGATGAGTCCGACAGTGTCCCCACCCCAATTTTATTTCCCTCGTTAGTGTGTGCTAGTGCGCAGTCAGGACGGACGTGTGTCAAATCGCTGCATATTCCCGCCAATTACGTAAGTACGACATTTCAGTTACTTCCAAGCAATTATTTTATATTATCGGTGGTTGCATTTTTCTAGTGTAATGTGAAGTTTTATTACGATTGTTTGGTTCTAACAGACATAGTAAGTAAATTAGCATCATTATAGGTACTTGAATTTAGCCTAAATATTATACATTTTTCATAATTTTCAAAAAAGTCGATAATTTCTCACGTCGCTGTTCTCATATCGCTGTAATCGGTGGTCTTTTTTACCACCGATGTGATAATTTACACCGATGTGATAAGAAAAATCAATCGGTGTCTTAAATATCATATCGGTGTTTTGATTCATGATCGACGCATAGTTTTGTCACATCGGTGGATTGTTTTATCACATCGGTAGATCATATTATCACCTCGGTGTAATTTTATCATATTGGTAGACATAGTGTCATTTCATTAAAGTAAACAAAAAAACAATGGAGCATACCTACAACCATACATTATATACATACATATACACATATTATATTTTTTAACTTTCATAAATATTAACTTGTGTGCAGCTCGTGCCGCACACAATTCGTTCGAGTAATTTTGTTTAAGATTAATTTTGTTTAAGAATGCTGAAATCAAAACTAAACGAGGAGGAGAAAAAAGAGAGAAAGAGGTTGATGGAAAGAATAAGAAAAGCTAAAATCAAAAGTGATCCTGTGTTAAGAGAGCAGCATTTAAGAAAAGACAGAGAACGCTTAGCTAAAAGAAAGGCAGCTGGACTTATCCTAACCCGAAGCCAAATGACTGCACATGCACGTCGCAATGCACAAAAGAAAAACCGAATCAGTGCCCGTGCATATTATCAGCGGAAAAAAAATAAGGCAAATGGTGCCCGCAACAACCCAACAAGTGTTTCAGAGACCAATGACGCAGAATCGCTACCGAAAAATCAAGATAATGAGCCCGGTATTTCTCAAGAACTAATAGGACCTCATAGCCCACGGCTATTGCGACAGAATGTTCGATGTAATAGTCCTAATTTGCGTATTGATGCCATAGTAGCGAGTAGTTCCCACTATTTACGTACAAGCAGTCCCCTAGATTTATCAATAGCATCTCCTTTACGAACGCCAAGTATTAGTTCTATAAATTCAGAAGAATCAACATTACGCCCAAATAGTCCTAACTTAGACACATCCTTTAATACTGTTAAATTCAAACAAGACATTAAAATGAAATTTCGTAAATATCAAAACGTTAAAACTCAGCAAATACACGATTTAAGAAAACAATTGGCAAAGGCTAATAAAGAGAAACTAATGTACAAAAAGAGATACATGAGACTACATCAAGAATTTAAGAAATTAAAACAGAGTAATTTAGAAGTGAGACGAATCCCAACGAAGCCAAAAAATATAGACCTGCAAAAACGTATCCGTAAGATTGTTGTTCAGTTTTTTGAGGATGATGAAAATTCAAATCTTTGCCCAGGTAAAAAGGATACTGTCACACAAAATGGAGTAAAAAAACAGAAAAGGCTGATGAAAGACACAATTAAAAATTTACACAAAAAGTATTTGACTTCGGGCTACCCTCCAATCAGTTACGTCACTTTTACAAGAATGAGGCCGTTTTGGGTCACGCAGCCAAAATTAAACTTGAGAAATACATGCCTATGTGAGAAACATGAGAACATGGATCTTGTTATATCATCTTTAAAAAGAAATCGTATCATAAAAGAAAACACCACGACTGAAATTCTAAGTAGTATTTGCTGTGATATTTTTAAGGTAGAATGCCTGCAAAGAACATGTCCTGTCTGTAAGAATCGTCATTTAAATTATCAAGAATTTGATAACTCCAAAGATGTTATTTATTGGAATTGGAAGAAGATAAAAAAGAATTACAAAAAAAATGGAGTCGATAAAATAGCCGTTAATGTAGAAAAAGTAAAAATAACCGTTAAACCATTACAACTAATCAAAATATTTGAAAACAATCTGAAACCGTTCTTAACACATTGTAGTAATATACGAAATCAAAGTCAAGCTTTTAAGCACTACAAACAAAACATGACTGAAAAGGATTGTGTCGTTCACATTGACTTTAGTGAGAACTATAGCTCCAAGTACGGGTCCGAAATACAATCTATGCACTTTGGTGGCAGTCGTCAACAATTCACATTACACACTGCTGTAATTTACTATAAAAATAAGGAAGAGAATATAACAACTCAATGTTTCTGCACTATTAGTTCTTCACTGCGCCATGATGCTGCCGCCGTTTGGGCTCACCTTGTTCCAATATTAGAAGAAATTAAACAGGAAGCTCCAATTGTTCAGAATCTTATTATTATTTCTGATTCTCCATCAGGCCAGTATCGGAATAAGAAAATTTTTTATATTATGTCCCAACTCAGTATTTACTGCTCTTCTCTGACTAACATAATATGGAACTATAGTGAATGTGGTCATGGAAAAGGTGCGCCAGATGGAGTAGGTGGGCTACTGAAGCGAACGGCGGATCGATTTGTTGCACACGATGGTGATATGAATAATATAGACTCTTTTGTAAACTATTTAAAATCTGCTGTCCAAGGCGTGAAAATTAGTACTGTAGAAGAATATGAAGTTGAAGAAAAGGACTGGCTTCTCCCTACAAATTTGAACACATTTCGTGGAACATTGCAAGTCAAACAAGTCATTTGGACTAAAGAAGCTAAAAATCGTATAGTTTTACGTCGACTTTCTTGTATAGAAGATGAATGTATGAAATATGTTGTTAAATGTCCACATGGCAAACATCTAGACTTCCACAATTTGTCAACCGAACACGAAATTAAGTCTAAACCTCAACTTTCTACTTCGAGTAATAAAAAATCCAGAACTAAATCCAAAATAGATCTATTCACTAAAATGCGACCAGTAAAGTTAACTGACAAATTAATTTTGTTCCCACAGCCATCACATTCAAAGTATTTTACACCATCAAATACATTAAAAATCTCGGAAAATGCGGCACCCAGATCATCCTCTTCGACAAAAATGTCTGAAAATTTGCTATTGAACTATGTAGATCTTGATCAAAGTACTCCTGCCTGTTCATTTTTAGAGAAAATTGACACGAACATTTTAGTTGGTTTAGAGGAATCAACTCAATTCGTAAATAAAGAGGATACGGTAAAAGCATCTAATAGATTTTCAAGTCCTACCGTGGAAGACAGTGACACCGATGAGGAAATATTTAGAATAAAATCTAAAATTAACTTTAAAAAAGAAAAAAATGAGCCACGTAAACCAACTCCTGACATCAAACAGAGATTTAATTATATATTTGGTTGCAGTGACACTGATGATGACTTATTTTGATCTGGGCTGATTTGTTTTTAAAATTTTTATTTTTATTGTTTTTAGTTTTAATTGAAAAAAAGAGGTTTAATTGTTGTAACAGATAATAATTATAAAAGTACGTAATTAAGTGCTGTGATTAACTATAGGTATACTACATAGTCTTCTATGACTTAAAAGTCTAATTATGGTGCAATTTAATAAAAGTGGAGTACGAAGACGGTTCAAGTTCTGTAGTGATTTATGTTGAACTTAAAGGCTGATTAACATAATAACCAAATTATACTGACAGATTTAATTTAAGTTTTTTTTTTAAGGGTAAAGATTATTTGCTAGATGTAAGATATAAGCGATCTCTATGTAATCTATGATACTTACGCACTGAGAACAAAGATTTTAAAAATATTAAATTAAGTGATAATTAAAGCTGTGATTATTGTAGTGTTGTTATGATTAAGGTTAAACTTAAAAGGCTGATTAATTAGGTATATAAAGTTTTCTTATATAAAGTTTCTATTCTTAGTATTGTTGAACCTAGAACGCCACAATGTTTTAAGTGTACCTACACATGGCAAAACAATTAGCTTGATCGCCACATTAATAAATGTGTATTGTACAATAACGTACAAGAAATTTTTGTTTTTTATACTTCTTTTAAATAAACACAATGATAATTAAAAAAAACATTATTTTTTATTCTAAGAAAATAATACCCTTAGTTCAGGTATTCAGTTCTTAGTCACTCCTTCAAAAATGTATAAGCCTACTATTTCTTTTTTGATGTTCAAAGGTGGATAGATTATCATATCGCTGTATATGTATATCACATCGGTGAATAAATTTATCATATCGGTGTACAGAAAAGATAATCGGTGCCGGATTGTCACATCGGTGGAAACCAGAATTCAAACTGAATTTTCTCCATAGTCTTAAAAGATACGTTGATGGTTACCAATAAGGGAGTATTTAGTATCCTAAATATTACATTAAACATGAAAAAAATAAAAAATATATATAAATGAAAAAGTTCACCGATATGATAAGAAAAATGGCATTTGTTGAAATTCACCCACCTACATTATTATATTGATAAAAAAGATGACACAGGTTACAAGATCGCGAGCAAATATACTAGGTTAGTCAACTACTTATTTTAATGAACCTTTGGTTGGTTAAATACCTACTTAACCAACCTGGAGAATATAATCTCGTTAAACGTTACATTGCTGAGTTGGACTAAAATTACACAGTTATAAAGTGATAAAAGTCGACATTAAATTTAAGGCCCCAAAATTAATGAATTTAATAACTTAAATGTGTTCCGTAATCCTGGTAGCAATGTTTTTTATCCAATTAGGAAAATTACCAGTTACACTTTTAAATTTATACGGTTTAACCCTATACTTGACACTGTGAACTTAAATGCACACTAACATTTAAAAAGTAATATGGCCATCATTATTATCGCGTCGTTTATTTTCGGATGTAAACACAGTTTCTGAACGCTCCTCAATGCTAGGAGAAAAAAACTATATCCGTCTCGCTTACTCTCTGTCAGTGGTGTTCAAAATGGCGAACCGTCCGTCTGCTCCCACGCACTTCAAGGTAAATATCGATTTTTATCTAGATTTATCTAACTTATTATATCAAAAATATAACAGTTTTGCATTCAACTAACCCGAAGCTATTGGTATGCAGGAATATTTTTGTGAAATATCTTTTCGATTTCTCACAATTTTGGATTTTTCTTGTGTGTGCATTTAAATGCACACCGCTCGCTGCTATGTGATTGACATTTTATTTGTTATGTATATTTAAATGCACATTGCCTGATCACTCAGTAACATACCGTTTTATAACAATGTATCTTCTAATGCACACTGCCTGACCTATGGAGTACAACATTTATGATTTTACACATAATAATGTATCTTGTAATGCACATTGCCAGTAACACTACCGCTTGTTCCGCCCCAACGCAAATAACACTTATAAGTTATAACCAAACCCACATCGCTTAGCTTTCACTGCTTTCCTTTCAGAGTACAAGAGCCCAAAAAATCCTTGCTTTGGTGCCTAAATCCCGAGCTAAATCTGATGAAGATTCCAGCGAATCCTCGGAAGATGAAGTCAAAATGTGCATGTCACGCCCCTGTGTCTCCGAGGAGAGTTCCCCTGTGCGATCATTGGCATCTTCTGTTGAAAACATAAACATCTCCGACAGTGATGACGGTGAGTATCGAGAAGTTTATACCGTTGCTGCCATCCATGAAGAACCAGTATCACAAACTATCTTGCGTTCGAAAAACGTGATTGATACTACACCAAATTCACCCTCAATTCTTCAAAGTGATCCTGACGTAATACTACCATCACCATCAGTTTACATCCCGCCATCACCGTCTGTGGATTCAACCTGCAGCCCTGCACCTGCAGCTGAAACTACTACGCCTCTCCGAGTAGGTCGTTCTAAAAAATACAAACTGATCGTAAAGAAAATTATATTGAAACCCATCAAATTGTTCCCAAAATGGAGAAAAGTGAAGCTAATTGCTAGAGCAGAATTAGAAGATACGGTGTTTGAATATACTGACCTTGAGAAGTCGCCGCTTGATTACTTCAAGTTATTCATTTCGGATGATATTGTAGACTTGATAGTGCATCATACCAACCTCTATTCAGTGCAGAAAAAAGGCTCGTCCATAAATGTGACCAACGACGAAATAAGATATTTCCTGGCGATCAATATTCTGATGGGCGTAGTAGATATGCCAGCTTACACTGATTACTGGTCCAATGACTTCAAGTATAGTAAAATTGCTGATGTGATGCCGCTGAAACGATTTCAGGCTATTCGCCGTTACATACACTTCAATGACAACATGAAAGATGATGGTGATAGATACTATAAAATACGTCCACTGGTGGAAAAACTTCGTCGTAACTGCGCAGCCAACATACCTGAAGGGAAACGTTTCAGCATCGATGAGATGATGGTGCCTTACAAAGGCACCAGGGCTGGCAGCCGAAAACAATATGTACGGAATAAGCCCAAGAAATGGGGTTTCAAGATATTCGTTCGGGCTTCGCCATCTGGTCTGGTGCATGACTTCATCATTTATGGAGGAGAGGACACATTTCGACACCATACTTTTACTAACAAAGAAAAAAGTATGGGCCTTGGAGCCAAAGTTATAATAGCTTTGGCCAAAACTATAAAGCAAAAACCGTGTTCGGTGCTGTACTTCGACAATTTCTTTACATCGGTTGAATTGCTGCATCATCTTCGAAATGAATATGGGATATTCTCGTTGGGAACTGTCCGGGCAAATCGGCTGCGAGGGGCAGAAAAGAAACTACCATCTGACAAAGAATTGAAGAAAAAAGAGCGGGGAGCTTTTGCACAAGTTGTGTCCAACGAACACAACATCGCTGTAGTGAAGTGGTTCGACAATAAGTTTGTCTTGGCTGCAAGTACTTATGTTGATGCCCATCCAGTACAGAATATAGTGCGTTATAAGAAAGAAGAAAAGAAGAAGGGCCCAGTTACATGCCCAAATCTAATAAAGCACTACAATGCTAATATGGGTGGGGTGGATCTAGCAGATATGTTAGTGGCATTATACCGAACAGATTTGAAGGGTCATCGTTGGTATTTACCACTATTCTCGCAGTTACTGGACATTGGTGTCAACAATGCCTGGTTGCTTTACCGACAGGAGAACAGTGGTAAAAAAGTGATGCCTCTCAAAAAGTTTCGCGTCGCGCTTTTCAGACAACTGTGTTGTTTTGAGAGGAGTTCCGATTTAAAATCTGATGCTCTACCGAAATCTGTAAAGAAGGTAAAGAAGCCAGTTGCAGAAAGGCCAGATGACGCCACTCGTTACGACCTGGTAGGCCATATGCCTACTTTCAGCACAAAAGGCAGATGTAGAAACTGTACCAAAAACCAAACAAAGTATTTTTGTCAAAAATGCAATGCAAGGCTATGTTTAGTTGAAGGTCGAAATTGTTTTTTTGATTTCCATAGTAAGTAAGTTAGGTTCTCTACGACTGAATTATGTGATAAAAGATCTTGGATCTCGTATGAAGGATATATACTTAGTGCCTAAGAATTTATAACGAGTAACGTACTATGTAACATTACATACCTACTGAATATTTATGTTCCTAACTGATCTCAAAACTTGTTGTTATGTTTATTGATAAGTTTAAAACTTTTGTATGAAGCGATATGATAGCTGTATGTTAATTAAGTGTTACTATTTTTGGTTGTAGAGGACACGGCAGTGTGAACTTAAATACACATATTATATCCTGAAAACTGAAATTCACAGATTTTTTATTTAATTTTTTCCTAAGTCCAAATAGTCCAATAAATACGAAAAAAAGTAAAAACCCCGATTTTTTTAGGATAAATATCTCTGCCAAGTACAGGGTTAAAATTAAATCAATATAGCAAAAGTAATATTGTTTGTCTGTCCATAACCGTGATTATACCACATTCAGAGACAATTGCAGGCGAGGGGCTCATAGGATTTTATAGCGGCGCCTTATAACTAGTAAATGTACACTTGAGGACAGAAACAGTATAAAGTCCTAACTCTTAACGTAACTGGGATTTTGAAAAAGGTTGTGACTGACTCCAAGAAAATGGTTTATGTTACCTAATACCTGATGAAATTACAACCCATAAATATCAGCTGGGCTTGAATCTCCTTATAGGTAATGTGAAAGTAATATTCTACCGTGCCTGCCACCTTAGAGGAGACCTTCCAATTTTCGGAGAACTGTCTTCACTAATGGTCTTTAACCTAAGCAAGCGATTAATAACTGATTTTATTTTTAAAAATCATCAATAGTATTGTTTAATGTGTTTTACAGAATCGTTCGTAAAATATTTTTTGTTTTGTCTTTTTCCATGAACTTTGCAATTGAAATTTCATCGAGACAGTAAAAGAATGTGCACAAAAATGAAGACGAATTCGTGCTTGAAATTTAATTTACGTACCTACATATTTTTCCCTTATTCAGTGATTCAAATATAAATAAATAACGCTACACACTCATAGTCCCACACTAGGGGTTAGTCGACATTGGACCTATTCGCCCTATGCCCTAAATGCCCTGTAGTCGTAATACAATATTATTAGTAATTAGTAGTGTTGTGAGTGCCATTGTCAATGGGCACACGAAAAGAAGAACACACAGAGACCAAGAACAAAAATTCAGACTCATTATTCAAGTATCCGTCTCGCTGAAGATCAAGCCAAGGACACTTCGCATGGCGGTCTGGTATTATAACTATTGCCGCATAATCGTCAAGTATCCTACGTAATAACAGAAAATCCGATACTTTCCGGATCGCTTAGCCCAGTTGTATTGTCCGCAAGTGTACAGCGGGTAACTGCCTGTTTATTCCATCTTATAGCGTCGTTCGCCTAAGTGTATAGGCCTTTCTAGAAATGCTTTCGAATCTTTTTTGTTCTTGACCGTCGCATTTGACTTTATAAAAGGTGCCACTTCGGCGTACGCTCTTCTCCGCGTCGAGATGAAAAGGATACTTAGGCAGGTATTGCTCAATCTTTGAAGTCCATTTCCTTTTTGTTATCAGCGATACACTTTTGAATATTGTTTTTAACCCAACTTGTGTATTATTTATTTGTGTTGGTTAACGAATTTCCCATAAAATGACACAAATCACACATAATAGAACCAAAATGCCAGATCACACATCAATATAATTAACATCCTCAATGAGAATCGATTCCCAAAGCGATCGTGGGTCTAACAGCAGAAACGTCGAATGGTTCCGATTACAAAATTCGCTCGTAGCAACTTGAACACCTAAACAATACTCCACAATCTGGTCAATAATGATCGTCTGGATGAATCGTGGGGTTCTGTCGATAAAAATATTATTTTAATAGTAAACCCGCCCTGGCTTCGCTTCAGGAAATCTGTTGTACAGTCCCTACCTACACTCAAAAATTTTAAGATGTATTCTTTGAAATTATATTACTTTTTATTTATGTACTGGTTAAACTAAAACAAACAATTTTTTAGTAAAGGTTACCAAAATTCATAAGTAAACTGTTCCGATTTAGCTACTGCGATCGCACGCACGTGAATGCACAAAACAAAGAGATAAAAATTCTTTCAATCATTGTTTTGGATTCTATTGCATTATAATATAATATATGGCAAGTTATCTTGATGCAACTAAAGCTAATCATAAAAAGTTTTCATAAAATGATCTAATTGGATATGAGGGAATCTAAACTAAAATTTTGTTTTACAAACAGTTTTCAAAATCAAAAGTCAAACTATGCCATCGCTTTAACAAACCTCTACCATGACTAGTCTTGGAAGAAGAAGCGGCAAGAAACTCCTGAGGCGTTTTTTTTATAACGCCTCGATACTTTTATCCATGGGTGACGATGATTAACATCAGGCTCGTCTGTTAGTTTGTCAACTATTATCTTATAAAAGGCACAGTATAAATTCAAGATCTTTGGGGCTGTTGGTCCGTATTGTACGGAACCCCAAAAAAGGCCAATTGGGAATAATAATCCGCAGCAATTAAACTGTCCGCCAGCGAAAGTTAACGCGCTAACATTTCGACAAATATTAAAGCAGTTATGAGTTGAACGCTGAATATTCATTGGCCTAACTTTTGTTCGGGTTTTCGGGTTAAAATATCCTAAATATTTCGGAATTATAACATGCGAATAAAGAACCACTACGCCCAGGAAACTATCCAGCCTCATAAAATTAAGGATATCAGACGAAAACATTTTTGCATACTTTTGAAAGTTGGTCTCGTATCCTACAGTAAGATGTATGTATCATAATTTGTAGTAGGTAAGTATAATTCTTTCGCTCTTTTTTCCCGGCTCTGACCGCATGTGTGGTGCATTTGGTGCTACTGATGTCGACGGCTGTTGGTCATCAAAGGCACACGGTTCTCGGCTGTTTACACTAAAAACATTTTTTTTAATTAAATTATGTTTTTGTTGTGTTGTGAGTGGGACTTGCACATGCAAAAATATGGAGTGTTGAAAACCCCCATTATTAAAAGCCTTTCTTTATTTTAACCAGACCAAATTGTATGTTGACTCCCTTTGGGATCCAACTTTTTTAATTTTTTTTCAACACGCTTTCTGTGAAAATTTCAGGTGTCTACCTAATTCCATTCAAGAGGTAGAGCCCTGTGACAGACAGACAGACAGACAGCGAAATAATATTCGTAATTATTTTCCGCGATACAGGACCCTAAAAACAAGTTCATATAGGATTCGCATCCGGGTCGCTTGTAAGGTCGATGTTCAAACCACAATCCCATCCCTAGCCTGATAACATAATAGTAACAAGTGGATTACGTCTTGTTACATCACTGCTACGTTACGTCACTATGTCTGCACGAACGAAGAAACAATCGGGTGCCTGTAAGAGGATTACATGGTGACCATGAAGCCGTAGAAATGAATCAGGTCAAACAGAATAAGAACGGCATAGTTAAAGTACTAAATCAAGTTAAGATGCAAACAACAATGTCCTTAAAGGATAGGGTTGCCAACTATCATCTTCATCATTGCTACTGAACTGGCCCACTGCTTGGCACGGGTCTCGGCTCCCAATGTAAGCGGTACAGGCAATAGTGCACGTTGACCAAGCCATTCAACAACTCGTTGACAAAACTTCACAACACCTTGACATTATTAACTTTAAAAAAATAAAAGAGAACATTACGGTACAGAATTCTCAGGTTTCCTCACGATGTTTCCTACACCGAAGATATAAATTCTAATACGCAATTTTTTTTAATTAGAGATGCGTGCAGGGTTAGAACCCAGGCCCGACAGTCCAACGTTCAAACTAAGTGGCTATTACTGCATAATATATTTAAATAATTAAATAACCGATAACACACTCATACCCTGCGCTAGGACTCCCTGTGTCGCGGGTGGCATGGACAACACTAATAACACATAACGAACATCCATGACCCGAGAACAAACATTTATCTGTCACATACATGTCTGCCCCGGCCGGGAACCGAACCCGGGACACATCGTTTCGCAGGCAGGGTCACTACCATCTAGGCTACGGGGCCGTCAATATACACATTACATACTAGTGGACGCGCCCTCGCTTCGCTGCGAAAAACATGTCCCTTATTACGCCCATTCGGAAATTGTTAGGCGCGATTCTTTTAACTGACTTGCCTTCGTGTTACTGAAGTCCGTGAAAAACAGTGACCATTTACTATGAGGAGCATTGATAGCCGTGTGGTTGAACGTTGGACTGCCGAACCGGAGGTTCCGGGTTCAAACCCCGCACGCACCACTCATTTTCAAAAATTATGTGCGTATTAAAAATTTAATTATCACTTGCTTCGGTGAAGGAAAACATCGTGAGGAAACCTGCACTGCACACCTGAGAGTTCTCCATAATGTTCTCAAAGGTGTGTGAAGTCCGCCAATCCGCACTTGGCCAGCGTGGTGGACTATGGCCTATACCCCTCACACTGTGAGAGGAGACCCGTGCCCAGCAGTGGGACAGTTATGGGTTGTGATCTTACTATGAGGCTCGTCAACTCTTTTATCTGTCTAAATAACTAAAAAGTGTGCAGATTTGTACGTAAAAAAGTACCGATTCCCCACATAAAAAATTGTCGCACTTTGAAGCTTAAACCTCAACCGAACCATATCAATTAGCGAAGAAAAGATTCAATCCATACTTAAATATCTTTGATCGCTCATAGCAAATCGTCAATTTCCACGACAATGCCCAAATCGTCACAGATTTGCACTAGAGAGCAAAAACACTTAAAAATTCTTTTTCTTCCACATAATTCCTACAAACGAATTTATACTCTACTAGTTAGAATTAAAAGCTCAATTTCAATTGATATTTAAAATCATAATTAAATAATCACCCGTTACCTGAACGAACTCTAACAATAAAAATGTGGTGATTTGTAAAATGGACCCTATCGCCGGGTAATTAGGTTGTTATACTCTGCCTTGTTTTTATGCAAAATTTCTCTGTTAAAATTGAATTCAATGATCTCTTTAGCACTTGACTGATTTATGGAATGGTACATTAACTGTAACTCTCATTAAGGACTATAAAAAAGTAGTAGTAGTCATGGTAAAATAATTCCTTTTTTTATGGATTTAAAATAGCAAACGAACATGCAGCACCACCCTTTCACTGCCGCCAATGACAACTGTGACCGACTCAGAACAAGACTTAAATCGGGACTAGGATGGGTAGTCCAATCAGTATTAAGAACGTTAGTTGGTCTGTTCGTTAGTACGTATGAGGACTGGGACAGGGACTGTGAGTGATAGTTAGGCCTGTTAGTAAGTACTTGTTAGTAATATAGCCCAGTTAGTATTTGTTAGTAAAAGTCTCGTTCTAATTCGGTCACAGGTGTATTGCTACCCTTGAAGACTAAATGGTTGTCTCTACGAAAGTACAACGGGATCCACATCCTGGATTCTTTCTAACCGGAACAATTCTTGTTAAAACAATAATTACACGGTAGAAATGGTACAAGGTACAATGGCGGGCGGTTTTTATTACTATTTATCCAGAGATAGCTATAGATATAATATTGGAAACGCAAGTCTATCGTCTATAGTCATAAGTGTAGGCCGCTTCAATCAGCTGATTACGGGCGATTATTGCCCTTGATGCACTTAGTCCGATGTGTAAGCATCATAAGCCACATGTGGTTATAGCTGATGTGACCGAAAGCTTGCTGACGGGAACCGGACGCGTCCAAATTGGTCGTGTTGAGCCATGAAAAGTTCGTGTTTCAATTTAATACCCCATAGCCTAGTTGGTTAGAGTTCCGCCTGCGAAACGCAGATCCCGGGTTCAATTTGCGGCTATGGTAGATAACTTTTATGACAGATACATGTTTGTTCCCAAGTCATGAGTGTTATTGGTGTTATTACTGTTATTAATGTTGTACATGTCATCCTCGACACGGCGAATTCTATTGCGTATGGGGCATACGCATACTGCACCTAAGATTTTTATAAATTTTTATCAGGTATACTCTAATTATAACTTTGTTCGTGATCGATTCGATAAATCAACACACTCCCCGCACTAGGAATCTCATTGTCGCGTTGCCATGGACAACACAAATAATAAAACATCACTAACATGACCCGAGAATAAACATTTATCTGTCACATAGACATCAGCTCCTGCCGGAAATCGAACCCGGCATATTGTAGCGACTAATATAATAAAATATGGTGTTCTGATAGGGCATTAACTACTTTCTTTCACTTTTTGTTAACATATCTCACACTGTCATACGTCTGACCTTCAATACACTTAACTTTGTGTTCTATTGTCTCTAACCATATTAAGCAACAACTTGATAAAGGTCACTGTTATTACTTGTACGTAATATAACTTACACTTTACTGTGACATGTGTCATCAAAATGACATGGATCATTTATGTTATGATATCGATGTATTACAATCGGTATTATCAAGTGATGATATATACTTATGGATTATTTCTCTCTTCTTTATAGCCAACAACGCATCAGAAATGTCTTCACATGTATACTTACTGACAAAAACTCAGTGATTTACTTTACATGTAATCCCACAACTTGTTGCGATGGAAATTACGTTATAGCGGCCAAGCTCCGAATGTTCCCGTTCGGAACTTTTATATATGCGCGTGGAGTAGAAAACTTCGATATCGCGATTCAGGCTTGACGTGTAATCACTGACGTTGTGCGATGTCGCCAAATGTTCGTCAATGGACGTGCAATCACTATCATTTTAGCAAATCGCTGTTGCAATAGCCACACACTACTTCGCACACATTATCGAAATGCAAGCTTTTGCACTGAAAGATTACAGTGAAAACTGCACTCTGCAATATTGAAGCAATTAATCCTTATGAAGTATGTTGTGTTCTGAGTGTTCTCAAGTTCGGTGTGTAAAATGTAATACATAACAATAGTTAAATTAACTAAATTAATTAATCGGGATTTGATTTGATAGCTTTTTTTTTAATATTCAATGAATACAAGTAAAGATAATGCTAGACAACTCTCTTATGTCTAGTACCGTTTCTACCGTGTAATTATTGTTTTAACAAGAATTGTTCCGGTTAGGAAGGATTTAGGATGTGGATCCGCTTATACTTTCGTATAGACAACCATTTAATTATTAAATTATTTATTTTATTTATTTATTTATATAAATAAAGATTTAAAGTCATGTATATTCCAAATCTTTCTAAATATAAATGTATCTCAAATCGAACTTAACCATACATTTCAACTTTATCCCGAACTTTATTAATTAAGGATTAATTGAGACGTGATAATTTGTAAAGGAACTCTGTTACTGAGAGATGTAATTGCTAAGCTTCAGTATCATTTGTGTTATAATTTAATTTAATATTCCCTTCAAACTGAATTCCCGTAATTAAGACTTTGTACCCGCTTGTGTGATAGATACATGCGTGTTTATATGGTACGAGAAATCTGTCTGACTGTTCAGTTGCAAAGGGAAGTAGGCTTTGATCTACGCTGACCCGTTGCCAAGTTAGTAGTGGCGCTCTAGTGGTCTTTGGTTCGATTCCCGGTTGGAACAGACATTTATGAGACAGATAAATGTTTGTTCGATAGTATGTGTTAGCGATGCTTACCGACTGCTATAATGATAACAATCGGGACCGACTGCTTTACGAGCCCTCCGAAGCACGAAAGCGCTTAAAAAAAAATCCACTAGCGGTCACCCATCCAACTATCTACCGTACCGGTGTTGCTTAAACTCTGTCGATTACTTAGTTCACTAAAGCCACCGGGCTATCAGCGCTTCAAACCAAGGAAAACTATAAAACGATGAAGATAATACAACGATCCATTACCCACAATAAAATAATATTAAGACCATCTGACGTCAATACCGGGTATTACATCTACCGTCTTATTTCGAAACGATGCTCGTAATAAGTCTCAAGTGACGTACAATCAATACAGACTCACAATAAGACTGGGAAGCGGCTCGGTAACTATTGGCGATTGTAACTGGGCCTATGAGATTATTACCAACTTTGTTTGGATGGTTCAAGTGACGTGAATTAGCGTTTTTGAAAAATTTACCTGCCCTCGTTTCGCATCGAGAGAAACCTATGCATACTCGAAAAAATAGTAAAAAGAAATTGTTGAAATAGACATAATTTTTTTTTTTTATTTGTGAACAGAACAATGTGTCTGATAAAAACTAAAATACATAACATTAATGAAAACGGCATGCACATGTCTCAAGTTCTTTCTTAGAGAAACGCAAAGAGAATTGGGAAACTGACGCATATTAAAATTCTAAAATCATAATTGTTGGGATCTCTTACGTCACATAAATATTCCCGACACACTTATACACACACCAGTATAATAATTAAAAATCGTGTGTTATAATATAAATTAACATACACACGGCCATAAACACGAGTGATCCTAGAAGCCATTAAAGTTTCATTAAAAAACCCAATGCTGCAATCCTCCTAAAATCTGTAAACAAAACCTTAGCAGAAATAGTGTAATTCCAAATATTATTCATAAGTATTTACTTATTCTATTTCGATACTAATAAAATGAGGCTGAAGAGTTTTTTGTTTGTTTGAACAAGGTAATCTCTGGAACTGTCAGCGAGATTTGAAAAAATGTTTTTGTGTATTATAGCCACATTTATGAGGAAGCTTCTACGCCATCTAGAATTATCTATGCTTACATTTTTAATTAGCCTTATATACTTATTTTGCCGAGGTGAGAGCGGGTATTAGTCTTAATATAAAACCTACCGCTTCATCGTTCAACTTGGCCCGTAATAAATTTCGATTACAATCGTATTGTTAGTTCACATATTGGCCGGATGACGCCGACCAACCAGCATTACTGACCTCACTCACCAATTACTTTGTCTAACAAAACTGAGGTGTGTTATTATTGAAATTGATACCTGCACACAAAACTTAGTTTAAAACTTTTTTTAACGATATTCGACTTATTTATGATGCAATTTAATAATGGTATGTAGCGATTTCGTAATCATAATTGGATAGGCAGCATTGGGGCGGCTTATGAACTCATTCCCACGCAGGCAAACCAGAGTAAGAGTTGACAGAAGTCGACTCCTGATTGGCCGTAGTGCTCAACCCGCCATAGCTAGATACCATGCCCTTCCTTGACTCGGGCACCAAACGACTTATCGGGTTCCAACTGGGATCTTGAAAGCGAGCGTTTTTTTCTTTCGACTTTCTTATTTCCTGGGCGGCAACGCATCGAACTCATTGGTGTTATTGATGTCCATGGGTGACTATTTACTATCAGATGGCTTATCTGTACGTTTATCACCTATTAACGTATAAAAAGCTAGGTAAGTAAAAATGGTTTTGGATACCATCAAGAGATAATACTAGGATAAGACTAGGTGGTAACTAGCCCAGCGAGCTTTCTGTAAGTTTCTGAACCTAAATAATTAATTTTTAATTTTTCTCTTACTGTCCCAAAAAACGTTGTCTTTGTTATGAAGTTTATGATTAATTAAAAAAAACAAGACTTCAAAACCTTACAACAACAAAGTTCAGTTGACCAATTACGTAAATTCCGTTACCTGTCCCCGGAGTAACAGGCAAAGTTACTAATATTATGCAGAAGAAATAGCTGGCAAAATTTAGCTCGAATAATATTTGATCAAAAGCTAATATTTGCCTTACTGTTTATCGATAAATGACCTCTTACCCCTTATCAGTAAATTGAATTGGTGAGGGACAAAGGACCTATATGGGAGCGGCGGAAATTTCAGGGTTGTGCAAAAATGACGCGATAAGAACGTAAGTTATGTACGCAATTATTGCTCCCTACGGTACCGAAGAACCTCTTTGGTTCATTATTGTTTAGCGAAACTGGGCTAGGATTTACGACAATCTAAAGGATATCTTTCCGTTATCGAAGCGAAGCGAAGCGGAGATCGGAAGATTTACACAGTTGGCAAGTTTGGATTGATGACTGTTAATAGAATGCTATTGAAGAAAAGTACATGTTTTTTACTTGAGTACATTTTATTATACAGTAGATATACGCTGAAATAAACACGCACATACCACCGTACATAAATGTCTGCCCCAGCCGGGAATCGAACCCCGGATCTTTCGCTCGCAGGCAGGGTTATTACCAGTTGGTAACCCACTTTGGTTACAGGGTAAGATAGATAAAAGATAGGAAAAAGATAGAAAAGGCAAAGTTAACTGCCTTTTTGTATTTTACAACCGATTTTATTTTTATCGCAAGGTAGTTATTGAGCCTTAGTTATGAATAACATCATTCTGTTATTTTTAAGTAATTTTAACAGTATTGAGGTGTTTTGTGGTGTAAGTACATAGAAAAGTGGTCTTAGTATAGTATAGTATAGTATAGTAGTATAACAATAGAAAATATTCCAAACATGCAAATTGATGTTTTCCTCAAATAAAAATAAATCACCTAAACGAGTTCGAAATTTAAATTACAGTTAATATGTTTTCATATGTTTAACATTATTCAAATTGGTCTGATTAACTAGATCACTGGAAATTATAATATTGAATTAGTAGCCAGATTTAAAATAAATTGCTATGCTTATTGGTGAATGAATTTTGATTTTCATGTGCGACCTAATGCATATTTCATTCGAGGTATAATTTACATCGTTGACAATAGTAGGTTAACTTTCTATGTACGAAAGAGAGATAGACATCGCTCATGTTCCAACAGGCCTTTACGGATTTACGATCAACCATGGAGATCCCTGTTCAAGAGATGGAGCCCCGTGACAGATAGACGGACAACAGAGGCATATTAATAGGATTCCGTTTTCCGCCCTTTGGATATACAAAACCAATCTTAATTCATTAGCTTCATAGCTCAGTGCTCTAATTATTATTACAATCGATAACACTGTTCACCAAATCGTCTTTAACATTGGTGATTGCCCTCAATTACCCCATTATGGTAAGAGAATCGTACTTGTGTTGTATATAACGATAACAGCCAATCGTAACGCCCTGTACCTACATACGCTACGTATAACAAGACGAAGGCCCCGGTCTAAGCATTAGCCCCATTTCCCCTACCTGTTCGCCATCCTTATTGTATTCCTCTCGCCTCTAAATCGCTTCATCTAGACCCCACGTACGTACTTTTACGATTTTAATCTCGTGCGCGGCGAGTAGCCGTAAGTATTGATATTCGCTCCGCAACGCTCACTTCATTTCTACGTACATCAAAATTTACGAGAGCCTAGCCAACGTATTAGTTCTCGTTCCCACACAGCGGCTATGGTTCTTTATCCGACAGTTGGATGAGTTAATCTTGAGTGTAAATTGGTTGGTGCTAAAAAAATCCGTTTTAAGCCGCTACTGGAAAAATTTAGAAGTGTTTCATTTGCGTGGTGTTTGAATAGTCGTTTTTCGTATAAATGTATCAAAAATGTCTCTGTTACAGCTAAACCACCGACAGGACGTAATTGAAGCATTTAAACAGTAGCGGACGTGGGAACCTGGTTGTTCTCGTAATTATAGAATATAGAATTATAGAAGGGTATACCACGCTGCAAAAGTCAGGACTATTATGGGTTCAGTTAATAAGAAGATAGAAGGAAGGGTTCCAATCAAGACCGATGCTTAACGTATCCCATGAAGATTTTCGTTAAAAAATGTGTAACGGAGGAATTTTATACCTTGACTAAAAACAGGTGCAGGAAGTGTTAAGATGAAGTGAGATAAGATAAGGAGAGGGAGAAGAAGCGACAAAGATAAATTTTATAAACTGTTACTAGTGGACTACCAGGTAGCATCGAGAACAGACAAGTGATTGATAAAACAATAGAGGTGATGTTTTTGTTGCCTTCAAACGAAACTATTTTAAAATTGGATTAATTCGCATCATAAACTTTATTATTGTAACAAGAAATTATTACAATGTGTTGATGATACTCAAAAACTCACCTGGTTACTAAGTTTTGGCAAAGAAAAGTATGACCAGTTGCGTCGCTACTATTTAAAGTACTTACATATTTATAGTTTTTGTTTTACAAGTGTTAGATACCTACAGCAAATCATGTCTTTGAACATTAAATGATTTGTACGTCAAGAAATGCCTAATATTTTAAACATATAGTTTATAAATACACAAATACAACTCACTAACATAAATCTTATTAAATAACGGTACATTTAATCCGTAGAACCAGTAAAAAGTAACTACCTTCACTAAACCCACGTTTGCAATTCGTAGTAAAAATGGACGCGAAATAAAATTTCCAACCGACTAGTTCCACGACCGCTTTAAATATGTACTTGAAGTTTACTATCGGTTGCAATTTCAATTCACACTAAAAATAGGCAGATATTTCGAGCACCGGACAGTCCCGCATTGAGAACAGAGCCGAGGGTGTGGAAATACGGAGGGCAGTTAAAAGTGGGAACAAATATTGTTCCGCTCTCACACACAAACACTCAACGAGTATGCGATCCTAGTATCTGTGATAGAATATTTTAAAATTCTGTTAAATGTTTTTACGTGAATAGCCCTCAACCAGCAGCCCTGGTGGTGAGTGGTCCACTGCCTGTGGACGTCAGTGATGCCTCTGTGACTATATCCATCCATCCATCCATCAGCCTTAAGCGTCCACTGTTGGAAATAGTCCTCCCCTAACTTGCGCCACTCTGACCGGTCCTGACTATGACTATGTATTTCGTATAAATTCAGTTCATTCAGGTGATAAATCATACGATGTAATGACCCTCCCTTGCCTTACCGTACAAATCATAAATACCAAAACAATTAATTGCTTCTCATTTTTATCAGACATACAAATTTCATGTTTCTTTTCTAACGTCTAACCAATTGTTTACTTGGTTAAGAACTACTACCAACGATGTATCTTCAGTCATTGAATACGCCACACAATGCACACAGCAATTCGCGCTTCCACGGAGGCAGCATTTAGAATTCAGAAACCAATAGCGGTTTGCATTCGATTAATACTCCCCATCAGTCGCATAGAAAATGCATTGGTGCTGCGCGTTCCTGCGGAATCGGCCGGCAATAACAGGATTTTCCTGTATACCCACCGAACTATGCTGTTGTTGGTGAAATAACGCAGAGATTTATCAATTACGTGTATACGTTATGATTTAGGTGATTTGTGTATTGCAAAAACAAAGACGCCCTGTTATTTGTCTAAATTGTACGGAAATTTGGGACAAAAAAGTCCCACTAGTTCAACGGTTGAACTAATCAGTTTTACTAGTGGGAATAAGTCAATAATCTGGTTTGGTCATGTTCCGGCTGGGGGTTGTGAGAGAGAGAGAGTGTGTACTTTTTTTTTGGAGTGAAAACTACTATAGTATCGTTGTGATTTGGAATTCGATGAAACGGAAATGACGCGCAAATGAAATGAAACAGAAACGAAAAAGAGACAGACACATTTTAACGTGGGAGAAAATGAGATAGGAACTATAGTATACTCCTATAGTTCCTATCTCATTTTTGACTGACAGTATTCGTTTTTTTAAGTTTTCACTTCTAGCACGTGTGAATTGCACACATTTTGTTTTTCTATTTCTTCTTCCTTCTTTCTTGGCCGACATCAGCAATGCCTTTGTTACTGATTTCCATGGGCGACGGTTACCGTCACTCGCCTATTTATTTGTCGGGTATCGACATAAAGCAATGGACCCACAGGCCTCTGGGAACGTAACCCTCGCCCGCTAATAATACTGTGATACACGTAGATCGCGGATGCAGATTGTGGTAGGTATGTGGATGCAATTATTGCGTGCGTCGAGTAGAGGTCTAACCCAGATGGATGTAATCACCGGATGCTGCGCCGAATCTTGCGTCGTTAGCGAGATGGGGCTAAGAAACTATGGAGATTGTTTATTGTTGAGTTATTCAGCGTTAAATGCTTTTTACCTTATGTAGATAAATAAATTAAGAGTTTGACAAGCTAAAACACGCTTTTATAATGCTAAGGGCTTAGAATAATAACACTATAGAAATACAGTCTTCATACAAGCGCTCTGTCTAAAGTGAAGCACTAAACCGAAACTTTCCCGAAAGCGGGGAATGATTCGGCTGCGGATAATCATAATTATATACATAAATAGCTTTTCAGATATTTTGTGGCACAATTTAACTGGACAAATCGTCATAATTCTTTTTATAGCACACTGTGACCTAAACCCGCATTTATGCCACGGTTTTCCGTGCGTAAAGTAGTCGATTATAGCACGGGTTATGATGCTAACTTCATACCGTGCACAAATTGACACTTACACTGTTGACAATTACAAATTGGTAGGGGAAAAATATCAAAAGAGAAGTGGGTAGGTAGAAATACTAAGTAAGTCAAAACGAAACGGTATTAATAATTATTATCAAAGTCATAGTTGTACATTTATTATAACTTTCGCTAAAATGAATACTCGTAGTTCGGATAGTGAGTTTAGTGAAGATGGCATTGATGAAATTGTTCCAGACGCTATAAAAGAAATAGCAAAATCGGTGACCCTAAATTTGTTGCCCAGTAAATCAAAAAGGCTATATACAGCAGCGTACAATGCATTTAAGAAATGGCGCAGAGGAAACAAATCAAATTCTTTTTGTGAAGATGTCCCTTGGCATACTTTGCGCATTTGTCACAAAAGTACGCCCCACCAAGTTTATGGGCAACATTTTCGATGCTAAAATGTACTATAAGCACGTACGATAACATCGACATTGGTCGCTACGATAAATTGAGAGCGTAAATGATTCCTAGCTAGATCGACGAGCTTTGCTCGGTATTTTTTTTTATAAATTGTGTTTTTTGGAAATTATATTTAAGTACGAATAATAATATTAAGATTGATTTTCATTTAACAACGCCATCTATTCTGCTGTTGTGTCGTTAAAGCAATTAGTATTAGTATAGTAGTATTATTATTCGCCAATAGATGTCAGGAAGAGTCATATTTTTCAGTTTAAATTGGGACTACAAAAACACGAATAAAATGACATTTTCTAAAAATGATTCCTAGCTAGATCGATTTAATTTGAAAATCGTTGGAGCCGATTCCGAGATTCTAATTATATATATATGTATATACAAGAATTGCTCGTTTAAAGGTATTAGATTAGATAAGAGGATAGGATTCGTATAATAATAAATAGGTACTTTAAACAATTTACATTTATTTTATACAATAAATACTTTTGAATGACGTTTGACATGTCGGTAAAGCAGACAAATTAAAATACTTTTGAATGACGTTTGACATGTCGGTAAAGCAGACAAACTAATAATACTTTTGAATGAAGTTTGACATGTCGGTAAAGCAGACAAACTAATAATACTTTTGAATGACGTTTGACATGTCGGTAAAGCAGGCAGGCAGCAGCTTCGTAAACATTTCCTTTCTTTTATTTCCCTGTAAATAATTATATGTTTGAGTATAGGCGGGTTTATGTCACTCGTGCTATAAAATAGTATACGACACTCGTGCGTTAAGTAGCTATATTATTTGTACAGTGTTTAGCGCACTCGCTCCGCTCGTGCGCTAACTTCACACCGTGCAATAATAAGCTACTTTACGCACACGTATCGTAATGTACTATTTTTCGCGAGACACGTTTGGCGTGCGTTGACATTGAACACTACGGAGCTGCCCGGTGTTTGGAGTCATTTCTGACTCCAATTAAGGTGCTTCAAAACGGCCGGCGGACTTCGTTTCTATATTGTAATTATTCTAAGGCTAAGGGATTATAAATGAACAGCAATCAATTTAGTCACTGTCCTGTCAACCGTTGAGGAGTGGCCTTGTCTGTTAAAATTCAAGTTCAAGTCTGTAGTGTTAGAAGATGAAGAAGTTAGTAGTTCTTATTCAGATAGCATTTGACCCAAACCATTGCAAATTAAAAGGCTTGTAAAAATATGCAACTATCCCTGTCAAATAATTTTATCAATTAAGATTTGATTTGTTAGTAGGTATGAGGACTGGGGCAGGGACTGTTAGTGATAGTTAGTCCTGTTTGGTCTTGTTAGTTATAATCCAGTAGTAATTATGCTTATGCTGTTTATTTTCTATTTTACGAGTCCTTTGCCATACTTACTTGAAGATGTGAGAAGTATCTTAGTGCACACATAATCACGCAGTACACCAAAAACAGTAGGGCAGCAAAAAACTAAATCCATACAAATTAGAGGTTCCGTGAGTCACTCGGCGTCCGGTTGTTATATTTGAATTATTTCGACGAGATACGGTTATCAACGTTTCGAGCTATTACTAGACGGTCACATTACATTCCTTAACAAAGAGTACCAGGGACAGGAAATAATTATGAATAAGATGGTATGGGTCTTGGGTGCATTTCAATATAACCTAAAAAATTGCAGTGTACCATAAAACAATGGTGACGGATGCTACCTATAGAAAGTCGCTGGCCTCGTTACTGCTGAGGATAGAAATGCGTTATGGTAAGATAATGGTCGAATTTTTTTAACATAATAGCAAACGAGCATACAGCACCAGCCTCACGCTGTCGCCCGTGACAGCTGTGACCTGTTAGTGTGTGTCTAAGGCATAGTCTAAGACACACAGTGAAGCGCTCATAGTCCGGCGGCTTGCGTCGATCTCAAGTGATCGACAAAGTTAAGCAACAGCGGGCGCGGTCGGTAGTTGGATGGGTGACCGCTAGTCGCAAAAATTTCTTGAGCGCTTCCGTGCTTCGGAGGGCACGTAAAGCCGTCGGTCCCGGTTGTTATCATTTGGTAGCAGTCGTTAAGCCATGTCGGATACCTTCGGGCGGCTTAAAATTTCCGACACTTGGGTTGGCCACTAACCCCTCCACCAATCCGCACTGGAGCAGCGTGGTGGAGTATGCTCTAGGCCTCCTCAGGTACGAGGAGAGACCCGTGCTCAGTAGTGGGCCATTAATGGGTTGTAGCCAAGGCATAGTCTAAGGCTAAGATTCCGTAGCGCAACGAATTAAATTCAACGCAATATGACCAAAACGGGCTATTCAATAAATCAAACCAGTTAGCATTTACACAAACTATTCAACGTTGCAACAAATCCTTGAGGTCATATCCACCTATTAAAGGCATAAACAACTTTACTGTTCTCGAGGATAGCTATTCAAATTATAATACTGAACTCCAATAGATGTTAGGGTTGTCAAAAATATTCAATAGTTTTTATTGATTATTACCAAATTATCAGAACAGAGTGTATTTTGAGTGGCGAAGATGCGCGCGCTGATTTAATAGTATGTAGGTATGTATGTTTTGGAACAAAATTCCTTAACACAGCTTGCGGGGTGAGTTAACTGGTTAGTAGTTACCATAAAGGACTGCCTGTTTGAAGGGTCTTCCCGGCACTGTCGACCATGCATGTTTGGAACAACTCATTCGCTATACCATCAACCAACATGGCTTGGTCAAGTACCTACTTATGACCCAAAAGAGCAATGGGTTCCGAGTTCGATTCCTGACTGTGGTAGACATTCATCTAATTAAAGTGTATCTGTGTGTGTCCTAGTTATTTGTGACTTGTAATCCCCTAATTACTTTGGGCGTTCATTACACTAAAGAAACAAATAGTCCTTATAAAACATAATATCATAGGTTATAGAGGGTTTAATTGAGTAGTATTCTAACTTATACTATTAACTAAGCAAATTAAGTGATCGTTATCAGTCGTTATTTTAGCAAACTCGCACGATACAATAGGTTACTTTGCAAAAGGTCGAGCCTGGTTACAATGCCTTTACGTTTTCGCCCACATCGTGTTATAGTAAGTTTACGTTCGGTTTACATCCAGCTAATAAATTTAAGTGACTACGACTTATTAGTCGTCAGAAATGTCGTTGGTTGTGAATGGGCTACGACTATTGACGTGAACAGCTAAGAAATAGGATTGAAAGAGGATGAATGTTGAATATCAGAGCTATGTTTCAACTTCAATTCGTGATTTTTACACGCTTTTTATTAGCTTCACCTGTATGTTTGTATGTTTGTTTGTAACCGACTTCTTTGGGCGCGATTTTGACCCACTTTAAACGGCCAGATTTCGTTCAAACTTTGTAGATTTATTGAGGACCGATGACAATACACTAATTTGATAAAATTATTATTCACTTAGCACTATAAAGCGTGTTTTTAGTTTTTATAACTATTCATTTATTCTAGTAGAGAGGCCACATTATGGTTAGTGATCACAGTGATGAGGGTTGAGTTTGAGTTTGAGTTTGAATTGCCAGTGGCGGTCATTTGCAAGCAGTTATCATCAACATTTATAGGTTATTTGAATTTAAGTTACAATTACATTATAACGGTGCCCAACATAACGATATAACATCATTGTCCATGTCTCCTAGAGAATCATAACGACGAGGATGAAACATTTATTTTATTTATCTCAAAATAGTCAACGTTTGTATGTATGTAAGCCCGGGTTTATACTGCGTTTAGTTTTGTAACAGTTCAAGCCATAGTACAATTACTCTTGGAGTAACAGATACAATTGAAGTGACGCCCACAAGGTGTGACTCGAGACGGGCGCCAGGCACTGATATCTGTCGGAATATTATAATATTTTCGCATAATTATAATAAACACTCAGCGGATATAACCGCACCGAACAATACATTGGATATTACGGGCTGCTTTGGGCATTTGCATAATCTTCATTGCTTGTCTTTTGTGATGGTAGCTTTTAACTCAAACTTTCGTGCCGTCTCATTCTTTCCCGTTGCGTAAATTAATTAATTTCATCTATTTCTTTTCTTCTATTTATATCTGCTATTTCTTTCCAACTTTTTGTGTGGCCTTGAATTAGCCAATCACAGCGTTGCACCCATACTTCGTCATACCTTAAATAGTTGCCAGAATGCATTCCATACGGAAAATCAAACATTAGGCGTCTATGAGCTGTGTGGTTAGTGATCCACGCCAACCTCGTCTGGCCGTGGTGGATCTTACTAAACAAAGGACGAGGTTGACGAGCGGTCCCTCCTCTTAGAAGTCGCTAGACAATGTACCATTGTCAATCGGATCCGGCGCCCAGCGTTTTATAGGCAGAATAACTATTGACTACGCTACAAGATCATCTTAGATACAAGATACCTTGAACTCAAAATTAAGAAGAAACCTCCACTTCCAAACTGTAAACAATAAAAAAAACGCTGACGCTTAAAAACTCCGGGTTTTGAAGTAGGTTAAATAAATGACAAGTAGGTACTTGTCAGCACTTATTTTAACATTGAACATAATTGATACATCAGACCCGTTACTTGTTCGTTCGAGTGTTCGTCTTGAGTAGACTAACCACATCACAGAGCCACGACCTCATTTTGTCAACTCCTACGCAAATTCTACAAGCTTTTGGAGTTATAAATGACATCGCAATATATGAATTCATTTCGGCGTCTGTTTGTAATTTTTAAGTTTTCTGTATAGTATCGTTATACATTCACCATTTACCGTTCGTTCTTCTGTTCATTAAGTACTGCTGTTCACCTAGTATTAGGTGAAATACTTAATAGACATAAAGTAACTTAGGTAACCAACTCCAGAAAAGACAAAATAGTTCTGTTAAAATGTTCCCTTGTATTGCTACACATCGAACCGAATCACCCGAAACACTAGTAGTACCTAGTAGTAGTTGCGAAATAAGTACTTGTTTTCAAATAGGTACTTAACAGATGAGGTAACAATACTTTAGCGTACAAATAACAGCGTTCTAGTAGCGATATGCTTCAAATACTTTGATGCAATAATATTACTAAGTAATGTAACTTTTCCAACAAGTAGCTAAGCCATGTCGGAGGCCTTTGGACGGCATAAAAATCCAACACTTGGGTATAGGCTGCTAGCCCCTTCAACAATCCGCACCGTTGCAGCGGTGGAGTATGCTCTAGGCCTCCTCATTTGGCCATTAATGGGTTGAAGCCAACTTTTCCTACGAAATAACAAAGTCTACCGAGTCTGACTGATTTCACCAATTTATCGTTATTAATATTATATTCGTATCATAAATATTATCCGTAAATAAATTTAGTGTGTGTCAAAGCGTACGAAGTCGGGTATGTAGCTAGGAGCTAGGAACTGCACATTCACGACTAAGTAATGTGGATGTTACAAATTTTGACAGCATGTGAAAGAAATAAATATTTTTAATAAATAAGTATAAGGTAAATATACAAGGTGATTCGATACACTTGCGATATTAATAGGGGGTACTTATTCCAAATATTTATGTAATTAAAAAGGGTGCTTAAAATTTGACGTAATTATCCATTACAAACCCACAATGTGACTGACATGAGTAGACAATACTGACCGCGCGATATAATCTACTCCATTAATTAACGTCATTAATTTTGATTGCCATTTTTGATATAATTATCTTGTAGAAGTAACTTTTCACAAAACATTTTTACAGTAAAACCGTTGTGAGCTTAGAAGTCTTGGCTTACTGCCTGATAAGTTTTTAGTGCGATATCCCTAAACAATGAAGTTTCGTTGCCATACCTAACTTGTTAGAGATCCCTCAAAGGGCTCCGAGTTTATAGTCTATACCAGAGGGACTTTAACTTAGTACATGGAATTATTAAGTATCGAGTAAGTTTATATCGTTGCAAAGTTTTAAAGGTAAATAATATTCTGTTATCAGAAGTTTGCAGTAACACAAATAAATATTACAGATTACGGATACTGCGAATTATTTTACGAATTACTCGCAAGGGTCAGTTAGTAATCATTTATTAAGATGATTTAATTTTACTAATTAGCTTGATATATTATACTTGCTAATAAAGAATGTAAATAATCTGATAATTGTGAAGTTAGTTACAACAGATTGTTAATAGATGGCGCCCTAAAGAAACATTTTTATATAGCTGTTTGACTACTTATTTTCAATTACGGAAAACAAGCATTCGTTACTTATTTTCACAAAGAATTTAATTTACACAAAGAATTAAGAATGTAGTGTGTTAGTTTGATAATATGTAATATACCTAGTGTGTTGCTGATATCTCCCTCATTTTTATAAAAACAATATATAATAAACATACCGTCGACCGATACACTCTTGTTTTCTTGTGAATCCCCAACATTAAAGGGGAAATAATTTCATGGTGATTTAATAATATTATTATTAGCGTTTGCTAGCATATCCACATAACGTACCTACCGATGGCTCTCGTCTGCGCTTGCGACGCATTTTGGCGCCAGCGAGACGCCGTCACAGAATAAATTATTGTACCAAAGTAAATAAATACACCTATAACAGTGCTAATAGTTTTGTGCAACTAGCAATTTGTAGGCAATTTTCTGCGAGTAATTATTTGACCTATTTATATTATGATACGTTATTATTGTGGTAGTTAAAGCGCGTGCAAATTGTGCAATTTACGAGAAACCAATCGTTACAAACGGACAGACAGACAGTAGCTACAAGAGTAGAGTAGCGTATTTACTGGACCCTAAATTGGCATAGCATTAGACAGCCACTCATGTGGCGCGATTATCAAATTACACCGTCTCAAACTTTTGTTTTATTTTCACCGAAGCAGACAGAAACGAGACTATTAGGAGCGAATGAACAGAACTGCGGAAAATGCCGAAAGGATAATGCAGCTAAAAACAGACGTCGCTTAAAGAAAAAGTAGAACAAACCCTCTGTGAAACGGCTAAATTGTTCGCAACGACTATCTTCCTTTCCTGGCCGTTCATTCTTCGCGTTACCTTCAAAAAATTTCCATAATACTCAAATTAAGGTGACCATTCTAACTTGGTCCAACTCCCCCCTCAACCCCTTCACGGAACTACGCTATCGAAGCTCAAATTAAAGCAGCCGTCTTACGCTACGCATGCAAAACGTAACGGCTGGCAGCGAAGGGGTAACTGAGCCGTATTTCGTCCGCATAAGGGTGACAATTGGTTTATACAGGTGTGTTACTAAGTTTGGAAAGAAAAGGAGTTTCATTCATTACCGCCCATGACGCGGGGCTGTGAAAAATGATGTCTCTCAAACTCTCGAACTACGAAAATCGGCAGTGCCTGTGAAAACGACAAGGGTCAAAGTCTCTTGTAACAGGTACCCAATAAAGGTCATACACGGTAGATATACAATTATATTAATGCGTCAAAAGAAACTGTACCCTTTTTTTATAATACACGCATGTCGGAGTGTGAGATTTGGTATAGTTAGTTTGCATGTTTATTCATATCATATTTAACAAAATATTAACCGAACGAACAAACAAATCGACGAAAGTATTATTATCTATCAACTTACCTTCTATAAGTTATTACTTTTATTTTCATTCGTTTGAATTACTTCTGACACCTACTTTTTACATTATTTATTGCAACTAAGACTAAGAGTATGATGACGAATATGAGGGTCGAAAATAATAGTTTTTAGGGACTATGTCGCTGAGGGACCACATCATCACAACACACATAATATGGTACAAAACACTTACTAATTTTCTGACAAAAGTATTAATAAATAATGCATTTAACGGTACAATGGCGCACACAACTTCCGTCACTAAATATTAGGTAACTTTGACTTATTTTTTAATTCCTAAACGGTTCAAAGGAGTTATAACTTTAAATAATATGATGATTATTTCTAAATTCGGACAATTGGAAAATGTTCTAAAAGTATTCATCGGATACATAACACCGCATATCCGTCCCCATCTGTTTAATCAGTGGAATACTTTCGTTGTTTACTACTCAACAGAAATGTTAATGCTAGCAAAAAGAATAACAAATTTGTTTATGTTTACATTACCGGTCTCGGGACAAGCAAGTTGTTGATGCGTGCATTCGAGATAAATCACTATTAATTATATAAATTGATAACGAAGTCGTACTCTTTCAGTTTAGCTGTCATTGTGTGGAGGAAAGTCGCATCGAGACGAATTTATTTGTTTTTCTTGAAACAGAACTTTAAGAGGACAGAAGTAAGGTACGTTTTTCTTGGTCTTTGTTGTCTTTGCAACAATCTTCTAGACATGCGTTGCATCTCCCTTCATGCCGTAAAGGAACCTGCACTTATGACGATAGAAGGATATAAAAAAGTGTTTCTGAAATTTAGTATAACTTTATGTTACCATATTAATTCAATTTTTACACCGGTATCATTAAACCTAATTGTCATGTTCGTCGTGATAACAGTAAACATAAATTATCTATTATGGGCACGATAATTGAAAACGAATATTTGTATAGGAAACAGATTTTGATAGCAAATATCAATATTTCTGCAACATTCTTCCCCCTATATGTACTATGAATATGATTCTTTCTACAATTTTTGTATTGATGTGACCTTTCTACATAGTTATCAGTATTAGAAACTATAATGACCATTGTGTAGTCATTTTAGTATTGTTTATCACTAGTACGACCACGACAATAGGCAAAAAATGATTTAATTTTACGCTTACATAAATCACATAATAAAGAATGTAGAAATTAAGGGTTTTATCAAAGATTTTTATAGCTACAAGAAACAATAAAATAGAAATCTTAAAGGTGGATCTGTATTTTCGTCAATGACTGCAGTTTTTTTTCATTCCTTTAAACGGGAAAAATAAAAAAAGCTTGGGTCAGATTTGACATACTCGTATGTTTTGCCTCTTTGTGTCTTTATCATATTATATGAATACTTTTGCCATCATTGCAATACAAACCCCTATTACAAAAGGCCATTTAATGTTTTTCCATTTATTTTTACGATGTAACTGTCTGTGTTTTAGCTGCGAATTTTGAAGCAATTAGATCTACGTAAAAGATTAGGTACATTTATCTATATTGCAAATTATTCTGAAATCAAATTTGAGAAAACCTTAATTAATGGTGTCTCATTTCAGATGGATCGAAAACCAGTAGTTATACTTCTATATCTTATTTCCACAACGATTGGCAGTCCAGTCATGACACGGCAGAGTTTGATGAAACAGAAAAATAAGGAGCAATTCTGCTCAACTTTGCTCAACTTCAACAACTTTTTCTACTCACTTGAAGACCAGAAGAACATAAGCGGTATTCCTGCTGACATGAGTATCAATTGGAAAACAGGGAACATCTTCTATACCCTAATCAGTGAGGAGATGAAAATGAGCTTACAAATTTTGCGGCCGAGCGGGGAGGCAGAAACGATCAAAGTGGCCGGACTGGGTCAGTCAACTTCAGTTGATAACCTCAACGATATTGTCTATTTGGCCACTGATAACGGCGTTTACAAGTACAAGGATGACGGATCGATTGAACTGTACACCGCTTTGGGCGAAGATGTTATGTACATAGCCGTGAATAGCGATGGAGCGACAATGTATATAGCAACTTGGCCGCAAAATCGAGTACATAAAATCACTAACGATGGGCAAAAACAGGAGACATTCTCTGCTATCCCAAATGGACACGGCTTAACAATCGACACGAGAAATAACATATTCTTCGTAGCAACTAAAACGTCCTACGTCCTGAAAAGCGGACAGAGTATACCCATCAAAATCAAAGGTTTACCTAGCGACAGAATGACTGGTGTTTTCGTCAGCAGATCCGATGAAATATTTGCTATGGATGAGAACAGCAACTTGTATGTCATTAACTCAGAGAATGCTAGCGCGAGACATTTGGGAACATTCAATGTGACAGGCGTTAACACTTTTGCTATGGACTCGGCCGATAATGTTCTCATTGGAGTGAAAGGAGCTATTTTGAAGTTCATCGCTTATGAAAAGAATCCTTGCAACGATTTTGAAAAGTAAACTTTTTGTCTGTTTGTGTTATCACCATGTTCTTCATTAACTTTCAAGTAGTTAACTAAGCATTAAAATACTAATTTATCGTAAAAAGTTTGTGCTAATTCATAGTAAGTACTTACCTACCTACTTATTTAAATAACTTTCTTTGAGTTTTCGTTTTATCATTGAATACGAGGAACTCCATGCATCCCTGAGTGGTAAAGACTCGTACAGGTATGGCACAAGTATGGTATTCACGATTCACCCTGCTTAATACCACACAAAGCAACCCGGGTGGTCCTGCAAACGGCTCACTGCAAAATTAGCTCATTCTTCAATCGAAGTCAGTGACAATACCTACTTACCATTAGTTTTACGTTCGTGAACAGTATTGGCCATTTACAGCAAACTTGCCACACAGGCTATTACAAAACACTACATGGTTAACTAACTCTTAAATCTTATTATCGCAATGTCGGAGAGCCCGAAAACTTTCAGTTGCCACGGTTATTTTTTTACCGGCATCGCATGGGTGTATTGGTGAATGAAATGAATGTATTGGTGATTGATCCATGAGTGACGATGACCACCTAGCGAGTAGCAACAGGCCGTTTGTCTGCTTGTTTGTCGGCTATATATAAATAAATAAAACGTTTCTTATTCTGATTATTCTTATTCTTATGACTGACATAGAATTTGTCTCTCTGTTCTGTGCTGTTACATCGAACATACTTAATCTTACTACGGAAATTGGCTTTCGCGACCTCTCGCGTCGTAATAAATTTAAGTAAATGAAGTAAGTAAGTATGATTCTAGACATTACGCATCTAAATCCAAGTCATAACTAAAATATATTATTAACAAAAATATTTTAATTTCCAGAAACAGTAAAAAAGGAAAAAGGCACAGCAAAAAACGCAAGCAGAAGAAAATTACGACCACCACTACGGAAGCCAACGAAGAAGAAGAGGAAGAATAAAATGAATTAATTTATAACTCCGATTTAAAATGCAAAATTTTTAATGTTAAGATGTAAAAGACAAAACTAATAAAAAATCGTCAAAAAATTATGATTTTACTACACTTAAGTTTTAAGTTTTTATAAATTTAACGCAATCTTTTGAATATCATGAAAAGTTTACCAAGAAAATAGTGCAGATCTGGCGCTTTCTGTAAAAGTTCAATTTATATGAATCAGAATAAACCCATTACTTACAAATAATAAGCTAGCAAAAATTCAATGACATATTTTGTGTAAGAATTTACCACTTGTCTTAATAATTTAATTTATTTGTACAAGACTTCTAGCGACATCTCTAAATATAGTATAAAAGTAAGATTTTAAGCAAGTTGACCAAATAGTTTAAACAGTTACTAATAGATGGTTCTGAGTACAAATAACAATAACAATTGTTGCCATTCTCATATAGGTAAATCATAAACAAAAAAATGTAATTTAGTAACTATTATTTCTATGTTACGGATAAATGCTTTATTAAGTCTTGTTTTTAATGTATGTCCAACATAGATCTCAGGCATCAAGCATAGAGAGTCCAACTTATAACAGTTATCTATGGTTGCTTAAATGATGCGTTCCGATTTAAGTGGTATTTACATTTATACCGGTAGCATCATGGATTATTATTTATTTCTACAAGCCAAAAAGGCGTTGAAGGAGAAGAGTACAGATCCATAGGGAATTAAGGATGACATCCTTCTCACTTACACAAGAAAAGGAACAACTTACACCGTTCACACGAAAAAAACGAGACCGAATGACGTGATAACGTTTTATAAATTGATAAACACCGGCAGCGCGCACGAAAAAATGTACCGTTCCAACTGAGCCTGTGCGTGCAAGCGAGAGCGTGCAACAATCGATAGGGAGGCACGATTGACCCAAGCGTTAGCTTGCAAGGCATCTATGTATCTCTCTCTTCCACTCCATGAAAGTATGCAATTTGTCATCAATATTTTCTTATATAGGTCGTTATCACATAAAACTATCGTCCGTAAACCGACTATAAAGACAACCATTTTTTTCTCACTCTGCGTGGCGTTGTTTCACTTTCCCACTCCCTAAGGTTGACTGGCAGAGAATGTTTTTAGCATTAAGTCCGCCTTTTGTATCCTGCACATTTGTAAGGTGGACTAAAGTTAAAATAAATAAATAAATTTATACTTTCTCGTGCTACCTCATGTTGGCCACGCTCACCAGATGTCTATACTATTATATTCTTTTTTGTCTACGCAAAAAGGGTTTTGGTATAATATTCATCTTTTAAAATAACCTAAACATTACCCGATAGTCCCATAAAGCAATTAGTGATGGTGCCCGGCAAAGAATCTGTCTTCAAGTCTACCTGCATCAATATTCATAAAACCTTAAAAACACAAAAATTTGGTTTACATAGAATATTTTTAATTTCAGAATGTTGAAATTTCATTTTTTATAAAATAATAAAATTTACTTTTACCTGAATATTGAGTCTAGTTCGGGTTTATGTGCTCATAAACTCTCAATCCTTCTAATAAAAAAGAATTAGGTTTGTAAAGCGGCAAAATGAGGGTTTTTTTGTATTTTGTAAAATAACATTTAACAGTTATTTGAAAATAACAGTTATTTTTTTTCATGTATATTGCAACACTAATAAGTCCAAGCAAAGCAACCTCCTCCAAAGCCAAACCTCCATTGGTGGATTTGGTGGCGTTCCGTTCCTATTCCGACATTCCGAGTAACCTACATAGTTCCGAGTTCCGATCGAACCGACAACCGATTTGTCAGTGAAGTGAACGTCAAAAACAAAATTGTCAATATTGTCATACGCGTCGAAGATGTGTCAGTGAGTAAGCGCTTGTCGCTTGGTGTGTAAAATCGCGTCGTAAATGTGGCCCATTCATGTGATAATGAGAAAACACGCGTTAGACTACATAATTATTAAGTGATGAAAGTGCTTTAAATTGAGTGTGCTAATATAAATACTTATTTTCATTTGTATGTCATTGGACCGTTCAAAATGGCCGCCTCTCGACACAAATCACAACAGAAAAATATATCTTCGATATTTTCGAAATTGCATGGTGCTTTCTCCGACGCGGTGTGTCCGACGAAGCTGGCTACCGATAAGAGAACGCTGGACAAGACATGGAAACTGATGGATAAAGTAGTTAAACTATGTCAACATCACAAAATGAATTTGAAGAACAGTCCGCCGTTCATTTTAGATATTTTGCCCGACACCTACCAGCGGCTGCGGGTTATTTACTCTAAATACGAGGACAATATGCAGGAGTTGAATAATAATGAACATTTCAACATGTTTATAATAAATTTGATACGTAAATGTAAACAAGCGATCAAGTTGTTCAAAGAGGGGAAAGAGAAGATGTTTGATGAGAACTCTCATTATAGACGTAACCTTACTAAGCTTAGTTTGGTGTTCAGTCATATGCTAAGTGAGCTGAAAGCCATGTTTCCTAACGGAACCTTCGCCGGTGACCAGTTCCGCATCACGAAGAGTGACGCTGCAGAGTTCTGGAGGGCGAACTTCGGAAACAGGTTAGTTGAAGCTTAAATTTATTTAGCTTACAATTTATTACTTACTAATTTAATTACATTTTATATAAACAAGCTTTCCGCCCACTGCATCGTCCGCGTGAAATTCGGTTATATCGCGCCTTTTAATGAACTCGATTGCGCTTTACCTTCTGTCTTGTTTTACAAATATGTACATACCACGATTTCCAAAAATCCTTTCTAAGTCTCACTTGCGTCATTTGAGGAACCTATATACAAAGTTTCAAGTGAATCCATCAAAGAAAATAAAGTTCGAGTTTGTCCCCTTTTTAACCCCTTAGGGGGGGAATTTCCAAAAATCCTTTCTTAGTGCTCCCCTGCTACACTCCCCAAGGAACATACATGCCAAATTCAAATTTCAGCCAGCATTCAGTAGTTTCACCTGTGTTGTCTCTCAGTCACTCAGTCACTCAGTAACGCAAGAGTTTTATATATATTGATGATTGATTAATTACATTGCCTTAATTGTATTAATATAATTATGTAATATTCATTTATAAGTTGTGGTAAACTGCCATTATCATAAAATTTGTTTTATTTATCCTGAAACTCCACACAATTACCTATATAGCAGTATGGGTTTGTGAATCAAATAATCAGCATTCATTCTACGTACAGCTTTTAACAAACATACTAAATAATAATAGCAGTGATAGCCGAGTGCTTGAACGTTGGACTCTCGAACTGGGTTGTCAGGGTTCAAACCCTGCACGCATATCTAATTTAAAAAAAAATTATGTGTGTATTAGAATTTAAGGTGAAGGAAAACATCGTGAGGAAACCTGCATACCTGAGAGTTCTCAATAATGTTCTGAAAGGTGTGAGAAGTCTGCCAATCCGCACTGGGCCAACGTGGGGAATATGGCCGTACCCCTCAAATTGTGAGAGGTGACCCGTGCCCAGCAGTCAGACTGTTATGGGTTGCGATGATGAATACTAAACATTTTTTTATTGCTTACACACCCATGCACTTATAGTAGGATGCCTTGTAGTACTTAACATGGACTACACAAAGAAGATATCATTAACACCTATGACAAGATAACAAATATTAATCTGTCACATTTGCTCAGTAGTGGCCCATTAAGGCTAAGTAATGGGGTTGACGCCAATGTAACATTAACTATGCAAAATCTTCTGCTTTAAGTAATTAATCTAGATTTACCTATTAACTTTTCGTTCTTAGAGCACTGATATGATTTAATTAACAGTCAAATAACTATTTTACATCATCAACTCCATTTTAAATGTCATTAATTATGTCATTTTGTACAGTTTCTCCAACAATCATCATCATCATCATCATCATCACAACCCATAACTGTCCCACTGCTGGGCACAGGTCTCCCCTCACAGTGTGAGGGGTATAGGCCATAGTCCACCACGCTGGCCAAGTGCGGATTGATGGACTTCACACACCTTTGAGAACATTATGGAGAACTCTCGGGTGTGCAGGTCTCCTCACGATGTTTTCCTTCACCGAAGCAAGTGATAATTAAATTTTAATACGCACATAATTTTTGAAAATTAGTGGTGCGTGCGGGGTTTGAATCCGGAACCTCCGGTTCGGCAGTCCAACGTTCAACCACACCGCTATCACTGCTGCATCTGCAACAATATTGGAAGTTATTGACAGTTTACATCAATGCACTTTAGTGTGTTTTTTAATTTTAAATTGAAAAGCTCTTCTCAGTCATACAAATACAATGCTAAAGAATTTTCCCATGCCTATAGAGATTTTTTAGCACACAATTATCTCATTGTTCCTTAAACCTACATGCATTCCTTTGTCTTTCAACTATATCCATTCCCACACTATACTTCCTTATTGATTAGAAAAAGGACACTGCTCAAGATCAAGTAGCTACATAATTATCTATAATGTGTGAATTTGTTGACAATAAATAAAAAAAATGCATGCAGATTGCCTTATTTATGTGCTGAATAAATAAGGAATTTTTTAAATCAAGAAACTCCAATCACAGATATACATATTTATACTTGTTATGTTATTTGTTTGTGTACCAAACAAAAAAAAACAATCAATGAATGTTACAACAACAAATTTATTACTATACATAAAAAAATACTGCCTCAAAATTGATTTTACTCATAAAAGCCATAATCTCATAGATTGGATACTTAGATTAAAGCGTTGACAAAAATTGAAAAAAACATCAATACTCAATCAGCTAAGTATAGTTTTATTATATCTACTTAAGTAGGTAATAAATTGATAAATTTAATGTATCAAAAAGTTTTATTATGATACTTACATGTAATAAGACAAATAAAATCCATTAAGTACCTACTTACCTACTAAATTCTATTGAGCTCAACAAAATTGGGTAGCTTCTTAAACATTCTATATTTATCTTTTTAATGAAACATACAATTTTTAATACATATTATGCTTTTTTGTTCAAAATGTTTAATGAAGCTTATATGAGCACTAATTATGTCACATCTATTTATTTTATTCATCTTTCATTTATGCGATTCACCTTTCAAAGAAAAGTTCAGTGACAAATTGTTGTCAATGACACAAATTTTAATGATACATTAAATTTCCAACCTCCATCTGTTCTTCTGTGTATTTCAGTAATAGTCTTGTACAGGAAAATACAAGAATGCAATGCGACATTAATAAAACACACTTTAACTTCATGATTGCCATGGAACCCCATTGCAATAAATTAAGATCCCAAATAATAGCCTTTTTCATAAATCTTCCATGTACAGACATCAATCAGTTACATGTATATGTCCCTACATGTAGGTATATCATATCTATATGTGTCATATCTATATGATATGAAACACTATGGTGTGTGAGGTATTCTAAGGTAAATGTATTAGTCCAAGTCTACCTTCCCTGCCTATGGTACATTGTGCTATAAAAGGGATGAGATAATGAATATCACTGGGCCATGTATCACGCAGTTTAATCCAGCCAGTATTTGTGTATGGTACTTAGTTGTTTTTAACTGACTTTTTAGCACATCCTCTTAAATAGAACTGTGAAATGTTACCTCAAAGAAAATAGTTAATTTTATGTAGGTATTATTATGTAATTTTACATGTAACCTTTCTTTGATGTGATTCATTTGTGTTGTTGTATAGCCAGTAACATTGGGATTCTCCGCTTTCTTTTTGGCCAGCGGCAAATTGATGAGGTCTTTGGTGATATGGATGTCCATAGGCAGTGGTCACAATCAGGTGGCTTGTTATTTTGTTTGTCGACTATTGGCAAAAAAATAAACAAATATACATACACAATATACATAATATACCTATACATATACACAATATACATACACACTTAATACATTCACAAATAAAGAATACATTTCTCATTATACATTGTCAAATTGTTACTTTGTTTATCATTCATTCATTGTTATGTTACAAGCAGACAATAACCAATACTGTGACTGTATTGGAAGTATGGTGTATTATTGCATGTGCACCTGTTTTGCATGGTGTAGGTATTATTGTGTTCGATGAACTGACACTTTCATTATAGCTGTATGTAAATTATAATAAAATTTGATGTTAACACTAAGACTAGCTTCTAAGGATCATGTTTAGGTTGAGAAAGAGAGGGAGAGAATGTTTTCGTTAGATTATTTTTAATACTGTTAAGGACTGTCAAATATACATATAGGGTAAAGTCCCATATTATGATGTGACACTATCTAGGTAACATGGACTGCATCAGCTTTTGTTTTGCTATTTGCTTATTAGAAAAACATCAGCGAATAGTTTAAACACCAAATATTTTTTTATTTATGGTTCTAATAAATATAATTTTATGGAGAAATAAATGGTTTCCTTCATACCAGCCATTATAGTATGGAATGAAACACGAAAAATAATGTAGTTGTAGCGAATCGGCCATTACGACTAGCCCTCTGCCTATCCCATGACATCTCGTGGTTCAAGGTTATTATGTTTTCCATGCCCATTGAATTTATTATGATTAGATTGAAACGTGGGCGAAACGATACGCAGCACGTCACTGCAAACATACCTACGCGTTATATATATTATTATGGTGGCAGACCACGATATATTTGTAACTAAGTAAATAGCTTTATAGTTTTGCCCGAGGTTTTGCCCGCGTGGCAGTCGGAAAACGACAAAGTACCCAAATTATCCCAAAGGAGCGTATGTATGTCCGGGATAAAACTATCCTGTATCCTATCCAGGGCGTGAATCTCAATACCAAATTTTGAAACTTATTTTTAAAAGATAAATTGCATGTTTATTTTATGACTAAAATGTCCGCACTTTTATAAAAAAATCTGGTTTTTCTCTAATAATCAATTGCCCGGACTATTCAAATTTTGAGATTGCAGTCCTACACGCCATTCTAGTTAGGCACAGAATCTTTTGGCACTTGATGCTGTAACCCTCCTATGCAAAATCGATACTGCCCACGCTGTAAGAAGTTAATGATGTAAACGACATGAAAAGTTGAATAGAAAAGAAAATTCTGCCAATTCATACAACATAATTTTAATAATTTTCTGATTATTTCTGCTCCGAACAAATTTCTCAAGTCTTAAGTAGAAATCGAATATTCTTGGAGCTCAAATAATCCCTTCTAGGTTCATCCCTTCTAGGCCGGGGGAAATGGGGATATTGTTCTATTTCTAGGTAAGTGATCGGTGTCGGTTACAAGGTATTCATTACTTAGGCTGAGATGCATAGACGATACTTAGCCTTAGATCAGACTTTACTTACGAAAAACTTGACTTTGATTTGGTATTTATAGACATGTCACGTTGAGGTTGTGCTCAGCATTATGTTAAAACTGCCAATGCCATAATTGATTGCTGTCATCTATCTGTTTGTTAATACGAACAATTTAAATGTCTTAGAAACCGACTAATATCAAGGTTCATTTGGAACCATTATTGTTGTTCGGATAATAGCCAAAGTTTTTGGTTGCTCTGCTCGTGCTCAGCCAAGTCAAAGATCGCTTTAAAAATACGAACGCTGTCTTAAGTCAGAGTAAAGTCTGAAAGTCTGGCAAAGTATCGTCTATGCATCTCAGCCTTAGTGTGTTTGACTAAAAAAAGTTATTCTCGTATGACGTTATTCCTTTTAAGTTACGGCTATCGCATCAATTATCTGCGGAGAACTTGTTGCAAATCTTGTGCACGGGAATGTTGGTAGAGGCGTCATTAACCCTTGGCGAAGGACAAATTATACCGGGACTTACTTGTGCTAATATTTGTTGTTTGTGAAGTGATTGAAATAAAACTAACCCTAAATATTACTCCAAACTTACCACAATAAATAGTTATAAGTCGTTATCGTTATTACACCTACATAATTATGGTAAGATAGATTGTTTCGATGGCGAAAAACTATATGAGGGCTATGCTCGAAGTTCTCGCCACGTATACGATCGAAAAAAAATCTTTTTTAATTTTCATCCCGTGGGAATTCGAACCATCTCGAAATTTATGTATTTTCGAGGTGTAGGTGTGTTGTTAGTGATTCTAATTATCTCGTTAGAAATCTCACGGCACTGTAATTCAAGGCAAAACATAAATTTTAATCCTCTTTAAGTATGCCGTATTCCCCGGGGATTTATATTAAATCCTGAAAATAGTTTTCAGTCATGACGGTGGCCTAGTTTTGTGTCAAATTGAAAATCTCCAATTTCTTTTAATGGCTATGTTTAATTCGAAATTATAAATCCGTTTAATGTATTAGACCCCAGTTAGACGCGGTAGCTTTGGCGCGGGCACCGCGCATCGTCCGCGCGGCCGCCGCAGCGCTGCTAAGAATTTGTACGTTGCGAACAAGCAATAAAGTCTAATTTGCTATGCACCAGAAGGGGTGCACGCAACCGCCGCGCGGAAGCTATCGTGTCATAATAAACACGCCCTTAATATACCGGGGGAATATTGGTTTTACTGGACATAAAAAAGTAAATAAAATAAACGCTTAAAAAGTAATACTAATACCAATTCTGTGCCTCGGTTGGCATGAAAAACACAAATAACACACCACTAACACATGGCCCAGGACAAACATTTCTCTGCCAAATAAAGTATCTGCCCCGGCCGGGAATCCTTGCTTCGCAGGCTGGGCTGGGCTACGGGCTACGGGACCCCGTAGCCCGTATTGGTATGGGTTCCTTTTGACGATCGTCAAAAGGAACCCACTGTCTACAATTCATGTTTCTACCATCAGCAATTTATTCTGCGATAATGAATTAGTCAATCAGCCAAAACAGTTTGAGATTAAGATTGTACTTAAACCTAAATAGGTATTTGATTCATAAAACTTCGATATTGTTACCATTTATATCAATGAAAACCCCGGCAGATACGATATCTTTTGATACCCATTATCACCAGTATCTTTAAGTTTAGTGAATGGACCACCTTATCGACCACCTTATCCGACCACCTACCATCTTATCTTGCGATATTTCGATATTAATAGTTTACTGAATGGATAAGGTTTTTTGTTCGATGATTTATTTACTAATCCTGAAGTTTTTAGTCCATTATTAGGTATAAATTAAAATAAATTAGTATGACAGTTTGAATTAAATTTTTTTATAACAATAAATTCGATTGATTTAATTTAATACCCACGGTCCTTGCATGGATGAAAAGTTATTAGCCTTCTAAAATCGACCTGAAATGTTAACGAGCCTAGGATAGCCAATAATGCTGGTCTCCCGCAATGCGTTGGTGATATCTTGGTGTTACTAAACGTATATAACAAACACGGCGCCGCGACGGTAGATAACCGCAATACCAATTGCATCACAGATGCATTACTGAACAAGAAAATAGGAAAAAGAAAAAAATAAAGTACTTTCTACTTGCTCTCAGCCGGGCGTCACGAAAAGATATCAATAATAATAATATTATTGATAATACAATCGTATAATCTGGAAGCCTTACCAGCAAGAAGTCGAAATACCGCACTGAGAAAACTGAGGCACTATAAATTATTGTGCATGCACACATCTTTGACCAATCGTGCAAGCACGTAAAATTATGCTGCCAACTGAGCACAAAAAGTTATGGTGCCATGACGTCATTTGCACTATAAAAGATAGTTCAAGGCACGAAAACTTTTAGTGCACCGCTTTAAAATACTTAGTGCGAAGGCACTATAAATTTTAATGCACTGCGATAACTTATAGTTCCGTAACATTATACTATTGTGCCTGTGCACCATAATATATCGTGCCTCGAATGATATTATTTAATTCTTTGGAACCATGTTTTTACATGCGAGTGCACTAAATGTTTTAGTGCGTCATCATTATTTTACGTGCCCGAGCACTATTTAATATCGTGATGTCATAATATTTTTCCAGGATTGGCATCAAAATCTATACCAGGTGGCAGGGCGAATTGTACATTTTTTTCTCTAGTGGTCAGTACTCATCAATATGAACAACTTTCAGCATGAGACGGACGAGCTCATTTAATGAACAGAAAAAATCGACTTCTCCATACAAAAGTGCGAAATAATTTCAAAATGTTGTATGGAGAAGTTTTTTTTTCAATCCTGGAGTTCGTCTCATTCTGCCAGTTATTCATATTTATTAGTAATTAGTACTGACCATCAGAGAAAAAATGTACACTTCGCTCTGCCACATGGTATAATTCTAAGGTTGCGATTCCAAAAGCTTATATAGAGTATATGTATATACTACAGCTTTAAGCTATGTTATATACCATCTGCTGGATAGCAGAGTTAAACAAAACTATACAGTGGCACAGTACATATACATAATTATATAAGCTTTGGGAACCGCATCCTTAGAATTATATTATGAGACAGATGTGACGCTAATCCTGAAAAAAAACAATGACATCACAATATTAAAAAGCAGCAGTACCTAGCAGTACCTAGTATGCACTGGTATGTATTGGTAAGTAAATAAAAAAATGCAAAATTCTTATAAAAATTTATTTTAGACATATCTACAAATACAATACAATACAAATCCTCTTTATTGTACACCATAAAGTTAAACACATAGACATACTAAAACATCATTAAATTACCTACATTATTATTTTCCATGAATATAAGAAAATAATTAATACTCGTAGTGACAAGACAACTAATATTCTATCTTATATTATCTGGAGGGAGCATAGGTACGAGTACCTATACAGATACACATGTCACATGAGTAAGCAAGATTAAAATATTTTTTTTCATAAGTAGTTAACCGTCATTTGTTATTATTATTACTAATAAAAAATAGGTAGGTACCCAAATTAATAAAGTAAATATCCTTGCACCTATCCGTATTCATGGTAGCACGTATAGAGACGGGCTCTCACCGTCTCCGACAAAAGATTTTCTGCTGTTGGCCAGGGAACGCCTGCTATACTACCCCGAAGCTGCTCAGTCGAAGATTTTACCAGCTCAAATTCACCTGAAAAAAATTGATAATAGGAATTATTCTTTGTCGTACACAAAGAATAATGGGCAGTGTTATTGGATCCATGATCCCCCAGCTTACCTGCTTTGAGATGACTTAGATCAATCCAGACTGAACTGCAGGAGGTGATGTTTTTCAGGCAGCTTTACATTTTCGTCAGCCGGCGTTTGCTGCGTAATTAAATACGCACACAGCTGGTTCCGAAGTTTGGTTTCCAGAGGCCAGGTCTGGCTTGCCCCTCTGGCAGGCTTTCAGTGAAGCCCACCTGTGGTGTCGCCTCACAGAGAGTCACGACCTAAAATAAATTCAATTAATAATTTAGTTACGGTTATTAAACGTAGAAGCGATAGAGGTGTGTCGTAGCAAGTGGAGTTCTATTATCTTATTATTATTACTCCTTGTGGGACTCAGGCGTGACATGATGATTAATTTAGTTGGCTTAAACCATGCATTCCAACACAAAACTCCGGCACAAAGCTTCAATCTCAAAGCCTTTTCTTCAAAATTATTGTACTCTAACTAAGGCCTGTCCATTACTGTTTAATTTGGTCGAAGCTCTCAGTAGTCTCGGGTGAAGTCACGGTACCTACCTACTTGTCTTCACGCACATATTCTTAGCGTAAAAAGACACCAAGCAAGTGTAACTTTTTACACACACAACAAGTAAAGCTCACGTCGCTTCGTGACATGAAAGTTATAAACTTACCTACCAAGGTACATTTTACAAAGATAACAATAGGTCAGTGAATATTAAGAGTTAGGTACTTACTCGAAAAGTGTTCCACGACTTCTTCACCAAAGCCCCATTTGATAAGCAGGTCTCCCATTGGATTCATTATTAATTTTATTTTCGGTAACACAACACACAAAGTTTCTTTTTCAATTCAATCATACGCAGAGCACATCCACCTCACGCAAGGAATTACGCCAGAATAAAAAAATAAACATGTAAAATCATGGCAGAATGAATCGCTCACCCTCCCCGACCCCAGCCCGCGCCCCGCCCGCGCCCTGCCCGCTAGTCGCTGGCTCGCTGCACGTAATTTTTATGTGCAAACGCAGAATATTTTTGCGTGGAGCACTGAAATATTACGTGCATTGCACAAAATGGTATGGTGCAATTCCTTGAACCATAACTTTCTATGCAAAGAACCATATTTTATGGTGCCGTCACTGACTTATCGTGCATTGATCACTGTAAATTATGATGTTTAGTCCGATAAAATATTAGGCATTTGCACTATATGTTTTGGTGCGGCTTATGCACAATAAGTTTAATGCCCAGCAGAATAAATTTACATTCATGGCACTATATAAAATGTTAAGCACTGCTTTATTAGTGGCAAGCACTATATTTTATAATGTTTGCATAATCTTTTATTACGTCGTCTTCAATCGATTTTTCTCAGTGCGCACCAATACTCTTCATATCTGATAGCCATACTGCTCGTTTGTCGACGAGGTAAATAAAAAATATCTTAAAAAACTTAAAACTATGTATCTGTCTGTTTTATGTTTTACGCCTCTGTTTCTGATAGCTTATTAACATTGAGTGCAAGCGGAAGCGTATCAAATTGTTATATTCGTTTGTTTGTAACCAACCAACCGTCTATGTTTCATATCTGATCCAATGACATGATAAAGAGTAGTGTGTTGCATACAACAATAATTTGATACGTGTATTTACAGTTCTGATGATTTGAAAACTTCCTTATTCTATTCCGATACAACGGCCGTCAGATTTCAAAATAGGTAACCTTAAAGGAAAAATCCCGCACCTATTTCCTTTATTCTTCATAACTTCATGTTTGATAGTTTATTTTATCTTTCTACGCCACTAACGCAGGTTTAAATCCTTACACAGACCACTGGAATACGAAGGAAATATCTTTGAAGTATTGCAGACTGACAAAGGTTTCTCCAGGTCCATGGAAGATTCAGTTTTATTTAAAGACGAAGCCTTTGAAAGGTTTAACTTGTTCCACTGCAATCTCTGAAGCCTTTTCGTTTGCTGTGCCTTTTAAATACCGAATAAGAAATTCTACCTTATAACAAAAAAGGTTTACTATAAACATAAAGATAAAATCACTCGGGTTTAATAAAATTAGTCTATAAAATCACTAAATGGAATAAGCAAATATTACTCATCTAAAAAATTAATGGATGGAATAATAAAAGTTCTTTTACGTAGCTGAAGCACAATGTGCCAGGTTTAAAACATTGAATACTACGTATAGTATGTATAATACTACGTATAATAGGGGTTGAAAAACGAATATTCAAATGGCGTCATCTTTTTTGAATGCAAATGGTCGTGTAATGTTCAATATATGATAGTAAAATTATTCTCACAATATAGTGTCTATAATATTATCAACACTAGAGATACTTTTCCATAATCACAATGGTAATTGAAGTGATACTTTTCCGCAATTACAAGTAGTAAGTATGCGAATGGATGCCTTTCCGTAATCAAAGTGCGGGATACCAACGTCCTAAGATGTTTAGTTTTGAGTTGATTGCAGTGATGTAAGCACGAATAGACAGTAGTTACGCTTCCCGTGAATCATCAAAGGATACAAATTATTCCCAGTTAGTGACGGCAACTGTTCGCCGTATGCCAGTTCCTTCCTGCACTCTAACTGGAAGTTACATCGAACGCTTCGTCACATGCTCGCTACAGTTGTGATGTAAGCAAACGGTAACTACCAAATATATTAAAACTATGAATGCGTTACTTTCGTACAACGCGAGCTGTACTTTTGGACCCAGTTCGATATCATTTTTATGTCACTATGGATGAGATAAATAAATACGAAACGTATGAGACAGGAAGAGATAGCTATGTGAAAACCAATCCTAGTCAAATTTCACTTTACCGCTTTTCGCGCGCTGACATTATCTACTTCTTTTTTACATTGCTTACTACAATAATTCCTCTTGGGTGATTTATTTGGATTCTTCGATAACCTACATTCTTATAACCCTAGATTTTCTGCGTCGTGGGTTCCCCTGAAAACAAATTAAAATAATACACACTCAGACCGAGAACACCAATTGAAATTTATTCGAATTTTCGACTCCCCGGAAATCGAATCGAACCCTCGAATGGAGTCCGACGTTGTAAACATTGCGTGCATGGACTGGTCCTCAAGGTAATAATTATAAAAATACGAATATAAATAATTATAGAATACCTAATTATAGAAATATGATTGATAAATTATATTTCACGCTAGTCGTATAATACAGAAATATTGTTAATACAACAAGGATTGATGGAAGGATTAAATTTATAAATTCGGTTTACGAGCTTGTTTCATTTAGATTTTCTAGAAAATATATTCTATGTGCTTTGAATTGCAGTGGTTCGTTAAAAATCATAGTGAAACAGATTATTAATTATGATATAGGTTATTCTCAATTTTTTTTATAATTCACGCTGTTATGACAATGATAAATAAACATGAAGAACCCCACGTAAACGAACTCCGTACACAACAACACGTGGCGTTCACCGAAACAATACTTTTATTATTTTTGCATTGAAAGCGGTGAAAAAAGTTTTATTTAGGTAATAAAAAAACAAAGGCAAGTCATTAAAATGCACACAATTATAAATTAACCTAAAACCATAGAACAAGCGGCGCTGAACAATGACCCTGAGGGATGCCCTATACAAATACTGGGCCATGGAATTTTAAATGAATTAATTCTTATTTTATGTGCCTGGGCCTGTAGAGTTAATATGGTATAGCATAAATACGTATGTATATGACGTCGTTGTATTTATTTGACGTTATTTCGTTGTAATATTTTCTTCTCAAGAATCATTTTACAATTTAACTCTCAAGGGTGCATGTTTTCTCAGGGTGATTTGATTTACCCGAAGCAAGTAATAATTAATTTCTAATTGGTATTGAAGAAGCTGTTTTATATTCTATAATATAATGTTTTTTGTTATCACATTAGGTTCTTTTTATGGTCATCCGAAGTGTATGTTCGTTTGTCGCACTCTGTTTTGCACTTCGAATCTACTAGCTAGACGGTGAAAGTTTATTTTCGTATCTACACAGACTGGTGACTCAATGCCTTGACGTATACCTACTACAAATTTGTAAATTCTAATTTTAGGAGATAATTTTAGGTGACAAAACAAATATAAAAAATCAGGTCAAGTAAGTCACATGACTTCATAAATAGAGGGGATTTTTGAGAGACGCGAAGTGTATTTTTATGGTTTCATATTTTGGTTCCATTTTATGGTTATATATTTTAGAATTTTTGTTGTTTGTGATAAAAACATATAAACATGTAAATGAATATTTAATATCAAAGTGAAATTCCATGCAAGCTTAAATTATCTACGGTAGCGCATTACAGTGTAACAGACCGAATATAGTTCATCGCGCAATCCTGAATTTAATCCTTTCCGTCAGTTTGATTAATTACACTAGCTTGTTTTACGTAAATAATAAAATTAGGTGTTAAGATTTTATCTTTAAAATTTTGCGGGGTATTTGGCTTAATTATAACGCTAAATGTAGACAAACCATTACTTAACAAAATGAACAACGGTCCATTTTCGATCCCAGAGCACTAGTTACTTATTATACGAGTAACTGCATAACTTCCGCCATTTATATCTTCAAAAAGATCAGATAAGGTAGTGTAAGACTAAGAGTAATATATATAATTTACAATTACAGGATCCCTAATATAACGTCATGAATCATAAATGATCTTATACTCCATCCCAGATTATCCTATCAGATACCTCCACTGTTGGCAATTACCCAGCGATAGAATATTTTTTAATACAATGGCGTATGATATCATGAAATCATCTGAAAAAACTGATTTAGAATTTTATACTTATAAATCTATAGCAAGCCGGGTGCCCTTCCTCAAGCTTTGTTCTATTAGTTTTCTAATTATTTATGGAGCTATTACAATAAGCAAGCATTAATCCTAGATCTCCGAAAATTTAATGCAAACAACTTATTAGCCCCTTTGCATTCTGTGATTCTTACTCCATCTAGTGTTGGCCTGAACTTCTAATGTCTTAAGAGTACCCGATTTTGATTTCCAATGAATTTGGGTCTATCCCCAAAAATATTGAAATCTGAAGCGCATTTATTTCACCGTCCTACTCCATCTAGTATGAATTTGTGGAAACGCGGACCGACCCATCTGCAAAGAATCCGCCCCATGGTGTCTGTCAGGGCTTAAAAATTTCATGAAATACCTAATATCGTAATAAAATGCACATTCTGCAATGTTTAAAATCATAGTGTGTATATTGTGGAACGATTACTAACGGCTCTAGAACTATGATTATATTATTGTCAGCGTTAGTTAATCGGAAAAATAAAATCCATGCGGTGCAATTTGCATCTATATTGTAGCTGTCGAGGGCAATAACGTTTTCGTATCACAGTCGGGCGACGCCAACCCGTATATTAAAAGCAGCGCTCAATGGGGTCGTTAAGTCTACCGGATGTTTTGAGCAGCGGATGGTGCGCTCCCGATACCGTTCCGAAAGGACACTCCTTTTTACTCTCTTCATCCGCTCCAAATCCGGCTTTCTATTCTGTGGATGAATACAGTTTGTCGGATCTCGTGGAATATTAGGGTGGTTCTTTGTTTTCATGTCGGGAATTTATTGTTGACACAAATTAATGGAATGTTACAGAATCTTGTTTTTAAATCACGCCTAACAATTTCCGAGGGACTAAGGGACATGTTTTCCGAAGCGAAGCGAGCCCGGGTCCACGAGTTACGAAATAAACGTTAACACGCTGATAACCCCGCACTAGGATCCCATGTGTCGCGGGTGGCAAATAACACATCACTAACACCCACATATTTTTGTATAGATAGTTTTCTATGTAAATGCTTAACAACTATCACACTCGGTGGAAATTCCCACCAAGGTTATTGACGATCCTGAGTGGCGAACGAACTGAACTTTGTAAAAGTCTAGTTAAGTTGTCCTTGAACACTTTCACGATATACGTTGCTTGTGATTTCTGCGCATTCTGTGAATTTCCTACCTTTTCGGAAACGACTCCTATATTTACAATGTGCAAGACTACCCCGTATATTGTGAGAGAACATCCGAGCTTAGCAATAAGAGAGTTATAGATTTTGATGATGATGATGATGATATACGGCCTATCTCCAACATTTGCTAACTTTATCTGAACCTTTGAAGACAAGAATACTATCTTGAAGATTATTACATCTCTGACGGTATCCAACTTCACGTCTTATTTGTGGTTTCTCTAAATTGCCCACGCTCAGTTGATTTACACGATTGTACAGATTCTATTCCTGGAAGTCAATTCATTTAAGCGCAAAGGAGAATGATTATTTTTGCCCACACTTTTCTCATGCGTAAAATGTACTTCAGAACCATACGTCATTATTAATTTTTATGACATGATTCCTTTATGTTTATTAATCGTCTGTTTATTGTCTGTTCGCTGGACAGTAACATTTTACTGGAATACCTGAAACTTTTGAAAGACTCCCAACTCAATATCTCTCTTCTCCACTCCTGAAACCCTCATTTCACCACTCCACACCGAGCCTCACCAGCTCGCCACAATAATAATTTCCTGTTGATCATGCTCCTCGAAGTTGTTTCCTAAGAGGAATAAAATTCCTCCTTTACAAAACAATTTTCCTATTTATATTATGACAGATGACTAAAATTATTCAGATAGATGACTAAATCGAATATGAAATGGATATGGAGTTGAAACCGATTCTAAAATTTAGTCTATTTTTCTGGTTTTGACTCGAAAAGAATTTTTGGAAAGGAAATCGCACAATTTAACAAAACAATGTGAATTCTATTTCACTATGTTTTATGTGAATACTTACTCAAGTATTGTTTTTAAGTCATGTTTTGTTTTTAAGTCTGTTTAGATTCAGAATGTGGAATATCTGGAGACTAGACGTTTGTTCATCATTCTATCTCGATCTTCGTTTCTGTAGTTCATCATAATAATATATCATTCAAAGTTTATCATATTAAGTTATCTTGGAGTGTGTTCCCGTCTGTGATGAAACTTGTAAATGAAATCCTGTCTCCCGCTTGGTCACTTAGCCAAAGTTTGAAACAATTTCAAAGTTCCGATCTGCGTCATGTTTGTATTAACTCTTACACATTGCTGTATAAATTGATAGAATTCCCGTTGCGATACATAACACGGATAAAGGATGGCTTTTATAATTATCTGCGGTGGATGACACTTAAAATGTACCTATCCATTATAATGTATGTTTAAAATTAGCGATAATTTGTGGTTATTGATTAATGAAGCACAAGGTACGTTGTGAATAGTTTGACTGAATTACATGTATAGCACAAGAGCTCCTAATTGGTGATAAAAAATAAACGATTCATTCGTAGACAACAATATTGAAAATCAGTTTGTTATGCACGAAACTAAATATCCGTATCGTGATCGGTCAAATGACGTATGCAATAGCTGACATTTTGAATCGTTTGATAGAAAAAGCAACTTTGATATCGAACCAGTTTTAAGACTTCCTAAATACAAAAAAGTGTCCTCGAAGGTGTGTGAAGTCCGCCAATCTGCACTTGGCCAGCGTGGTGGACTATGGCCTGTAACCATCACATTGTGAGAGGATATCCGTGCCCAGCAGTGGGACAGGTATAGGTTGCGAAGAAGAAGAAATACAAAAAATATCAAGGAATACTGTCCCTGGCATAGCAAACGCCAACTTTTCGACAAATTCGAATAACATTCGATGTAGGTTATGTATCTATTTTGTTTGATATAATGCTTATTCTATCATGCAGTAGTGGTAACATAAATAGATGACCCTATTAATTAATATTATTAGGATGATAACATAGAATGTTCATTCGGCACCTGCAGTCTTATTCATAAAGATAAGACGTTGAATGAAAATCAAATTTACATTCATACTTTGCCATTGATAAACTTTATTATCGGTAAGTCTGTTATCAGTTCCGTTATGATTGGGTATCGATAAACCTTGCTGCCTTGGAGATTCAAGGTGACCGATAAGTAAATATTACAACGTGCCGGCGGTCGATAAACACGTGGGCTAGCCGCTTTCTAAATAATTTTCGAAGACATAAAGTTTAAAACGCCGCAACGGGTATTTTTAAGATATCAGACACGACCTAATTCCTTTTACCACAGATTATCTCATTGCAGTGGACAAATAAAGCAAGACGTCGAACAGACAGCCATTACTCGAAGCAGAGACATATAATTATGACTAATAAAAAAGAATGTTTATACGGTATTTTACGGCACTAGAGCTAAAACGTCGAATTAATTATTCATGAACTGCTATTTATAGCTGTTCTTCGTGAATTTCTTCGTTGAATATTTCGAAGTTCGCACGATGGTACCTACAGTTGTAGATTAGAATCCGTATCACGTAATTGAGTGAAAATTCGTTGTCGTCGGGAGTAGCCCAAGGTGTTTCAGCAATATCAAGGGCGGTTACCCCGCGAATATTGTTTACGAATTTTTTACACGTTGGATTCTCTCTGATTCTGAAAAGTTTTGTAAGTTGAGGTACATTGCTTTGTAGTACCATCAGATTTCCCAAAAAGTCCTGCATCTGATCTTTGACTTGTTTTTAAGTATTAACCATTATTTCTCAAAAGGTTTGGGAGTAAGTTTAATATGAATATTGGGAGTAAGTTTAACATGAATCAAAGTAACTAAGCTAGTCTTACTATATTGTACTATACTGTTACATGCCGAAACATTTGATTCTCATTTTATTTTACTTACCAATCTAGAAACAGCTTTATCGGACATAGTATTAATTCTATTACCTGACAACAAACAATCAAATTCTCGATTTTCACCTCTACCGTCTCTTACTGTGGTCCTGATTTCGACTACAGTTTCTGATTTCCTGTTATTTTAGTTTCCCTTTTAGCTTTTCTTGAATGGTTTTATTTTTGTACTCTTTGCGGGCACTTTCACATTCTTGGTACTGGATGTGTGCCAAGGGATTCTGTTTTTATCGATACACTGATACAATTGCCACTTTTATTCTTTCATCTTTAGTTTTTGCGAGACCTTGTGATCTTAATTCTTATTTTCTAAAGTATTAAACCTATAAAATGTTCTAAAATGTCTTGACGAGTGATATTGTTTACAACGTTCATTTTACTAATTATAATATGGGTTGCATAACAAGGTACTTATCTATGTCAATTAACTTTATATGACACAAATGTACCCAAATTAATAACAATGATAAATATCACGCAATAAAATGTTCCTAAGCAATTTTGTATCGGAAAATCTGATACAAAGTATCCGATACAATTTAAATTCTAATCAGGTCTTAGCGTAATAAATCATGAGATGTTATCATTTTATTCTGAACGTTCGTTCATAAATAGAATTAAGTCGATAATTTGATAAGCTAATAATCGCGTAAGACAGGAAGTAGCAATCACAATGACTGCAGAGACATGTGCCCTTGGATCGACATTCGTCCTTTTAAACCGTAAACGGAGAAGAGTATAGACAAATGCATGCCATCTATCGCACTCACACATGAAAAGGAATAACTTACGCCAATGACACGAAATAAACGAAGCAGAATGATACTATGGGTTGTCACACTGCGTGCCAGTTTTCAAGCAATGCACGGTTGCTTACAAGCAAATTTGACAGCTGACCGGCGAACTTTTTTGCGCCACGAACAATTGTACTTTCTCATGCTATCTCATGTCATGGCCACGCTGACGACATGTCTATATCCTTCTCTGTCTACGTTTTAAACGCTCACGTATACGTAACTTATGAATGGTACGCAGTTTCATTGATACGCGCCGAATGGGCGTGTCTGGCGTATTTATATCTCCACGTATTGGATGCTGTCCACGTGATTATGAACGTATTTTATTTGGGTTCGTATATAAATAACAATTTAGATGGTGTTTGTCGTATGTAGATTTGTTATACTTAAATTAGATTGTATGTTATGTATACCTAAGGAGTTCAATGTAAATTGTTTTTGTCGTCATATCATTATTATCGATTTTATAAAGGCCTGTACCTCGTGTTGTGTTTAAAACTGAATATAATAAGTTGTAAAATTTTATTTATAGAATCGCATCGTTTTGAAATATTTAGGTTTGAAATGTTGAGAACACAGATTTTGAATGTTTCGTAGCAGTTATTTTTCGAATGAGACAAAATCAAGATTATTAACAAATTTCGTAGAGGTTTTAAACAGAAAATATTAAAATTTACATAATATGTTTTGCGGGGTCAACAAAGTTGCAGACCAGCTTTTGATTAATAAACATGACGAGGAAAATGTGTCTGGCGAATATGCAAAAGACGCTGCCTCATAAATAAAAATATTTTGCACAATTTGCCGTTGTCCACTCAACACGTTACTTATAAAAAATAAACATTTTGCTTACTTAGTCACTTAGTTCATGCGTGCTCGATTTGTTTTTATCGATGTGAACGCCCGTTAAGTTTTTATCTTCATTGATGGTTGTAATTTTTTACCATATTGGAGGTCTAATAAACTTAAATAACTTCCTGTGTTAGTCTGTACAATTTGTACCAGAATAATTACTCATATGAAATGGGAGTAATAAGCGACCATTTTCAATATTGTGCCTATCCATAATCTTCAAGTTACCTAGCAACTGTCAACTTTATAGTATTAATTGTTATTATTTTACCTATCAATTTATCCAAGGATTGGCAGGTTATTGAAAAAGGCCGTAGAAAAGCTTGGTTAGCACAAATATTCTTAGAAGTGTTGACTAAACCAAATTTAAAGTTTCATTGTTTAATACAAACCCTAATGAAGAATTCATAAAAATTCTAAAATTCTAGCTCGGTTGTTAGAAGTCTATTAATTATTTATTTACTAAAAGTTTTTTAGTCCACATTCTATGTTACCAAAAAATTTTCCATTTTCTTAGTAAAGAAGTCTGGTAATAATTTGCTTAAAGGATTTTTATTCCTATTTTACAATGTTGTAAGAATCAGTGAAGTGCTTAAGTACCCTCGTTTTTTGTGACTACCTTTATAACTATAGTAAACTGTAAGTCACTTACTTAAATTGTCATATTATTATGATCTTACTAAATGTGAATCTATCGTATCTTTTAAATTCGTGTAGTCTTGAATCATAAATAAAATTTCATATGAACTGCCATCAAAACTTTAATGACTTGGCTAGCTAGGTATTTATATTAGCTCACTTATAACTTTAGTTTTTCAAGTACCTATATCATGCAATGCAACGAGGAATAAAGTAATATTTGCTATGTTAGTCATATTTTCAGAAATCATCCGAGGTTTTGGGTGTAATATCCGGTCAGTCATCGATATCTTTATGATATTGCTTATCGTGAAATACTCGTATAAGCGGAAATAATATATTTTTACGGTTTATTACTGAGGTGCTGCATGTTTCTATTTGCCTTAATATGTTTTTACCTGATAAACGGACAGACAATGGTAAATGGTTATTTGCGCCAATGCAAATTTGCAATACCATTCGCATTTACAGCTAAGCTGCAAAGCGTATGATCCCTTAACGTCTGTAGAATTTCTGTCCCAAAAGTATCGGGCCAATAAAATGAGCTGAAATGACGAAAATATGCATCAGCCTGTTCAATTTTTTGTTTCAAACCTGAAAAGACTAGCTCGGAAATGTCAATAAATGTCAAAGTTTCTTTAGTTAGTCTTATCCAATAATTATACTATTTCGCGTATTATTGATCACTACGACATGTTGGCATCAGCAACCCTTTCCAATGTCACTGCTATTACGTACTTAAGTACCTCGCATAAAATAAAGGATATGACCGTAATGTTGGGTCCGTGTGTTTCACCCAATGATTCAGAAGTTTAATCGACGTTTCCGAAGCTTTATTTTCTCTCACATGAATTGTTATGCCAAAGAGTCCAGGATGCTGTCATTGATAAAAACAAGTGCGTGGGAGCTGTTTATTGTTGACGTCCTTTTTTATCCATGTTTTTGCCTCTTCCACGCTTCGCTGAACACGGTTCAAATCGATTGATGTATTTGTGCTCGAGAATCCCTACTAATATTATAAATGCGAAAGTAACTCTGTCTGTCTGTCTGTCTGTCTGTCTGTCTGTCTGTCTGTCTGTGTCGCTTTCCCGCTTAAACCTCTCAACCGATTTTGATGAAATTTGACACAGACAATCTTTAGACCCTGAGAAAGGACATAGGCTACCTTTTATTGCGACAAAAAGGGATGAAGAGGTTGAAATAAAGGTTGAAAGTTTGTATGGGATTTCTTCGAGTTTTAAGCACAGCGCCATCTAGGGTGAACCTTCCTAACTTAAAGAATAAGAACGCCTAGCGCCATCTCTTAAAGAACCATGAAACTTTATATTTAAGCACTTGATAATAAGTTTCCCGAAGCGAAGCGAGGGCGGGTCGCTAGTGCTACATATTTTGCAATTGATTCGGATTATGAATCTATGAAAATATGGAACAATTGATATTTCTGGAACTGAAATTCATTTTAATAGTGAACTAAGCTGAGGTATTTGATATGATGTTCTAATATTTTTTCACTTCCACTGATAATAAGTTATGAAAGAATTTATGAAAGAATGAAAATATTTATTATGTCAGAACTTAAATTCTTAATGGCTTATTAAATAAATGGCATTCCTAATTAAGTTAAATGGTGAATTCAGGAAATGTAAATCTTTATATTTATATCTCAAGTGCAGGAAAAGAAATATATTTTAGTTTCCACTGATAAAAAAATTCAAGTAACCCATACAAATGGTACTTTTATCGCAATATTTATTAAAAAATGTACAAGATGAAATCGACGAAGAAATTCATTACGTATCAAATACTGTATAGTCTACTCAGTGTCTACATTTAGGTAGGGATTCAATCATCGCTCTACACGGTGCTTGGCAGACAATCGTTATTTGAAAATGGAATTCAAGGCACGAATGTTACACAGTTATCAATGTAATCTTCGCCTCGGTCTCAATCCAATGAATGAATGGATGAAGTGTATGAATGGCCCAAAGCCAATATTGCCGGTTCGCCCGTAACCTTGCTCGTAGATGCCCGCCAATCGCTAACTACTATTTAAAGTTTAGTCGGTCATTAAACTGACTTGCTCGGCTGAAACGGCTGGCCAGTTATACTCGCTGTTACGTAAATTTGCTTTGCAGGCCTATTATTTGATGACCTTTTGGAATTCGCAAAATTATTGCGAAACACAACCGAAACGTAAAGTATAAGGATGAAATAAACATATATTGCAAGGATATTATGCAGATTTGTACCAGATCAAAATAAATTATTTAGAATAGATGATAAAGAAAGTGTAGACACTTTTTTTGTTTGTTTTGACGATACAATAGCAAATTTATTAGGCACACGTTAAATTTTTTTAATAATTTCGGGTATCGAATCAGCACGAAATTTAATACTAAACAACAATCTTACCATAGCCTTGGAACCAAAGATTGATAGCAAACAAATAAGAATAACAAACAACCAGAAAACCATAAATATTTACTACGCCACGCCATTCGATATAACGGTAAGAGCTATAAAGGCTTACGGATATTGAAATCTTAACTGTTTATCCTTCCTTTGAATGTACTAGTAACTTTGTAATATGGAGATTATTTGAGAGACTTGAATAAGAATCCTAAGAGAAACTTAAGTAAATGTTATTGCGAAATCGTTTGCCTGTATTTCATTTTGATCCATCGGAATAGCAACAGCGCACGAATCACGTACTCATCTGACCTATTTTCTATTGAATTGTGAGATTCATCGGGCATATTGAAATTATTAATAGATTTTTTGATTATGTAGTTTTAGATCTTCATCAATTTTGTGAAGTCATTAACTTTGTCATCTGTGTCTGATTCTTGTTTTCTTCCGTTCTTGTTCCCAGCTTTCTCAGATCGAATGCGCATGCAAACTGGAACTTGTGAATACCATGTTCAGGTTGAATTTACACATTTATCACTCAGAACGGGATAAGGAATCTTGGCTGTCGGCAAATAAGGTATTAGAACCAAAGATGGGTAGCGGAAAGCCCTACTTGATTGATGATCCCGAGTTGCTGGTGCTTTTCATGTTGGTCCTTTGAATTATTTTGGTATTGTGTTGAAGAGGGGTACGAGCTGATATCGCAATTTCTGAATATTGTTTACCTTTCGCGTTGACAATTGCGAAGGAGGCTGGATGCGTCGATTCTTTTAATTTTACATAAACTTTTAAAAATCTATTAGTCGATTTTATTTGAATTAATGACTTAAAAATAAACACGCCGAACTACATTCATACGATGTCACCACATCGCCATGTTATTTAAGAATGAATTTAAAAATGCCAAGTCTCACGCGGTCATTGCATGGGAGCTGCGTTTCGCGCTGAGATGCCATTGACACTGAGGCGGTGTGCTACCATCGTCGATTTACAACCGTCAAGAACGACGTGGTCATTAATGATAATTATTGATTCGTCATTGTCATGGATTTACCTGTGTTTGTAACTGTTTTGTTAACAGCTTGTTTGATTACTGTTCGTTAATGGTTTTATCTTTCGTTCAGACTGTTTCGTCAGATAAGGACAATTTAGAGTTGTGATATTTCGTTCAATATTATCTTTGGTCTGCAATGGAGGCATTCCTTTATTTTGTTTGACTCTGCTACATTCATTGTTTATAAAATAAAAACGTTTAATGTTAATTGTTATTTTTATTGAGGAAATGTATCTTTACCGACGGGCGAATTTAATCATCAATTGAATTCGTGTGTGGCAATTGTAATAAATTTAAAATAGCATTCATACAAAAATATATTGCACCTATATGTATACATTAATTTATTTGTTAGCCTTTTATACACATCTGTACATAAGAGTCGCAATGAGATCAGATTTAGATCTATAGATAGATTAAAGAAGGTATTCTCAGATAAGCTTCTTAGACGTGTTCTTGGGCTGCACTTTAATGATCCTTGCAAAGCGTTTCAAAGAAATGTGTATCGGAGACGTTTGTATTATGCGAGAGGATAAAGTTTCTTTGTGATACGGGGTTTAGCCTGATAGTCTTTATATTTTATTTGTTTGTTTGTCAGTGTCCCTGGGTCCCGTTGTGTCTTTTCCATGTATAAATTGTAGTAAGATAAATAAATAAATTTAATATTGATCAATGGGTTCAAGAATAGCAAGATATATTATACCAATTTAAAAAATCTGATTTGTTTTCGATTGGTGCAAGGTATAGCTTTTCCGACGCGAATCGAGGAAGGTGAATAATTTTAAAAGTTAATTCCTGGTGCCCTCTATACGGCGAATGCTCGCGTAAGCAACGATGCGTCTACAAGAGCAAAAAGGCTAACCGGTAATGACTGCTGGGCGTCATCTGTTGTCTGGTCCCCTGTGAGCACATCAGTAACTGTTTCCGTTCCCTCCATTAAACTCTTCTTATTGTTGCATGCACTTTAGTATTTAGATTAACAAATCGAACTTTATTAACGTGAACATTAAAATCATTTTAGTTTAACAGTATTTTTCTAGGTAATGCTTCTATTAATTTATCGATAAAGAATAATTTTATAAGCGCTTCCGTGATCATTTATAGCCGTTTGCTTTTGGTTTTTGCAATTAGTAGTTTAACGGCCGTTCTCAATATTCTATCTATCCATCATGTTCAAGTCTGTTAGCAACTGCCAAAAGGTCAAAGAGATTATGGAGAGATATATTGAAAACGGCCGTGAGTTGAGACCCTGCATCCATCTGAGCAGTCTAGTGGGGTACACTCTAGGCCTTCTCTTTGAATACATTTGCGATAAATAAAACGATTCCGCCAAGAACAACTACCAATAACATTATACTTTCACGCTCGAAGCCTTGCAATGTAGATACAAGCACGTTTCACAGAAATTCCTAGAACAATGATGGGGTTAACGCTCTAATTGCCGTTTCATAGCCGGATTATAGGTTACAAGTATCTAACTGGTTTTTATTGCAACATTCACACAACATTTCTGCGGTGTATCTGTTTCGTGGTGTTTCGGTATTTATACTGTATCTATCTGTGTGTATTGAAATGTTCCTTATTGATAATACAGTAAAATTGGTATAAAAGTTCAGCCAAATTTGTCATCTTTCAAATGTCCAATTTCAAATCCAATATTTGTTCTAAATAATATGGATATTGAAACAGGACATGCTAATTATTTACAGGCATTTGTTGACAACATCTAAGGGAAACTGTATACTGACCCGAAGTAAATCAAAATGAATTGCTTTACAAAAACTGAAATGTAAAGCTTCAATAGAAAATTTCATTGGCTTTGTTTTTTTTCCTCATTAACACAAAGTTGGAAAGTTCCAGAAACTTTCTTTAAGCCAAAATTAGCCGTAGTAACAGAAACGAAGTCTACAGCTACGTACTTGCCTTTATCAAATCTTATAGGGTAACAAATTGCAATGAATTTGTTAACATGAAATGTTAACTTGGGTTAGTATTTTAACTCATAGCGGTCTTATTTAAGTGTAGATTCTATTGAATCGTATTACTTCAAGTTCCTACTTGTTTATTCCTTTATGAAGTTATCGATCTGTTTCATTTTTTAAAGAACTTATGAATTTTCTTTTTTATACAATATCTTTATTTTTATATCTTTTTTATACAATCGCCCCTTACATTTTACATCAATTAACGGTTAGAAATCTGTATCAATCTTTGTTTATTGAAACTCAAACGAAAAAATGCAATGACATTTACTAATAAGATGTTCATATCCTAACTTAAGAGGAACTTTTTACTTAGGAAACCTATCGTTGATGATACAGAAATCCAAGGAGTTGCTGGAAATGCCTTACGTCCATGATTAGTTCCCAGAATGCTCTCATCCCAAGAATCTTTGCGCTGTATTTAAATGAAAAGTCATTTCGCTTAATAACCTTTGAAATGTGGAGTACTTGAAGGTGAAAATCTGCACCTGTCATTGCATATATTTATAATATGTACCTTTTAGAGATTCGAAATTTCAAACAGTGATAATAATGTAGGTATTTAGTGTTGAACAATGTTTTAATGATTACTACACCTACGTACCGTACAGCGTTCGTTTATCTATAACATAAATAAAAAATAATAAAAAAATTATCATTCATCATTAAATCAAATGCCTTTTACCCACTTGCATTGCGTTTAACTATGTTTATGGTAGCAATGAATGGTTCAGTAAATGAGTTGGGAGTTTGATCCAATGCGAACGTATCGACTTCAGTGTCGATTGCTTGTATCAGTATCAGTACCATCGTCTAGATCTAGATCTAGAGACAACACGAAAAATGGCCAGCGATTATCTATGCTCATAGAATTCAGAAAAACAGCATTCTTACAAATACTGCTGTCGTCGTGCTAAGCTTTATGTTGTCAAAGTGTTTTTTCATCAAATTTAAACCTCTGCGGTCCATTGTAAAGGGAATTTGTGGGTTGTGGTAAAAATGTTAAATTCTAACTCCTCGCTCTACTTTTGTAGTTAATAAGACAAGTGGCTCGTCGACACGGTTTGTTCGCTGCATCATTAGTTTCCATGACTATGCCTATTGATAAAAAATTAATCGCCATTTAACGAGTACTAGACTCATTCTATTTTTCTTATGGTAACTTGTTCCTTACGTGGGAACGAGAATTGCGTTTTTAGAACGTCACATGTAATGTCAATTGGGTTGTTATATGCTGGCATTTATCATTTGCACGTTGGTTTTTTTGCTGTATAAAAGAGAAAGTCAGTTCCCATACTAACTAAATAAAATAGTAATTAAGTAAATTTAAAGCGTCTGGAACAGCTTGTCTGCGTGCTACGAGCTAGTAAAAAACATTTATAAGCAAAAAAATTTTGCTTTGGACTTTCTTGGTATTTCGAAATTTATATTTGGTTGCCTCGTCCAAATCACTGCGATTTGAACTGTTAATATGTATGTATTACTATGCTATAAGAAAGGAATAGCGTGCAGTCCATGATTGACTGGCGTTCTTTGTTTGTGCTAAACGTTTCTGACAAACTAATTGGGTTATTTCGGCCACGGAACGTTAGTTTCAAATTATAAGAAGTTAAGGGTTATCTAGAGATTGATGTTCCGAGCAATGGACGTTTTATTTACAGGATCTTGAAGCAGTTCTAGTCTAGTGTTATGAGTTGATCTCTTGTTAGGTGAATCCATTGTTCATCTTCTACACGCATCTCGGGTTTTTTATTGAAAATTAATTATTTCTTGTTTTAGTGAAACAATTAAAAGAGGTTTATCTTCAAAAAAATTTGCATGATTTTTCTTATTTTTTGGGGAATTCTTTGCATTGTCTTTATTTATGTTTGTATTTATATCTATTGTGTTATTATGTAATGATTCTGAGATGCTCTTTTATGTTGCAGGTAATTTCGGAAATTCTTCCTTCCTACATGTTTTGTAAGTTTATAAGCAAAATATTTTTTAGATATATTTTTTTATCGCATCATCCGACATAATATAGGACAACGCTGTTTGAAATACCTACCGGGTTATTATTAAATTTGTTTAAATAATCTGACATAAACATATATATTGGTACCTAAATAATGAACTGTGTCTGTTCCATTACTGGGCACGGGTCCCCTGTCGCAGTGTGAACGATACGGGTCATAGTCCACCAGGCTGTCCAAGTGCAATTTGGAAGACTTCACACCGTGTAGATCATTATAGGGAAAATTCAGATTTACAATTCAAGAGATTTCATTACATTTCTAAAGAATGTCAATGCACATCAGGTACTTAGGGGTCTATAAACGACGACGATAACGAATAAAGGCTGTATGCCGTATCCAAGCTGAAACACGATTGCCTTACCTGGGTTAATGTTTCTACATCAACTTATTCTTAATTAACTGGAACCCGTAAGCGGTCGTATGTGTTTTTCTTAATTCCTTATTAGGTGTTAGGGTCGGCAGTATGCCATAGACATCTCAAAGCATATCTTATCTTATAATAATAGCTGCATTAAATAATTAAATATAACTGCTTTAGAGCCAATATTTTCTTTCTTTTCTCTTCTTTCGGTCAATGGTGACCACTTACCAGGTGGTTCGTCTCCTTGATTGTCGGTACATTCACATAAAAAATAATAGTACTTATATAGGTATTTTTAAATTTTGACTTTGTAAGGCGTAGTTTGAAAAATCGCTGCTACTCCAGTTTGAATATCAGAGCCATATTTCGAGAATTCACTACAATATTCCCGTATTACTCCTAAGAATACCGTAAGCGAAGTCAAAACGGATAAAATGTTACTTATGTGTTATTTGTTTGCGAGAGATACACTACAGGGTAGTCATTTTCAGGACTGAATTACTTGTACGTGTATGATCTGAGTACGTACATATGTACGTAGTACTCTTAGATTGTATCTACTACGACTATGAAATCACATAGACACATTATTATACAAATATCCGATATCTATTAGCCGGATCTTCAAATACCGAGCCCCATTCCGCAACACCTGTAGGCGGTCGGGCTCCGTTTCACAACACAACGTATTGTTCGACGTTTAGTGCAAATGTTCCAGCTCAGTGCATAAACATCTATGATAGGTAAGCCGTATTGCGACCTTTGTGTTGTGTGCTATTTTTGATGTTTTGTGAGGGTTCAACCTATTCGAAGTCAAGAAGCGCAGGTCTCTTCTAGTAATTAGGAAGCTTAGAATTTCTTTACTTACACTAGTGTGCAGAAAGGTTTCGTGCCGGAAGGTTTTTTAGTATCTAAAGACCTCCGACACGACTTCTATCTATCGAATGCTACGTGAGGTAGATAGCTGTTGTAACCTGCTGTTTAACTTACTTTGGTATTCCGAAGTTTGAAGAATCTATGAATATTGTTATGAATAATGTATTGTGTAGTTTAATTTGGTTTAAGAAATTACTGTTATTGAGTGATTTTCCTAGCCTTACCACCTATAACAGCATTTGCTAGACTTTTTATATATTTTGCCCAAGATCTTGGTAAGGTATGTAAGGTTCAATTAAAGGCTAGCGTTAGAACCTGGAGCTTGACTCTGATAACTTCTTAACAGTGAAAGCGTTATGAGCTTATAAGTCTTATCTTATTTGACGTGAAATGTTTATCTTTATCTCAAAAATTTATTTGTATATATCAAAATTAAGTGTCATTTTTCAAAAATTTCTTTTCTGTTAAAAAGAAAATTACTTCAAAATATTATCTTCTCTCATTTCGCGCAATGTAATTTTCATATACCTAAGTATATTTGTACACACGTAAATTGGTTGCCAACGGTAGTTGTACTCCGTATAAAACATTTTATAACCTGTGAATAGAGTGTAAGTTTCGCAGAGGTCGTAGGTTTAGGTTCTTATTTGTGCGATCAACACAAAGAGATGGCGTTGCACCTCACAGAAGCGTGCAGTTATTGCTTTCTGTTTGACCTACAGAGGTTTATTGGAAATGCCTTTTGTTCTTGTACAAGATTCAATTTATACGGTGCAAGGCGACTAGGCAAGTAGGATAACAGAAGCGTCCATAATTCATTCGCGTAATTTGAAAACGGCTTGAAGTCAAGCTTTTACAAGCTTTTATTTAACTTGCAATATTTGTATGTACTATGTGTGTGTTCGGGTTAAGTCTTGCAAGCTGAATTACACTTTGTACTTCCTTTTACTCTAAGGACTTGAAATTTTACATTTTGCTTAAGTGCTTGCTCGGGTTTGGCTGAAGTCAAGGGAACTCGTCAACGGTTAACAGCACAGTGGCAAAATTTATTACTTTGCATTTATATTATTCATTCATCATTATAATAGCATAATAATTAGCAATATATTTCAGATATCCATTTTTTAAAAATTTTCGAATTCATATCATGATGATAGTCTGCATTTTAATCAACTATTGATCGAGCATCTGATCAAAATGTGAAATCTAATCATGAGTATAATGAATGAGGTTGTCATCTATGACGACACGGTATGTTGAACTGTAAATATCATATTGCCATAAATGTATTTCCAACCCCGGTTTACCTTTGAAAAATACTGACATGAGTTGGTAATCGATTTTTTATTAAGCTGATCAAAAAGGTTATTCTAACGCTAATTTTAGCCCATGGCACCATACTTTTATGATCATTGTCCTTTTCGGAATAAAAAGTCAGTCTTATATTTCAGTAGCCAGAATCTAAAGACATTATGGTGATACTCGCAAGAGTAAGGCAAATTTATTGGCAAAATAATCATCAAAATAGGTACAGCCTTTGGTCCATACAATGTCACAATAAAACAAACATACCTACATAGATTGTTGACACATTACCTTCCAATTGCGTCACGCAGTCGGGTAATAAAAATATTTAAGGTTATTGAGGAGAGTATTCTCATCAGTTTGGTTATTCTCCTCTTCCAATATTATTTTATCTCCGCGTTATATATTCGCCACAGACAAATGGGTACCGTAAACGAATTGTATCAAGTTGTGACATAATTATTATAAGATACCCAAATATAACGCGACACATGATTGATTGAGCGATCGTAAAAACCAGCGTTCCAATATGATATATTTTATTGTAATGTTATGCCTATTGGTAGTAAAATATTCTAGAACTTATTTTATTTATCGCTGTGAAATATGGGATACAGCAATGTGTCCGTAACAATGGCTGGACCATGAATACCATTCTACTTTCAAGCAACGCTAAAGATTTGTAACTATTTGGTATTATGATGTTTGGCAAAAAAAAGTACCTCGGGACAGAAAAAAATAAGAAAAATATACTATTCGCCATCATGACATCCGTATGACTCGCCTACATCTGCTATTTCTTGATAAAATCTTACCACCTTTTTGGGGATAAAACTCCTTTTTTACAAGTAAGCGTTTTCACTTGCTGTATCTGTAAGTATGGTTCAAATTATGGAATTATGTACTACTTTCGTTTATCCGATGGGACGTAAAATACTATTTCAGATTCTTAGTTAGTTCAGTTTCCACAACAGAATGTGACACCCTAATTTTTTTTTACCAAACAGTTCCATTCAGAGATAAAATTGTAATTGGGTTTTATACTCGAATTGTGCTTTATGGTCCCGCCATTCTGACGTTCACCGGCAATGTTAATGTGACGTAGACGTCGTAGACGATTCGAAAGAAGGAAATTGCCCCATGGCAACTGGTTATTGTACTCCAGTGGTTTGTAATGTGTGCGTTTTTAAATAATGTAATTTCGTAAGTCAGGTAGTTGGTTCTTTTGTTGTAATTTTTATTACTTACATACAAGTTATTTATTGCCTACAACGTACGTGAGAAATAGTCGCTTTTAAAGCGGAAGTAGTTATTATTTACAAAAAAATATGTTCGTAATTAATAATTATGTGATATCGTTAATTGTAATAACTGGTTTGATAGTGAAACATGATACCTTTTATAGATGGACAACAGGTATGAAGCAGCTCATTAAAACGATATCGTATTAGCTTTTTAAAAGTCAGACAGATTTATAATTGTAACAAACGATGTTTTATGTTCATTGCTCTTTCAAGTTAAAACCAAAAAAGTAGTTTGTATAATTTAATGCCTAGAATCTAGATCTTAGATAGCTACTTGTTTGTACACATAGAAACTTAGCTCTGAATAATGTAGGTAGGTGTATCTATTGGACTCTAACGATCATATAATGGTTTTAATTAATAGACCTTGTAATTTGAGCTTTGTAATTTATTATTAACTAGCGACCCGCCCTCGCCTCGCTTTGGGAAACTTATTCCTTCGATTCGCAAGGATTTAGTTATATATTTTGGATAATTCACACTATATCTTTATAAATTATATCCTATGTGTTATTCTGATGTGTAAGCTATATTATTGTAAAGTTTCATCAAAATCCATTCGGTAGTTTTTGCGTGAAAGAGCCACAAACATTCATACATCCATACAAACTTTCGCATTTATAATATGAATAGGATAGGATTACCCGTACCTACATGCTAGGGTGTAGCTGAAAGGTTTAACTGTACAGCCAAACTTATCAGGTAAACTTGAACCATGTAGATACATCCACAGTTAGGTTAAGCCCTAGCTTGCATGGATAAATAATTAAATACTCTATAATTTATAAAATTTCCCGCACTACACTCTTTGAAGCTCCAAAAAATTAATTTGACGACAGCGCATAAAGAAATGAACGTCAAAGAATATTCATAGCCCTTGAGGACTAAGATGGTTACCTCTAAATAAGTGTAACGGAATCAATACGTTTTCAACCGGACCACAATTTGTTGTTAAAACAATTGTTACACAGTAGAATGGGCGACGCTGGCGGTTAAGCTTCATGATCATGAGAACATATTTCTTAGCGTATGTTCAAATTGTTTTGAACAATTAGGGGCCTGTAACCAATTACGATCCGCGACCAAATAGTTTTCCGACACTGCCAAACACCAGAAAGCGAAACAAGGACGTGAAAGCGTACCAAGGGTTAGTGGTGCTGCAGGAGAATAAAAGAAAGACAAGTCTGGATCTCCGGTCAACGAATATACGGAACAAATAATAATATTTTTCCCTTTGGTTGGAGAGAGTATCTTTTTACGTACGTTACTATTGCCGAAAAAGTCTCGAAAAATGGTTATCCTCGTTTTGTACGTCTTTATATTCTTGTAACGCCTCGGGTAGACGGATGACGAATTATTCAAATCGCAAACGAATGAATTGAATGCCTTTGCTGTCAACTCAATTTCCATCTTTAAATATGAATTCTCTTGGTGTAAAAGATACATGACTGCGTTTCCATAATTTTGCGGGCGCTCGTCTCGAGAGCGATGTGTATGAATTCAATGTTGGCTGATATTGTTGGAATAGCGTGTCAAAATTTGTGGGTATTGTGCGGTGGTGTAGTGTTAATCATACTACCTTTAAACAAGCAATTCTTATATGTACCTATATGTACATAAGTGAAAAAAGTGATGACTGTTCAATTATATAATTTTATTAACTAAGTAACAAAAAAAATCAGCTGGTTAGTAATCATCTTATTGACCTCGTTATCGATACATGTTGGAAGTGGGGGACTCTTCGATCAAACCATACATTTTGTAGGACAAATTATTTTTTCAAGTAATTTAGACAATAATCTTGACATTAAAAAAAAACAACCAGTTAGTAATAGGTTTTTTCGAATCATGAAATCGACATATTTTATCCCTGCTATCCCTATTACCTCCCACAATCGAGATTTTTCGTTCAGAAATTGTTGGGCGTCTCATCAAAATTAAGCTATACTCACGGAAAATTAGCTTGATAGTAATCAAGTTAAAAAAAAATGTACTGGGAATCCCTGACCATAATCAATTTAATGTATTTTTAGGATTTATAGAAAGTGAAGAGGATGTAATATGAAAATTTTCAAATTAAGCACGTGATTACTGTAGTATTATTCATTAATATCTTATTTCCACACGAATAATATGACAATGGTGATGATGATGAAATGATATTCTGCCTTTTGATTTGCGTAGCGTCTAAGATTTTACCTACTTATAGATATATTTATCCTATAAAAATAAATTAAACTGTCATCTCTTCATTTGCGTTTCATTTGTGATCAAGTCTTATTACTTATTAGGCGAAAAGTGGAAATAATGTGGGATGTTCCTAGAATTTAATAGATAAACTTAAGCTATTGAAGTACTGTTATTGTTATACTATTTTTTGTTATTATTTTTAACAATTTCGATGAAAACGTATTTTATTCGTGAGGGCGGGGATTATACTGGATTTATTGGGTATTAGAATGTACTTTAATTAATTAAATTGAAATAGGTATAGTGTAACGGAGGAATTTTGTGCCTCTACTAAAACAACTGTGAGGAGCAGGATCAGCAGGAAATGGTCATATGAGGTGTGGGGACCAGAGGTGAGGTGTGGTGAGCTGGTGAGGCGAGGTGTAGAGTGGTGAGGTGCAGGCTTGAGGAGTGGAGAGTAGATTGAGGAGCGGAGAGGAGAGATATTCAGTTGGTAGTCTTTCATAGGTTTCAGGTATTCTAGCAAAATGTTACTGGCCGGCGAACAGGCCATCTACAAGAATAAAGAGATGATTAAGAAGAACAAAGGAATTATGTCAATATTGTCATTGAATAGAAACGTATTGTAAAATGGAGCTCGTGTATTAATTTGCTCTTTTACAATAGTGTTAAATATAATAGAGTAGATTTGGGAGTCGATAGTTATGCAAGTCTCCCGGTTCCTATTCGGTCGGCAACGCATTGGTTATGCCTCTAATTTTACTAATGTTAGTGGGTAACAGTGAACACTAACCATCAAATGACTCGTCTGCTCACTGCTCTGCTCTTAACATACATACATACAGACTATTGAGCTACGTAGTCGGCGATATTCTGTATGTCTTTTAGTGTCTCCACTTATTTGGATGTTTGTCTTTGATTGTTATGTAAATGTGAATTTCGTTTACGTACGTAGGAAACTATTCCGACACGACGCGATCCACGCATTTATAAATTAGCAGACTTGGACCTTTGATTGGCCGCGGATGAATTAGTGTTCTTATGAACATAATGTACTTCATGTATTTTGTTACATCGTAGTTAGAACTGTCTCGTACCAACGTTAAAATTATCTAAAGGGAATGTATGTCCTTTTCAGGGTGTCAAACTATCTACGTACAGCGTACATAATTTCATCTAAATCGATTTAAGTGTGAAAAGCAGTAATAAACAGAAAAAGTTACTTTCGCATCTATACAAATAAATTAAATTGGAATGTCTTTTTGTAATATTAAATTAACTGCTTTTCACTAAATGCATATTATGGATGTATACGCGGTAGTTAGGTGCTAACCCCAAATGCACAGTACATGCTATACCAAAATAACATTCTTTACAATTTTTGTCTGTCCGTCTAGCTGTCTGTTGGTTTTTGGCTAATCTCTGGATCTGAAAATAGATATGTTTCTTCGTAATACTGTCACACAAAAATGATATTTAACTTTGCCCTGTAGTACTTGATCTGTCAACCAGTGAATCTCACCAGCCAACGCCAGCTAGAACATAATTGAAAGCTTTTCTTTCCAGTTTCCTTTTATAGCTCAGTTGATACAGTTACTGTAAGAAAACGTCGAGTGACGGGCGCTAATGACGTCAGCGGACTGATGGGAGCGTTAAAACTTGAAAAGATTAAACTTTTCCATTTAAAATGATGACCAAGTTGTGGACTAATTAAAGGAGCTATGACGTATTTTTCAGTTTATGTTAATACTCGGTAGGTACTTGTCCAATGATAATATTATTTGCTTTGATGAATTCTTTCATTTTGTTCCCATTCATACGTCGCAATTACGACACATCGTATCGATAGACCTCAGACACGTTGATAGATCGATAGATCGCGACATCTAATAGAGCGTACTGGTAGAAAGGCATGTCTCTTGCAGTAGAGTGCAAGGGTGCTGCGTGACCCCAACGTATGACTCTCTCAACCCAGTACACGGCTGTCTCCAGTGGCGGAGATTGTCTGTCGTTCCAGATTTTGGACAGGCGTCGGGCGTTCATTCGCATTCTGAAACCGAGAAGTTTGTCAATGAATAAAAGTTTTACAATGGCCTACTTTACGCTAAACTGCGCATCATAATACATAATTATGTACATATTTAGACCCTGACAATACCTCAATTGCATATGATCGAAGGTGATCTTTCCTTGAAGTAGAGCGTTTGCTTTCCAAAAATAAGAATATTGTAATATGTACAAACTTCATGTAAAAATTAAGCTCCGGGTTAAACTCGCGCCTAGATGCGCGCTCGACTTCCCTTGTTCCAGAGATACCCTTAAACTGCGTAAACTGCTATGTAGGACGTTGCCCACTTCAGAGAGGCCATAAAGTTTGACGTAAGCATGTGCTCCAGTTGCTGATGGTTGCGAGGTATCGCTCCACACAGTTGGCGTGGACTGCGATTGTTTGTAGATCGTGTAAATAAAATGGCGTTGTTAAACATTTCCGCCCACGTACTACTGAGATGTTGTATGACAACAAAAACCTTGCCGTTTTTTATGGCTGTATATTGTCTAATCATTTTTTCGACAATAAATCAAACAGGGTCGTCGCCCTTAATATTTAATTTACAATTTATTAACGTTGTTGACAAAAACAGTCATTGATCGATCTTAATGTACGATTATTGGCATATTAGTAATCTGAGAGCATAAACAGAGCAGCTTTTAGTGCATAATATCTAATGTAAAAAAATATTTGGTACCATCACTACATAGTATAAAACAAAGTCGCTTTCGCTGTCCCTATGTATGCTTATATCTTTAAAACTACGCAACGGATTTTGATGCGGTTTTTTTAATAGATATAAGGATTCAAGAGGAAAGTTTATATGTATAATATATTAAAGTTTTGTGTAAATTGGTTTTCCCGAAGCGAAGCGAGGTTTACTAATAGTAGTATACCTAAAGGGGTTCTTACACCGTCTGTCCATGTCAACCTCTTTTAGTCGTGGAGCACCCAATGACTAATGAACAAAAGTGTCCAGCTTTTTCTTTTGAATTCCCACTTTTCACCAATTTCTATTGGTTAACAGTCGATAAACGAGCACACAAGCCACCTGATAGTATGTGGTGACCGTCGCCCAACATCAGTCACCAAAGCCATCAATGCGTTACCGGCTAAGAAACTAGGAAGAGGAAAGAGAGAAAGAATACTTTCTCTCTCTTTTCCTCTCAGGATCCCAGCTGGAACACCGCAAGTCGTTTGGCGGTTGACTTAACAAGAGGGTGGTGTCTAGCCAGCCTGATTGCAGCCCTACCACCGAGGAGGAGCCGGCATCGACACCGTTGTCTCCCGGTATGGGATTGGCGTCGGTATTCCAGGCTACGGCTATACCATTCCCATATCTACGGATATGATATCCGGAGTTTATGGAATTAAGGTAGCAAACTAGCAAGCAGGACAACCTTGACTATTTCTTATCGGAAAATGTAAAAACGATGCTAAAAAGTGATGACTTTCAACATTTACAAGGTGTAATACGAACGTCCATGCCATCACAACAGGAAACCCACATTAAGCGACGTCACAGGCCTAACTGAATGTAGGTTGTTAGCACCCACAGCGATGACTCAGCGTGTTTACTAACGGCTGCTAACACCGCAAAGCTTTTATAATACTGCTGTTGACACTGATTACAATCTGGTCTCCAATTTGGCTTTGCTGTTTGTTATTACTGTATTCGCTGTCGTAGTAATCATGACGAAGGATTCTCTAAATTAAGGCTACTGCGTACTTCAGCTACTCTGCAGATTGATGGAGGGATTTTCGGCCAACTGAATAGTTCGAAGTCCCAGTGCTGCTTGTCCCAGTCCTATCGGACTATCCCGTCCAGTCTTGGCGTATTCCTAGTCTTAGTGCAAACGAATTTTCTTGACGCATGGTATCTGACGTTAACAGTCTGGACGGAGTTATTGTGCTGTTTGGTGTGGTAGTGGATCGTTATATTTTATAATAGGCAAAAGCTGTTGGATGTTAGGCGCTCCGATTATATGACAACAGATCAGATAGTTTTCACTTTTCACTATACACTCCTCTACTTAGTATTGAAATGTCAATAATAAGCTGTTTACAGCATAATTAATGACGTGGCTCCTTAGTACCCCTATAACATTTTTTCTTATACAGATCCACGTGGCTTATATCGCACACATTCCTCTTTCACGCACGACTGGGCTTTATTACGCCCGTACGAGAACATTGGCCACATAAAGGCACCCTTGATGACCTATAAAACTTCTCATATCGTTCTCAGGGTGCACCCGATAGCTCGCGGTGCAGGTGAACTTAACGGCTCGGAAGTTTTATTTAGTGATGTTTTGGACCATCGAGCCGTTCTATTAACTTAGATAACAGTGGTGTACCACTTGCTTTCAATTGAACGTGAAACTGTGCTTATTAATTGCGTGCTTTATTTAAACTTACTTAAATAAAACACGCAATTACCTAATGTCACTATTTTAAGGTTCAATAAAGATTAAATAAATATGCTAACGAAGACGTTAATGGATGGCGAGCTCCGTTACATTACAGATTTCAGTCCCGTGTACTCCTGAGTTTTTGAGTACGCCGGAAAATGAGTGAAAGGTTACTTTTTGTTGATATTTTATTATATGTTATTTTTTATATCTGTGACCCAGTTACATTATTCGTGAGTGCTCTACAAAAATTCAAAAGCCAGTCAAGTAGGTACGAGTCGGATTCGCACACTTTGAGTTCCGTACCATCGATCCATATTGACCCTATTTGGTCAAAAGTAAAATATAATGTAGAAAAACGCATTTTTTAAGATAACTTGTATGGGGATCCCTTTGGGATCCAAAATTTTTATTAGTTCTTGTGATAACGGCTATGGTTATTCGCATTACGAGAAAATTTCAGGTGTCTATTTATTTCCATTCAAGAGATAGAGGCCCGTGAAAATCAGGCATATTAAGAGGGTTCCGTTCTTTACCCTTTGGGCACGGTACCCTAAGAATCTGGTCTCGCTCAGTTTTCAATGGCATACGAGGGTACAATATTGTCGCTACACAAAGCATTTTGTATTCAAGCAAATGATTCTACCTACATTCATGAGAATACTTCCCTTATTACTTTTGTACTGTTTTAAATGTCAGGTACCTATGTTTGCATTTTCCTATGTGGCACGGTAATGAGGCGCAGATGTCGGTTGAATATTATTGCAGTCGCGTAAAAGTATTTTGTCTTGATTTTGATATCAACTTGTATTAGGTACTTGTAGTCTTCGGGATTGTGCTCATGATATAAAAATGTTTCAGTACCTTCAATACATATTATTGATTGACATTGACAGCCACCGGTGGCTGTGGTCAGTTGCCAATTTGGGCGTACCCTTAGATACAACTTGTAAAAAGAAAAAGAGCCGCCACTTTTTATAAACCGCTTTTATCCTATTGTCTATATCAATCATTTTAAAGATTTTATTTATGTCCGATATCAGACATAATTAAGTCTATGTATAGGGTAGTCTTTATAAAAAAAAATTAAATGTGGCACTCGGAGACTGCCGCGGTAAAGCTATTGCATAGCATTTTTTATCAACTTATGCAATTATAATTATTAGAAGTTATATAGTTATATCAGAACAGCGCCATCTAGTTTGTAGAAAACATACGTAGCATACCTTAGTATTAAGGTACTAGATGGCGCTGATTGGGGGTGTTAGGTTTTTTTCGTTACGGAATTTCTGGATTCGGTCCCCACGCTCAAGGCCCGCGATAAAAGCTATGTAATAGCTTAAAATTAACCCCTATGAGCCTTGGTGACTCTATCACGAATACCTTGGGTTTCGCACAACCCACTTTCTCTGTCCATTGTCCATGACTGGAAAACTATTCCACTCCAGCATACCGAGTGACTGACACCAATGAACAAAACAACTGTAGCTTTTTTAAATTTGGAAGTGCCCAATTTTAAAAACTTGCCATTGTGGCGTTGCAGCGACGTCATGTGGAAACAGACCCCAAGCTCTTTCGTCGTGAAGCGTTTAACAGTCGACTTTACGACCATTTTAGTACGTAAGGAGTAATGTTAACTGTGCCAATGTTCGTACAAAGAGATTCTTTTTAGTGCCCTCTTAATAGAAATGGACCGGTTCGCATTAATGTCTGTCGTGAATAGACCTCGTTGATGATTGATTGAGATTTTCTGGTTGGGTATCTTTTGAGGACGCTTTGAGTTATTGAGTAATACTTTCTTATATAATTTGACATTTGATTGTGTTGATTGATTATTTCCAGTTGTTGCATCGTTACGCTGTATGTATGGATACTCTGTCTCTATGGTGGGATGTCTATCACATGTATGTATATTTTCGTTAGCCTATGAAAATAAATGATATAAAAAAAATTCCACGCCTATAAAACTGTCACGTTTTGATTTTTTTATAAATTTATGCACAGCGTCGTTGGAAATTCCTCTTGACGTAAACAGAATTTAATATGGCTAGTCCTGTGAGAATTCTCACTAAAAGCTTCTGTAACGCCCGTCAGTAGAGCTACGCGTTACGTTTTATGAAGATAAATACAATAATATTAATTTTTTAATTATCAACATTTAATAAATAAGAAATAAACATGTTGACCTAACAACCGAACTAGACGAGTTCATGAGGTCGTTCAAAGACAACTTGTGATTGTCCAATTAATTATGTTGCAATAAATAGTCTGTGTCTGCGACAAGTTATTATATGAAATTAAATTAATGTGTTCTAGCAATGTCTATCATAACTTGGCCCTACTATATAAAGTATCGTTTTTTATGTCAAAGCCGGCATAAAACACGGGCAACTCTATTCGAGTATAAGCACAACCTATCCTATCCATACTCGTAACACTAAGACCGACATATTCTCTCTCTCCTCTATCCAAGACACTGTTTGCTGCTTGCTTCGCAGTAATTGTTCGGTTTAAAAATGATGAAATTTTCATCTCGCACTTAAAAAGCAATACGTCATCCGTAAAACCATAAACTCTCGCAGTAGGTAGGTGTGAACTTTGAGCACTTAGGACACTGCGTACTGTTTTTCCATTTGGCCAAAACAAAGCTAAAATACATTAAAATGTATGTGCGGTCAACATAACCCGATCTTATTCAGGTTACCTTCGACGTGTCTGAACCTCAGTTTCAATAACATTGTCAGGATTGCGTTTGTGGTTTTGCACTTTCACGTGCTAATTGAAACGTCTCGTATGTCCTGTTATAACATGTCAGGGGCAAACCGCTACTTAACTTAGTTGCCGTAAATTTATATATAGGTATATCTACATATATCTATATATTAATATAAAGAGATGGGCTGTTTTTTGAAGTGAAAATTTATCATCGTTGTGATTTGAAAGTCGTTACGTGACGTGGTGGTACGATGGATTAATGTAAAAATGTGGTCTAATTTATGTTACGTTAAATTGCAATTGAAGTGAGGTACTCGAAACAGATTTGCAGTCCAACCATTTTACTTTATCTGTGATTAATAAAATAAGTCCTGTGAACTATTGCATGGCTTTGGATTACAATGGCCAGAGGCTGTCTTAGTACTTTGAAGAGGGTCATTGTGAATCAGTTTCTAACCCGGTACTAATAAAATTTATGACAGCATTAAATGCAAATGCGCAGTTTTAAACTCAACGTCAACGAACTTTTTTTATTAGACACAACTTTTTGCCACAGCATCGGACGTTGAACACATGACAAGTATATGCATGTCCGTCTCATATTAACGGCCAATTAGGAGTCATACTCAGAGCTTATGTAGTGTGTTCAGAACATAATTATGCTTCGTATTCATGCATATTTCTTCAAGGTCATCAACACTTCAGTTTTTATCGCCTGGGATTTGTTATCTACAGTCAGACGTTAATATACTTTAAAACGTCTGCAACAGAGTGCAATTTGAATGTCTTTCTAATGTTGTCATTTGCAAGTCATATTTCGCCATTTTACGCTTTCCCAATGCCTTTTTTTATTAAAATGGTAATTACTTAGAAATAAACTGATTATAAACTATCGATGGAATGCAGAAATGCTGTATTTGCATTTCAATTTGCTCTTAAATCGCGTGTTTTATTTGCTGAACAGTTTAGAAGGATATTAAAAAATAACTAGGTAATGGTTGTGGAGATTTTGGATAAGTTTATGGTAAACGCACGTATCCTCTCCTATTTCCACTAGGATATCCTGAACATTCACACCAGGGGCGATATCATCAAGGCGCCAGACAAGAATGAATGTTTGAGTCTCTTTTTGCGGGCTTTATAAAATCAAAACATGTTAATATTTCCACGGTAGATTTCTGAGAAAGAGGATTAGTTACTAAGGAGACGAACCACCATGCGGGAAAACCGGAGTAGGATTAATCTGGATTAAAACCCACCTACTTTCGACTTGGGCATGAGCGAGAAGCTGTCAAGAAATGATAAATCTTTAAAGCATTGTCAGAAAATTGACTGTATCATGCAGATCTTTTTTGGGTTTTAGAAATAGGTAATTTGGAAGGAGTCTTCATAAATTATGGACAAAGAAAGGGTAAGTACACAATAATCTATCCATAAATCCGGTCCAGTTCTAAGTGTCTTTTTACTTCATTAATGTCCTACCACTATTTTAAATGTGTGCCCTTAAATCAAAATGAGTAGCTAAAATAATTGTAGCTGAGATAATTTATAGGTGAACGTGATTTTGCCAGCATTTCGTGCAAAAGGGCGTGTTACACCATGGGGCTATGGCTCACCATAGAATAATTATAGTGACTCACAACACGAAAGTGTGCCGTTCTTTCATATAAGGAACCCTTGCATTGTAACAATTCCTGAGGCATACTCGAGACGTGTTTGGGCCCAGTCGAGGACGCAGGTCCATAACTGAAGCTATAGCTCCGTAGACAATCGCAAGTTATCGGCTCTAGTTATATGCGTTTTAGGTTGTACCCTCGTCAGCAAATCAAATTGTCTTATTGTTGATTCATAGTGTTCGTACTGATACAGATTATTATAAAAATATTGGGATATATCCAAGAATATTTCCTTTTTTAAAAATTGACTGAAAAATTAAAAAAAACTACGGAAATTCCAATTTGCATCTTATTTAAACTGTGTTTCGGGGAATCTATGGTAGCAGTGACATATCTCATAGCTTTAGAAACGTAACCTTTAACATACCCAACCAACCAACCCAAGCTTTTATTCAAAACTGAGGCGAAATACCTACCTACTTATACTACGTACTCTCATGATAAAAATAGATTTATTTTCGTTTGATGTATAGTTGTACGTGCAAGTCTTGATGAGACGTATTATTACGTACACACCTACATAAACACCATTCTCGGTAATATAATTAGATGTTTATGGGACTATCTATTGAATGTACGAGATTGGATCCATTCATTCGGTTTATTGCGCACCTAACTGCGAAAGTGCGGAGGAAGGCTGTTGGGCGGAACACGTGTTTATTTATTTTAGAGTGGGGATTACGACCCCTCCAATCACAATGCCAACTTCAGATTGATTCAGAGTATATATTTGTACGAAGGAAATGTGTCAGTTGTAGTAACCTAATTTGTTTCGGGTGTGGGTAAGTATTAAGGAGATCGACGACGTTGGTAGAGGCCCTGCCAGTCCCAGTCCCAGGTTCGGTTCCTGGCCTGGGCAGATATTTATGCGACAGATAAATGTTTATACTCGGGTGTACATGGGATGTTAGTGTTTTTATGTTAGTGGTGTGTTATTTGTGTTGCCCATACCTCCTATCCTAGAATCCTAGTGCTGGGATATCAGTCGTTTACTCGAACTTACTCGTAAAGTGAGAAAAATAATAATGATACTGAACAATGAATCTATCATGTCACCTCCAACCAACTTAATTAAGACAAAGTTGAATCGACCGCGACGTTCGCGGTGGACTAATTGCGTCCGACGAACAATATTCGAGGACGTTGTAACGAAAATAAATAACGGTTATCCTTACTATTATAAATGTGAATGTAAGTTTGTTTGTTACGCTTTGACGCGAAAACTACTTAACCTATCATCATGAAACTTTGTAAGTACAGATATTCTTGGAGGTATTAGAGGTAACAAAGGATACTTTTTACAGACTAAATTCCACGGGGGCGGAGTCGCGGGCAAAAGCTCTAGTATAGAATATGTAAGCTAATATTAATTGGAACATTAGTTTCTGCTCGCTCTCGGAACTGGGTCGAGAAGCTAATCTACAAGGCTTCTGTTGCAGACGAGAGGGCCTTTATATTACGTGCGCGACCTCTTATATTTACGAGTCGAAGAAAAGTGTTGAGCATTTAGAACGAGAATTGTGTTACTTTTTCTACTCTTTAAAATCACCCGGGTGAAAGGACATGTTTTAATATTTGTGAAATATTTATAGATGTTCAAATTAATTTACATATTGTATACCAACGAACCATATAAAATGAAGACAGTTTTAATTAAACGACTAGTTGGTGCGGAATCATCAACCCTGCATGCCTTGTAGACCTTCTTCAGATTAATTCCTTTAATTAATCTCTATTGTACCTCTGTTTTCCCATTGTACTTTAAAGTTCTTTAAAATGTAGAAGAAACGGGGAAAGAAACTACTCAGAATATGTATCTTAACATAAAAAAATTCTTGCCATACCATATTATCCCATTGTATCGAACGTTCTTTGGGTGTTTATCTCTATTTCTCACATGTTAAAATACCAGAGATTTAAAGCAGGTAAAATGAAATCAGCTTTAAAATTAAATTTGGATACAGTCGGAGCCAGCTCATATTTTCTCGTTTCTTAAATCTAGTTGCGGAAAAGCCATTACTTTCGCTGCGACCACTGCGAATGGCTCAACAAAATTTCCTGTTTTTTGACCGGAAACACTTATATTTTATTTTCAACGGACTCGAATGAAAATCTCAATTTGTAGGTTGTAGGTCTGTTTAAACAGAAACCTTATGTCTTATGTCCATCGCACTGATTTTACATGGAGATTCATCGGAAGAGTAATTTGGCCAAGAAAATAGCAAGTTTAGGTGTAGATCGTTTTTATGTAATTAAGGCAGCAAACGAGTATGCAGCACCACCCTTCCGCTGCCGTGAACGGCAACTGTGACCGACCTAGAGCAAGATTCAAATGGGGAAGACCGTGTTGGAACATTCGTTTGTTATTAACAAATGAGGACTGGGACAGGAACTGTTAGTGATAGGTAGTCCTGTTAGTTGTTGTTAGTAAGAGTCTCGTTGTAAATCGGTCACAGATGTTTTGCTACCCATGAGGACTGAGATGACCGTCTCTAAAAAAGTGTACCCGGCTCCACACCTTTCTAACCAGAACACAAAAATTTTATTATTACACGGTAGAAATAGTACTATGTACCGTGGCGGGCGATAGTACTACCCCGGGCGAACAATAGGTTTGTATAGATGATTATATTACTGTTTATGTCGCTAAATCAATCCTTAGCTAATCTTAACCACAATATCACACATACTATATTTATGGTGTAATATGGTATATATCTATAGTGTAATATTTACAAATAACATCACTTTCAAAGAGGTACACATAAATTAATCATATATGTGGGATACAACATAATATATTTTAAATCTATTACCGAATGAATAAGTTAATACAGCAATCAGTGTTAATCGAATATTTCCAGCTCAAACATTTGAGAAGGCGTATGCAAATGTACCTACGCTGCGCCTTGTTTGACGTGTCCCTCACAAGTCACGCAGCGTAGGCACAGCATAGGCACAGCGTAAGCATCCGTAGTAGAGCTTGCAACACGTCATTAACACTGACGAACCACGGTTCCTAACTAATTGACTCATTTGTCAAAAGAAAGCGAAACTTTTATGCTTAGTGTATGCTGCATGACGAATGTTTGTTTTTAGCTAGACTCTAAATCGTAACCATTCAATGAACATTTTTTCAATGGGATATACGGGTGAAACGTATATCCAGGTGGTAGAATTTTTGACCAGTCCTAGTCAATCCTAGTGAAATGATTCTTCCATCCAGTCCTTAATACAGTTCTGGCCCTTAATTAGAATATTGCAAGACTAAACTAAAGGTATCTGCGTAACTAAGTCGTCCTCAATGTTTTCAATGACATTAAATTCTAAAATCTGAATTGGTTTAATTTGAAGCTTTGCAGACTAAGGCCTTTATTGTGGTCCCTCATTGTGGGAGCACACTTAAGCCTTGCAGGGGGACACTTACAGGTTGTGATTACTGCATTCTACGTGATCGAAAGCACGGGCTTTCTAATAACTAATAGACATGAAGGAGGTTACACAAATAAATTATGTTTCCTTACATATAATTAAGCTACACAGATATCCCCGACTTTCATTTATTACCAAATCCGTGCCAAACGCAAAAATAACCATTTACTTTCCAAACGTGGAGCTAATAGTAAATTGGATTGCCAAAAATAGCCTCTTCAACGAAAGGAATCACGTGGGTTTCTGGAATTCCCGTGTCATAGCACCGTGACGTGACCAGTGACAAGTATGAATGATTGATAGATTCCTACGTGTCGCCTACGCAGACTGACTAACAGAAGCTATTAGCGGTTTAACAATGATATTTTACGGCTAATCCGCTGTTCTCGCAAAAAATATTTTGTACAAATATTTCTACAACTCCAAGATTGTTATGACTATTGAGAAAGAATGTTGGTGATATATTTATTTTTATTTATTTATTGGAACGAAGTTCCTTACGGCAGGCTTGGAGGGGATAGGGATTTTGCTGCGCGACCGAACTGAAAAATATGTGATAGTAAAACCGTAAGCGTGGAAAAAGGCGTGGAAAAAAGTGCGTGGAATAAAACCGTTAAATAAGTCGTGCGCAGGCGCGACAGTAGCCGATGGAACTTCGTTCCTACCTGGTGTCCCACGAGACAATTATATTTTATTTATTTACTCTTTATTGAACCTTACATAGTATGTAATTTGCCAGTTAACCTTGTGGTGAGTTAAGCTCGAAGAACAAAAATGCATAAAGCGGTCGTAATTTCATTCAAATGTCAAAGGAGATTGTCCATTTTTGGCCCAGCGTGGACAGAATGCTGAGAAAAAAACAATGATACCAAAAAATATTGTCAATTAAAATACGATTTTTCATTGTTCGTGGTTGTATCAATTTACACTAATAGATAATTAGTATTTCAGTTGATAATATTCATTACTCGTAGATATTTTCCGGTCTGCTTTTTGATTTCGTTGTTTACCACAGAGTACTTAAACACTACGTTGTTGTCAGCAAAAATATAACATTACTACTACAATCGATTAAATATAATATTCTATAAATCGATGTACCTAATGTAATAATAATTAGGAAAGACATAAAAAGATGGATGTGTTTTTGTTTGACTGCGATCTCACCTGATTGTAAGTGCCGATGCAGTCTATGATGGAAGTTCGCTAACCTGATAGGGTTATGGCGTTTTTTTATATAACCTATATATTATGCACTAATCGGTTTCATCGCGGCATCGTCTTTGCCAGTAGGGCGGTAACAAAGATGGAAGCATTCCTCTAGACTATACCTAAGGGAATTTAGAAATTATTAATAATTATGTTCCCAAACAGACCCGAGCCGCAAATCGAACCCGGTAAAACGGTAACCTCCCAATTATAAGACTCAGGGCATATCGCTGCGGCAGGGAGGTCATAATAGTAAACATCAAGAACACGAAAAAATCAGGTTTTAAACTTATAAACAAAAAATAAGAAATAATTATTAATATTACCAGATTCGAAAAACGACTATCAATATAATCGATTTAATTGTTTTATCGGTAACGAGTTTCATGGCAGCACTAATCTATGCAGCTCATAGACACGACGGCCATGACGTGACCTGCGTCAGTCAATTTGCCAAACCAAAATCAAAATGTCATTCGCTTTCACAATTCACATCACACTTTGCACTTTGTGGATGTGGACTTGATGTAGAATTGTGGAGTTGTGGAAGTTACTCGTGCGCACTGTGAATATTGTGATAATTCTTATCATTTCTTTGTCTTTCCGTTTTTTATCTCGACCTTGCTTTATAATGGACACCGATGACGCTTTTTACGACAACCTTTGCATGCCTACCGGTACCTACTGATAGAAAACCAAATGTTGACCCCCCATTGAATACGGACGAACCCACTCCTAATCCAACTGTAGACGCATTACCTATGGACCATTTTGATAACTTATGAAGATGAATAATTTTTAAAAAAATATCAAAAATAAATAATTATTTTATTTCAAAAACCTTGTTTAAGACATCTCTTTAAAAAAAACTTGGAACACCTGGATACAAAACTTTATTATTTTTCTGATTCCTACTGGCTAAAGCTACTAATTCCATATATCGTTTTTATTTTTAGTGGCTGTTCACTCTGGGCCAAAACACCCATACAAAGTGGACATTCTCCTTTGCGAAAGTATTGTCATAGAATTTGAAAAGCGTCTATGACGCATTGTGGTTATTACATGAATGCACACGAGTAGGTTTTTCATTTTATGACGATGCAATACCAAGAAGTCTGAAAATCTTAAGAAACTTAAGCAGAGCATTTGATATAGGTACCTAGATGCTTTATGTTCACAAGGGAGAACTTGGCAATCGTTAATTTCCAGTGTAAAAGAGAATTTGCAATTTGCATTTAAATTCAGCTTCGAGGAGAGAATTTGGCAATAGATAGATTTTGCTCCCCAAAGGATAATTAAGTTGGCGTAAGGTAACTACTGAACATAGATATTTGGTAATTAATTATTTCCCCTTAACGGACAAGAGCGTTTCCCTTGTGCGTTATGTGTGTACTTTTTATTTTACGAAAATCACACTCCTCTTACGGTAATAAACACGAACGTAATCCATTTTACGACACAGGTCCCAAGGACTCTGAAGATGGATAGTCTTTAGAAACTAAAACTCGTTTAAAGTTTGCGACTCAGATATGGGTTACAGCTGTGTAGGTGCACATTTCTGTATAACGTGTTGACGAACCGGAGTCGACGGAGTGTTCGAGAACATTCGAGAGTTTCATGAATATAATAATAATATATTGAAGGGTGATGTAAACAAAAATTCACTGGATACCTGGATAGCACTCGAAACATACTATATCGACGGTTATAAAACCATACGTATTTTTTCAATCAGTGTAGCGATGTAATGTAGTGATCAATGATGGACAATAAATTTAATGACAATTATTAAGTAAAAGTTCATTGTTTTGCTTCTTTTTGGCCGGCAACGCAGTGGTGATACCTTTAGTTACCGAAGTCCTTAAGAGATGGTGACTACCTGACTAACTTGCCATCAGGTGGCTCGTATGCTCCTTAATCGATTATTTACATAAAGAAGAAAAATCCTCCGTATTACGCATTCTTCCCGCCGACCTGCAAAGGTGGGAGGAACTTTACGGAGTTTACGGGACACACGATAGTAAGTGGGCGCACGTTTATTGCTATTGATTTTTTAAAATATGGTTTTGAACACAAACGTCTACGTAGCGTCTACGTAGCAGTATAGACATGATTGGTCTATACTAGCCACGTTTATGAATGTGGCCTCATTAGGCCCACAACTACAATCGATGTACTGCAATGATGTCTAGATTCGAGTATGTACCACGTAGGTAATTATGTGTTTAGAGTATAATTAAACAGCAAGTTAAGTTATCTACAACCAAAGTTACCAAACGTACATAATTAAATATTACGTACATGTTAGTGTTATGTGACATAAATAAATAAATAAATGCCTATCTATGATATGCTGTCCTATTTATATGGCATTCTAAACTAATTCGGGGCTTTGCTGTTGCCTTTCAAGGCTGCAAGCCTACGCCATTGTTGTCTTAGTTATTGTTTACTCATTGTGCGGATTTCTTTTTCTGATAAATGATATTTTTTTGCCCCTCCACGTTTAAAAATAGATTAAAGTAATAGAGGACCTACTAGGCTTTCATTACTCCCACGGGCGGAAGGTGGCTTACTTGTATAAATAAGTGGGATTCCACAGAGAGCAGTGAATGGCAGTGATAATGAACAATCCCGATACATGCGAGCGTTGATCAAACATGACCACTGAATTGAACTAGGTAGCAGAAGTGACACCTAAAGATTGTGTTACCCTAACGCTAAGCACCACTTAGATATGCAAACAGTGCGATACGGTTAAACGAGGTTTATGTTAAGTATACAACACCGTTTAAAGTAAACACTGCACATCGTTAACCTAGATCCCTAATGCGTTTTGGGGAGGCATCCGACTTGTTGATACGGAATCGTAGGGTACCTGAAAATATTACAGTGAGTTTTTGAAGTGATACTGCGTAGTGGATGGATTACGGGAACGGTAATGTTAAACGTTTTACGCTAACGTGAGTCACGGGAATGGAAAGGAGGGGTTTGGTTGCGTTTATGGTTTATGAAGTTTGTATAAAAAAATATTCGCTATAAAACCTTCAAAGCTCTCAGTCAGGTCTCAGTCACGCTATGGAATTCCTGAACGGTTAATTTTATAATTATATTATTCATTTAATTATAATAGCTCGTTCTTAAATCCATCATAACTTGAACGGCTCCAGTAAAGTAATCTCTTCAGCGGTCAACACCAAAAACATACAATTTTTATTTTTTCAATAAATATTTTCAAATTTAGTAATTTTATGGCATTATGCTTGTTATGTCATATGTACATAATATTTATTGAAAGGATTTATTCCAACCGGATTCCCTCCATTATATTCCAGTCCCAGTCCACCTCCATTATATTCAGACTAAAGACTACTTACATAGTCATGTAATAGACATTGTAAACATTCTGAACCTTCGACAGTGTCCTTGGTTATTAACCATTTTTTAATTCTTGCGATTCGGAATGATTTAATGGTGGAAGACCCTAACTTTATTAACAGTTAGCGACATTAGTCGGTTGTATAGAAAAGCAATTTTTACGGTAGGTGTTGAATGAGTAATGCCCGTGTTGATAGCGTGTCAAATCTTCATAGCTAAACATTTCATTATTTTTATGGTGGGCCCGTTACTACCATAACGGGCCCACCGTAACCTATGATTTGGAGGTTGGGTTATGGGAGATTTGTGACGACCAATGATAGCTGAGATTGATAGACGATCTAGGGACCGTCGATGTGTGTTCGTAGGTTTCAATATTTTATACTAGTATATATACGTTAATGCTTGACTTCAATTCCAACGTTTCCTGTAAGTGGCGATGTATGTTAGATGAACTTATAAGAAAACTATTATTAAGCCTTTTAAACCTATTACATCTGGTATGGGAAGTTAAAAGTGAATCAAGTGAAACGCTAGAAGGAAGTGGCGATGAAGTGGTACAGGACGAAAGAGCGCACGTGACGATCGATAGGGGTTTTAATATTTATCGAGGGGGATGTATGTACCTGCAAGGGGTCCTCTTTTATTTACCTACGGCGGATGCGGTATCGAGAATAAGTTTTAAGATTGACACGACTGGTGGGTAGTGATGTAATTTTAGTAAAATAAATAACGATAATTTGAAAATTATAGTGAATCAGAATAAGAAGCATTTTGTTACCCGTAATTTCCCAGTAAAAGTAGCAGTGATTTAGGTTTAAATATTAGACCCTAATTTGAACATTAGACCCCCAATTAGGGGCCAGCGTTGGAATCATTCACGTATGTATTCTCTTATTTTAAAAAAATATGTGGGTATTGTCACTTGCTTCGGTAAACAAAAACATCGTGAGGAAACCTGCACACCTCACAGTTCTGCGTAGTGTTCGCAAAGGTCTATGAAGTCTCCCAATCCATACTAGGCCAGGGCAGTGGAGTATGGCCTGGACCCCCCACAATGTCAGGGGAGACCCGAGCCCATTAGGGAGTTCCTATTTCCATTTCCAGTTCCATTTCTAAGTAGGATGGATCGTTACTTTATATTCCATGATTTCCTTTATCAGTTCGTTAAGTAAATCAACTTTCATACGTTGTGTATTTATTTGTACGTTGTGTATTAACGTTGAGAAGGTCATAAACTTTTTTAATTTACCTCGCTACGTTAGCCTACTTACGCAAACTTTTCAGCTCCAGTCGTTGTTGAGTCCAAGACTAACTCTCGTGCTCTTTGTGTATCCTACTGACCTGACTGAAACCGGGATCTGGTCGCGTAAATCAAAAATCAATATGGCGGCAGAACCCTAGAAGAACTGAGTTACCTGTCCTTAGCATTTTTGCATGGAAATCACGTGACAATCCTTCTGCGAGGCGTATCCGACGGTAACTTGTCTATTACTAACAACAACAGTAACTAACAGGTCAAACTACGAGTATTTCAACAGTATTTTAACAGTTTCGCTCCAGACATACTTACTAACAGACTAACCATCAAAATGTTCTCTTAACTCTACTGGGTGATATTTAATTCAGTTGACATAACCCCCATTAATATCGCAAGTGTCTTACGAATCACCTTGTATAAAAAAACTTACTGCAGTAGGATTTCAAATACCTACCTATTAAAATTATATGCAGCAGGTCATTTTAAAGTGCACTTTGCTCTCTACCACTCGGACTCGGACATAGTGGTAATGTTGTCCCACCTGGCTACAACCGATTCAAATGTTTTACATGTTACGGTACGCAGCGTCGCAAAGCCAAATTAAGCTGACCCCTCATTTCTTTGACTGGCAACGCTGTTACCTTCGGTGTTATTGATGTCCATTAACGATAACCATTTACCATCAGGCTGATGGTTGTTGACATAAAAGACTTGAGATACCACATTGTGTTTGGATATGGAATATTGACAGACTCATTACGTTGATGTACCTACAGGCCACGCTGCGACCAGCCGTAATTTGCAATGTGTCACACCGCTGAACAGGTGTCGATTGGAAAATAGCCCGGGCCGTGTTCACGTCGATAATCGAGAAATCCACGAATCCACGTTTTGACCAGAGAATGTTTCGAAACGGATCAAAGTAATTTTTTTTGCAATTGTTTGTACTTTTGATTGTTACAGTTGGTTTAGTAACAGCCAAAACTAGGGTACTGTTTTTTATTCTGTGGTTATTGTATTTGACCTTTGCCTACCACTCGATCTGCAGCACTAGTGGCTAACGCGTTGTCAGTTAATGCCCAGCTCCTATATTATAAAATTACAACCAATCGTTTAACGTTAACCGATTGTTTTCGAGCTACCAGAAACAAGTCGTTAAAGTCGTTTCATTGTTTTTAGTTACGCCTCGTAGATATTTCTACTATCCGTAAGCAAAACGAATAGTTTTTCGAATAAAGTAACCGGGCATAAGACGTTTATAGCTAAAAGTAGTACGAGTATAAACCCTCGTCAACTTAGAGCTTGTATCTTCGTAGATTATGCAGAAAATCCTGTAGCAATTGTCAATTCAGTAATAATAATTACCGAGTAATATAATTGTAGTGATAATGATTGACTTGTCCCTTTGAGGTTATATTCTTGCACTCTGTATGTATTATCTAATTAATTAATTAATTATGAAGAGTAATAATATGAATGTGAACGTATATACTTTACGCCAGTTAGCTATGAATGAACACATGAATGAATAATCATGCAGATGTGTGTTGGAACTCGCGCAAACTCAGCCACTATACTATATTTACCTGGCGGTGTTTCAGAATTTTGATACTGCAGTTGTGATAATGGAAAAAAATATCCGGATAACAGTCAAGTTATTATCCGGATAAATGGGATAATACGAATAGTAGTTTTTTTATACCCTTTTTAACAATTTTTTTGTACTCAAATCACTAAGATAAAATATTTTAAATTATATTTAGTATTCGGAAGGTCATTATCATAGGCTGCCTATTCGACATCTAACGACTCCTGAACACTGAGTGATCCGAAAAACTGTTTGGATTTGGACGAATTCCAACGCGTCCTATTCTTTATCACAATACGCGGTCGAGATTGAAATTTCATCCACATGGCTGTGTTCGTGGCAATCCACAGTTTGGAAACAACTTTTGAAAACGACACAACCTTTGGAGTAAACTTCTTTTTGAGGTGAAGAATTAAGTGAAAAGAGTTCTCTTTTATACCCGCTTATATACGGTTAGGTACGCTTAGGTACGCGCGCTTATATATTATATTATATACGCTTGTGTTTTTGTGGCGTTGCATCTGACAAGATTGGCATCCGTCCTATGCTATCGTCTGCGTACCGTACCCATATTTATTAGGCATGAGTAGACCACTGACACTTATACCACATTACCGTGCTTATACTTTACATTCCCTTACACTTTCACATAGCATAATAGTGTTTTAATGTATTTATGTAATTTGTGTCGGCGTTCAAACATGAAGTACCTACCTGTGTACCACAAGAATAAATCACCGGTATCCAGTGATTTTGCTCGAATTGGAAACTTTTCCGCGACCCACTTTAACGAATCGTATTTCGCTCGAGCCCGGTTCGAAGCTTTTAGAGCTCTGTGACACTTGCAGACGCTATCTATCTATATATCACCTGCAGTTGAATAAAGGTTGCGGCCTATTCTCATTAATGTTGTAGTTCGTTATGAATGCGAATGGGTAGGTAGGATAGGTACTGCATTTATCAGTTTTAGGTTCTTGTTCTCTGTGTCAAGCACGTAATAATATTATCTACCATTTGCAGAGCTATGTCGGTCACAGTTGTCGTGGGTGGCAGCGGAAGGGTGGTGGCTGGCTGCCTGCTCGTTTGCCATGTTAATTACATAAACAAATCTTGGAGTAAATCGATGGCATCCTCAGTAGATACCTTCATAACAGTATCACTAAAAATCAAATCTCAAATTAGATAATTCAGTTATCAGTATGAGGGTGATGACAAAGCATTCTTGTTTTCAAGTACGGTATCTGTCACTGTCATTTCTAGATCGGGGTTTCTACATGTCTTAGGTAATAATAATAGCAATATTTTTCCTTCCTTGTCATTGACGTCATAAATTTTTACATTCTCCATACATCATTTTATGTGACGATTTGTAATAGTTGTTTGAAGGATATTATAAAATGTTTTATACAAAATTATGATTCATTTTATATGGGTGAGTCGAAGCGATGAACTGAAACTTGAAGGAAATTCTTATTTCTCGAAATTATGGAGACGCCCAAGCCCTGCAACTGCCCACTGTCGGGTTAAAGTCACTTGTTCCTACAACAGACCCTTGTTTGTTATAAACGTTACTGAATCAGTATGCTAATAAATGAATATAAACATTACACTCATTCATTAGGTACACAAAGATTGGGTCCATTAACATCTTATTTGTAGTTAAAGGGAAGTCTTCATCCGTTTGTCCATGTCAATTACTTTGTTTATCATGCACCCAGGTGCGATACGTTGAGTAATAATACATCATTATTGGGTAAATGAAGATATTTAAAAAAAATCTAATTCAGACACGTAAAATAATTAACGATTCGTTTAGCATATGTTATGCGTAAAATATATTATTTAGGATAACTAGATTATCTCTTTTTACTCTTGTAAGAAAATGACAACTGATATTTGACAACTTCACGTGAGGTTGTGTGAGATTTATCTAGACCCCTCTCCCCCTTCTAAGTGCCTCATGTAATTAATGGACGCTCCCTAATTAGATTCTCATATAACATTTTTATGAATATTTTGTTGCAAATTCGAGGTAGGTACTATAATTAGTTCAGAATCACAGATTGAGATTTCCCCATTACCTTACCCTAACTTTCGCGTCGATTTCCGAACGCATATCAAGTGTCGGTAATAATTTAATTGCGTTTCGTAATCATTTTCACTATTCTGTACACATTTCTTAGTGTGCACATTATCATAACTGATGCGAACTTTTCATTAAACTAAACTTAAACCTCTTGTTTGTTACAGCACTCTCGTACCGTGGAAGCACTTTCGCGAGGAGCTGAACAACGTGCATCCGATATCGTCGGGCCTGGAGACCATGGCGCTGAAGACCACGATAGACCTGACCTGCAATGACTTTATATCCAATTTCGAATTCGATGTTTTCACGAGGCAAGTTGATGCTAGTTTTAACCTTTTTTTTCGAGGGGAAATCGTCGAAAGTTGCCGTAACTTAGACGACCCCTAGGCAGTCATTCAGTGCAACTGGGGCAGCTTCGTGATCACATATCAAACACACCAGTGCCTCTCCTGGGATTTGAACCCACAATAACAAAACATAGACGCCCCGAGGGTGCACTTCCTCTACATTATCCCCACGTCTCGCTAGTTTATGTAAACCTAGGGCTGAACGATATGTCACGCGCGGAACACTTGGGATTAACACCCGCGTGCTTCTCTAATTTTTCAAGTTACGTGTTGAATCCACTATGATTTTGTATCGCGAAGTAAAGCAGAGAGAACCCTGAAGTGAATAGTCGGGGGATGTTTTTTGATAGATGTGTGCTCACTGGTATGCAGTCTACTAAACAATGATGTAATATTTATCGCCAAATCTTCATTTTATGCATTCCGTATATACTTGCCAGTCGTATTCCTCTGATTGTACTCGATTAACGCGTAAGAAATTACAATATATACATATATAAAGTTGGTGACAAGTTAACTCGATTCGTCGGGACGTCGTAGACGAGGTCTAAGAATTATTAATAACTATCCGTTATTAAAAGTCCCTCAACTAGGCAAATACGAGATCCTTAGACCACAAAGATGTTTATAAGCAGTATGCTACATAACGCTAGTACCGAGTCATGATGCGCAGTGAGGGATTTTCCACAAGTCATGTCTGGCTCGCAGTGTTTTCCTTTATCGTATCAGCGACAACGTAATTCCAATATTGAAGATGAGAAAGTAAAAGTAAAGATTGAGCAATTTCCTTAAGTAGCTACATAATATATTACCACGGAACAACGGAACATAATACACTGTATACCTGCATAGTTAATGATGCTTTCAAGAATCTCTGGGACACTGAAGCGTGCATAGCATTTCATGTTACGCGACTTGCAACCTAGTTTTTGAAGTTATATAAAATAGATAGTGTCTACGTTGTGTTGTGTAGGTCTATTTATAAGCTGTGTTAAGTGTTAACCAGCTTCTGAATAAGGACGGATAACAGGGTTTGAAAAGATCCTTTATTTCGATATAGATATTAACGTATCAGCGAGCTCATTGTTGGCATAGTAGGTCTTTTTTGGTGAATGAGGAAGTTTAGGGTATATTAAACTGGTAACTTGGGCAATAATAACGCCAGTGTAGATTGATAGAGGTGATGTGTTCGTAAAAATTCAATCATTATGAGTCAATCGTCGAATGTCTGCCCGAGAGCCAGATAATTTATCTATATTATGGTCGTTTCTAAGGGTGTTGTAACCCCTCACCGTTATTTAGAACAAAAACTGGCATTGATGCCTGGTATATCAGTTCGTAAACTGAAGTATCTATTATTGTTTATAAACGACAAATAATAAGGTTTGTCAGACAAAAAACGGTCTTAGTAGAATAAGACGTACTTAGGTACCAACTGGTGTTAACATTAATTTTATCACATGTTTTCGAACGAAGTGTTTCCATACCATATATTTCCACATTTTCAGGTTATTCCAGCCCTGGAGTACGTTGCTAAGGAACTGGCAATTGCTGGCTGTGACGCATCCAGGATATGTGGCGTTTCTAACGTACGACGAAGTGAAGGCGAGGCTCCAGAAATACATCCACAAGGCAGGCAGTTACGTGTTTAGGTATGAATCTTTGGTTTAGGTATGAATTAATAGTGACCATGAAGGAAACTAGGTACCACCTGTTGGGAAGTGATCACTGCCGTTAATTGAAAACTGTAAAAAGTGTTTCACTTCCCAAATGACCTGATGGTATTTGCGACCGTAGCTCAGTTGGGTACGGAATTGACCGTCTGCTTAGTGTCCCGAGTTAAAATCCTGGCTACCATACACATTTACAGTGAAAAGTTGGTTCCTGAATCGTGGCAGTTAGTAATGTCTTATTTGTGTTTTGTATTGCAAGTCATCCGCGACACAGTGAAACATAGTGCAAGGGTATAAGTACATAATTATGTACCTAACTAGAATATCTGCATTCGATTGAGCGTCGTGCTAACTTGACTGATTGGCATCGATGGAATTCGGTTTTGCGACAACAGAAATTCATCTGGTCTTACAGGTAAGGTAAAGAGCGTGTGACTGAAACAAACAATGCTCAAAGTGACACCCCGCGCGTCTTGCCACCATTTCGACCCTAAAATTGACTTCTGCGCAGCGATCCGAACAAAGTTCTGACCGGCCTAGAACCGCCGGCCGTACTATATATTGTTATATTTTAACAAGATTCGTTCGTGATGCTGTGTACACCATGATTCCAGGTTGTCGTGCACCCGACTGGGGCAGTGGGCGATTGGGTACGTGACAGTGGACGGTGAGATCCTTCAGACGATACCGCAGAACAAGAGTCTAGTGCAGGCGTTGCTCGACGGGTATCGAGAGGGATTGTGAGTATTGTCCTAACACTCTTCTTACGGTCGGTTTACAGTGTAAATTACACCAACTTGACGCCAACTTCACTCCGATTCGGTGAAGCAATTTATGAGCTTTGTAATGTGTTGCTTACGGTTCATGTTTATATCTTTAGAGAAGTTAAGAAATACTGTCAACATAGAGTTTGTCGGGGTTAGGCCTTTTTATGGATTTAAGATACGATTCTTTCGCTGTTACTGTGACCCAAAGCAAGACTTAAATCGGACCTAGGATTATTAGTCCAGTTAGAAGAGAGTGTTATTAGGAATGTTAGTTGGTTAGTTCGTAAGGACTGGGGCAGGGACTGTTAGTAATAGTTAGTCCTGTTAGTTGTTGGTAAATCTTTCCTCTCTATCTAATAAATCGTCGTACAAGTTTATTGTTGGATACTGGAGGGATTTAATTCCCCGCTATGTATAAGTTAATAGTTACGCAATCGAAGAAGGCACGTGTCTATCATTCGATTGATCGTATTAAGGAATGACAGAGGCAGCCAAAGCTTTGAATAGATGTCGCTACAGAAGTGCGAGACAATATCCGAGTTTAATGAATAGACCTAATCCTACTCTGCTGATTCGTCCGTGAACTTCTGAGAACTCCTTTATGAATATACATAAATTTTACAGGACTAACAATAAATTTATTTATTTAGTCTCTGTCAAGTGTATTACAAAAAAACACTTATATTTATTTATTTATTAGGTCACTAACATACTGTACACCATGACATTGTTTTATATTACATACATTTTTAACATTCTGGGCGCCAGTACAATTTTACAAGTGACGACGACGTGCAATATAGCGGAAGGTTGTGCTGCATGCTCGTTTGCTGCATAAAAAATCTATATTACTCGATAGAAATGTACTGTGGCGGGCTGTGGTATTACCACCATACCTTCCATATAGGCTGTCCTATAATCTGAATTCCACAATGTTCTTTTCCCCAGCTACCTATACCCGGACGGGCGGGATGTGAACCCGGATCTCAGCAGTGCTATAATCTCCCCGGCCGAGGATCACATCACAGTCACACAGGAGCAATACGAGTTGTATTGTGAAATGGGTAAGTTCAGATATTTGTCGGTCACACCTAGTGACACACGAATTGTGACTGTCCACAGCAGCAAACGATTGTATTATAATTGATTTTATAAGGCGTTTTAATTATTTTTTTAAATTGTACATGTATGGTACTTGCTGTTAAAATTAACAAGAACTGTGCAACATTTTTTTTAAATTAACAAACGTGGTCGAATAGACATACGGCTCGTTTATTACTATTTAAATTATTCCTTATTATAATTATAAATATTATTATTTAAATTACAACTATTTAAATTCCACCAAATTTATGTATACACTTGAATACAAATCCGAATATTTATATTACGATTGTTTAATGTTTATAATATATTTTTTTTTACATTTCAGGAAGTACGTTCCAATTGTGTAAGATTTGTGCAGAAAACGATAAGGATATTAGGATAGAGCCGTGCGGGCATCTACTATGCACACCCTGTCTTACCGCGTGGCAGATTGTGAGTATAAACATTGATTGATTATCTTCTTTACATAGTACTAAACGAGACAATATCTGAATCTGAATTTCTGATCTGATGATTCAGATTCAGATTACACTTGTTTATACTATTATATTGTATTATACCATAGATATATAATATACATAGATTGGGTATAAGAGTAAAAGAGAGCTACCGAAGCTTACGGTACTTTGATGTGTTAGAATGAGAGAGAGAATAACGGTTCAAACGAGACCCTAATTTATTTGATCAGTGGCCTAACTGTCAATTTGTGTTGTGGACAGTGTTGTTATAACGTTATTACGATGGTTACATGGACATTTAGGTATAAAAGTGAAGTTAAACAAATTTACTTAAGCGATTAAAACCATTTTCGACGCACACATTGACACATCACGCACACATGAACAATTGGTTTTTGGTCTCATTCCATTGACTTATTATTACTATGGACATCAGGTCCGCGCTAAAAAATGTCCGAGCCAAATGAGCAACAAAACGCAAGGAGAGCAACAATTCCGCGTTCACGACTGCAATCGAAATTAAACCGTGATGACATGACATAACTGACTGGGACATTTTTTCCGTGATTTTAGTATGAGATTAGATGTCCATAGTAATAATAAGTCAATGTCTCATTCACATAGTTCACGTTGCCAATCTATGTATACTACATCTATTGTTTATACTATAAACAATACGTTGTTTCCAGGACTCCGAAGGGCAGGGCTGTCCGTTCTGCCGCGCGGAGATCAAGGGCACGGAGCAGGTGGTGGTGGACGCGTTCGTGCCGCCGCGACCGCCCAACACCACGTCGGATGTCAAGTGAGCGTGGCTCTCTTTCTTTCTCATGTCTTATCCCCTATTGCCCTCTCTCTTCTTGGCTGGCGAGGCATTAGCACTGCCTTTCGTGTTGCTGACGTTCGTGCGTAATGACTTACCATCAGCTGGTGGCTTGACTGCGTGTGACTCGTGAAAATGTTTTTATAATGATCCTTGTTTGTATGAGATTGTTGGACGGCCATGTATTCGTAAATTTTTTTTCCTAGTATATTATATTAGTCAGTTAAAAGTTTTAGTGGACTGTTGTGTCGGATCTATCCGTCTGTCTGTCCGTCCGTCCGTATATTTATATATCATATTTAGTGACCTACTAGTTTACATATCATATGTGACGTCACTTTCAAATTAGAATAACTTTTTAGCTGTTGTATGTATGTATACCTACCTTCCGGCTTTCTCCAGGTTATGTATATTGTTAAGGGTAAAATATGTCAGTAGCAAAAGTATGTTGATGTTTCCACCTGACCTACATTTATTGTCGCATTCCAGAATGGCAAATACAAAGACTGCAGTGAAAGCCGTGTCGTCCAATTCGTCGGGCTCCTCTGGATCGTCTGCTTGCAATGGATCAAGTAAGGATTGGTTCATCATAGCAACACATAACTGTTACTGTCCCACTGCTGGGCACGAGACTCCTCTCACAGTGTGAGGGGTACAGGCCATAGTCCACCACGCTGGCCAAGTGCTGATCGGCGGACTTCACACACCTTTTGAGAACATTATGGAGAACTCTCAAGTGTGCGGGTTTCCTCATGATGTTTTCCTTCACCGAAGCAACTGATAGTTATTTTTTTAATATATATTAATTTTTTACAATTTATAATTAGAGGACTCGAATTCTAACCTCACTGTCGGAGACTCCAATGTTCAAAACCGTAAACTATTACGGCCCTTAGTGTTACACATACAATTAGTTGGCTCGTCTTCCATCAGTCGTTCATCAACATGAAATCCGGTTAATTCCAGGTTCAGACGTGACCACATCGAGCGGAGCCAACGGCTGGTCCTCTAGGAACACGACCTTCAACGGACTAACAGACGACATTGACGACGCCGAGGTAAACGTCACATACATCACACATCTGCATTAAAACGAAGATTAATCAACTTAACACATTATTTTAAAATTTTATCGACGCGGACCTTAAACGTTTTAAATGCAAACTGGTACTCACGATTTACACAAAACATATTTTTCATCTCGATTGTTTTGCTCTTAAATCACAAGACATGACAGTAACGACATTATGTTGACAGGCCTATCTGTCATCAGTGTATGTCAAGTGTCACCTGTCAAGAGTTTTCCCGCCCTTGCAGTGTCGCCGCGTTTGATTCGTGTAACTGGGCCGAACAATTTTGGTGTTACAATTACAATTTAAAATTTTGATTACCCGCTTGCATTGAAAAATTTAGGAAAAATCAAAAATTGAAAAATATTACCGAATGTTAATGTTCGTTGCTCGAATGTTTTATTGCCTTAAGCAACTATATTCCATTCACAATATTAAAAACTCCTTTGGCATAGTGATATTTTTTATGTACTATTTTTTCTTTTTTTTTTTTTGTATTGATCACGCATGTTTGCATTTTTGATCGTTTTTGGCATGTTTGTGTTTGGGATGCCATATTGGGATTATTTTAGTTTGTCGTCTATCAAAAGCTTTTGAATCATTTACGTTTCATTTATTAATTCATTTATCATTTTGTTGTCATGTTTCACATTAGGTTGGAACTTTTCTGCTTGACGCTTTAGGGATCGTTTTTGAAAATGAAAATTGTAAAAAAACCTTTCATCATTGGTTAGTTGACAGACTATTTAAGCTGGGTCTGTTACAAGTAGTTTATCCAAAAAAATCGATAAGTTTTATCAAACTTACAATGGGCCTATATCATTTTATTTTTTAACCCAATATATCCAATCCTCAAAAGGTAATTTCAAAAGCCCTAAGTAGACAAGTGCCAACCGCCATTGCATGTAAACAATAACTTACGTTGTTACGTTTGTTTTGCAGAGACGCGAGAGAAAGTCACCGCATGCTTAGTGCTTGCACGAGTTGCGTTGTATGCGTTGTTACTGTTGCGGCTTGTTACACAATTGTTACAGTGTCACATAACATTGTTGCCTTGTTACACACGTTCACATCACTATCTGAGTTGTTTTTTTATTTAAACAAAGTTAGCCCAAACAGAGGTATAGTACGGCCGACGGTTCTAGGCCGCTCTGAAGTTAGGCTTTCGGATATAGTGCGCAGGTATTGCACTTTAGAGAGAGATAGCGACACGAACACTGAGCGTGTGACTGAAACAAACAATGCTCAAAGTGACACCCCGCGCGTCTTGCCACCATTTCGACCCTAAATTTGACTTTTGTGCAGCGATCCGAACAAAGTTCAGAGTGGCCTAGAACCGCCGGCCGTACTATAATAATGAGGCTTGTTGTTGTGGAGAACGCACGGAGATATTTGAGTCGGGAGGTGTGATGATTGAAGATTCGTCTGTGTGCGTTCCGCGGTGTGTACGTACATGGTGACGTAGCGACACGCACACAAGCTTCGTTGGTACCTTTGAAGATTGACTGTTGTACGTTGTCACGATCGTGTTAGATTCGTTTTGATATGTTCTGAAGCGTTTTGTTGCGAATTTTTAAAGTTAATCTTGTTTAGCGGCGATTTTTTAAATGAAAATTGGGAATGAAATTTGAAAGACGTAATCTTAAATGAAATTTTATGCAATGTTATAAAAAGCTATGTTAAATAAAGTTTACGGTTGGATTCGTGATGATATGTGATATAGCGTGATGGCGATCAATGTTGTGTGACGTCGCAGTGTTACAGTGACGTTTGGGACTCGATGTGCTCATTTACATTCCGTGTTAGTGTTCGTTCTTAGTAACAGTCGTGTTGTAGCGCGATTTAAATCTTAGTAATCATTTATTTTATTTTATTTTGAGTTCTTAATTCTAAGTTTTTTTTCGAATCGATAATAAATGTATTATCTTACAGTGCAATATGTTATCATTGAGATAAAATCGTAATTGAAATATTGAAATATTTAAAATGTATTTTTTGTAAAATAAAATAATAAGTCGAGCTACAAAACGGCTATAACAATGAATTAATTTAATTTATAATTTAAAGGTTGTAATGATTTTATTTTTAAGTTCTTACGTAAATAAAGTAATTTATGTAAATTTTTATTTTACAACAGTATATGCAGGCGCTATTATATTCTTATTTTCAAAGTGATATTTTTTTACTGTAAATGACCTTCAAATAGCTGGTAGGCTTCAAAGCTTTTCATTTAAAAAGTTAAATTGGTTTATTACTGACCTTAACGATACGAATATTGCATACCATTTGGTTTGATATTATTCAAAGATGTGTGACATCTTTTTCTTGCAGTCTGTGTGACAATTATCTTTTGACTAACATCACAATTACCTTTGAACTATTTATTATTTATTTTAAAGAAAATTAGTAAACTAAAATAAAATAATACACGGCGCATGATACTTTGTGTCCGTCCGTATGTGCACTTTGAGTATAATCCATTACAAAAATTGCTATACAGTATATTATCATTATCATAATGTAATCAAAATAAAATGTATAAAAATTATATACTGAATTATTATTATTTACGTTTAAATTTTTTTATTGTGTGTAGTTTAAACAAAGAACTTTAAAAACGACTGATGTTTTTATTAGGTGCAACCAAGTTTAATCCACAAGTCATTTATGGTCGCAAAAGGATGATAAAGTTGTAATTTTAAACTGGGAGAGTTAAAAATTACAACTTTATCATATCACGACTGTAGTGGCTACTAATGACCAGTGATCAACACAATTTCGCTACTTAAATAACGTAATATTATTGACTGCTTGTCAGTTACTCATCGATAAAATATTTTTCTCTAAGGCGACTTACGTAAAATTAAAGATAAAAAAATTAAAGTTACTTTAGCAGTAGCGTTTTTTCTTATCAAAAATAGTCATTACCGACGTGTCAGTTAAATTTGACAGAAGCCTTACGTCATATTGACGTCGTTTTACAAATTGACGTTTCCTTGGGATTTCAATTTATGAAAAAAATTATACATCGTTTTTTAATTATTAAGTATAATAATAGTTTATATTATTGAAAATAAAAAATATTATAATGTTCTTTTTCTCGTCTACTATTCTATATTATGGATAAACCCACCAGTATACGATATTAAGCAATATTTATTCAAATCTTCATTAATGTATTGAAAAATGAAATAGTTACAAAATGTATTTAAAATCCCGGTGATGAAAATATTTGATTTTCTTTTTATTGATAAAATTATTTTTGTAGTCTGCAATATTTTTTTTCATCATTATTTAAATGTATGTATTTTTCTGTGAAAAATACTTAATTTGTTATTCGTTAGTTTTTCAATTATGACATGTATTTTTTAATTTTGACAAGGTTATGTAAAGGTTTTACAATTTAAAAGAAATTTATTAATGAAATTTTGAAATTCGTACATAATTTTGTCGCATTATGATAAAAAAGACGTAAATATGTACTTAGCACTTACTAATTCTCTGTTCTTTTTCAGAGCCTTTACATAACGTAAAATTGTCATGAAATCTTTTGCCATTAAAAAAGATTTTGCTGTATAGTTGGTTTATTTGCATTATGTTCTTATATTATATTATTATATATCGACAATTATTTTTATATTTTTTTCTTTTATGGTAAATTATTTATTTGTAAGTGAAAATGTGAATGTTGACAATATACGCTTTTTTGAGATGTGCTTCCTTGTATCTTTATTTTGTTTTGTTAGAAAAAAAATTGAAAATATTTTTTTAAAACAATAATAATTGTCGCATGTGGCATGGGATTTTAATGCATGACAATTTGATTGCATATATTGTTTTTTTATATCATTACATTGAAATAAATGAGTAATTTAAATGAATTTAATCACATAATATTGGAATTACCTACATTAATAAGCAAACGTAAAATAAATTACGTCAAGTAATTTGGTTGCTGTTTTAAGGTGAGTTATCAAATTATTATTGAGTTATTAAACCATTTTATCGATAAATTAATGTTAGTTATATATAACAAAGACAATAGAAAAAGGTATATTGCAGTATAACATCGTGTATCATGGTAGCTGTAATTTAAGATATGCCTTGCATTTTTAATAAAAAATAAATCATAGATTTAATTGAATATTATGACAGGAAGACACTAAAATTGAGCAACATTATTATTTGAGATTCGAAAAATTTGGGGTCCTTGTTTTACTTTAATCGGTCTATAACTCAAATATGAAAATAATCCTATATCTTATTGCTCAAGTTTATTTAGCAGCTCATTGACGTCCAAGGAGCAAACATCAGTATTATCGAGTACGAGCTGTGCCCGCGACTTCGTCCGCGTGGAATTTAACAAAAAAAAAATCTAAAATAAAAGTAGCCTACGTTACTCTTTATGACATCAACAATCTGCCAGTGAAAGTCCCGTCAAAATCCAGGTCCAGCCGTTCCAGAGATTAGCTCAAACAAACAGACAGAAAGACAGACAGACACAAAAATTGAAATAAATTGTTTATTTGTATAGATGAAGGGATTTATTTTAGTTAAGTGTGATCTTAACGGTAGAAATCGTATCATTTCTTAACAGACATGTTGTACTAGCTGACGATTTTGTTGACTTGTAATGTTGGGATTACTTTTTGTACGACTATTTTAAAAATATTATAAACAATCTAGGATTGGGCGGAGTTCAACGCAGCGACATCTACAATCGACGCGCTTCGCCCCGGCGTGAGGTCGGCGGGTGCTTCGCCCAGACACTCGCCCAGGGCGTCAAGGCGGGCCCCGGCGCCGACCGAGAACGCGTATGGCGAGCTTAGGGCTCCGCCCCTGCCGCCGAGGAAGAGTTTGTCGCCCGCTGAGACTATCGTGGCCGCTTCCAGTGTGCAGGATATCGCTGCGGCTAGCTCAATGGCTATAGGTAATTATACTCAATTGTAATCTACTAATATTATAAATGCGAAAGTTTGTGAGGATGTATGGAAATATCTTTTTTTGTCTGTTTGTTACTCTTTCACGCAAAAACCTACTGAACGGATTTTGATGATACTTTACAATAATATAGCTTACACATCAGAATAACATATAGGCTATAATTTCTATAGATATAGTGTGAATTATATGTTATATGTATATGTATAGTGTTATTATTCGAAGAAATTCTACTTAACGTCTAAACTAATACCAACATATTCCAGAACCGCGTCGTAGATCTTCATTGGAGCCGGAACCAGATTCCCGACACCGGCTCACCTCCGTCATAACGGGATCCACGGAGACCATCACCGGGCTTATTGATACTAGGCACGAGGTATTAATAACATCTTGACATATTACAAAAAAATATTATTATTAATAGCTTGCCTGCGTCGGTGTTCCCACCTGCGTATAATGTGGGAGTCTTCAAGAGGAGAGTGAATAGGCTTTTAATAAGTTAGTGAGACCAACATATTCGACTTCATCGCCACTTACCATCAGGTGGGATAGTTGTCAAGCATTAACTTATGTCATGTAAAAAATAAATAAAAAATTAAGTCCAAGACAAATGAAAATGGAAGACACGCACTATTACAGGCAATTGAACACTGATCGAAACACTCAAAACAAATTTCACCGTAGAATTTAAGGGTCTATGAGTGTTTAAACGGGGTGTGATTGCTCTTTATTTTTTATTATTCTTGAGTTATGTTTAACGTAATTATGTAAAATAAAATAAATAAAATTACAGGTACCGCCTGATCCAAGAGCGTTCGAGAAACCGCGGCGCGCCTGTACACCACAGTCCAATAGTCGACCCTTACCTGCGCCTCCCCCCGAACTCAGTCCGGACTCGGAAACATCGGAGAGCAGACAAGAAAGACTCGACAACCGACAAGAAAGACCCGACAACCGACAAGAAAGACCCGACAACCGACAAAGTACGGACAGGATCGACAAACATGACCGTATGGACCGAGTGCAGTCCGAAAACCGCCAGGAGAGAGACTACAGGCCCGAAAGAGCCAGTTTTGACAGAGAGAGGCCCGACAGAGCGCCGCCGAGACAGCGGTCGCTACCGTCGACCACCAGCGGCAGTATCGACCAGCCGACAAAGTCTACCACTATGCCCAAGTTTCCATCCGAAGATCAGAAGGACCCGCCGTATGAGAACGTCGGTGATAAGAATGAATTGGCTGTTGCGCGTGAGTTTCTTTTTATTATAAGAGATAACGATAATTAACTTTAACGCAATGTATTACGGTCCAATTTCGACCGCAGGGAGTGACTAGTAGTAATTAATTTCACTAGTAGTAAGTGAATTAATTTAGATGTGATTTCGTCGGGAGGGGTTGGTTTGAACTTTATTTTTGGTAATAATTTTAGGACATACATGACACTATGCGACAAAAGGGTCTGCACTGATTATAATATGTTATTGGTTATAATATATTTATACCTACATAAATATTATTGGTATATTTGGTTGAACACCACTTTTATAAGTTCTTAGTTTTCCTGCAGTTTGTACTTTACCTGTTTATTTTATTGGTCACATATGAAATGTAATACACATTTTATATGTTCTTCAAATATTTGAAAAGACAAGTAAACATTCTTTTTTTCCCTTTAGACTTAGAATTTTTATATTCTCAACAATGCTACTTGCCAGAGATGCCAGCTAAATAGCTTAAAAATACGGACATGTTAGGATAGATGCCTAGATTTATCTCCTACACTATGTCTATGGATCAAATAAAGTAAGGTGGTTGTTAAGTTTGCCTCGTATTACAACTCAATAACAACTTTTATGCCTCGACAATGTTATTAAATATGTTTTTCAATGTTTTCAGCTAAGAAAATAAACCCCCTCACTCACGACAAGCACGGTCGAAAGTACGGCGACAACGTGTCGTACGAAAACATAAATTTGGACTACATCGCTCGCTTAGTGGGTGAAGGTTACCCAAAAGACATTGTCGTGCGAGCGTTGGGCATCACTAGAAACGACTTGGAAATGGCCTGCGATATTCTCCACGAGTTCGGCTCTAAGGTACAACACAAGTGCTAGATCTGATGAATGAACGCTATATAGTATCAAGTAGGTTTGGATGTGTATGTGTGTTATGTAAATAGCCAACAAATGAACGTACGAGTCACCTGGTGACTGGTATGCGTCACCCATCGACCGCGGTAACACCTAAGGTGTCACTGATGCGTTGGCGATCAAAAAATAATCCATTCGCATTAGTACTGTCTCTGCGACACTGCGGTCGAAACACGTAAAAAATATGTCTGTTAGTTTAAATCGTGTCCTCGGTATTTAAAATCTGTGAAAATTGTGTTTTTAAGACAGATTGTTTTTTTTTGTAATGTATGTATATATGTGCCATGTTTACATTTAAATCTGATGCCTAGTTAATTATCTTCTACGCGCGTGCATACAAAAGTATAAGTGTTTAATCTTAAAGTGTGCAGATATAACTATCATTAGTGACGTGATGAATATAAAGAATAATTTTGTTCATCATGTTTTTTGTTTCATCATCAGACTTGATGATGAAACTTCAAAAAGATTCAGACAAGTAATACCAGTGATGATAATTCGAATTCAATTTTGTAACATTTTTATTGTATTTATTATTAAAATTTTGTATGCAATGTTTTTATAATCAAATTCTTGACTACCGATCTCTCGAGGTTTTGGGAATATTAAAATAAAAAAATTTATATATTTAATAACAAGGCACTCAAATTTTAATTTTAATTTCAATATAAATTTTCATCTTTTGATTAACCCTCTTATTTAGGATAGTGTAAAATAATAAATAAATAAATAATATATTGGTATGAATAAGATTGGAATTTTAAAAGTTAAAATTTGTACTAACACTACGGAAGCGTTGCTATTTTAAATGCGATGTTAAATTCGGGTCTAGTATTGGAATGAAACAAGTAGGACATTATGTTGTAAGTATTTCATAATTATATTTTTATTCGAACTTGGTTAAATGACTGGGTGGTCATAAATATAACAATTGGATTATCTGTAATAATATTCATTTCAGATTTTAATAATACTTTTTCTTTCAATATTGGACATGTATGTATGTATAAAACGACTATAATATCGGTATGTACTTGTTTCATTTGAATACCATAGAAATATAGGCTAAATGACTATATAACCTTCTTCCAATTTAAATGAATTATACGCATAGCTTCCTTATGAATTAAAATTGTTAAATAATCGAATTGTTGATAAAAGCATCTTTCTAAATTTTTATAGAAAAAATATATTTCATAGCTACCAATAAGGCGGCTTATAAATTCTATATTTAAACGGTGTAGAAATTACAAACTGTATGTAAATAAGAAATCTTTTAAATTGAAGGCTGCTTACATCAAGTCAAGTTTGCCAAGAGAGTTTCGCCAATATCGAGTAATTGAAATAATAATAAATTGCGGATATATCTTTTTCTTTTGACGATAAATATATGTATAATTATATTTTATTTATAATTTTGTATGATACAAGGACACATTTATACTAATGTACTTGTTTAGCTTTTAATCATAATTTTACAAACAGGCAACTGGTTTCCATTTTTCTATTTTGTTGTCTAATCAGTATTGTAATTTACTCAGTAATTTAATGACCTAGAATTGTATATAATTGTATAATAAATATTACTTATATTTTCATATAAAACGCTATCTTAAAAATTACTTAAAAATGGCGGTTTACATAGAATATATTTTTTCATATTAATGTGAGTGTATGATGAGATACAAATTTTGACACTTTACTTAAGACACTTGCAATATAATTACATATATTTAGAATAATTAGTATTCGTTAATATTGTTGATGTAAATAATGATAGGTCTATTTTTTTCGACAACCGTGTTGCAAGTTTTCATTGTGAATCGGGAATAATTGAATAATTAAGTACAAATTTTTTGTTGTATAATAAGCTTAAACGTTGGCACCCTAATCGTTTTCTATTACGGTACGTGTTCTAAATATTTTTCTAAAATGTTATTCCGACGTGTTTTTGTAATGAGTGCAACGGCCGAACCGTCAAAGTGATACTTTTGACTGACTTAAAATCTGTGACGCGTCGGGTAAAAGTGTCTTTTTGATAACATCTCGTGTGCGTTGCAATTGAGTGCAATTTATTGAAATACGAATGTTACTTCACTCGATATGCTTTAGTGAATGACTCGACTGAATCTTTAGATTTAACACAACTAGTCTTAATACACGTTTTTGCTAATCGATTTACATAAGATAATTCGGTCATGCCATTGTAATGTTATGCCTGTAATTTTAAAATATTACATTTTTAATAATAATAGAAGGTAGTTTTTATCCACGGAACTTAGTATTTATGAGTGAATACATATCCACCAAGTAACTAGTCAAAATAATATAAAAAACAGCATAAATTTAATGATAAAAATAATATTAGTAGCTTGTAATCCATAGGCTGTGTACACTTAGAGATTCGATGTATGATGAATTAATCGATTATGGTATAAAAATTATAATATTAAAAATTCGTAAAGTTACATTAAAATTCCCTTTGATAAATTCGTTTCAATAAGTGTATAGGAGCCTTAATCCCCTTGTAAACAGACATCGCTAATAAACAATTATTACTATGCATACTATTTTTTATTGCACAATGTAGCATTAAATTAATATATCACTGATTCAACTGTCACTTTGACGTCTGCTGTCAATATTGTTGAATTATTTATAAGGGTTATATTTTTTGGATAATAAAGTCTTACTGGTGGGTTTGATACTAGTAGGTATTAAGAAAATACTATAGCGCTAACGTAAAAAAATATGTTTATTTACATATAATATGGGATTTAAAATGGCATGTTTGGTAGATATGAATTTATTTCATTTTCATTTAATAAGGAGGTTGCTATTACGGATAATTAATATGGTAGGGGAGCCCAAGAGGGGATTTCGGGATTTACAGAAGCGCGGCAGATTAATATACAGGGCGATACCCTGTACCCGGTTAAGTAACTCCACCAAAAATGAGCCTCATATATAAGGCCGCACGTGAAGGATACAGGATCAGATTAGTAAAAAAAAATTGATCATCAGACATTCTCGAGCGCGTCAGATTAAGGTAGGGTGAGTTAATTACCTCCTAACAAGTGTATATTCCACTAATCTGACAATTTGAGAGTGACGTAAAGAAAGGGGAGGGCAGCAAAGTTGTAAAAAAAAAACGTCATCTTGACATTCTCGAGCGTAGTTAATTTTTTTTTTATTTTGAAGGAAATAATTCAAGAATAACGAAAAATATATAATCTGACGATTTCCGCAAGCCGAAATAACAAAAAAATCGTCGATAAAGTTAAATGCGTGCAGCTGCGTGATGCCTATATTTCCTTCTCCGCGTTTCTATTCCTCTCTCACTCTTTCTCTATCTATTACTCTCTCACTCCGTCCCCACTCCAGTTTCTGCTGTCATGACGCCATCACCATATTCCAGCAAAAATTTTTTTGAAAGTGGTTTTTTTGGAATAACTTTTAAACGGCTTTATCGATCAACTTCAAAAACTAATCCGCCCTTGAGCTTGAAAAACCACGTCGATCGCCACCAAGTTGGTCAAAATCGGTTGATTCATTCGAGAGATATCGTGAACGAAAGAAACCCGAAAAAGTGTTTTTTCGGGATTACTCCGAAATTTTTGGTTCGATTAATTAAAACTTTAAAATTACTTATGAGGATGATAAAACTGCGTCGAATGCCGCCAACCGCGTGAAAATTGGTTGATCCATTCAAAAGTTATTGCAGTTTGAAAATTCCAAAAATAGTGTTTTATGAAACTTCTATCAGACTTTTGAGCTGGGAGAGCTCAAATGCATAGAAATATTATTTCTTTGAACTCCGCGAGCTCAAAATAAATGTCATAAGTACAATTTTAAGCGCCCAGGAATGGAATTAGCGGGAAATTGCAGGGATGGCCTTTAGGGTGAACCGTTTTTTTGTCAGATTAGGCGAATCCCTCTAGATAATCGTCAGATTATGAGACAGTACGTTTAGAACATAAAGATGAACCATATATATCTTAATCTGACGCGCTTGAGTATGTCAAAATGGCGAATTTTTTTTGCATATTATGAGAATGGCCACGAGTTTGCGTCCCATCGAAATCGTCAGATTAGTGAATGAGAGCTTATTTTTGGTGCACTTAACACTCCCTTAGAAAATCTGACGCGCTCGATTAAATTTTTTTTTTTTCATTTTCAACCCTTACATACAACCACCCCCACCATGCAAACGGTCAGATTAACATACGTACATTATTAAAAATACGTAGGGCATTGATGCTATCAATATCTGACGCGCTCGAGGATGTCCATGCATCAGTTTTTTTTTACATATTTAAAAATCTATAGCCGCTTCCCCCACCGATGAAAAGGTATATATCATATAACATTTTTTTCTTCTTATCATCTAAGCTTTGCAACCCAATAGGTCTCTGTGACGCTCGAGTAAATCCCCATTTAGCACCACGGGCTCCCCTACCATAGTGTCATATATTCCAAGTAATTTAAAGAGTTATGTCGTAACATCGACCACACAAGCAATAGACACCTTTTCCGTATTGAAAGCATTCTGGCAACTAGCTGAGCTAAGACGAAGAGGGGTGACTGGCTAATTCAACGCTGTGATTGGCTAATTCAAGGCCACACGAAACGTTGGAAAGAAATAGATTAATTTAAGCAGTCGGTGTGTCTTAATCTTTATGATAAGTACTTCGAGTATAAAAATATTTCCTAATTTAAAAATTTAAAATACCTAAGCGAATTGCAAAGTCATAAAATAATTTTATTACCCGAAAGGATAGGTTTTAATTATTTGGATACATAATTAGATAAATTACACGCAATAATTTTCGTGTTAAACAAATAATATCAAATGTCAAGAATATTTGACAGCGATTGACAGGTGACAGTTTGTGGAAGTTCTTACAGCTTAAATTAGTATCATATCAACAGACAATATTATTAAGATATAAAACTCATTATACAATCACGCACTTTTACCAATGTTAGTTGTTATTGCTGTTTTCGATATGAACGACTGCCGGTGTAGTTTTTGTGATGTTTTATGTGCGTAGGTATGACACAGGTTATTATTTACATCACATAAAATCAATACAATACAATACAATACAATACAATCACTATTGGAAACCAACGTTGAAATGTACAAATAATTTATTATTGTATATGAATTTACTAATCGAGAATAATCAAAAGAATGGACGCTTATTCTTTACAATTATCAATACATAGAATAAAATTTAAATTGTTTGATGCCTGTACAGTGTACATTGAAGACATAAAAAAGGCCTATTACAGGATTTTATTAATGTTTTGGCCAGAGTCCTTTCATTTTTATTTATTTATTTAAGTTCGTCTTTAAAATTTCATTGCATTTTGAATTACAATAAAGGCTGTCTTATATTTGACAAGCAATTTCAGATACAAATTACAAAACACAGCTAATTTATTTATTTCGAATAAAGGATATGTAAATAATAAAAAAATCTTGTCATACCTACAACACAAAACGGTGATGTTTTATGCAGTGAATTGTTAACGGGCACGCAGCGATGTAGGGAGATGATGGCAATATTTAACTTGTTATTTTGTATTTTTGTTATTTTTCATACAACTGTATGTATTGTATTCTTTTTGGTGGATTTGTATATTAATAACACTGTAATGATCATGTAATGACGCTTGGAATTATTTTTAACGTGTTTGTTGAAAATATCTTGTGGGAATTGGGATCTTGGAAATTATTATTAATTGCGAATTAAATAGCACATTAAGAAAATATTTTCTTTTGTTTATATATACAAGTAAAGTATACAAGTATAGTATATATAAGTATGTAGGTACTTAGTAAATCAAGTACTAGAAGAGGCAACGCGAATAAACTATGACATACTGATATGTCTGCGTTGTGCGCTTTCGTATTCATGTAAGATCTTTGTATATATATATTTGTATTCAGCCTTCTTCGATCGTGGTCGCGTTGTATTCTTACTTGTATATAGATCAAATACACATTGAACACAGATTTACAATTTTACAATGTCCTTATCATCCATATATTATGTAATACCACTGAAATGCTGCAACTGTTGATTTTTACGCTTGAAGCAGAGCGCGGTCGCTGACCATTACTCTTCGGGACCCTCGGATACCATTAATTAATATGTTTTTCAATGGAAAGGATAATTTTCAAAAGATATTTTCAAACAAACACATACGTCACAACATACGTCTAAATGCCATCACAAGATTGCGAGTGGGGATTGTACGGGGAGGCTGTCTTGTTTTACGCTTTCATAGAGATATGTTTTAAATATATTTAAGTGAATTCGATCATTTGTTTTATTTAACCCTCTTATCCTTGGTATTTTTTACATTACCTAATTGTGCGTTTAGAGGGCGTGGTCTAGCGCGAGCCGATCCGACGTTCGTACGTGCGCCTTTGATCCGTGTTAAAAACCGCCAAGCGATAGCTGCGCCATCAATTTCACTTTCACAAGTGGAGGAATTTTGTAATGATTGACCATATTTGGAGCCCTCCTGTGACCAACCAACAAGACTCAAATGGGGCCTAGAATGGGTAGTTAGTCCGGTTAGGAGACAGTGTTAGAACATTAGTTGGTTAGTTTGTTAGGAAGTATGAGGACTGGGACCGGGACTGTTAGTGATAGTGTGTCCTGTTAGTGATAGTCCAGTTAGTAGTTGTTAGTAAGTCACGTTTTAATTCGATCACAGATGTGTTGCTACCCTTGAGGACTGAGATGGACGCCTCTAAAAAGTGTAACCGGCTCCACACCTTTCTAACCGGAACAAAATTGCGGTTAAAACATTTCAGTATTACACGGTAGAAATGGTAGTACCGTAGCGGGCGGTAGTACTTCCCCGGGAGAAATCTAGGCTCTTGCTACGTAGTAACAGTAGTAGTACGTTGTTAATATTGGCATTGTAAAAATGATTAGGAAGACTACACATGCATTTCATTTCCCTTTACACTAATTTTCTAGAAACAATAGGGTGGTGGAATATATATAGGGTTTTCCAATAGGGACGGGTCGATTTTAAAATTGAATAAAACAAGTTGTATATGAGATATCAATAAGGTTTTATCTTTATTTGAAAGCCCTATCAATGACATTTTGGGTGAAATATAACATCGTTCAAATGGCCGCTGCGGCTTCGCTGAGTAGCGCGCATTCAAAAGGTCCAGTTTTCAATGACGGTTTCATGGCATGGTTATCTCGCGCCGAGGCGACGTGAATTGACCACCAAGATAGTGTGATTTGATCCCTTTAGACATTTTCTTGTAGGGCTTTCTTGAGTTGCAGGTCTATGCGAATATGCCGCAAACCACCGCAGCCCTCAAAGACAACATAATCGATGCCATCGGTCAAATTCAGCCTGGGGCTCTATTTTTGAATTTCACCGATGACTTATCATATTCGTATACGAAACCTTTTCACTTGTGATTTTCGTAGCGAGTGGTCACAATTACTGCATTTTTGAACCATTCGAAACTATGTTGCGAAGTAATTAAATAAGTAATATTTTAATCGTTTCACGCAGAAGAAATGTCAATAGGTACTAATCGGTAATGGAAATAAACACCTATAACGTGTCTTAGCCTGAAACGGAACGTTAAATAACGACTTGACATTTAACATTTCATTTCAAATTGTGACATGACGTTTGACACATTCTATCGTGCGAATTATGAATTCGAATGGTCAAGACCACTCGTTAACAAACTCGTCTATGCGAATTTCAAAAATAAGGAAATATGAAATTCGTATACGTTTTCGAGATTTTCGTATACGAGTGAAATTCAAAAATAGAGCCCCTGATTCATGCGCCAGTCATTGAAAACTGGACTTTCGAATGCGCGCTACCCAGCGAAGCCGCGGCGGCTATTTGAACGATGTTATATTTCACCCATAATGTCATTGATAGGGCTTTCAAATAAAGATAAAACCTTATTGATATCTCATATACAACTTGTTTTATTCAATTTTAAAATCGACCCGCCCTTAATGGAAAACCCTATATTATTTCAAAAAATTTATCTGGTTTATGTCTGTACATAGGAGATTTGAGAAAAGACGTATGAAGGTTCTAGAATGGATTTTCTATATAAATTATTGTCTGTATGTTTGTGCGCGCATCACGCAAAAACTGCTAAAAATTTGATGCAGTTTCCGCAGGTGTATTGCTGGAAGTCTAATTTGCAACTGGTGCTTGTTTCATCTTAATACGCGCTAGAACCAGAGATATAAATAATATATGTTGCAAAACAACGTCTGCCGAGTACTTAAGCTAGTAACAAATAAATTTGTTTCGCGATTAACACGAATTCCCGCGAGTTGATATCATGTAGATAACACAGAATTGTACGTTGGTGGAACCATAAAACATGCCGTACCGTAAACCAATCAAACTTTACAATGGTGTACCTAGTATTCAATTATAAACTTCGCCTTAGCCTTTTACATTGTGATCAAATAACTTTTAATTCTGCGTATTTTTGTGACGATGTTGTATTTGTTGTTTTGGTTCGGAAGCTTAATGGTAAGACTGTGTTGAATTAAGTAGCAGATTAAGAGTAGGTTATAAACAATCCAATAAAAAATAAGTTTAAATCAATTCCAAGGAATTCTTTTGTATCTAAGTACAACACCGATTTCAACGTAAGTGACTAGGTATTAAAGTGCCATTGAATCTATTGATATTCAGGTAGTGATTGCTAAAATATTTAAGTTTCAGCAAATAGCATGTCACTTCGCGCCACATATGGATTTGCAGAAAATAGATGAAATAATGTTCGACAACACCAAATACAACGTGTTAAGGCCTACGATTCATATAACGAGAGATCACTTCAAAGACTTTATCCAGCAAAGGGACGATGGGGACTTTCCCGGAAGGAAACTGTTCGTTGACAGAAACGGCATTCGTCATTACTGGACTGGCTTTGAAGCTCGTAGACCCAAAAGTCTGAGAAAAACTGAATTAGAAACTAATGAAATACCTTTTGAACAAGTCATTACATCGACTGATAAAAATTCCGTTACTGTCGATGAAGATAAAGATAGGAAAATAAATAAAGGTAAACAAGGGAAGTTTAACATCACTAAAAAGCCAGAAGTGATTAAAAAAGTTAAAAATAAACCACTAAGGAAGAAGAAAGTAAGTGAACCTGAAGATGTAGATACAACAGTAGACAAATTAGCGCTAAGGAAGGAGGATGGGAAAACTAAAGTTAAAACTACTTTTTTCTGTCCATTCTTTGGCGTGGTCACTATGGTATCATATATAGATTGACAAGAAAAAATACTCTATTAGAAAGAACTAATCATTTACATAAAATTGGACAGGCATGAAGTATTTGTTAACAATAATTTAATAAAATAAATACCTAAATACATTATAAAAGTTAATCAATAAAACAACATTATTTTTAATCAACATCATTTGATTTCTTCTTTTTCTCTCCTGAAATGTCATTCATAAACCTTCTATTGAACCGACGCGTCATATATGGGTCATCGTCAAAATTATCAAGTTTATAAGCATCAAATGTGTTTAAAAAGCTGTTCATTGCTTTCATAAATGCCCGTCGGTAACTTGTTACTGGCATTTTTTCCTTCAGCATAACGACTGGTTCAAATGGTATCACCATACCTGCAGCACTTGCTATTAATGGTATGAATGGAGCTGGGAAATAATGTGATATGATCTCCATGGCCCCATTTACTACGCAAGTCCCAACATTTCTCAGAACAAAAGACACTTTGGGTGAAGATAAAAAATTGGTTATAGGTCTCGTTAACATATTATATATGGTATCCAACCAGCTTTGGCTTGGAGCCATATCTATTATTTCCGTTTGAGGTACAAAATATCTTCTATTGTTTTCTGTTTTAGCGTTCTTTTGGTCTTCATGTTTATTAACTTCAGTATTTGTTTTAGTTTTTATCGAGTTATCTTCCTTAGTCTTTTCTTCATCAGCGGCACGCCTTTCCACGTTGGCTGTCGTGTTTTTAGTGAACTGGTCGTTAATTTCAGGTTGTTGAGGCTGTATAAATATTTAAACTTCTATAAAAACGATTTCCATACAATATCACTAAGAGCTAATAAAATAGTACCTATCGACCTAGCATGACTGTAATGTAATGGAATAGTCCCATATTTTTCTTAATTAAAGATCTTGCACAGGTGCACGCAAGTGGGGTGAATGACTAATTTTCAGTGAAAGACCGAGAAGTAGCAGCGGTCAGGGGATTGGATGGATGACCAATGACTATGACCAATGACAATGACAGTGTACAAAGCGCTTCCGTGCTTCCACAACCATGGGCCCCGATGCTTGTCGTTAGATAGAACTCATTAAATCAAAACCACGGCTTTGATTTATTGAAGGACTTCGCGATACATCAAAATATTTAGTTAATTAAGTTTAATTGTTCTTGTATTGTTTATCCATTCATTGTTGTCGTTACCAAACGATAATATCATCCAAACTAACTCAACACAATCGAATTCAAAACAATATCTAATGGTAAATTCATTAGTGGACCCGTTCGCTTTGCATAATTAAACAGCATGAGCTTAATAGTTAGATAGGTACCTACTAATATTAGAGACTTGAAAATTGAACCACAGTGACAGTAGGTATTACTATTACCAGGGTAAAAGTATAAACCGTGGTATTACTACTTATATGCTGTAATTACAATGTCACTGATACCAAATAGTTCATCCGTTTCAGGGCGCCGGCGTTCAGTTTAAAGTTTTGATGAGATGAATAAATCTAGAGTAGGTATAAAGTCACACTCACTGCTGACAAAGTGGAACAAATAAAATGTAATATGAACAACAATTTAGCGTCAAACGATGCCATTTGATCAAAACGCTTCAAGTCATCGAATTTGTTTACGTAACTAAATGGTTGGGCTATCGTAAAATATTATGTTCAACATTATTGTATTTTCAATTTTGGTTAAAGTCATAGAAAAAAGTAGAAATAATATTGTTCCAAGAAGTACGTTTTAAACTAGCTCAGCACGCGACGTTCAATTATTTTTAAAGTTAAAGCCTTCTTTTAAAAGCCTTTGTTTAACTTGCAATGTTTGTATGTACCTATGTAACTATGATCTGGTGGAATCTTGCAACTCAATTTTGAAGCAGATATCTTTATGTCCACTGTTTATGTCATATTAATTGTGTCATGACGTAGTTAGGTACCTACACAATTTATATGACATAAAGATAACTGCGCGCGACTTTACAGACAACTATTTTTTTTAGTTTGGTCCTCGCTGACAAAATGTTTATGAATTAAGAAAACGCTCAATGTGAATTAGTCAGTAGGTACCTACACTTCTTATTTAACTACCATAGATCAAAATGGAATAAAAGAACAGTTTATTTTGCAATTCCATAGCCTATACAATCATACATAAACACAAGAACGCGCTATCGGACCGGCTATCAATGGAAATCATTTTCCAATTTATTTTCCAAGCTGAAAATTAATTTCCCCGCGCACTGCCGTGAAGTGAAAAGGTTTTACAGTGTTATTTGTTTATCGAAATGAATCTGCTCATCCTTTGTATTTTGTTTTTTGGCTTCGAGATTATTTCGGCTCAGGTGAGCGTTAAAAATATTGATAAATAAGTCTTGTTTATTGAAATACGTTAAATTTTACTTTTAATGCGAAAGTAATTGCCATTATCTGATAAACCATTCATTCGATATTAATTACCTAGCCATTAGTAGGTATTCTTCGATGTAGACAAATAAGTTTTTACGATTTTGAAATACTTTAATCATAAAGTAGTCTTATATACCTACCTAGGAACATTTAAAATCAGTTAAAGATTAGATAGGTAAGTTAGCTTACAAAGGTTGAAAGGTCATAATATCCTATTCTGTATAAAGAGCCACGCCCAGCAATGGGATTGTTACGAGTATGATGATTAGCCATAAGTACCTATGGGTAATGTAAAAATGCTTTCAATCTCCTCTTCGAAGGATACTTGAATTAATATGATTAAAGTTGCGATGAAGAAAAATATTTTTTATATTACTTACCACTCAATAATATGATGATGATGTGTGATATATGCGATCATGAAGACGATGAGTAAAGTCTGTCAATTTTGCTGGGCAGTCTATACCTAAATATAGCGGATTTCTTAGTTCTTGGTTAAGGTCTTCTTCAATTCTTTAATGACTCTATTTTATTTTATTTTGGGAATAAAATTCTCTTACCCTTCAGAAATAATTATACTTCCATAAACTTCATGCAAAGTATCTATCTTTGTTTATTGTATTACAAAAATGTAGTTATATAGATAAGTATAAAGATATTATAGAAATCAGTTGTTAGCAACTGAGGACCAAGATGGAGTGTCGTGAATCCCTTTCGGCCGATACGAAAATAAATTAAGTGTGAAATCGTAATGGTATGAAAAATGTTCCGACAGTTGAGGACGTTCCAAGGCTCCATCTATTGTACCGTAAGTGACGTGTAGGATCCATATTTTTCATCGAAAACGGGATAAATTTGAAGGGCTTCTTTCGACGAAATAAAATGTGTTCCATATTTTCGTTTAAATGGGTTGTTACATAATGTAGGCGTCACTTTTATATACAGCGATCAGACAAGACACTTTATAGTAAATTTTGTGGCAACATCGCACACACGTCATACGGTGACGTCATGACAACCCTGAATCACGCTGTCGAAGTTTCTACACCGCTCGCTTATATAAATTCCGACAACTATTCAGTGGGGCCTTGGCAACCCCCAGGCATATCTTCTCGCCTGGCGGGAGATCTCCCTTTGACAAAGTTGTCATCGTCACTCATGGACTCCAACAACACCAAAGACTAGCAACCTTAGAAGGAGGGAAGAAGAGAGATAGGAAACGGGCAAGAAAGATGGTGGTACCTAAGCCACTCGGGCATCAGCCGTACTCCCAGCAAACCTACCTACCTACTTCCAACAACGACAGACTTGCGGTTTGGGTTGACTTACCCCACCTTCACGCACCTCAAATGGTAACATAAATTGAATAAATGCAAATTGTACCCGATATTATTTGAATCTGAAAGCATATTGACGGCAAAGCCTCTAGCGGGGCGTATTTAGTGGCCAAGCCAGTGGACGTATCACACTAATTGGATCCCAAATTGTATTAATCAGCGAAAAATTGGTATTAATACAATACTCGAATAATAAAACCTTTTTCCTTTTAACGTCGTCAGCTAATATCATGTGCGTAAATATCCTTAATGTGTTAATATTGTTAATGTACATAATATTATGTGATATTTCATCCCTCAGGTTCCTTACGACTACATCCCCTTAGGGAAGCAAGCTCGTCGAGACGCCCCCCTCAACCACCCCTCAGACATCAGTCTGAACTACGAACGCATGTATCCCGCCAGACGAAAATGGATTGAATAACACATAATGAATAAAATTTAATCAAACAATGGCCTTGTTTCTTGTCCTTTTTATTTTAATCGTTAGCAGTCTATTGCAGGGCATGAGTTTTTATAATCGAAGAACGGTCAACCACGTTGCTCCAGTGTAGATTGTTGGAGGTTACTGGAAATTCTTTTGTCACCAAAAACCTTTACGAATGCAACTGCTATCTAATAACTGACATGAAGGTTCAAGAAACAGCTTCAAAGCACGAATCAATCTATGTTATAATCTAACACATTATAACGTTTACTTAATTCGACGACGAAACATGACGTGTGGATAACAAAGGCTTTATAATTAATCAAATTAGGTACGTATATTAATTAATTTAAGAGATTTTGATATTCTATACGAAGATAGTAAACGTGTATCAAATGTTGTCTTAGGTTTGGTTAATTGCTTCGTTAATTAAAGACACAATTATATTTCGCGCGTGGTTTACGCGAGGGAATAGAATGATTCAGTTATAATTATAATTATCATCTACCGCTTGTGTTTGAAGGTTTCATGAAATTATTGTTTTTATTAAACGCCATTCCCAAGAAGTACGTTTTAAACTAGCTCAGCACGCGACGTTCAATTATTTTTAAAGTTAAAGCCTTCTTTTAAAAGCCTTTGTTTAACTTGCAATGTTTGTATGTACCTATGTAACTATGATCTGGTGGAATCTTGCAACTCAATTTTGAAGCAGATATCTTTATGTCCACTGTTTATGTCATATTAATTGTGTCATGACGTAGTTAGGTACCTACACAATTTATATGACATAAAGATAACTGCGCGCGACTTTACAGACAACTATTTTTTTTAGTTTGGTCCTCGCTGACAAAATGTTTATGAATTAAGAAAACGCTCAATGTGAATTAGTCAGTAGGTACCTACACTTCTTATTTAACTACCATAGATCAAAATGGAATAAAAGAACAGTTTATTTTGCAATTCCATAGCCTATACAATCATACATAAACACAAGAACGCGCTATCGGACCGGCTATCAATGGAAATCATTTTCCAATTTATTTTCCAAGCTGAAAATTAATTTCCCCGCGCACTGCCGTGAAGTGAAAAGGTTTTACAGTGTTATTTGTTTATCGAAATGAATCTGCTCATCCTTTGTATTTTGTTTTTTGGCTTCGAGATTATTTCGGCTCAGGTGAGCGTTAAAAATATTGATAAATAAGTCTTGTTTATTGAAATACGTTAAATTTTACTTTTAATGCGAAAGTAATTGCCATTATCTGATAAACCATTCATTCGATATTAATTACCTAGCCATTAGTAGGTATTCTTCGATGTAGACAAATAAGTTTTTACGATTTTGAAATACTTTAATCATAAAGTAGTCTTATATACCTACCTAGGAACATTTAAAATCAGTTAAAGATTAGATAGGTAAGTTAGCTTACAAAGGTTGAAAGGTCATAATATCCTATTCTGTATAAAGAGCCACGCCCAGCAATGGGATTGTTACGAGTATGATGATTAGCCATAAGTACCTATGGGTAATGTAAAAATGCTTTCAATCTCCTCTTCGAAGGATACTTGAATTAATATGATTAAAGTTGCGATGAAGAAAAATATTTTTTATATTACTTACCACTCAATAATATGATGATGATGTGTGATATATGCGATCATGAAGACGATGAGTAAAGTCTGTCAATTTTGCTGGGCAGTCTATACCTAAATATAGCGGATTTCTTAGTTCTTGGTTAAGGTCTTCTTCAATTCTTTAATGACTCTATTTTATTTTATTTTGGGAATAAAATTCTCTTACCCTTCAGAAATAATTATACTTCCATAAACTTCATGCAAAGTATCTATCTTTGTTTATTGTATTACAAAAATGTAGTTATATAGATAAGTATAAAGATATTATAGATTATATAGTTAATATTGTTAATGTACATAATATTATGTGATATTTCATCCCTCAGGTTCCTTACGACTACATCCCCTTAGGGAAGCAAGCTCGTCGAGACGCCCCCCTCAACCACCCCTCAGACATCAGTCTGAACTACGAACGCATGTATCCCGCCAGACGAAAATGGATTGAATAACACATAATGAATAAAATTTAATCAAACAATGGCCTTGTTTCTTGTCCTTTTTATTTTAATCGTTAGCAGTCTATTGCAGGGCATGAGTTTTTATAATCGAAGAACGGTCAACCACGTTGCTCCAGTGTAGATTGTTGGAGGTTACTGGAAATTCTTTTGTCACCAAAAACCTTTACGAATGCAACTGCTATCTAATAACTGACATGAAGGTTCAAGAAACAGCTTCAAAGCACGAATCAATCTATGTTATAATCTAACACATTATAACGTTTACTTAATTCGACGACGAAACATGACGTGTGGATAACAAAGGCTTTATAATTAATCAAATTAGGTACGTATATTAATTAATTTAAGAGATTTTGATATTCTATACGAAGATAGTAAACGTGTATCAAATGTTGTCTTAGGTTTGGTTAATTGCTTCGTTAATTAAAGACACAATTATATTTCGCGCGTGGTTTACGCGAGGGAATAGAATGATTCAGTTATAATTATAATTATCATCTACCGCTTGTGTTTGAAGGTTTCATGAAATTATTGTTTTTATTAAACGCCATTGTGTTTTTTGGTTTGAAAATTAATAGTCTGATGGCCCAATTGTTTGAACGTGTGACTCCCGAACAAGGGAGGTCTGGTATCGAACATGCATGTACCAATAATTAAAAAAAAAATCAAAATGTGTGCAATTCACACGTTATAGAAGTGACATCTTCAAAATAACGAATACTTTCAGTCCAAATATGGATGTTTTGCTTTGCTTACGTAAGCCGCCATTTTGACTCTTTTTCGTTTCCGTTTCGTTCCATTTGCGCGTCATTTCCGTTTTATTGGCTTTCAACTCAGAACGATAGGTACTAAAGAAGTATTTACTTCAAAAAAATCTGTACGTATTAGGATTAATTGTGACTTACTTCGGTGAAGGAAACCTGAATACCTGAAACTTCTCCATAATGCTCGTCACTTCTCAAATGTGTATAAAGTCTACCAATTGGCACTTGGCCAGCGTGGTGAACTATGGCCTGTACCCATCTCTTTGTAAGAGGAGACCCGTGTAATAAATAATATGATTAGCATAGTTTCCTTCCAAGTAAAAAGTCTTCATAATTGAAGAGGACTGGACTATTCACTATTATTGTTCTAGTGAGGATAAATATCCCCGTTGCTTTTTTGTGACCTTTGGATAATCAAAGTAATCAAGTCTTTGATGTATATGGACAATAACATACAATTACAACAATACATTAATTACTTACATACAAACACTTCGTTTTCCATTGCGAGCTAAACTGAAAACCTTATCCTTTTACGCGCAGGATGGTATTCAATGAAGATAAATAAACGCATTATCAGACAAAACACGCTTCAACACTTTAATAAAAACATACAAATATCACTTACTAACTTACTAGGTGTCGCAGATATGATTTTGACCACTGATTTGTTGATATTGATCATAATTTAAAGATCACTGGAGGATTGTACGAGTATACTCCAGGTTAGACAGCCATTTAAATTTGAAAACAATAAAAATAAGTGGGATACATTACAATTGAGGCCAAATTAAATGGTAAACGCTTTAGCATTTACGATGAGTTCGTTATCCGGACATTGAAATGTAATCGTTGAGAAGGTACGTCGGAGTTATGGAAGGTTGCTGGCAGCACGCAGATTGGCGACTAATTCATCGACGTTCACGTGTGGAGGCACTGGAGCGGCAAGCTCAGCATATTTTCCAGTGTAGTCGACGCCGGACCTATCGTCCTCATCAGCCTGAGAACGAAGAAAATCACTTAAGATAGGTAATTTAAAAAATCGATTAAAATATTAATATTATAATAAATAGATCGTCAATAATGTTGTTCTATTTACGTTTTGACTTTCACTTTCGAAAAACTTTCGTTTATTGTTAATCTTCCACCGCTTTAAGAGCACAGCAGGGTTAAACTGATTAGTAGTATAAATGTATAAGAGAAAAAAATATATTTGATAAAATATTTCCTAAAACATCAACTCGAGGAACAGACACACAAGTAACATTAAAATATAATTAAAAATAATAATTCAGTACCACCCTAAAATAAAAAATTAAAGAAAATTATTATTTTTAAATACGAAAAATAAACTAATTTATCGATTAATCTAAAATGTATTGATTGTGTTGTTATTGCGGAAAGATTCACGTATCCCAACAGATATAAAATCACCCAGGGCGCTTGATGAATCTGAAAAATATCATAAATTTAAAAATAAATAAATAATCAAATTAAAATACCATTATCGAAATAATGAATGCGAACAGCACACAGAATAGCACGTGCCACTTCATGGCTATGTCACACTGCTACCACAGGAGGACTGCTATCTTTTATACGTCCCGCGGTATATTAATACCTGATTTAATTTTCGCCCCGTGAACTACGGATTACTTGTAATATGGCGTGTAAAATCAATTTTCACGCTACTCAGTGTCGGTGAATATTGAAAATAGTGATACGTATTGAAGATTGATTAGATGGGGCAAATGAGTCATGTAAATGTTCTTTGGATTTTTAAGTAGGTAATTAATCACTTTAAGCTAGCTTAAGGCTTTATTTTTTATAGGCACTTTTAGTTATATGCAGCTAAACAATGACTTTTTAGGTCAAGCTCGATTCAGGAAATCTCGTCGCGGGAATATTTACCGGACTCACTTGATGGCAATTATTTAATTTAATTTAATTATTGTTTATTATAATGGTACAGAACCAATTACACTAACAAAAGCACAGACTTTTACTTTACTTTGATACATAATAAAAATAATAATCAAATAAATTGATTTGAACAAAATTTGAAATTTTTGACAAACAAATTGAATGTGTTTCGCTAATTTTTTTTTATTAATTTCCTTAATCCTTAATGTCTTTAAGGTCCTTAATGTCTTTCGACGCATCGGCAAACATGATAAAACTATGACGAATCTTGTCGTTATTACTTCGGTAAAGAAAACGTGTCCATCTAGAGTTCTCCAAAATGAGTGTGAAAAGATCATACTAAATCCTTGTTGTTATATACACTAAAATTTTATTTTATATTTTCGCCTGTTTAAAACAACTTACTTATTTTCTTTTGTGTTTGCAAACAGCCTTCAATTACGTTGACAATAGGTACACTTCAATTTGCAAACTACAATAATTATACAAACTTCAAAAGCAATAGTAACTTCAATATGAAGTAATATCGCAGAAAAAACGAGGAAATAAAATTCAAATTGCTTGTTATAACTGTAAATGGATAAGTTAACTTTATAATTGCTTTCTTCAGTGAAGTGTATGTGGGATGTTGGGTTCTATAATTAAAGTAAGTTAAAACAAAGTTGTTACCTTAGGAAACCCGAAAAAGTTTATAAATAAATATGTTTATTCAGCAACTAAGTAAAGTCGTAATCACACAATAACTTGCTTTGTCAGTACGATAATTCTAAGCTAGTCATGCATAACCAATAGGCAGTTATATTGCTTACATTTACCAATAAATAATAAGAAACTGAAACCTACAATTTTGAAAAAGAAACGAAATCTTCAAAACGGCACAGAATTCTACAATTAAAATTAAATATTCATCTGGTGAGTCGAAATGCGCTCAGATTCTATTAATCTTCGATTTTCAAGGGACTCATTGATGTCAGTAGCAAGAGTAATGTTTAGGATTTGAAATATTCCCTACAAGTCTCCATCCGTCTACTAACAATATATCACGAGTGTATGATCGCGAGCGAGTAACTATAAAGTAGTAAACTGTATTTTTATGAACCGATACATTATCTAAATGAAGCGCTCATAGCCCGGCGACTTGCGTCGATCTCAAGTGATCGACAAAGTTATGCAACAGCGGGCGCGGTCGGTAGTTGGATGGGTGACCGCTAGTGGCAAAATTTCTTGAGCGCTTCCGTACTTCGGAGGGCACGTAAAGCCGTCGGTCCTGGTTGTTACCATTTGGCAGCAGTCGTTAAACCATGTCGTCATGTGTCATAACTGTATTGAAAAAATACCCAAATAATAAAAATAAAATAAAATAATGATGTCATAATTATTGCTTTAATTTAATTTTGATTTTGAATTTATATTTTTTCTTTTATCGCATATCCTCCCATAGTGTGTAAAGAGATTAATATGTTTTCTTGAGCTACCCTTGTAATCTCGTTAAGTCGGCTGTCCATCACGGCTCTTGCTCACGTTGGGATTACATTTCCAAGGCAAGGTGTATTATTTGAGAAAATTCATATAAAAATCCTCGTTGTCACATTTTTTAATGTCAGTATTACCTACTCCGTCTCTTTGTTTATGGTTCCGTACCTAAAAAGCATCAACGGGGTTCCGATTATATTGATGTCCGGAACTTGTTTAATTAACGTTGTCGATTTCAATACGGACGTCACTGTGACGTCACGTATAGTGCAGTCGTCACAGGTTATTTTTTAAGAACATGTCGTGAAAATAATAGTTATACATAAAGACTACGGAAGGTGCCAAGTATTAGTTCAGTATGTCTTGCAATATCCGGAATTGAAACGGAGTCTTCAAACCGAAAAGTTTTCAGCATATTGCTGTCTGCCGCTTTTGTTCCACTTTCTTTTGCTCCCGTTTTGTTTGACCAGCGACTATTTTAAGCTCTGTGAACATTATATAAGTAATGAACGGATTATACTTTACATTACATAAGGGGATAAACAAAATTAGGGAGTAAAGGGCTTCGTTCATTCTAGAGACATAACCAACCTACCTTTCTTGTATCGCAAACAGAAGATCAGGCGCAGTTTTCTGTTCCAAAAGGTACGGTAAAAGTACATAATAATTTTATCGTAGATTATAACATAAGTGATCGAACTTTAATTATAGTACTTACCACGATCTAAACAGATTATTCATCTCACTCGGCTGTGTACCCGTTGTGGTTGGTATCACAGTAGCTTTTGCAACACAATTGCATCGCACGGCTTACGGCGAGCATGCAATGAAGCTAGGTCTTTACACGTGCATTCTACATTTCGAAGTCTACTTAGTAATTTATTAGTTAGAGAGGTTTTACTCTCTAAATGTAGATTTTAAAGCTTAACTTCTCCCCTGAATGGATCTGAGCAGAGTAACGATTTTGGTTTTATGTGAAGCTTTTTCATTTTTATTTTACATGACAAAGTCAGTAAAAGTCCGTAATTAAGTAACAAAATTTACCTTGACTTGTCAAGGTAAATTTTGTTACTTTTGCCAAGGCTTTTTTGTTAGAGTTGTACTTACGTTTTAAAAAATTGCGGGTTAAATACCTCTCACAGATTAAACATAAGTGTTTAATCTATGAGAGGTATTTAAGGCTTTATGGTACAATAGCCGGGAAACGAGGAAACGAGTCACCTGATGTTAAGTGGTCACCGTTAGTCATCACCGATGCTTTGTCTGCCAAAATAGAAAAGAGAAGAAGGGGAAGTGACAAGTCGTTTTGCGACTGACTCAAGCAAGAGGGTGCTAGCTAGCCAGCCGGGCTTCACCTAAAGGCAATGATACTAGGCGATCTTTTGTGGGGCTCGGTGTACGCTTTTATAATAAAGTGCCGAAGTTATTAATTGATCTCCCGATGCGAACATTTAAGAAACATTACAACACGGTTTATAGAGAAAGGATACTATACTAGCAATGACTAGGTATATTAATGACATCGATGGTTGGAAATAGACATCCGCAACCAGTTCCGCTCAAGTTGACAGACCTCATGCCAGTCACTAGGATAACAACACGCTGCCAGCCAATCAAGCCACCGCCAAGCCAAAGTGGAGAAATGCTAAAGCCAATGCCAGCCACTTTTTGGTTGATTCGAATGTAATTAAAATTTCTTGTAGAAACTGCTCGTTTTGTTTTCCACTTCCGTATCATACATATTTTTACCACATATTGTTTTTTTTATTTTCTATATCAGACAACAGTAAACGTGCAAATGGCCTGATTATGGTTACCGCCGTCCAGGGACTACAGTAACACCAAAACATGACCAACACGTAAGAAACAAGGAGCCCGTATTTTATATGGTCCATCGAGACTACTACGGGACGTGACAGACATTTTACTGTTGGTTGCAGAACAGTTTCATAAGGTCTATTCTGTCAAAGATGGCAGAGTTTTGTTCTACGTATCGGTCCCATCAGCTTAAACATATAATAGATAGCCATACACATAAAGATAGGTTTACCACAATCTTTTGCCACCTCACCTACTGATAGGATTAAATTAAGTGGTACAAAGTCCATTTCTCACAAAAAGATTAGGATACAAAAACAGATAGGGTTCAACAGGTAATGAAAATGAAAAATTTCAAGCGTTTCGGATTAGCTTATAAATCTAATCAATAATTAAGGATAGCTGATAGTCGTAGGTATGTGGGATTAGCTAGTTAGTTTTAAATTTAAAAATTGGATATGACTATCTTCTGCAAATCACTAGTTTTGCCAATAAAAGACATTATCAACGGACAAGGGAATAATTTTCAATGATATAAACGGTAATCTCAACAGCGGCGGACACCGCGAGTACGATGCATGCAATTATGCGAGTGTAGCGCTTCACTCGTGCGATTGTCGTGTCCGTCTGGAGAAGCTCGGTCGTGTCGCGTTTATGCCGTATAGGAAGTACAGCTTGCCATGGTAAATCCTGGAGAAGTAAAATTATAGGCATATAAACTTAACTCATCGCGGATTGCACACATTTTTTAACCACAGAATTAGATTAATGAAACAAAACGCCTCGCTCGTGCGCACGAGCGTCGTCCACGCCCACGTCACGTCCCGTGATTTACATGCATACATGTATATAGGTATGTGTAAGTATTTTTCTTGCCCTTATTTACTTACTAAAAGTAAGTTTATAAGATAACCTTATTTTTCCGAGGCACACCAACTAATGGCCACGGTACACCCTTTGCGGAACACTTCTATACGAGCGTCAATGTAGCAATGTACAAATGTATGTTTGGATTTTGTCAGTATACAGGTTTATGTATGTAGGTATATCGTTGTATATACCTACATACATAAATAAAACCTTACCTTCGCTGCCACGAACTCAGTATTTAATTCTTGAGGCATAAGCGATGTTTGCAAATCAGCATCATTTTGCAGCTTCTGAAATTTCGTTTGCTGATTAGTTTGTTTAGGTTACTGTAACAAGGTTACTGTTTTATTCGTTCATACATTAGATATTTGTAACAATTTTCGTGCATATAAAATCCTGAGAGTTTGAAATTAAGTAAAGGTCTGAAATAAAAATAAAAATATACCTATCTTAATTTATAGAATCACGATTAAACATTTCACCCCATTTTCGAATGTTGCCCCTAAGGCATTGTTTATGAAGTGTGGACAGTCTAGTCCATAATATGCATATAAGCTTCATTAACTGACATATTGAAAATTGCTCTATTACTTAAAACTAAGATTTAACTTAAAACAATACAGTCTATTATCAGTTAACGCAGTAAAAGCTTTGTGAGTACGTTTACCCGGCGATCGGTTGAACGTGATAATTCATTAATCAAACACAGTTTCAGGACTGAACGCTTTGATATTGCGAGTGTGGATTTAGGTTACAGTATTTGCATAATAACTAGTACCTATCTATGTCACTCTCTGGTTAGTAATCAAACCATTGTTCTATCATATTCATGAATACTGGAAAAATTAATTGTAGTCTGAAAAATTGATTTACATTTGTATCGTATAATAATTGTTTAACAGCAATTGTGTTCCGATTAGAAAACTGTTCTGCCGGCTATACTTTTTAGAGGTAAACATCTCAGTCCTCAAGGGTAGCAACACATCTGTGACCGAATTAGAACATGACTTTTAAAGACTAACAATGACTAACTGGACTATTACTAACAACAACTAACTATCACTAACAGTCCCTGTCCCAGTCCTTATACTTATTAACAAACTATCCGACTAATGTTCTAACACCGTCTGCTAACAGGACTAACCATCCTAGTCCCCATTTGAGCCTTATTCTAGGTCGCTCACAGTTGTCATGGGCGGCAGCGGGAGGGTGGTGCTGCATGCTTTTTTGCTATCTAAATATCATAAAAAAGAGAACATTGTGGTGGGCTTTCAAATGTGCAGGTGTCAAGACATTTTTCTTCTTTAAACAAGTCAAGTGATAATAATTTGTAACGAAATACAACGCACTACTTAGAGGAATATGAAGACGATTAAAAGCTGTATTCCGTATCCAACGAGTGCCTTACCTTGGTTAATGTGTCTTAACTTTCTCACTGGCATCTTTGTATCTACAGGCTTTGCTCGCGGCTTCACCCGCGTGAAAGTCAGAAAACAACTAAATATCGGTAAAGAAAAATTACCCCAACGGAGCGTATTATCGCGATAAAAGGACACAGTCCTTTTCATGATCTCCACCTATCTCCATACCAAATTTAATTTGAATCGATTCGACGGATTAAGCTTGCAGACAGGCAGTAACTTTGATCCGCACTCCAGTGCGGATTGGTGGAGGCACACATGATACATTGATGACATAAAAACGGGAATTCTATTAGGCTTAAACGCGGTCTACCCCAACCTCCCGTAGTTATGATGTAAATATAAAGGTAGCCGATGTTAAAACAATAATTTGCTTACACTTTGATGCCCATTAACATTTGCCACGAAGAGTATGATCGGTAGCACTTCCAGCATAATATCAGCGACGTTGAAAAACCCCGTTCAAATATTTGTATTTCAATATTTCAGGCCGTATTGCCGCTCGAATTCGCACATGAAAACCTTTTTATGGCGGAATGGCTATAAAACGTAAACTATTTATGAAATAGTTTATTTTGTGGTTTCTGACAAAAGAACAATGTGTTAATACGATATGAGAGTGGTTGTTTTGTTTGTATTTGGGAGTTTTCTTGGCGGTGGATTTTGTGGGAGAGTAAGTTATGAATGAGTTGCTTGAGTTTCTGCTCAGAATTACTTTGGTAAATGCCATAGGTAGTTAGGAGAGGCCTTTGTCCAACAGTGGACTATTAAAGGCTGATGGATGGATGATAGGTAATCGACACTCAGATGACATCACGCACCATACAAGATCCCGTAGACTAATTGGTGAGTGTCCCGGGATTCCTGGGGCAGCCATTTATGTGCCAGATAAATGTCATGGATGTTTGTGACGCGAATACTGTATTTGTTCATGCCATCCCAGTGTGGGGTGTTAACTTTTATAACGGTTTACTACTTAAGTATGTTATCAGATATGTTATCAGATACCATTGAGAGCTCTTTCAGGTATTTACGGCTATTCCCAGATGATTTTAAAAAACAATGACTAATTTTTAAATTGCAATCTAAAATTTAGATTTCACCTTTAAAATCTAGGTTTAAACTGATAATTTGACGTATTTTTAAGAAATAACGTCTTAAAACGACGTCATATACGACTGCATATTGATTTTCAACTGTAAACATTACTAGCACTATTTCTGCTGAAAAAGACAAATAGATTTTATGAATAAATTACTTGATCAATAGCTATCAAAAGCCAAGTTAAGAAGAAAACGTGATGCCGCGGGTGCGTTGGACATCGTCACCAATCATGCCTCGCCGATACACGCTGACGTCAACCTTGATACTCCGAAAAACGTAAAGGTAACACAATTATAGGATATCGTATAACGTATAACATCAAAAACGCAAAACGACAGACTAACGAATAGTCTGTCTGGCTTCAGCATTTTTACACAAATAGCCAAGTAGTTTTCAAGGGTATGGGAGCGTAGTCTGCTGTTCCGAAAAGCGTGAGTCGTCCAGCAATTTCAGGAGACAGTTGACTCGTCCTGATTTACACTTGATAGGAAAGCCGCAGCGCCGATTGTCCTAATTTTTTTTTTTTGCAAAACTCCTTGGTCAGTGCTTTCATTGAGAATTTTGACAGAAAAACGTATTTTGTAAGCTTTTGTTATATTTTGTTACCAACCTGAACAATTATTTCTATGAAATCTTTTTTTGACGTGTCTGTGTGTAAATAAACTTAAATCCGACACCTTTCGTCATTCAATATCATGCTCTCGAGTTGTTTGAAAAATTAAAATTTAATTTTATCGAACAGAATACCATTGAGTATCGCGTATTCGTTTGAAGCAAGCGACATAATTTTAAGTTGCAATTAAAGTATCATATTGGTATTAATCTGGCAATACCTTATGGTATAATGTTAAGTTTAAATGTGTTATTGAGTAGGTACTCGGTTATTTTTTTTGGATTTTCTTGTTGACCTATCCTAGCTTACTTGTACAATACATAGGCTAAGTATTGTTTTGTTGTTTTTTTAGAACGCCAATGATACATTTATAACGTTATAGACATTCCCATAACATACCTACTGATTTCTAGATCAGCAATAAATTCCACGTTAATTTAATGTACTTCAATAAAATTTAAATTCAATAATGTTTTGGTAAATTTTGACTTTCTTTAAATGAGCTGTCAGTTCCTAAGCCGAAATAAATGATTTGACTTTGTCTTTGGTAAATTACGAAAAGACTTTGTTAATAAATGATGTTTCTAATCGGTACTCAACATTAGATAAAAATGTTATTTTGGCTTCTTATAGTACCTAATCAAATGTTAGTAATGTAGTGTTTAGAAAATCAATAGCAAAGTATAATGCTTTTCCAGCCCTGTCCAAAGCATTTAGGACCATCGCAAATAGAACCTGGAATTGTTTTTCAGGTATTTATGTTACATTTATAACAGTTTTTATGATATATTCTAAACTGAGTGAGTGCAAACGATTTAAAAAATTAATCTTATGATCTTCTTAACCGAATGATTCCGGTTGATATCCCAAACTGATCCACTGCCAATTTTTTTTTAATTCCGGTCTGATCCACTGCAAGCTTTACCATTCCGATGTGATCCCCTATTTTTTAATGGATAAGCATTTACGGGGATTAGACCGGAATAGAAAATATTTTAAAATTAACGGATCCCCTTTGGTTAACAGCTTTACAAACAATAATAACAATTACCTACCTATTAAAGTGAAAATAAATCTAAACTAATACAAACTATTTCCTTAAAGGTGACTCCACCTAAAGACACAGTCTACGAAGTGAAGTCGTTAAGGAAGTCGTATCCCCTGACGTCACACCTGGATGTGGTCCGCGCAGTCAGCAGGATAGCAACGCTTGCAGTCATCATCCTCACAGCCGCTGTGGAGTTCTATCCTGTAATTGTCAGCGTCTATAATACTTTTTACGAACTAATATCATTTTACTTTAATAAATAGTGATTTTAGTTAGACTCAATTTTTTTTTACCAAACTCTCGTAACTCCTGCTATTTCAGACTTAGACTGACAAGACTCAAATGGGGGAAATTTACTATTATTACCAGACCTCGAAAGTTATGCGTGGGTAAGCTCAACTTCAAAATAAAATTGATAGATCTTACTCAGCCGAATTACTTCACAACTTTGACATACTTCGCTCATTCAATATTTTGGTGTCTAAAGTCAAAAGTTGCGACATGCGACAGACCGCAAAGTTGCGGTCTATCTTATTCAGAAGCTAAAACAGTTTCTGGAAATAGCTAGCTTGGTAGTTTGTTCAGTATTTTGAAACGAACTTATCGCATTCGTTGGGTTGTAGGGTATCGCGTAACCATTATATCATCAGTATTATTATTAAATCTTTAGTACCTATCTATTACTGGTATTTCAACCTTTCCACGAGTTTATACTTATTGCTTGCGTCAGCCGTTAAACGATTCTCCTCTTTCGTTGGCTATTTACATTTAAAAAGGTTTCTACAGATAGTATTCATTAAGAAAAAAAACAATTATAATTTCTTTCGCTTATTTACACGGTTCCTTAATGGAGAAGATAATCTCAGAAGCAAAGTAAGGCTTGAAGGAGAAATCATTTTAATTATTTTTATAGACGTTCTGTCATAGAAATACCGAGATATTTCGTCATTTGACGAATCATTCCACAATATTGCATTACGCGGCAAAACTTATGGAAAAATCGGTCCTCGGAGTGTAAACATATTTAAAATTTTATGAATCCTATTAACACAAACATGACCGACTGAGGTGTCAGCTAACGTTAGCAACGTGGATAAATGAACTTGAAATTGATGAGCTGTACCCAGACCACTCGATATGGAGCTTTTAATTCCGTAATATCAGTAAAACCATCATTCATCAAAATTATTATTATGTGTACCTCCCTTAGTCATTACAATTATGTTCTGCCCTGTCTAAACCTATTGTATGGGTTTTCGGTACTGCAATCAAAACACAAGTAAGAATATTTTAGTTGACCTTTAGGAAAAGGGCAGCTGAGCAGGTGAGGAACTTACTGCCACGTGTATACGTATTTTCTGAGACTGTATAAGCTTGCGACCTTTAACAAATACACGCCTAGTTAAACTATTCAGTAGGTGTAACATTTCTTGCGAAACAAGTTATGCTTGACATTGTAATGTTTTTGGAATGTTCATAAATCAATTGGTTACTCTACCGAAAATTATAAACATCAGATAAGACTTATCATATTCCACAGCATTCATTATAGGAATTAATCTCGATATGTGCTACAGTTTTGTCCGCAGATAATATGCATAAGCTATGATAATTTTAAGATTTGTCTTCCTTTGTATACTATTCACACTTCTGGCGTCTGCAAGCGGAGTTGAAAATGAAGGAGTAAGTTTAATATAATAAATTTTATATTTTTTGGGCTTAGCCTGCGTTTGTCAACGGACGCAATTTTATTTTTTAGATATCAAGTTATTGTAAAGTTAAATACAAGTTTGTGGGGTCGCAACATTAATTGTCCTGCGACCGGCATCGTGGAAACAAGAAAAATTGTAAAAATGACAAACTGCACTTACAAACGCAACCCCAAATGTAATATTTCAATGGACTATAAGTAGTATTGTGTAATCACAGGACCTAATCCAGTAATTTGTGTCAAGTTCTCTGTTTTAAATTTCATCATCAAAAAAATACTAATTAAGTACTTAAATAACAAAACCTGTGAAGGCTACGATAGTATTGAATCTATTTAAATTTAAATTTTAAATGAGAATTGTGTTTTTCCGGTTACTGTTATTTTAAATTATAATTTCAGATTAATGTGCTCAAAATCATTGAGGAATATTCTCAAAGACAAAATGATGCAGCAACTTCAATTGGATATAACGATAGTATTAACGATCAAAGTACTAAGCTTAAACTAAAAGATGGTTCAAGGAGAAAACGTAAAGCTATATTTCCGACCATATTTAAAGGCTCCCTAGACACAGGGTTATTACCTGTCGGAATAAACGCCCAAGTAGGACCTGGAATTAATTTTCAACTTAATCCTGGCATTCCTGGAGCACTCAACACTGTTACTAATCCAATACAAATGTTAGTTACAAATCCTAATGACATGAATAAAATTTTAAGTGATACACAAAAAGCGAAGGCACCTTATGGTATATACCCAATTGCCAATAACAGAAACGGTGACAATTACATTGATTCTACTTATTACATAGATACCAAAAAAAATAATTCAAATGCAAGTCAATCTAGTGACGTTATTAATAACACAGCTCGTCGAATAGATAATGAGAAATGTATGAATGTCTCAATAGAACAGAACGATACTCCTGGGACACTAAATACTGTTACTCAACCAGTACAGCTATTGGTTGTTAATCCTAATATCATTAATCAAATTTTGAATGATACAAAAATGCCGAAGTTACCATTTGATACAATAAACTCAGTTTCCAATAATAGGAACGGAGACAACAGCATAGAAAATTCAGAATTAAATTTAGATGCAACTACATCCACCTTTAATACGAGCGTCGTTAATGCAATAAATAAACCTCTTGGCGTTATTAACAATACAGCTCCGCAAACAAATAATGAAAAAAGTTTGAATGTTTCAAAAAACCAAAATGATATTCCTGGGGCATTCAGTATTGTCAGTTATCCAGTACAACTGTTTGTTATTAATCCTAAGGACATGAATACAAAGTTGAGTGATACACAAATGGAGAATATAAATTTTAGTATACTAAACACAATTTACAAGAATAGAAACGGTGAAAACAGCAATGTTACTTCGGAATTAAATATATCTGATATCAATAATGTCGTTAATTCTCCAAATATTGCTCATGACGTTGTTAGTATCACTGTTTCGCAAATGGATAATGAGAAAAGTTTAAATAACGCAAAAGAGAAAGATCATGCTACATTACTCAACAATAAAACGTCTAATAAAACAACTATTTTATTGACAAACCAAACGGATGAGTATTTTTTGAAAAACTACGAACATAATAAGCAAATAAATGAAATGGATGTACAACCTATGATATGTAACAGTACGAACAGTAATATCAGTAAGTATGTAATCAGTAACGTCATACCATTTAATTTAATTATTGAATCTGTCAATAAAACCGACGATTTTGAGAAATAAAAAACAGTCGGATGAAATAAGCCATGATAAAAAAGATTACCTTGATTCTAAACTTGTATACATTTTATTTGACATATTTACCACCAGTAAATTTTTTAACGTCTTTATTACAAATTCGTAAATCCTTTATTCGCTCAATTACTTTTTTTTAAATTATAGCCGACAAACTGTCGGCAGACGAGCCATCTGATGGAAAGCGGTCACCATCGGCCAAGGACATCATTAATATAAAAGGCATTACGGTTGCTTTTCTTGTCAAGAAAGAAAGAATAGGAAAGAACAAAAAGATACTTTTATTGATGATTTTCAGATAACCTACATCACGAATCACAGCCGTCTCTTTTGACCGACCAAAAAAAATTAGTACTGGGTACCAATGGAAATAACTTTAAGCTTTTATATGACATAAACAGGGCAAACGTTATATCTGACAATAAGCCTGACAATCGATATTTTTATCCTGCTCGATACAACTTATCAAGCGAATTTGACCAAAATAAAGACTTTTTTAAAGAAAACTACAGAAATATAAAGCCTGAATTCAGGTACCCAATCGACATTCTTAATATAAAAAGAAACCAGTGCAACCAACCTGTAAACCTAGCAGCATACTTATTTATGGAATATATAAAGAATCAATATGATAAAAATATGGGGCATGAATATCCTTTGGAATATAATACAAATAGACAAAAGAATGGACGACCACAGATTCTGGCAGATAATCATAAAGTAGACAATAACTGCAATGATATAAATGAAGTATACAAAAAAATCGATGATTCTCCAATGACCTCTAGAAAAATGCTATACTATATGAATAATAACCCAAGCTATGGAACAGTGACCTTAATTTGTGGAAACTCTGCCAGACCGAAACGAATTCTACGCTATTGTAATCAACAGTGGCCTGTTATCAGTTGTAACGGTTTTTATATGAATCAGAATGAATACGGAACATATCCGTCATACTTTTATTATCCTAATGCGTACAGAAATTTACATTTACGCTGATGAATTTAATAACATACGTTGAATTCTTTTGCAGCTGAATATTTGGAATTATCTGCAGTTAAAATGTGTAATAGAAAAGTTTAGAAGAATGTAATTAATGCTAAGTTCATCGGACTTTATTATTTTATTCTTATTCTTATATTTCCAAGGATGTATGAAGGATACACTTGAACAGGTGGTCTATGGCCAGAACCTCTCACATTGTGAGAGTAAACCCGAGCGGGTTGCAAAAACTCCTAATAAACGGAGTTTTCCAAATCTTCAGCTTCAGGGTTTTGAAAACCTCCTCGTTACTAAATAATACATATTTTTTGTTACTAAATAATATTTTACTTTCTAACGCAGCGTAACCTATGTGAATTTTCATTTTCCAAACATTATTTAGACGGGTGAAAAGTAAAAAAAAATATTAATACATTATACACCTAATAACTGTTGAGTCTGATGAACCGTTCATGACGTTCGGACTTCGGAACGCAGCACAATCTTTTCAGCGGTTCATTGACGAGGTGCTGCGCGGGCTCGATGGGTTAGCTATGGTTATGTGGATGATATTCTAGTATTGTCATCATCTATCCTATACCGCACGCCATAAACTCAATCACAATAAGATATCGGTTGCAAAGAAGAAGAAGACAACGCTACTTACCTGTAAGTGAGATTGTAGTGAAAGATCGACGTATAAAATTATAAATAGAACAAGCCTGTTTAAAAGCTGACTACATTAATAATGGTTCCTGCGATTCATATCACCACAAATTGTTATGAACGCTCCAACTATAAGCTCCTAAATCTTTCCCTTTAACAAACAAGGATAGAATTTTAAAGCGGCAGTATTTGACAAGGGTCAAATTATTACCTTCCCGACAAACCAGACCCTGTAATATTTTCCTAATAAATTAATTCAGAAGGCTTAGACGTTATGTTGGTTTATGATGTTGACGGTACTTTATCTAATGTTTTGGCAGCTTCCACGATTAACATTGTATAGAATAAATAACAATGGTATTTTCACTTTTTTTGTTATTTTCAATTTCTGTTGCCGCCACTTAACCCGCACAGACGTATTACAAATTTTATCCCTTATTTTACCCTCTTACGGATTAACGTACCAAAAACGTTGAAACAGGTGAACAAAACTATCCCAAATACTATTTCACAGTGCCTTCTTTAAGGTCGGCGGACTTTGAAACAAATTTTCTACTATTTAACCCTCTTAGTGGTGAAATGTCACAAAATTTGCTCTTTGCTGACGCGTTCTACTCATAAATTACCTCACTGCTATAATTAAATTTCATAGGTCAAGTGGTTTTCGGGATTTCATGATTAGTACCTACCTACTCGTAAGTGCACGGAACAAAGAAATCTCTGTTCAGTGAGTCAATGAGTGGGCATTCTTTCGCTTACCTCAAGTTTATAATTATAGAATTTTGATTTTGCTGAGAATATATAATTTTTTGTGCTATGAATAAAAACGTACATAATTGTTTGAGAAACGTGTGTAAAGAAGAAGTGTTGAAAAGTGTAAGACTAACTAATTGGTCTAAAAAATTAATTTAGCTTTTAAAAAGCTAGCCACGCATCGGAAACAGTTCTGGTTCAAAAATGGCTGGATCTAAAATCTCCTACATTGTATCCGCAACACGTAAACACCATTCCACAATTGATTTCGGATCTTAATTGTGCAATAAATACTAGTTACTATCTCCCTAAGACAAATGGCGTCAACAATAGTTAAGTTTGGGAGCAACGAAATATTCAGATAAAGTAGAATTTAGGGGCCATAAGCGAAATAAACAGCATTGTTTTCGAAATACTTGACAATTCTCTCTCTTTCATTCAAGGTAGGTGTTTACTAGGTTACAGGAAACAGAGAATTGTAGTGCTAAGGAGTAAGTGTGAAAGAGTTTGTAAACGTTTATGTTGCTTTTTACGTAACATTTTTAGTTTTATGCAAGATAACACATTATTTTAAACTTGTTGTTGCTCGCAGTTGAGCGAGTAAAATTTTTAAGTGATTTTTAAATAAACTCTTATCCTTGTACCCCCTTGGAGGCCGATTTTCCCCAAAATGTTGAACCAGGTGTTTCATTGTTTCTAACCATTATTAGTTAGCATTATTAGTTATGTATGAGGTTTAACATACATATAATTAAACTACTACTGTTGATTTTTTTAACAAAATTAGGTATCTGTTAGTGTTGGATCTTAAATGAAACAAGTGCGTACAGGCAAATATTAAATATTTAATTTAATATTATAAACCCCTTAATTTTACCAGCAAAATTTACAGGTAATTCCAGAAAATCGTGTGTCATAAATACATGGCCAACTAATAGTAACATAGTAAATTTGCTCTTTGCTGACGCGTTCTACTCATAAATTACCTCACTGCTATAATTAAATTTCATAGGTCAAGTGGTTTTCGAGATTTCATGATTAGTACCTACCTACTCGTAAGTGCACGGAACAAAGAAATCTCTGTTCAGTGAGTCAATGAGTGGGCATTCTTTCGCTTACCTCAAGTTTATAGGTACATATAGAATTTTGATTTTGCTGAGAATATATAATTTTTTGTGCTATGAATAAAAACGTACATAATTGTTTGAGAAACGTGTGTAAAGAAGAAGTGTTGAAAAGTGTAAGACTAACTAATTGTTCTAAAAAATAAATTTAGCTTTTAAAAAGCTAGCCACGCGTCGGAAACAGTTCTGGTTCAAAAATGGCTGGATCTAAAATCTCCTACTACTTTTCTCCTACTCCTACTACTGTTCTCCTACTCCTACTACTGTTGATTTTTTTTACAAAATTAGGTATCTGTTAGTGTTGGATCTTAAATGAAACAAGTGCGTACAGGCAAATATTAAATATTTAATTTAATATTATAAACCCCTTAATTTTACCAGCAAAATTTACAGGTAATTCCAGAAAATCGTGTGTCATAAATACATGGCCAACTAATAGTAACATAGTATAATAATTGTATTCATAATATTATATGAATAAATTTGAATAATTCAAATAATTCTGCAAATCCATATTCATACGTGTATTAGTTTCATTAAAATTCATGCAATATTTAAATTAAGCAATGGATTAGCAATGAGTTTTAAATCTATATAATAATCCTAATACTATATCATGTAAAATTAAACTTTATATTTCCAACAAATTTTACGGAAGAAATCATTTGAAATTTTTAATTACCAAAACATAATACTACAATCCATAGAATGAAGTAATGTGACAAATATAGAGTTAGAAAATACGGGATAGTACTCGTACATTAATGTTGTAGTATAATTCATTATAGTAATGCTTTTTGAATACTTATTAATTTCTACGCTGGTATGATACTCGTCAATCCTATATTTTTTCTTCAGAATAAGATAAATTGACATTAATAAAGGGTTAATATTCATTTATTTATGTAATACGGGATTGACATTACCGTCACGGTTCCTCAGTTTTTTCTAATAAATGATGCCTTGCGACCCCGCTTTATATGTACGAAATTAAACAATATATTAAGTAAGTATAATAATTTATGAATTAAATAAAATATCTACACAAATTTTATTTTTATACACAATTAAATTATTAAACGTCTTAAACTTATCAAGTACTATATTTTTATCCATCCTGAATTTGTAAATAAATGAGTTAGCTTTCAAAGTAACTGTAATATTAAAATAATAAAAATGCATAAGGATACACGTATAATACAAGAATTAGATTTATAAGAATTTTGCGTCTATGTTTGCTAAAAATAAAATATTTATGCCTTGCATTTTACCCATAAAACAAAGAGCAAAAAATGTAATCAAGTAAAAACCAAATAATATTTCTGTATTACTAAAACATTTACATAAAAAGATAAATTCCGAATCGTTCATATAAAGCGCAGGACCGTCCCAAATAGAACGCAGCGTTGTCACCCTAGTTGGTGGTATCCTTGCGTACTTTGTGTCCGCGGAAGGATGCTTGAATCTTGGTAGCAGCTTTATTAAGATCTGGATCAGTCAGATCGATATTCTCAATGTCCTCCTGGTGATAAAAAAAATAACAATATTAGTATTATCAACGAGTTATATTACGTATTCAGTAAAGATAGCCTACAAACGAGTGGATGGCCAGGTGTCACATAATTATCCTTAATGCTGGGGCCACACTAACGGGAAACGCCGATAATTATCGCGATGACTGACGTTTAACGTTGGTGTGGCCACTAAGTACTTAACGCGATAATTTTACAACGGCATTCACATTGGCGTTTGCCGTTGGGCGATAGTTCGAATGTCGGGGCCACACTATTATTTTTATAATTATTACATTATTATTAAAATTAATGTTTACTTTGAATAATTATTACATAATTAAATTAAATTATTACATAATTATTAAAATTAATGCTCGGCATTGACGTTGACGTTGATGTTTTCGTTAGTGTGGCCCCAAAATAATAACTATCTTCCATTATACTCGTAGCAGTAAGTATACCCAAATGGAAGAGGTGAAACTTGTTTAATCACTGAGAATTGAATCTTCCATAACTTCCTTATAATTTTCTAAATTATTAATCTGCCCGCCAAATAGTAACATTATTTTAACTAGTTTTAGTATCTGTGCCTCGTAAGAAAAGGCTACGGTGACCAAGCCGTCAGTTGGCACATCTATTCGTTTATCGGCTATTATGGTAGAGGCACGAATTTAAGGCCCCTTTGACACATTAAAATAGTGACGTGAAAAATGTTAATTTAGTATCGAAAAAATATGGTCAAGTGCGAGTGGCATCGATACATTTTTGGAATAAAAAATTGAAGCACCCTTTTTAATTACACATTTGGAATGAAAATCGAATACTGAGTACCCCCTATTAATATCACAAGAGTCTTACGAATCACCTTATATTTAAGGTCTCCTCGGCTTTGAGCTCAATAGTGGGCCTTGTTGGGTTGAGATGATTTATAGTATATTAATTTATGTAATTGACTTACTTACTTTATTAAAGGTGGCACTGTATTTTGTTAGTAAAAACGTGAAGGAATTTGTTCGCGGTACCATATACTCTGTTTATATGGTCCCGCATTAGTCCATAATATTTAAATATATATATTGTTTCAATATCCATGTAATTAATTAACTTTGGGTCCTAAGTTATACATTCGATAAATTTTATGACTTTTTGCACATCACTATTCACAATGAAGAACAGCAATTTGCTCCTTTAAATTTATGTAATAATTTATACGAAACTTGATGATCGGACAGATGTCAAGTAAACGTCATACGGGCCTTCGATTTGTGCTGATACTATAAAAAGAAATATCTATTAATCTAAAGTCAGTGTATATCTATGTATATCTAGCTGTTTTGTTCTATTTGTAACTAATGTTTCGTGTTTCAATGTCACACGCCAGTAATTACGAAACTTTGAGTGAACTCATATAGTAATTACTAGTGCAACAAACATATGGTTTAGAAGATTAAGGCAAACCCTATTAAATGTTGCTTAGTTATGAATCTTAAATTCACTTTGTGAAAAATATATTTGATGATTCCTTTTTGATCACATTTCGGCTCACAGTCTTTCTCTTAAATTCACCACAGAATAATGTATTCAGTCCATCATCTAATGTTAGGGCGATTTTTATTATTGTACCGTTTTATTTTGTCAATCGATATAATTCTAACCTAATAAGTTACGAAATTTCGTTACACGAGTATTCTATAACTATTAACTGCGATATTTTTGTACGCCGACATTAAGACCCAGATATAATCAATCATTTAAATACACGAAGGTATACTAAACTATTTCTGGATACATTTTCATAACGATACCATTTTTGGAATAACGTCACGAAAAAGTAAAGCATCGGCATCGTATTCCAGAGAGGTATTTCCGTCTTATCCAATTACGAAGGAATTTCACATTCGCAGGAATTTGTGTGGTCCTTCCTCTTATTTCGGAAAGGCTATATTTTGCCAGCCAATGTCTACTAAAAGTAATGCGTGCAATATAACCCGAGTCAGTAAAATATATTCATTGTGATTGGGAAGTATTCTCTCTTGTAGCATTTTTATGATACTAAACCCTTCATCACCCGAAGTTTTGTACTCGAAAGGTATTGATCGGACAGGGCACTGTGAATGTGATCGGTACTTGGATAAGTGATCAATAACCATATTCGTGAGGGCTTAAATGCTTGTGAGAATATATTAAGTTGTGGTTATGCCATGTCGGAGCTCTTCAGGAGAACAATTGACACTTAGCTCGGACCCTAATTCTATCAACCTGCTAGAGCAGAGTAGGACAGTATTAAGTGCTTTAGGCCTCCTCATCACGAAAACAGAACTCGTGGTTAAACTCAGTCACGAGTCGGATTAGTATCATAACACAATGTTAAATCATCGGACCTTATGTGTAGAGAAACTAGTATCTAACATTAGTTATTGCTCGAAGCAGTTTCAGTATTTTATCACTAAGCCTAAAGTCCAAGAGCCCAGAGCGATCTGACATAACTTATTTTCACATGGATGAAACCTAAATTTCTCAGTAGCGCCCATGTTCTTTGAATACCTGCGTGCTTGTGGAAGCTCACCTCGTGACACCTATGCAGGTATCAGGTAGGCAGGCAGGTAAGAAAGGTAGCTAAAAATAAGAGCTACTTCACTTATTTTCACATGGCTGACTTTTATATATGTTTTGTAGAATATTATTCTTAAATAGTATCCATAAGTGTCTGACACTTTCCATGGGCCCAAAATTTTGTCAGACGCTTTAACGCTCGTGGTAAGTGGAGCTTTAAAGCGTCTGAAAGTAAGGTTTCATCCATGTGAAAATAAGTTATGTCAGATCGCTCTGGGCTCTTACTCTATTAGAAGTCATCGCCGCTATTGGAATTTACTAAAGACGTTTCTACTGCGTTGCTGATCGAAAAGGTAGTTGGGACTCGCTTGTTACTGACACTCCGTTACTGCAACGAAAACACACGGTTGATTTTACATTTCTGTACCGTAGGGATTCAACTCGTCTGCAGGACATGTTATCACTTGACTTCTCTCGGTAATCTAGGTACTACTTATTATATTATCCTTAAAACGACCCCAGTAGTTTGAATAGGGCTCGGCAAACTTTGCTTCATTAAACTGACCTATTCAAAGTATCGCAGTAACTTCTCCCCGAAGTTCTTCCCAAAGGAATTTTGTTTCTTATCCAGTTTTCTTGCGACCTTGCTGGATTAGCATAATGCGGATGCTGTCGTTATAATTTGTGAGTTACGGGAACGAGTACCAGAACTTATTAATAAAATGTAAGACTTAAAAATTCATGACGCTCTATCGTGGCGCAGAGGGTTTAGCTTTGCAGTTTTGCTTTGGTGTCATTTTAGATTCCAGGATTTCCAGGAATATTTTTTACCAATTGTACGTTAGGTACATTTCGCTCGTCGCGTTTCTATGCTGCTTGCTATACTTTTTGCACTATTTAAAACCGTTGTTATTTTTCTACTATACTATAACTCTATCTTTATGGATACTTTTAGACTTCATTTGCAGAACCATGCCCTGAAATCGCTATTAAGTTCCATCTACTCATGGCTTATCATATAAAAATATAAGTAGGTATATTATAAATAAACATAAGTTAGTATATTCTATTGTAATGGAATATACCTTTAAGGATAGATGTGTTTGTGAAATTAATATCTAAATAAATATTTCGTTTGCCGATACCTCAGTCTTGCTATCCATTCATACTCTTCTTACCGCATTCCATTGCCCATTTTATGTTCCTTTTCAACTTTTCCGCCTGGGTTTGGCCGAAATCTATCCATCCAAATCCCTCATCGCCGATGAGGGTCATGGCATTGAATCTTTAAAATTTAGAGTCTTTTCATATTTCATCTATCTTTGGTCTTACCTTATCTTGCTGCTCTTTATCTTTTTCCACCTGGGTCTGCTTGCGGGCCTGGTGCCCGCGGAATGAGGCCTGGATCTTAGTGGCTGCGTTGCAGAGATCTGTGGACAATGATATTACTTATAATTTTTTATTGTATATTGCCTTGTTGTTGGAGAGATACTTCAAGTTTACAATGTGATGGAATAAGTTTTAAGATACTTTCTCGCTCCGAAAGTTCTGTTACGGACTGTGATAAATTTTAAACGAAATATTTTGAGAACCTCTACTGTGTCTTGGCTAGCGAATCGTGGCACAAAACAAAGCGCGGTTAATGTAAAAAATCTTAAACTGGCAATACCAAGTATAGTCTAGAAAAAGGAATTGATACTTTTGTATTTAATAATTATTTTGATGTAGGTATTAAATAAAATCTATTTCCGCAATGAATTGAGCATCTATACTTAATATTATAAAGCTGAAGAGTTTGTTTGTTTAGTTCAACGTAGCTACTACATGTTATAAACCTAAGTAGTTTGAATCCTACCTAGGAAAAAATATGGGCTTTTCCATACAGAATTTCACAAACACACATGTAATTTGTGCCTCAGGATTCATTTTATGCATTTAAATTTACAGCGAGCTTAATGGACTTTGAGTGTCGCTAAAGTAAATTTATTCTTATGCTGCGTTTCTGACGTGTAAATTTAAAGAAAATGTAGAAGGAATATTTTAAACCCACTCGTTTGGCGTCACATGCCTGTATAACGGCGAGGGAAGTTATAACGTTTTATAATAGCACTTCCGGAAGACCGATCCGACTCCGAGTAAAACCCGGACCTAACTTGGATAAACAGGTGTATTATGGCGGTCCAGTAGAGAAAATTCAAACCATGGTAGCTCTGATAACCATGTAATAATAATAATTTACGTCGTAAGTACATACATTAGAAGCTGTTGTAATAATTTCAGGAACAATAACGTGCTATACCTACTGTACAAGAAACAATAATGTCTTAATATTATTTCTGTAATTAATAATTGTTATTAGTAACTCTAAGTCGATATCTGTACATGGCGGATATTGAATACTTATTAGTAGGGGCGTTTCTTAACGCAATAAATAAAAAATCTTATATATCAAAATGAATCGCTGATTTTGTTGGTAAGCGCAAATCTAGAGAACAGCTGAACCGATTTCGCTAATTATTTTTTTATAATACTGTTCCTTAAAGTACGAGGATGGTTCTTACGGAGAGATTTTTTTTAAAAATTGCCTGAAAAAGTCTAAATACAACTCTTTTCTTTATTCCCATACAAAAGATTCGTAATAATACTTAAAAGTCAATTGGAAATTTAATACCATACCATAAAGTTTAAGTGTTTGTGGGGGGGGGGGGGGGGGTTCTAGTAGGGGGGGTCAGCTAGTAAAATATAATTTTTATATGTTTAACAGTTTTTCATACCCACGACCCGTGAACAAACATTCACTGTAACATAATCGTCTGCCCCTCGCTTCGCAAGCATAGCTACTGCCAACTAGGCTTCGGGATCATCTAATCCTTTCTCCCATATGTCCTTTCTCCCAAATGAACGAATCATATTGAATTTGAATCCATAAGAAGAGGGAAGTCGATCACAGTAGTAGATGATGAACTGACTTCTATAAGTGGGTATTATATCATTCAGTGCAAGAACAAAAGTCACACGTAACACGATTTGTCATAATCAACGGTTGGTTGGCCCGGAAAATAAGACGGAATTCGCTTCTTCACACCAACCGTCGAAAAACGCTTTTCCATGTTTTCGGAAAGCCCTCTAGTTGATAACGCCAAGATTGATAGTTCTAGGAGCGAAACTAATGTACGAATCGTATTTTTGGAGTTCAAATAAAGGTCTGTTGTATATATCCGTGAAGGTTTTTTCTAGAAGATACAGAATTTCATTGACGTTTAATGAAGTTAATGATTGACGCTACATACTCGTATTACTTGATTTTATTAATTTATTTATTCACTTTTTTCTTTGTATACAAAAGTACCTATGTATGCTTAAAACAATAAAACGCCTTTTGTGTTATATATCCATAGAGAACAGGTAGGTTCTACAATTAGAAATCGTTTTTTCATGCAATAATTACTTAAAAGCAAGCAACATATTAAATACAAACTTCATAACAGATCTTCCACACTAATCTTCAATCTTATATTCTTCGGAAAAAGATCTATTTTTTTTAGATCAAAAGTACATATCCACGATTCATTTTACTAAAAAAACATTAAAGAACGAATGGAAAATAACAGATAAAAGATAAAAATTCCCGCGACCTACAAAAGATTCCAGGTATCAAATAAATTGTTCCCACCTTTGGTTAACCCGTACCAAAATTGTTCCTGTGAAATTTTCGCGTTATCCATACCCACAATTTATCGTGTGCGATATGTCTCTGACAAAGACAGATCGTTCGGCAAATATAACCTACGACTTATTAATCTTAAAGGATGATTGTTGTTTTGTTTATGACTAAATTACAACATTTATTACGGTGCCTAATTCTAATTAGAATTAATTTATACACAAACACCCGACTACGTCGTTTTCGAGTTACCAGTAACGAGTCGTTAAAGTCATTCCTTACAATCTTTTCTCATAGGAAAGCTTTTTATATACGCCCCGTAGACAGTTATCGTAACCGTAAGCAAAGCGAATCGTTTTTCGAATATAGGGACCGGTATTATATGACAAATGGGTCAGCAAATAAAACTGAAATGTTACAAACTTGTAACAGGAGTTATTTGTTTTACGAGTTTAACCAAAAGAAATAATCAAAGTTTCGTTCGACTTGGAAATGGTATTACTTCGGAGAAGTTGGATTTAAAAGAACCGGAGGCATTTATCTTGTTGCGGACGTTCCGTGTTCGTATGCAGTTTGGGCATTAATTAGGGTAAAAGCACGTGTTTTGGACTGCTGACAGTAAGATTTTATCCGAATTTTTTTTATACGTTTTTAACTACTTGTAAGTATAATTATTTTGTCTACAATAAAGTTGTTATAGTCCACGATATTATAAAACCATTTTATAAAACCATTCAATCAACGTTGAATCCACTTTTATTTAACCTTGAAGGAAACATCAATAATTCAGGAATAATTAAACCAGTACGTATGTTCGTAGTAAAAATAAAAAACGAGGGATTCATTTAGAGACTTCAGATATTATTATGAGGAAATTCTCTTTCTTTGCAGGAAATAATACACAATTTTTGGAATCTAACTTGGACAGGCGGATTTAAAAAGTGGAGGATATTAATCTTACCACAAAGCTCAGCCTTTATTCATTCTGCTATAATTCTACTCGTAGAGCACAGGGTACAATCACAAGTTTTAGACTTGTTAATAACTCCTAAATAATTATAATGTCAAAATCCAAGCATGCTTTGGCTTCAGTCATTAAATGAATCAGGTATTAAGAATCCACCAAGCTGCACAATAAAATGAGATAGAGAGAGAGAGCACGCCTCGCGAAGGCCTCTGATATGGCTTAGCAACTGTGATTACAACATTGGGACCGACGGCTTTACGTACCCTCCAGATAATTATAATAAAAATGTAACTGACGCTGTCTATACATAGAAGATATATCAGAAAAACTACAATAATTGGGGGCCTATAGAACCCAAAATAAGGATTTTTTAGAATTTTTGTCTGTGTGTTAATTACCGCTAATCTTAAATATGGCTCAACCGATTTAAATGCGGTTTCACTGATGTATTGTACTGAAGTAAACCTTGATTCAATCGGTTCATAAATTTAAAAAAATCTGCTAGGCCAGTTGATAAATTAAAAAATAATGCACTTTATTTATACAACCTATTTTAAAAATGCTAAACCTGGCAGAAATGCAGTCATTGATAACACCGAAATGAGAATATCTCTGGAAACTTTAGGAATTTCATCCTCTTTGTGCTGTGACATTTCCAGTTATGGAATGAAATATTCATTTTTTAAAGCCTGTGGAAATGTCGGGATTCTAACTTTAGTCCAGATAGAATAGGAAAATTATTTTTTTCAGTGAAATTTTTACAATGGAACTGGATTTATTTATATCCTTAAAAATATTTTTATAATGAATTATTCAACATCTGGATGACTGGCATTCGTCCACAGTTCGGTTTTCACTTCATTGCCTCCCACGTTCGCGTAAACTGAGAACGAACTTCCTACATCGGTGTTCCCATAGATCTATGGCATGGGGTCATTCACGAAGCGTGTCCATCGCTTCCTTCTTGGCCGGCAACGCGTTGGTGACGCTCCTCGTGTTGCCACGTGGGCGGGCGGTGATCACTTACAATCAGGTAATCCGTCTGCTCGTTTGCCTGCTTGGGGCCTTTAGTTGTTTACATAAAATAATATTGTAATACGGGTTCTCACGATATGTATTTCGTACGCCATTATAATGTGTTATCCTGTCAAAAGTTTCTCCGCGCCACCGCAGTTCAGCCGTGACCATTATCCATGCAACTGGACAGAAATATCGACGTACAAAATACATATCGTGAGTACTCGTTCAATAAAATGTGTACAATCCGCAATAGGATAACATACTTTTCACTCATATTACAACACTATTGTCACGGTAATGGTATGCAATGCATTACATCTTGCTGGAGAGAACCTTTCAGTAATTTTAAGTATGCTATGCAACACATTTAGGTATGCCGTAGGTATTCCCTTTGAGGTCACAAAGACGGGCCGATGACAACGTCGGCAGGCACTTAGCATAGAGCTCAGAGCTTGTTTAACGTTTCATACTAAGTGCACATCAATTGTGTGACGCATTTATACAGGACAAAGCTACTACACGAACGAATGACACGAAGTGTGGTATAATACAATTATGATGGACAATTAATTATACATTTTTGTTTTTGTCACTAATGCAGTAGTATCTATCTAATAATTTACTATATGTCAGACTAGTCTTTGATCGCATCGATTTAGTCGGAACTTAATTATTACCGAGTTAAAACCTATTCTACGACTTCCAGGAACTCGTACTAAGCATTTTTTCGAGTATGTACTAAGGTAGGTACCTATAGGTTTCTAGGCGCAGTCAGTCATGGTGGTTACGAGTATGCAACATGATTGCTTGGCATCAGTATGAAGAGTCATTTCATTAAAATTGCTTTTAATTTCAGGTCATTAGTCTGTCGAACTAGTTCTATGAACTTTGTACCAGACCTTTGAGCTGTTGTTCTATTGTTCTGAAGTAGTTGTCTCCGTTTATTCACGTCTCGTCGGCGACGTTTGTTGAAAATTCTAAAAGCAGTTCCAAAGAAATTACTTGTCTATTGACTCGCTCTTTGAGGTTCGTTTTATCGAAAACTAAAAATAAAGTTTGCTTGTTACCAGTTTTGTTAACAAAATATTCAGCGAAGTTCTCAAACGCTTCGAACACCTTGGAACTCTTGTGAAATTAATTTACTGACATGAAAGGGTCAACATACATAGATCGTAAGGTTTATACTCAACCTTATTCTTTAGTATACAAGGAATAAAATGGAAGGGCATGCTTAAGCCGATTAAGACTTACAGATATTAATTTCAATCCGTCACACCTGGTGACTTCTATTTAACTAACCTAATTTATCCATCCATAATCCTCAAGACAGTTTCTTAGTAATTTTGAAAAGGTCATGATTCATTGTTATTATTTTACCTTCTAACTTATTCAGAAATTATGGATAGACAGATTATTGAAAACAGTCGTCATTCACACGTTGATTTTCAAGTATTTCAGAATAATAAAATAATCGAAGTAAATTTTGATACAGATGTACACAGCATTAGTATATTAAACAGCAATCTATTGTAAACCCGCGAAAATTCCTGAGCATATCACTCAAAACTTTTTCAATTAACTATCCACTATAGAGCTTTTGTAATCTGAATCACGCGACCTATCCAAGTATGCGGGTGGTTTTAGGGGAAAGAACCACACTTTGCCGAAACGAGGTCACTGGTTGAAAATATATTATTGTAATCTGTGTATGATGGTCCCTTTGAAAACTTTAAGGTCAACAGTCCCTCAGTTTATGATATGCGGGACTGGGGTTCTGGAGTTATAATGAACGAAAGTTTCGCCTGGAACACTATCAATGTTAGCTATAAATCTCTTTTGGTTAGAATAACAGTAAAATTGTCGATTTGGTAATCTTCTGTGACAAAAAATTATATTATTTTTTCTGGAGTTTTGTTCCGTGTTGTATGATGACAGTGAATATTGAGTTACAAAATTTAAATCAATTGTAGATGCCAAATGCAATATCATGAGAAGATACATGTAAGAACAAGCCTACACCCGCGGCTTCGCCCGCCAAAAATCCTTAAATAATATAAAAATTGATAAAATCAGAGAACTTTCATACTAACTTTGCGAATTTACCCGCATAAGGGATGATAATAGAAAAAATATTTTATACATGTTTCATAACTTTTAATGAAATAACTTCATTCTGAATTTCATTCGAATACCCTCAAAAACGGCAAAGTTTCATACTAACTTTGCACCCCCGTTTTACCCCCTTAGGGGGTGAATTTTCAAAAATCCTTTCTTAGTGCTCCCCTACGTTATAAAAGGAACCCCCGTGCTAAATTTCAAGTTTCTAACCATTATAGTTTAGGCCCTGCGTTGATATGTCAGTCAGTCAGTCAGTCAGTCAGTCAGTCAGTCAGTCAGTCAGTCAGCTTCTCCTTTTATATATATAGATAGAGGGATAAAGGTTACTTTACGGGAATAGTCTAATGCGCCATTCAGTCCAAAAAAGCAACCAAACAACTGTAAATTTCCCAAAACAATTCTCCTAGCTTGTCGATTTAATTTCTTTTGTCACTAAAACGTAATATATTCCAGGCATGTTCCCAGTCAGCGAGGACAGATAGACAAAACAAAAAATATGGCATCGCAAATAAATAAAACGGACCGGCAAATAAATTTTGTAGCCATATTTGTTTTCATGCCAAGTGGGGTGGATTGTTGGTAGTTTCTGGAAACGATTCGGAGTGTGAAAGACTTTAATGGTGCGCTATTGTAAATTATTTAGAGTATTCTCACTGCAGGAGACCAGACCAGGATTGTTTTCCACTTGCTGCTGGTATAATATGACCTTCTTCGCATTTTATCCTCACGATGTGTGTGTTTCCATCGTATTCAAGCTACGGCTTCTGGATAACCTTAAGAACTACTGCATTGATATCCACACAATTAAGAGTAATTTACTTTACTCGGTTATCGTGTTTAATATGAAGCCGATAATAATTTAGTTGAACTGTTCTAATAATACAGCTGAGACCTTAGAATAATTACACTATAGAAAGACAGTCTTCATACAAGCGCTCTGTCTAAAGTGAAGCACTAAACCGAAACTTTACCGAAAGCGGGGAATGATTCTGCTGCGGATAATCTTTTTTTTAGCAATAATACATAAATAGCTTTTCAGATATTTTGTGACACAATTTAACTGGACAAATCGTCATAATTCATTTTTTTCGCGAGACACGTTTGCCGTGCTTTGACATTGAACACTACGGAGCTTGCGCCTCGTCTCTCCGGGCGAGGTCGCTTTCGATGGAGGCTTTAAAGCCACAGGGCTAGAGCCATCCCCATTTATGTTTCTTCAGGCGGTGTTTAGTGGGTAGAAGTCCCACATAACCAACGCAGCCGGCTACGTTGGTATGCTATGAGCATTCACCTCCTCCCTGTCGTGGAAGGGGAAAAAAAAAAAAAAAAACTACGGAGCTGCCCGGTGTTTGGAGTCATTTCTGACTCCAATTTGGGTGCTTCAAAATGTCCGCGCAGACTTTGTTTCTATAGTAATTATTCTAAGGGCTGAGACCAAATATCCGTACTTTTCTTTAACGTCACCCTCCGTGCAACATCAGGTCGAGTCACTAGTCATAAATTAAAAAATCGAACAACGTACAGCAATTTCAAAATGATTTACTCGTCAACAGCAATAACGGCGTAAATAAATATTAAAAACAGCGACAGGTTCATTATTTAAAGCAACGGGCTATCGATACGCTTAATAACAATATCGAAAGAACCGTTGTCGTTAATCAAGTAGTTATAATACAGTTTCCAATGCACGGAGAATTTTCAGAGATGCCGTATATTTTAAATGATATGCTTACCAAATTTAGCTGACAAAAGAGAAGATGGGCCAACTGATGGTGAGTGGTAACCATCACCCATGGACATTAGCTTCAACCCATTAATGGCCACACTACTGAGCACGGGTCTCCTCATACCTGAGGAGGCCTAGAGCATACTCCACCACGCTACTCCAGTGCGGATTGGTGGAGGGGTTAGTGACCAACCCAAGTGACGGTAATTTTTAAGCCGCCCGAAGGCATTCGACGCGGCTTAACGACTGCTACCAAATGGTAACAACCGGGACTGACGGCTTAACGTGCCCTCCGAAGCACGGAAGCGCTTAACAAAAATTTTCCACTAGCGGTCACCCATCCAACTACTGACCGCGCTGACTTAAGATCGACGCAAGCCGGGTTTGACGCTTCTTGGACATTACTAACATAATATTTGATCTTTATACGCCTTGTACTTGAACGTGATACGAGAACTTGTCGTATTCACTTACTCTTCTAAGCACACATTACCTTCGTCAGTAATTACTGAGTCGTTTCGTTCAATGACAGTTCACTCAGTGTAATTACTGGCCGCGAGATTGAAACACAAAACAGTAGTGATCTGGACGCAGATAGCGTGATTGATGAGTTTTGTTTTGTTTACGTCAATCAGCAGTTTTTTTACATCGATATCCATGAGAGCAAACTGGATAGAACAATGGAAGAGTAGGGGTTTATCAGACCCAATTTTCTGACCAGTGGATACTTACTATGCTCATCAATAAGCGAACTACCCTAATCCATTTAATGTAACCATCTATTAAATTTTTGTACTAAGTAATTAAGGTAACAAATGATCATGCAGCACCACCCAGCCGCTGCCGCCAATGACAACTGTGACCGACCTAGAACAAGACTCAAATAGGGACTAGGATAGTTAGTTAGGTAGTTAGTATGTATGAGGACCCGGACAGCCATGTTTGTGACAGTTAGTTGTTGTTAGCAATAGTCCAGTTAGTAATTAATAATAATAATATTTGGTCATAGATGTGACAATAATGACAATCGGCGAAATTCTGCCATATTGGTAACACCCTGTTTAGCAAGACTGAAAATTCAGTTTTCAAGTTTCCGATAACTGTGAACAAACAGCATAGTAGCGCATGTTCTTGGTCGTTCTTCTTGTGCGTTACAAGAAGAACAACCGAGAACATGCGCTACACTAAAATTAACATAAAAGACAAACACTGTTTGCACTTACTAAACAAATGTTTGCGGAGCGAGCGCTTGTGAACGAACAATTCCTTTGCGAAGGGTACATAATAGAACGAGTACTCCAAACTGAATTCGGAATTCAGAGAAGTATCATATCACAGAGTGTAAAACGAGGTTCATGCGATTTTTACCAACATAGATAAGAGGGATGAATATTTGATTCGGTGTGTAGTGTGTGAGCGTCGCAACCCACAACTGTCCCAATGCTGGGCTCGAGTCCTCACAGTGTGCAAGGTGCACTGTGGCACGGTGACGTCACGAAACCTGAATCACGCTATCGAAGTTTTATACATACGTTCATAGATTTTTAGACGTTATCACGTCAAAAAGTTAGCTAGCTTTATCACTCAAAACTACATTAGGCACCCTTACCACCAAATGTACTTAGTTACAATACTATAACCATTAAAATAAAATAACAGTGCTGAAATAGATTAACAGAAATAACTTTATTGTTATTTATTACCTAATCGTATCATTCTTTAACATGTTAAATTGTTAATGTCTACCGACCGCGGCCGCTGTTGCGCCGCCGGACTGTGAGCACTTTGAGTATAAAAGATAGGTAGGTACTAATTATTGTTAGTACCCATTATTTCCTCATGCTTTTTCAGTCAACCAGTAATATAACTACGATTGTACTAAAATAAACGACTTTATTTAAGTTATTTTTATTAACATATCGCACTTACAAAAATAAAAGAAAAAAATAATAATAGCCCAAGATGAAAAGCAACTGACGTAAAGTCTACAATAACCTTCGTCTTACAAAATGTCAAAGTTATATGCGAGAGGTCACGGGTACCATCAAGACAAAATATTTACCGTGCCCTATATGTCACCGTCTTACGTCAAAGAAAAATGAAAACGTAGATGGAAGTGGCTTTGTCGTCCCATTTTGCTAGAGAGGTGTTGTTTTCATTACTGAACACAATGACGTATTACGTGACTCGGGTTTTAATCGCAAGAAATTTATAATCACAATGTTTGCTTATCATTTTTATGAGGGTTCTGTTGTTAACTGGGAACCATTTAAGTTTCGCCATGTTCATCCGTCCGCAACTTACTCAGACTCGTAATTTGGTATGGATATACATGTTTAAAGCATATTTGAAGCAGTGATAGCCGATAGCCGAGTGGTTAAACGTCGGACTCCCGAACCAAGGGACCCGGTTTCCAACCCCAGCACCTCTAATGTTCAAAAAAATTATGTTCGTATTAGAATTTCATTATCACTTGATTCGGTGAAGGAAATCATCGCGAGGAAACCTACACCCGAGAGGTGACAGGTTCTCCATGATACCGATTTTAAAGGTGTGTGTAAAAAATGTGTGTGTGAGAAAAAATTACTACTCTGGGTATTTATTAACGCAAAAGAAGTCGTAATAATAATTTTTACAATTTTTGTTTGTTCGTCGGTCTTTGAGTTTATCACAAAGTTTGTTTTATTTTAAAAATTTCAGACAAAAAAGACGTTTAAAGAAATTCACATAAAATTTAATCTGAAAATAAACAAAGTAATTTTACGAAGCGAAACTATGCTGAGCAATAAAAAGTACCAACTGGAACGAACCACATTTCATTCAAAATAAAAACTATATACGAGTAATTATACTACTCGTAGGTAACTAAATCCGTATTAGGAATGTGCTATTTCGCTTCCTTGGGTTACGTGTTAAAACGCAGTTAAGAACATAATTGGGTACTAATTAAAGAGAGAATTTTAACACTACAAACGCTCTAAAATAAGTCTTAAAATACTCCTTCGTGTTTCGCGAACGTGTAGTTAGACTGGGTTTATTTTCTCCCACAAATATTATGGTACTGGGGTTCCATACGCCACATCGAATTCCATTACATCGAAGTTGATGACATCGAACACGTTACATCGATAGTTTATTATATCGAACTATCATCACATCGAATGTTTATTACATCGATTGGTCATGACATCGAAAGCTTTTAAAATCGAATGTTCATTGAATCGAATTTATAACATCGAAGCCTTATCACATCGATAGGTCGTGACATCGACAGCTTTAGAACATATAGAATGGACATATTTTTTTTTTTTGATATATTAAATGAAAGAAAAAAATCATTTTTACAATAACAAATAATTATGTATGTATGTATGTATGTATGTATGTATGTATGTATGTATGTATGTATGTATGTATGTATGTATGTTGTAAAAATGATTTTTTCTTTCATTTAATGTATCAAAAAAAAATGTCTGTTCTATATGTTCTAAAGCTGTCGATGTCACGACCTATCGATGTAATAAGGCTTCGATGTTATAAATTCGATTCAATGAACATTCGATTTTAAAAGCTTTCGATGTCATGACCAATCGATGTAATAAACATTCGATGTGATGATAGTTCGATATAATAAACTATCGATGTAACGTGTTCGATGTCATGAACTTCGATGTAATGGAATTCGATGTGGCGTATGGAACCCGTTTATAACTGTTCTTAAACGTTTATTTTAACGTATTAACGACTGCAAGTGTCGACTTGGCTGATGCGAGTTTAACTTTGCCTAAAAAATTACCACTAGCGACCTCCGACGGCAATAAAGCTCCGTAGCAACTTAACAACTACAGAGGGAGAAGTGTATAGACCTATGGATGTCATCTATCTCACTCACACAAGAAAAGGAACCACTTACACCGATGATACGTCAAAAACCGAGACACACTGATACAATGTTTTGTCTCACATTGTGTCACGGGTTTTTCAAGGAAAGAACAGGTTACTTAAGTACAGTTGATGCCGAATTTTTCTATTGCCACATACAATTATACTTTCTCGTGCTATCTCATATTGTCCACGCTCACCAGATGTCTATATCCTGCTCACTCTACGTTAACGACGCTCATGTCTAACAGCACCAGCCCCAATTTTGTTTTATTTTCGGCTGGCTAGTCATTAAAATACAGGAGGTCATGAGTGTTAAGCTTGAAGAAAATAATTCTGAAAATTACGATCACGTAATCACATGTTGATACATAGCGGTATTAAATACCCGTTCAAATAGTAATGTTTTCTCAAATATCATCCATTAAAATCAATTAGTAACATTTTTATTATTGTGTATTAGGCATGGAAAATACAGTTACTTTTATTTAACTTTCACTTCGCGAAAATCTTAATTTTTTTCACGATATATGTATGTATATCACGTTAAATTTATCGAACAGTTATTTTTTTCACAATGTTCTAATGTCACACCTTCTACTCTTTGAATAAATAATACCTTGATATTTCGTTCGTGAACAAACAAATATTTTTACGATGTGCTACAAACCATCGCAAAGAAGTTAATACTTTAGGCAACTAAGCATAAAGTTTATTTTTAAACATTCGCCTAAGCTAATTATTCAAACCCATTCGTATAGCGACAAATCAGTAAATTATATTTTGCTCTTTCTAACACGACTGTATTTGGGCATTTCAATATTCGTCCTTCCTCTTTCGCTCTTTCTGACGTCGTCGTGACCGTGAGTCTACGGCGAAATACGATAATAAAAATATCCGACTGATCTACGATACGATGCGTGAATAATCTATGGCGTGAACTTTGCGAAATATCCAAAGGTAGCTAAGGTAGCCGAAAAGTAATTGCGGGATTTTTAACCGACTACGTCACGGCAGGTAACGTTCGTGACACGTGAAAAAGTTTTTCGCGCGATTTTTCACGGTTACTTGTGAATCATGCCATGCCTATTGTGTATGAGATATGTTGGAGATATCTACGATACCTAATATAGCGCATTCTAACGATCCAGCACCCTAATTTATATCAGACCATTAGATTTTACATCCCACTCATACATCGAAAGGTAGTTTTCTTTGCCTTGTTTTCGATCTATAACGTAACTGAATGTCTTTGTTTGCCGGTGATATTTTTATTTGGAATCTCCTTTATCCTAGCCATTATCCCTCGCCTTATTTCTTGTCATAATGACTTGGTAATCCGGTGACAATATAAACATGACAATTGTTTTACAATAAACATTTTTCTTCTAGACACAAACATAACTTACAAAGAATTTATCGACTTAAGCTTGTATTTTCCGTCGGTTATCATAACATCATAATTTCTTACAGGATCTTTGTGAAAGAAAATACCGCTTTTTCAGGCCCAATTTCGTCATAAATTCTGGCGAACGACAGCAGAAACTTGGCCATATAGTGTCCGCTTCGATAAATCTTATATTGCTTTACTTACAAGCGTGAGACCTTGGTTTCCTCTGTATCAGATTATTATTGAGTATCAAGACGAAATTTTACAGAGGCATTGAACATTGCTGTTTAAAATTTAATTTTAATTATATTTTATGATAAACAATTTATAATTATAAAAAAATTGTTATCTTCTCGTACTTAAGTCTAAGTTTACTGGTATGAAAAGATGACATATAAGGCGGATGCCTGGCCGCATAAAGTAGGCTACGAATATAAATAATTCATGTCGGCTCAATGTTAATGTTGTTAAGCGTTATGGCCAAGTATAAATAGTTACTCGTAGACAAGCAACCTTTGAAAGTAACACCAACGTAAAGTAGTTAGTAAAAGTAATCCCAACGGACATTGGGAATCCCAAAAGCATCACCAATATGATTTTTGGCCACGGCCAAGTCGTACTAACTAATTGCAGCCAAACTTTACCACTTATTATAGGTACGTCCAAGCCATATTAAACAGTATACTGTTACGTGAGACGTTTTAGTAAGACGTTGTAGTAGTAAGATGTTGTAAAACTAGTAACGATATTGTAAATATATTATTAAAAATATGATCACTAATGAACATTGGGAATCTCAAAAGCATTAGATTTTCGCCACGGCCAAGTCAGATGCGCGGCCTAGTTACTTGATATGCAAGTAATAAACGCCCAAGTTGTATTTATCAATCAGTATAAAGCCTGGTAACGCCATTGTAAACTACTTAGTTATTAAAAATTTGGTCACTAATAAACACTGTAAATCCCAAAAGCATCACCAATATGATTTTAGCGACGGCCAAGTCGTGCCATTTACGGGAAAGTCATACCAACATAATTTAACAAGATTGTTAACAAACAATACCATAAAAAGATAGCACAGGAAACCGTGAAAGTGGGTCGCACACTAGAGCCGGACCGCAATGAAAACGTTGCGTTTTAACTGCGAGCACTTGACAGGCATTTTGGCATCTTCCGTGGGATTGCTTTTGTAATATTTTATTTTTCCTTCGTACTTTCAAATATTTGGCATCCATTTAACTGACAAATGTGATGTTGCTCTGAGTCACGTCTTTCTAAGACAATTCATAGTGATGGTGGATAGTAAAATATTTACAGGATTAGTTGAAGTAATAGAGAATGATCTATATATTCCGGTAAGACAAGTATAATATGGAGATCAGTATTACTCGTTTAAATTTAATTTTCATATTTTTAACAATGAATTGACTGACAATACATACAACAGGTCTAAATAAAGTCCTTTCAGCCTATCTGGAAATATTAATGTCTATGAAGACTGCTTCATTAATACTACAATTTGTTTTTGAAAATCACTATTTAAAGACTGAAGTTAAAAAACGAATAAATTTCAACTTATAATTTCCAAAAGACACGATTACCAAAAAAATACCGTACAAAGCTCAAAGGGCATTAAAGTACCATAGATTTGTATGAACTGTTATTCGCGTTGAGTGTTCTATCAAAAAAAAATTTGTAAAAACAATTATTATCAACAAGTCAACCACGCATGTGGGTCACTGTGAAAGCCAATTTACTTTACGCTCGAACAAAAGCGTTTTGCTCTAAAAGCTTTGAAAAGTCACGCTTCATGAAACAGAAACTCGATAAAGTTAACAAAGACGTCATACAACGGCCGTGTATTCAATCAAATTTGTTTTGGTATTCGAATAAAAAATATGTAAGGGAGAAAAAAGCAGCGACTATGTAAACGATGCCAATAAGTATAAAATGTTCCTAAAAAGGAGACTGGCGGTTTTCGGCCCCAAGAACGACACATAGGTATAAATTAATAAATTTTTGTAGAGCTTGTCTACCTGTGTTTGGAATTACTTAAGGAGAATAACCAAAAGTAATCTTAATTCAGTAAAATTTATAATAAAAACTAAGAGCGTTGTTGTAGCTTGGTGGCTTGAAATTCAGACTTTTATAATTACGTGTTTTAATATGGATAATAGTTCTGTTGTCAGTTATATCGTTAAATGTTCAGTAAGTGCATTTTCAAATAGCAATATATCGAAGACTGTAAGCGTTCGATTGTAGTGTAGAAAAAATGACAATGCAAAGTGATATTTCTTATTCCCATTAATCGGTTCCACTATCGGTCTCAAAACCAATTAAATTCTCCGGTCGAATCCAATTAAACTGTACGCTTTAAGTCGAGATCTTTTTCTTTGTCAATTAGCTTCGGTAACACAATTAAAATTGCAACAGGGTGCGGATTGTAAGCGACCCTTGTCGATTCATCGCTCTGCCGGGATTACAAATGTGCCAATCGGCTAATCGATTTTGGATTGCCTTGGATACTCGTACACGTTTGAATCCTGACACGGATTTGAATTTAGTAATGGATTGTTTTAATTGAATGTCCGTCGACTAAAGCCTTCCAAATTTAAAAAAAATGCAGTTGTAATTAGCATAATAGACAATATATTTTATAGTTATTTTTTATATTATGTGAGATCTGATTTTTTTCCTACGGTTATTATTTTGTGTTACGGTACCTACAGTGCAGATAATAAAATATAGTTTTAAATGAACATTATTTAATTTCTTTTTCTTTCACGCCATACCATCAGGGTCCCAAGTCTGCAAATCTATATGTAATTGCGTCTTGTCAAACTATTCTAATATGATCAAATTGATCGGAAATCGAAGTACCTATTTATAATTTACCAGAATTCGGCTCCAGATAGCCAAGGTCTCGATGGAAATAAAAAAAGTCGTATCACTGACCCCATCACTCTCCTTAGGTACGGAAACGAAGCTAGATGCTGCTTGCTTGACTTTATTATAAGGTAGTTGCCTCGAGCGCATTGTATAAAGTCGCCACTTAATGCACACTAGAGAGCTCTTAGAGGAAATTGGTCGGCCTCCCAGGACAGGAAATTGAACTGACGACATTATGTTTGCTCACTTCTTGTTTTTATTTGTACGCACGGCCAAGCAAGCCTCTTTCAGATACTTGGCCGAATATTCGGGGTACTTTATCACCGAATCGTGCACGGGAATAACCACAAATACACCCGTTTAAATATTCGTCAGTATGTTTATCATCTCTCTTTCTCTCCCATAGATTTTTTAAACAAGGAAGATGTGCGCACGAATTCAGACGAAATATACTTACTTTGATCTGTGCCAAGGCGATTTATTTATATATTCTTTTAATGAAAAGTTTTAATTAGTTACTACTTATTACTCCAAAAATTTATCGATGCGACTCGCACTTGACCATATTTTTTCGATACTAAATTAACATATATCACGTCACTATTTTAATGTGTCAAAGGGGCCTTAATTTCGTGCTGCTACTATAGTATCTAAACCAGGCGTAAACGGGGTGTTAAGACAAGGTCGAGTGACCATGGGAAACTTAACCGTAAAAAATGGCCAAGCTACAAACATTGTTACAAAAAAGCCAACCTTTTAAAGAAGCGATATGTGGCCTAGTATGTTCTCTTAGGCCGTAAGTTCAGCTTAGTTTTACTTTTGTGTCCAAGTCTTGTACTTTTATTGCAAGACACGCTTTTTCTAACAAAGCATGTATTACTGAATTTGTTTAGTTTCAACAACACCTAACACCTAAATTCGGAAACAAATAAACATGAATGATGTTTTCTGTTAAGTTATAAGATCTGCCATTCAACTCATTTTATAGTCCTGTCTTAAGATATCAAACGAGCATGCAGCACCACCCTACCGCTGCCGCCCATAAGGCCCGGACTCCACCAAAGCGGAGATGTGCGGAGGCGCCCCTGTCCGCCCATGACAACTGTGACCGACTCAGAACAAGTTAACAGAGGAGCTGGTTCGTTCGTTAGCCTGTATGAGGACTGGGGTCGAGACCGTTAGTGATTAGTTATTATTAGTAAAAGTCCAGTTAATAAATAGATACCACACATTTATTTTTATAAAATACTAGTGGTCCCAGCGTACTTCGTACCGCTTTATAATTAAAAAATGTTTTAGTGATATATCGACAGCAACGCCACCTACCGGGTCCAATTGTGAATCTAAACCATTCTCGGATCCACCTGAAGACACACAAAAAATTTCAACCAAATCGGTCAAGCCGTTTAGGAGGAGTTCAGTCACATACACACGAACACAAGAAATATATACAGGGTGTCCCAAAAGTTGTACGACAAACGGAAATGGGAGATAGCTTGAGGATGAACCTATTCGATGCCAAAAAATCACTTTAGTAAAAGTGCCACCGTTTTGGAGATATTGACCTTTGTTTTGTTTTTCGGAAATTGGGCACTCTTACCCTACTTTTATTTGCTGAGACCACAAATGAGCAGATATTTTAATGAATTCTTTTTTCACATACCCTCAGATAGTTGGTCTACAATTTCAGAATATAATTTAGTTCAAAATATTTGAAAATACTGAGAAATTAGGTTCTATTTTGGCCTTTTTATGTTTTTGATTTTCTTGTGTTCAATTTCAACAACGACATGTGGAAAAAAATTGTACTGGACCAAGAGTGCAGATTACTTTAAAAACTTGACTGTTAAAAGGAGATTTCAAAAAGGTAAAATACTTGCTACTTTAATGGGAAACTTTTAAAGCTATAGCCATTTCAGTGTTGAAGGGTATTAATTTGAAGCTAAAGTGATTTTATGTTTTAATGCTTTTGAGTGATTATTTTATATTTTTTGTTATAAATTTGACTAAAAATATTTTGTCTCAGTCATACTTTATAAGTGTTCAAACTGTCTCTATTCAACTGTAACAAATAATTGACAATTATTTAAAAAATACATTTTTAAAGATCCTCACTCATTTGTGCTATTTTAGCTGCAGCTGATTGAATTGTACTGATTTATTGATAGGTGGTGGAGTCCAGAGTTCACCCAGAGTAGTACCACCGCCCGCCACGGTACCTAGTACCATTTCTACCATGTAATAATTGTCTTAACAGCAATTGTGTTCGGGTTAGAAAAAACATTTTATCGTGCTATATTTAAAAGGTGTTCAAAGTGTCGCCCTTCTTCTCTAACACACAATTGACACCTTTTCAAAAAAGATCTTTTCAAAGACATTATATTCATTTGGGAAATTTCAGCTGCAGCTGATTGAATTGCACTCCTTAGTTCGTCTGCGTTATTTATGGTTTTCGCGTAGATATTGTCTTTCATACAGCCCCAGTAAAAAAAATCCAGAGGATTTAAATCCGGTGACCGAGCGGGCCACGGGATTGGTCCTAATCTTCCGATCCAACGGCGAGGATACACCCGATCCAAATGGACTCGTACTTGACGGGCATAGTGTGCTGGACAGCCATCGTTCTGTAGCCAAAGTTTACTAGGTACCGTGGCGGGCGGTGGTACTACTCTGGGTGAACTCTAGACTCCACCACCTATCAATAAATCAGTACAATTCAATCAGCTGCAGCTAAAATAGCACAAATGAGTGAGGATCTTTAAAAATGTAATTTTTAAATAATTGTCAATTATTTGTTACAGTTGAATAGAGACATTTTGAACACTTATAAAGTATGACTGAGACAAAATATTTTTAGTCAAATTTATAACAAAAAATCATTGACATAAATACTATGGACTTAGGGTCTCCTATTAAAATCGCGAAAATAATGTCCCAGTTTGACATCACAAGAATTTAAATGTTTACAAGGTAATTTAAGCACTAAAATCATTAGATCACGGTTTCATTTCGATTGCAACAAACACTGATACATCAATGACACCTTATGATACTTCGAGTGCTCAACACACCATAATCACCATATGCAGCTCATAGTGAAATAAAACGCGACTAATAAAGTAATAGAGTAGTGTTTATTTAAAATAATACATTATTTATTTTTATTTTTATTACACATTAATTACATTTTTTAACTGAAACTTTTTTCGGAACTTTATGAATTGGATTCAATGAAACGAAAAAGAGTAATGAAAAAGATACAACTTATGAAATGAAATGAAATGAAATTTATTCGAAGTTGGTTTTTTACAAACACTTTTCGAAAGTCAATCTACGCCATCGCTTTAACAAATCCATACCGTGAGTAGTCTTGGAAGAAGAAGCGGCAAGAAACTTCCAAGAAGCTTTTTTTTGCTACTCACATTACAGATAGCACTTACTACTACTTACTAGCTAGAATATCAAACTCATGTCCAAGCATTTTTATCTTTAAAATAAACATCAAGTTTGTAATAACCTTTCGTCATAAGTATGACTGACATGAATTTTAAATTTACAGTATGGCATTTCCGTCAATTCGAACGGAATTTTATTATAGATTTTAATACATCTACCCATGAACGAGCCACCAGTTTAACCACCAGTCTAAGTCTGAAGTTTAGCCTTGTTCCTAGTATTAATCACGTGAACATGACTCTTCTTAAGGAAACTGTCATAGTATTTTTAACGTACATTTGTACATTTGTTTGTAAAGTACATTTGATAACATTATCAAAAATTACATATCTGTCTTAATGGTTTTTCTATTAATATATTCGTTCTTACAGGCTATTTTGTAATTATCTTACCGCATTATCATCATCTATACTTGTAATTTCATTTTCATTTGATAGGTCAGTGACAGTCGCTCTATTAGCATCATCAGTTAACTATAAAGAAACAAATAATTACGGTTGAAATATTAAGTAGAAACATACACGTTATTTTTTGTAAACCATAAAGCCCAATAAGGTGAAGAGTAAGGTATAAACCAAGTGGTATTTACTTGCAATGTTGGCACAGCTGTGTTTTTTATTCTTCTTATGCCTTTGCCAGTTATGTACATGTCATCTTCTTTAAAATGATTCGAGCATACAACGTAGGCTGCTTTCGGCATAAAATATTCTTCCTCTCGCGATGTAGCAATAATACTTCTCCATGCTTAACAACGTATTGGGTCTAAAGGAAATCTAGAAGAAATATATTTTATTGTACTAAAAAAAATTTAAACATTATCTATTTATATAACATCAACAGCGACTCTATGGAAACTTTTGTTCTATATCTTGCATTTATTCGTTTACTATTGTGCAATCGTGAAATCGTGCAAAATAATTTAAACTAAAGTAATGGATATGTTTATCTCTTTCTGACTACAGTCTGTATAGCGAGAAGACAAAGACAAAGATATATTTTTGATTCTTTTGAGTGATTCTGAGATTTATTTACGAAATTAATTCGATTTAAAATAAAATAGTGTGTATTCGTAGCAAACCAATACTTTAAAAGATAAAACAATATTTTACTTACCGAAAATATGATATACCATCGGCTTTTTTCACTTTACTTGCGTAGTTTTTACACGATTTCAAAATACAATACGGCATCGTTGATGTGTAGTTGACAGCACGGTCAAAAAGTGACTAACGGGGCATTGTTGTTCTACTTGCGTATTGTTGTTGAGTTGGCTCGGACATTTTTAGCGCGGACCGTGCGTCCATAGTAATATCATATGTCAATGCAAAAAATATAAAATAATCACTCAAAAGTATTAAAACATAAAATCACTTTAGCTTCAAATTAATACCCTTCAACACTGAAATGGCTATAGCTTTAAAAGTTTCCCATTACAGTAGCAAGTATTTTACCTTTTTGAAATCTCCTTTTAACAGTCAAGTTTTTAAAGTAATCTGCACTCTTGGTCCAGTACAATTTTTTTCCACATGTCGTTGTTGAAATTGAATACAAGAAAATCAAAAACATAAAAAGGCCAAAATAGAACCTAATTTCTCAGTATTTTCAAATATTTTGAACTAAATTATATTCTGAAATTGTAGACCAACTATCTGAGGGTATGTGAAAAAAGAATTCATTAAAATATCTGCCCATTTGTGGTCTCAGCAAATAAAAGTAGGGTAAGAGTGCCCAATTTCCGAAAAACAAAACAAAGGTCAATATCTCCAAAACGGTGGCACTTTTACTAAAGTGATTTTTTGGCATCGAATAGGTTCATCCTCAAGCTATCTCCCATTTCCGTTTGTCGTACAACTTTTGGGACACCCTGTATATTAAGATTGTATCATAAAACTAAGCGAATTATTCTTAATTAGGGTACCATAGAGGCTTTGATAAACAACCTGCCGACATAATAACGGTATGGCTGACGACCAACCCTCGCTACGTGATTTATTATGGGCAGAATATACCCCCATACACCCATTTAACTTCCACCCCACCGGACTTCCGGTCATTAATGTGAAACGCTTAAAATAATAACTGGGATTTTTTAAAATATTAGTTAATGATATGAAGTGACACAGATGGTCGAATTTATTGCCTACGGGGCGCGTATCTCTCCCCATCACTGACTGCCTTCGGTTTGGGATAGTTTTTTTTGTGGACAATTTTAAAATAAAGACCGTAAGGCTTAATTGGTAGTGGTCATGGTTGGTAAGGGGGTTGGTAGGTAAACCCGGGATGGTTTGATTCCTACCCGGAGCAGACATTTATGTGGCAGTTAAATGATTTTTCTAGACTCTAGAGTTAGGAATGTCAGGGAAACTAAACTAAAAATGACTCGTGACCTATAATGAATGGTTGCTTGAAGGGTATACCTAAAGAGCGAAGGACACTGCCCGCTCGAACACTTCACCTTTAAATCTCGTAGCGAAGACGTCATTCTGATTGACGGAATTGATTATTTTGACTTGGAGTATTACTTATTGGTGATGTTTTATTTGTATGTCTACGCCTCTGCCGTCACAGGGAGTCCTAGTGCGGAGCGGTGAGTGTGTGAACGTTATTTTTTATAGACTTCAGTGTTGCAAGTGTAACCTGACTAAACAATAGAATTCACCAAACTTGATACTATGAGCTTATGAATATTAAATTAAATTAAAATGTCTATGAAAAGAAACGCCGAGTCATTTATCAGCGCTAAAAGATTTTAATATTTCCGGGACGACAACGGACTTTGTTGCAACTTTATTAAGACGTTCCTTGCGAATGGCAAGTTTTAATCACTTCGTCTCTGCGCCAGGATTATATTGGATATTGAAAAATAGGACGGCATCTTGGTTTAATTGACAAAAGATGTCTTTCTGAGAGGGTTTAAGAAAGCTAATAAAAACTATTCGTACCCCTGAAGTAGGATTCGATGTCACGGGTGGCATGGTATCAGATATCCACTTGAACTCAAACATTCGCGACTCTAGTACAAACACTTATCTGTCACATAAAGATTTTTCCTAGCCGGGAATCGAATTCAGGACTCTTCGCAAACAGGGTCGCAAAATATGTATATTTGGAATTGACAGGCTTCAACATAATTTAATAGAAATACACTACCACAATAAAATAGAACTAACTAATAGTATTAACTACTAGTAAACCCGCTCTCGCTTCGGGAAACATGTTAATTAGTACGCCCATTCTGAAATCGTTAGGCGTGATTCTTTAAAGTAACATAACTTTTTTATTTATGAACCGATTGAAATAAAATTACTACATATTAACATTTAGTTAAGTGAAGTTTACCACAATATATTAGTGAAAACCTCAAATCGATTAAGTCGTACGAGATTAGCGCGTACAAAACAACAGAAAAACAGATAAACAGACAAAAATTGTAAAAATCTTTTTTTTTTCTACTTCGATAGTAAAGGCCCCCAGTAATAGTTTTTTCATAAATATTCCATGTACAGACAAAGATCAGTTACAGATTTATTATATGTATAGAAAATTAATAACAGATCAATTTATACTTGCGCTCAAATTGCAAGAGACGTAAAACCTTTTCAATTTCTAGCTGCAAAACATATTTTATCCGGTAATACCGCATCGCTAAGTAAGAAGAACAGGCGCATCTATTTCCGACTAACTACGGGATTTGAGCACGGTCCAAATTAAAGCTGTCTAAGGCGACTAGCGATGATGAATTTTTCAATTTATTAAAGCTTGGAAAGTGTAGTTTCGAAATCTAGGGCGCTACTGGGGAGGCGGGGAGAAGCAATCTACCACATCAATAAATAAAATAAGTGTATCTGCAACTTTAAAAAAGCTTATTAAATTAATGCATGTTGTTGATGGTTTCACAGACATGAGATTACATTATTTAGAGACATAGTAGACTCATAATGTTTGATTTGCCATAAAGTAAATTTCTGTTTACATAATAAACTTGAGTTCTTTACATAATACGCTTCGGAGTTAATTTTTAAAGGCTTAGGTTTACTACTTTGACATCACCGAGGATCAGTTAAATAAACTTGAGCGCCTTCAAAATCTGTGTATAAGGTTTATATAATGTGTATAAGGTTTACCTTTTCACGCTTCATCCCGATTTGGATAAAATTTAATATGGAGAAGTTTGAAACCCGGGAAATGATATAAGATTTATTATATTTTTATCCCGATAATACATTCCCTTAGGATAATCTAAACGATTTATTGTCGTTTTCCGACTTCCACGCGAGCCATGTTGTGAACAATGACTAGTCATCCATAAAGCGCTTCCACTTCTCATCGCCCGTTAAATTCCCATCGCTTTGGCCAGAGCTTTAAGCTAGATGAATGAGGCGCGCCTATTTCCGGCAAACAACGAGCTCAACGTGTAACCGCTGTCCGGCATCCGCTATCCACACAGAAACAAAATGGCAGCCTTCAAAGATATTGAAGTATAGCCTGGATTTTATAAATAACTAGCTGTTATCTGCGGTTTGGCCCGCGTGGAAGTACTTTTAATTGGTTTCAAACAAAGTTTCATTCCTTGTTTTACTTTTTGGGGCGGGATATTATGTCCAAATCCGTTCTTAGTTGACATCTTATAATAATCGGAACTTTTGATGCCATGGCATAAATGAATGACATCATTTTTAACAGATGGTCTATTTTCTCTCCATCAATCCTCTATGGATCAGCTTGGTGAAGTAAACATGGTGTGGTCGTAGAGTGGTAGTAGTAGTTGAGTAGTGGTAAGGAGTGCGCACATTACACCAACTCGACGTCAACTCCACTCCGACTCCACTCCGTTTCAACTCCGACGTTCTGTTCCGCGATCAACGCTTCATCGACGTAAACTCGACTCCGTCTCCACTCCGTTTCAACTCCGACGTTCCGTTCTAGGTACATTACGTCATTGTGTCGGTCGACGCGTGGACTACTCGTCTACGGTGAGTCGTCAACGCAACGTCGACGCGTTGGTCTCGAAACGGAACGGCTATGGGTGTAGGGCGGGGAGGGGCCGTACAGGGCTTTTAAGTATAAGTTCGAAATTCAACCTTACCTTCAAAGATATAAGGCTCATAATTGAATGTTAGCTTTGTCAAGGTTTTAGTCGCGTTGGCGTCTGTCGGTCGTGGCGTCGTTGTACTGTGCGCACTCCTTTAGAGTGGTCAAGGGTAGAGGAGAGATGTGAAAAAGATAGATATTTATATATAGGGAGAGAGGCTCAAGTCCTACAGTGGGCCTCTAATGACTTAAAACCATAACTTAACGCATTAACTATTACAGTCCACTTAGATCCTATCAACTATTCCTGATTGGTATCGACAACTAACTATAAATAGATTAAATAGCTATCAGTATTGACTGCTGATCGCATCGCCATTCTGAATTTATTTGCTTCCGTTTATGTTGAACTCTATTAATGTAACAGTAAAAAAGGTGCCGTACAAAAATGAACCCAATAATTGAAACAACTACGTCCATAATTATTTGTATCCGTGTCTGTCCGTCGGTCTTTCTTAACATAATGGGCCTGGAGTTTTGAACCAGAATATTAACGATTGAACGATTGTGTAGAATTGAATGTATTCGAATAACATTTATTATACATATTTTAAATGTACATGAAGTACTAAGAACAGATCGTCAATATAGGGATTAAAAGTCTTGGTTTCCACGTCTTTACAAAAGGAACATAGGACGTCCTCCGACACTGTGGACTGATGACTATAAGAAGATAGCAGAGATCGGATGGACCGAAAGGAATTTTTGATGAAGTAATATGATATTATGTAAGTTTGTGATTAATACGCATTATTACCGCTAAATTAATTTTTTTTCGGAGGCATAAATCTTGCGGCACATGGGTAGACTACTAACCCCTCCGCAACAATCTGGAGCAGCGTGATGGAGTATGCTCTAGGCCTCCTCGGTTGAGGAGAATCCCGTGGCCTGTAGTGGGCCATTAATGCGTTGAAGCCAAGAAAATTAAAAACTCGATTTAATTTCAATTTCATACGAGGAACACTTGATGTCATGGGGCTAGTTAGATCAAAACTTTCAGGCCAAACTCTAACTTCCTGTGGTCAATGTTGGACCTAGAACGATGTTAGGTTTACTCTCTGATGTCTGTCCAAAACCATTAGCCAATATCCTGAGGAAGTTATGAAATCGGCTAAAAGTTAAAAAGTTTATTATAATATTATCAACTCAACCTCAAATTTCATTACGCAAGATCCCCTGAGGTTTACTCCGCGTTATGATTTATTATATTTTGATTCAGCACGCTTAAGCCTTAAAAACGATGTATTTTTCTTCTATATCTATTTCCCTCAAATGTTATCAACTGTGAATCAACTGTTATATAAATACTTCCTTAGAAGTATTGTAATATTTTTATTGAAACAACAACTGCTGTCACAATCCTACTAATATTATAAATGTTACTCTTTCACGCAAAAACTATAATTTATAAAGATTTTGTGTAATTTGGCCATAATATAACGATGAGTCGGAAAAAATCCTGCTCTCTGAGTGCTATGTTGGCGTGCGCTGCCTAAACCGTTTGAGTTATAGGTACGACGATAATGTACCGTAGAATTGTTTGTCTTAAACAGTCCTAAATAAAAGTCCGCGGCAGCATTATCTACCTTTACCTTTTATGTGGACGCCACTATATCCAAAATAGTGAGCTATAAATAGAATTGTCGTTTTCCGACACCGGGCGAATCCGCCAGCAAAGCCTGGTTACAAATAATAAATAAAATATACTACCGTAACACATTTTTGCAAACAACTGTGTCGGATGTTATTTATAAAGAATATGAAAATGCGTTACAAGTAAAATGGTAAGCTTGTTAAATTTTTTCTTGGACAAAAAACTATACAAGAGCGAAAAACATTTTAAAGCAAAACTAAGCTGAACTAGAAATCTTTTCGCGCTCTAACAAGATAGGAATTTATCGCCCTCCAGAGAACAATTCTCAACGATACAAGCATTTGTTGAAAATGTATTGCAAAATAAACGTGGCATATTGATATAGCAGCGCTTGAGCTTTGTACCGACGCGACTCAAAGTAGTATAAATTGTGTTTAACAGACTATTAAGTATGTTTGTTCTAAAGATCAAATTCGTGGGCTGAGTTTGACTGACGGTCGATCCCGTAGCCAAGTTGGTAGTGCATACGAAGCGAGAGGTCCCGGATACGATTTTCGCCGGCCGGGGCATTTGAATGTGTCTACGCGTTAATTCAATTATTTATTCTTACGTGCGACTTGCGATTTACGGTCGGACGAAATTTAAATGAATCATTCAAATTTCCGCCTTGCTGTGAATTGAATCCAGGACCCACTGAAAGACAATGTATAACAGGAACCATTGCGCTACATGGATCGTCATTATAAACCGTTTTTTAATAGCCTACCTAATCTCAAGTGATCGACAAAGTTAAGCAACAGCGGGCGCGGTCGGTAGTTGGATGGGTGACCGCTAGTGGCAAAATTTCTTGAGCGCTTCCGTGCTTCGGAGGGCACGTAAAGCCGTCGGTCCCGGTTGTTATCATTTGGTAGCAGTCGTTAAGCCATGTCGGATACCTTCGGGCGGCTTAAAATTTCCGACACTTGGGTTGGCCACTAACCCCTCCACCAATCCGCACTGGAGCAGCGTGGTGGAGTATGCTCTAGGCCTCCTCAGGTATGAGGAGAGACCCGTGCTCAGTAGTGGGCCATTAATGGGTCGTAGCCTAGCCTACCTAGTACTTTTTTAACAAAAGAATAAACTGCCCAATAAATATTTAACAGTAATGTAACGATTTTTGCATTTTATATTTTGACCCAGTTATTCGGATAAGGTCAGGACGAGTACAAGGTACAGTAAAATATTTAATGTGCGAACATACAGTTTTAATATTATACGAAAAAAAAAATTTTCAAGCCGTAATGGCCCAGTGGTTTGGACGTTCCACTCAAGATCAGGGAGGACTGGATTCGAATCTTGCATGCACTTCTAATTGACAAATAAGCCAGCTTTCTCATAGCCAAGTTGTTGAAACGTTGTATTCACGATCAGGCCTGGTTTCGAATTCTGCATTACCTCTAATTTTCAGTTTTTTTTTCCATTAGTTATTATTTATCACTTGCTTCGGTGAAGGGAAACATTGTTAGGAAACCTGCAAAACTTAGAGTTCTTCGTAACGTTCTCAAAACTATGTGTATGCCAATTGCCACTTGGCCAGCGTGGTGGACTATGGCCTGTACCCCTCACATTGTGAGAGGAGACCTGTGCCAAGCAGTGGGACAATATGGATTGTGACGATGATGATAAAATATTTTCTTTTTGTACTTTTGCAAACCAATATGACTTATTGTAAAATTGTCCAAGTCACTAACCCAAATTAGAAGCTACTTCCTTCTTCATTGCAAGAAAAACTTTTGTCACAAAGGGTAAGGCAGTCAATCAGCTGTTTCTTCGGTGTCCTAATCATTTTCTTTTTCGTGTTTTATTGCGAAACAAAAAGCGAGGATGTAGCTGAGAGGCTTTGGACCAGCCGGCGGGCTAATTAGGGAGCAGGGATCGTTTAAAGAGTAATCATTACCTTTTTATCTTTGTACTAGTAGCCGTATTTGCGAAGCGAAGAAGCGAACTTCGGAAAACTTATGCCGGCTATGGGGAAATAATCTAGGCATACGAGTACTTTGCTTCTTCTTGGAAAAATTATGGCTTAGCAGGACATGGCGCTAATCCGAGCAACGGCTTAATCAAATTTGATGCAGTTTTTACTGGAAAATAAGCTTGGTGGCATTTAATGTTTGTTCCAAAATTAAAAAGACGCATAATGTAAATTTCGTTTAATATGTTCTTCCTTATCTATTGACAATTCATCACTGAGGCCTTAGTAATGTTTATGAGCGACAGTAACAGGAACCATTAGGTGGTATTTTGCTCGTTTATCGTTAAACATAAAAATATATACAATACAACAGCAATAAACTGCAAACATAATATCTCGATGCTTTGCGCAAAACTTACGCCAAACCATCGCATGGAAAATATTATCAAACCCTCAATCGCTACGTAACGAAGTAAAGGTGTATGCAAAAGCTTACGGTCGCGCCCCTTTGCCATGCAAATGGTAAAGTGTTAAAGTTTATAGGTCACGTAGAGTTATCACGATTTGAATTTCAGGGATTGTTCTCATCATGCGACGTGCTGCAAACGACAAGCACGTTGAAAATGTCGTGCTGATTAAATATCATATATTTTTCAGAAATATCTGGGGTAAAAACAGGATAGATGCCCCTCTTTTTAAAAAAGCGCTATTACTTGAAAGTTTAAATATCTATTTCATTAACAAATATCTATTTCATCTGTTTAAATATCTAGTTTCAATAATGCTGCGTGTATAATATATCAAAACATTGATCTTTGGAGGGTTATTTTTAACACAATTACTGTATTTTTAAGTATATCTAGGTATCTCCTTCTCGGAAGGTCAATTAAATTAATTACTTTAATGTATTTATAATTAACATAGTAGCTAATAATATCTTCTTGTATGAAATTCTCGTGTCACAATGTTAGTTACCATACTCCTCCGAAACGGCTGGACCGATTCTCATGAAATTTTGTGTGCATATCGAGTAGGTCTGAGAATCGGCCAACATCTATTTTTCATGCCCCTAATTATTCCACCCTAATTTTTTTTTTCAATTTTTGGACAATTTTTATGGTTATTTTTTTATGGTGTGGCATAAAAAAATACACATGATCCCAAATTTTCACTCCCCTACCCCCGCCCCTCAAATTTAAATCGCGCTTTTTGTATCTACATATATGGCGGAACAACGTTCGCGGGGTCAGCTAGTATAGCTATATTTATTTTTTAACAGAAAATTAATTGTAATTTTAACAATTTTATTCTGATAAAATGATTTCTTATTATCATAGAATGACTTGTTTCCGGCGCCAACTTTTTCTCGAGACTTCTGGAAAAAATCAGGGATTTAAACGGGAAAGAACTCCTTCCAACAATATTTGTGTGATTTTCGTTGTGAAAAATATAATAATAATTGTGTATAAGTATTAGGAGGAGCAAAAATAAAACAACTAACGAAGAAAAAGCATTTAATTTAGGTCTGTTTGTGACATCTGTACCGCTTTCAACTTAAGTAGGTACAAAATATGCTACTCTGCGATTAATTTACCAAAACATATCTCCGATAAGGCATAACCTGAGAAAATGTCCACTTACCTATTATAAAAAGCTTTGCCCTTCAACTTCGCGAGAACAAGAAAGTATATGTGACGAAGATAAGTGGATAGTACCTATACGTTACAAAACAAACAACTTTGCTCTCACAAAGACTACGCCGACCGGGTAAAATGGCATGTTGGCGACAACTTGTCTCTCGTAGAATACCAGTTAAATTATACAAACTCAGTAATCCAATAAAAGCTAGGCCTTAGGCAGCATCCGAAACAGTTGTTTATGCTAATTATCTTTATCTCATTGTATAATCTGAGGGTTTAGTTTTTATTCTGAGGACGGATTTGACCAATTTCATTTATTTTAGTAGTACATAAATATCTATATAGATTATTGATAGTTTAAATAAAAATCTGACGAATCATTGGACATATACAACGTTTTAAGTAATTATACACTGAACGGTATGAATAGGTTATGTCGTAATTAAAGTGCCGTGAATCGTTGATGGAACATGCAAATTTTAATTTACTTAATTTAAAAACAATTGCTGTGATATGACAAAATAAAATGAGTTTATTACACCCTATTTTCTGTGACCGATTATGCTGTGTTTACTTCAAAATTAGGTCGATTAACTGTGTCAATAAACATTTCAATGATAGTAGATACTTATAAATAATCAAAATATATATTAACAGAAACTTTCTACTAAATTGTACACCTAACCCCGGAGATCAGATTTAATCCCAATACTAAATAATAAAGTTATTCCAAATAAAAAAGTATGCCATAATTATAAATCAAGTTAAAACTATCTGTTTGTCAAATTTCATTTCAATGTTTTTATTTTTATGTTTTTGAGCTATTTTTTCGTGGTTCAGAAACAAACATCGAAACTTACAATCACGTGCATATTTATGTAATTATAAATAAACGTACTTCTATGGATAAATTTGTGAAAAAACTATATTTCATTGACTTGAAGGAACTTGAATGCAATCGATTTCAATGAAGACCCTTTGTGTAAAACGCCACATTTTCGTTACTTTCGTTCCCTTTCTCCTCGGCTTGATGTTTTGCCAACAGGAAGAGGCGATATAATTTTGCCGTCGGCGCCGTGGCGTCTGCCCTATCGTACTTGCGTAAAGTTGTGTGCAAACACGTAATTTATTTAGCTTCTTGTTTACCGCCATTCGCTTGTATCTCTTGCTTACCCATTGTCAGACCGAGCTACAAGGTAGTATGCTGGGTTGCAGAAATGTTTTGTTGAAACTCAACAATATTGTTTGATAACACACCTGTGCATGTTTTATTCTCCCCAAATATTTATTATCGATGTCACACACCACTTTGTAATGATCTACGTTTACGAACGCGTGTTTGCGTGTGTGTGCGTGTGTGATTTTGTGGTAATGTGCGTTTGTTCTTAAGTGATGGTTGGTATGTAATTTAAAAAAGTAATGTGCATTTTAGAATTTAATTATCACTTGATTCGGTTAAGGAAAACATCGTGAGGAAACCTGCACACCTGAGAGTTATCCACAATAAGTATTCTCAAAGGTACGTAAAGTCTGCCAACCCACCATCGGCCAGCGTGGAGAACTATGGCATGTGAAAGGAGACCCGTGCCCAGCAGTGGGACAGCTATAGGTGATGATGAATGCTTGAAGTTTGATTGATGTAATGTAAAAATGAACAACACTAACAAAATTATATTCAACCTTAACAGCCCTACACTAAGGTTCTTAATAAATAATATTTATAAAGACAAGATAACTGAAATATTATCAAAAACTTTGAGCCTAGATTGGTCCCAGATGCGTCATTCGGTGAACTCACAGATTCATTCATCTTATAACCACAATTTTTATTTGCAACATTTTTCATACGTGTCTAGAATTTAAGAAGAGTTTCTGCTAGTCATTTATTCAGATCACTGTGCACGCTCAAGACGTGACAATCGAGTTTGGTCGTTATCCCATTCCCAGTTATCTAAAGCTGGATACAAAGCATTTCGAGGTCTTTTAGGATCTGTGTAATTATGCTAACTTAAGTATAATGCGAAAGTGAGTTTTTGTATTTTTACTTTGGCTCATTCTTAGATTTTTACGCCTTAATCATTGCAACCCATAACTTTCCCACTGCTAGGCACAGTTCTCCTCTCAACAGGATAGGTACTGGTCATAGTCGACCACGCTGGCCAAGTGCGGATTGGCGGACTGCACACACCTTTGAGAACATTATGGAAAACTTCCAGGTGTGCAAGTTCCTCACGATGTTTTCCTTCACCAAAGCAAGTAATAATTATTAGATTCTAATGCGTATTAGATTTTTTTAAATTAGAGGTGCGTGCATAATTCGATTCGACTACCTATTCGGGAGTCCAATGTTCAAACCTCTTGGTTATTGCAATTATAAACATTATTGGTACGCCATCAAGTTTATACGATACGGAATAAAAATATATTTTCAATTCCTTGAATTTTATTCAGTGGCTTTGGTTTGCTGTGATTTTAAACACATAAACTATTAACCGATTGAGAATAGGCAAGTTATAATAGAAATCTCTATCATTTTTAGAATTATAGTCTGTCTGTTTAGACAGACTCTCATCAGACATCTCTATCATTTTTAAATTATAGTCTGTACCACTATTCTGTCTAAACAGACTATAATCTATTTCTCATCATCATCTTCCTGCCCCTTTCCCAATTTTATTTGGATTCGGCGCAATATGTTCTTCTCTTACATTCTTCCCTATTTTCCGTCACTTCTACACTGACTCTCTTTTCGTTCATTGATATTTATAATAGAGATTTCTATTATTACTTATTCTCAATCAACTCAATAGATTATGCGAGAAAGGGTAGCAGACTGGCAGACGGAGTTGCTTTCGCATTTATAATATTAGTAGGGATGAAATTATTACGAATATATCTTCGCGCCTACGAGTATTGAAATAAGATTAAAGTCTGAAGTAAAGGACGGAAGGTTGAACAAGGTTGTTCAAGAATACAAAGCTTGGATCGATTACAATCGGACGCTGCTATTCACATAATTTAGTTCACAGTTTAGTCCTTTGTTGGTCAAAGGGCGACTCTTGAAATAATCTAAAGGCACGTTCACATATAGTTATACATATATTCGTAATAATACGAGTAGGTAAACAGTATATTTTAAATATCGTTAGATAAAGCGTTTAACACTCACGTTAATTGTTATCGTATCAGCCCAGTTTTGGGGTGTCGTATAAACGTACAGGACCTCATAATCTTGTAACGGGTTTTATAGAAGCGCACGCTACATACGTAGCAGGACCGGGTTAGTTTTTAAAACGTGCGTCATCAAAACGCCCGCTTAAAAAGCCAAATTTGAACCAGGGGAGGCCCAGAATGACTTGCTACTCTGTCCCGAACGAGTAAACTTTTTATTTAAAAAGGGATGTAAAAAGACGAATAAAAAACCTTTTTTATGTGCCCGGGATTAAATAAGGATTATAAGGATCTCTCGGCAACTATGACGCACAAGATAAAGTAGGAAGAAAATGAGTTGTTTAGAGTTTATTAGCGGAATTTGTAGTAACAAGCTTAGACGAAATTGTAGCTTGATGTTACCTTATTTTTAAGTATATCAAAGAGCACAGGATCTTTTCCCGGTCAGGGTTAACTTTATGTCTTAATCATTTACTTCCATACTAATATGACAAACGCCAAAATAACTATATCTGTCTATATGTCTGTCTGCTACCTTTTTATGCTTAATGCAGAGAATTTATTTCCGTACATTTACTATTTATGTGCAAGATAATTTCGATATGGATTCGAAAATTCTAGTTGTAACAGGCTCAGCGAGCGCACGCCAAATTTTGTCATTACATCTAAATCACACATTTCCCGCGGGACGCATTGCAGTCGGCAGAGGAAGCCCGGGAATATCTTGCGTATATTCAAATATTCATTACTCACGAACTTGCTTCCGAATTCGTCCCCAATTTGCTGGATGGCCAAAGGAAATTGAATGTTTTTGTAAATCAACTTTTAGTAGCATATAAAATTAATTTTTCTTACTTTATTTATTTACTGAATTTGGCAGCGACTTTATCCGCAAAATTTAACTTTGTATGAGATAACTTGTGAAGAGGCTCTATGGTTCTGTTGAAGTTACAGTCTTATTTTGTGTCGGTGACAGTTGTCGTGGGCGGCAGTGGGAAATGATGCACGCTCGTTTGCCATCTCAAATCAATAACAAAGAGTATTTTTACCAACTTTAGCTACCGTCCACTTTCTGAAATCGATATTGACGCGTATTATAGAACCTATTTCGGTCGTTGTATCGGGGAGCCAGTAAAAACGCAGGGGTACTGCTTCTAGTAATTCCTTTGGTGTTTTTGATTTCCATGAGCAACGATACCCACCAGGGCTGTAGCTAGAGTCGAATTTGAGGTAGGGCATCATTGGTTAGAGGTAGGGCAGATATCATAATTGATCTGCCCTAGACGCACGGGCTCCTAAATCAATCACCATGTATATCACTGACCTTTAGGTTTAGATACCTATTGCTACAATTTTTTTATCTGAATCTATGAACAAACAATTGAATTATAATAATTTATCTTAGTTTTTGGTATTTTTAAGATAGGGCATTTGGATTTTAAGGTAGGGCATTGCCCCACAATGCCCCCCCCCCCAGCTAGGGCCATGATACCCACATGCCATCATATAACCCATCAACTCGTTTCTTAGCTACTCCCTTCAAAATATCATCTCTATCTCCCGAAAATACTTCAAAGCTGTCACTAAAACGTTACGCACATGCATACAAGTCTTCGAACTGGTTTGCTTAATGAATTTCTCATGTAACAATACCCTGATGAGGCCCGAATGAGCTAGAATGAATAATGATTGAAAAGACGACTTTCCGCACCAACCCACAAAGTTTATTAATGACTTCAGCGAGTATGACAATGGCATAAAGTTGAAATATTAAGTTGTGAGGTTCAACCAATTCTCGCTTTTCATGACTATAAAACAATGATGTAGTTTAGAAAATGGCGTAAATGATAAATACAATACATGGTTGGATTACGTGGTTACACATGACGCTGGAAATTGTATATTTTTACATATTTTTATTATTTTGTGACAAAATAAATAACATTCTGAGCTTGAAAAACTGTTGTAAAGTAGAGATGTGTTGCTTGTGAGTTTTATGACGGCGAAAGGGCTGACTGTAAACACTTACAAGCACTTATCCCTTCAGTCCTCAAGTAGCAGTATGTGAACAGCTCTTACTAACAAAAGTCGCGTTGAAGTTTAAGAGCCCTCAAACATTTATGGATGCAATCCACTACCGGACACGGGTCTTCCTCACAAATGTAAACGGAACGGAAGCTCCACTATCCAATGTGGTTTCTTGAAAGGATCCACAAAGCCAGCGGAAGAAATGTTTTGATTTACACCGCTAGGAAATGTATTATCTTACAAAGTATTTTTTTAGGTGTTTTGGTGGTTTGTGTGTGGTTTTGGTAACGGGAAGGAATTTCTTTAATTCTTAAATTGTAAAAGATATTATAAAAAATGGTTCGAATATGGAAACCATTTTTAAACTCAAGATTATGTTTTTCGAAGCAAAGTACGGTCACTCACTTAAGTCCTGCATTCTACTACCTTTATTCGCATTTGCAATGCCACTTGATAGCAGCTGCAATAGCCTTTTTATGATGGTCGGGCGTTCTTGACCCATAATGCTTGTGGACTTAAAGAGAAAATGCTTTCATTCCCAATCTAATTCCAAACGCCTCAAACTACTTTAAAACTAAAATTATAAACTATTTTCAGATAACCTAAACTAGTTGCTCACCAGGGCATAGTCTCGTTATCATATTACGTCGGAAGCGCTCGTGAAATTCTGCCAGTGACCCATCCACCTAGCATTCGAAATTGTTTAACTTTGTCGGCACGATCAACACTTCACGACTCCATAAATATTTATAGCCCACCTCAAATAGACTTCCAGAGCATAAAAGTAATGTTTGGCGTAAAGAAAACAACTTAATAACTTCTTTACAGACGAATATCATGGACCGCTCGTGTAACTGTTACGTTTGCAAAGGGTCACAATAAGTACCTACACTTCATATTGATGATTTTGTCTTTCTTTCTTAGTTCGGAGCGGATAAATGTCTAGTCCAATGTGCTTACGAGTGTGAATAAAGATGTTAGCTTTAATATAGTTAAAAAGGTCTGAAGTGACAATGCTTCTTTAGTAATGGACTAACAATAAAGGTGGAGGTTCGCGGCCGAGACCGAGACAGGGGACCGAGACAGGAGACCGCGACCGTCACTTGACGATAGGCAATGTATAGGCAACAACTCGCGACCGAGAACGAGACGGTCTCGCGCGCCTATAGAAAGTGACGGTCGCGGTCTTCGGTCGCGGTCGCGGTCTCCGGTCGCGGTCTCCGGTCGCGGACTCCGGTCGCGGTCTCCGGTCGCGGTCGCCGGTCGCGGTCTCCGGTCGCGGTCTCCGGTCGCGGTCTCCGGTCGCGATCTTCGGTCGCGGTCTCCGGTCGCGGTCTCCGGTCGCGGTCTCCGGTCGCGGTCTCCGGTCGCGGTCTCCGGTCGCGGTCTCCGGTCTCGGTCTCCTGTCTCGGTCTCGGCCGCGAACCTCTACCTTAAGACTGCCGGTCAAAGAACGGAAATTCGCATAGTCTGTAACATTTGTACTACTCTATGTCGCTGTACTTTGATATGAATGCCGTAAAATTCTGACTAGGCTAATCAAGTATCTAGCCAAAGTAGAAGAGCAGCAAAAATTCCCCTGGGTAAGTACAAAATTTCCAACAAAAGCGATTAAACGCAATTTCTTCATTCTTGAATCAGCAGCCTGTAACGTGAATAAGAATTTAATTAGACTCAACTATGCAAAAATCCAAATCCAACGCTCAAATGACCGCTGAAATAACGAGGGTAGCCCAGTATTTTTAGTATGGTGGTCGCCAAGTATTTCTGTAAGCATTCCTACTTTCATCGAATTTGTTTTCAAATGTGGTACCAAAATTTTTGACGTGACAACGTCTTATAATTCGATAGAGCCGGTGGCACGCATGAAAAAACATGACTCATGCGTCGTTACCGTAACGGCGTAGCAATCGGCCTTTGCGTTCGGCAGCGTTCGACATCCGTCTCTCTCCTACTTGAGTGAGCGATGCGTCTGCGTGGACAGCTGCTATACTATAGTACATTTACATGTTTTGATCGAGTATCAAGTGCAGTGAAAAGTGAATGTGGTGTCAATTGTTTATAGCAACGATAATTACAGCGATAAAGGTAATGAAATTAAAATTTTCTTTTGAAAAATGCTATCATTCCATCAGTATTTTCTTAAGACGTTGTCACGTCACAACTATCGTCAGTAAACCGACTTTACAGACAACCAATTTTTTATTGAATTACCGTTTCCCCTAACCGAGTTTTCTGGAACAAGACAATGGGAATGAGGTCAAAAGTCCTGACATTGTTGGTTTGATAAAATTGTGGCGTACCCTTTGAATGAATCAAGAAATATTAATCATGTACTGACAACTCCCACTCTGCGGGCGAAATTTGACCGTAATTCATTTTGTCAAAGGGTTACTTCGCTTTGACGCCAATATTTGTAATACGCCATAATACGCCTGTATTTATGTCCACTTCACATTGAAGCTAATTAATGTGGTCTGCTCTGTGGTGCATTATGCTTAAAAAAGCAGTTACTTCACCTCGATGATCAATAAAGATCGACACAAGCCACCTGGGGACCAAGTCTGCTAATTCATAAATGCTTCAATTGCATTGTTTAACACATTTCGTATACCACATTTCGATTAACTCTTAATAACAAACTTAGGTACTAAATGGACTAACAATAACTAACAGTTAGATACACTAACACTAACAGTCCCCGTCCCAGACTTCATACTAACTAACCACCAACCACCACCAACTAACCAACTAATGTTCTAAACACCGTCTCCTAACCGGACTATTATCCTAGTCAATTTATAACCTATACCTAAAAGCCAGAAAGTGATAATTCGCAGATCATTATAATAATGATATTCAATTTATTGTTTTCTTTGTGTTTTTATTTGTAATTAAATAAAAAATATTATATGACCAACTTCCAATAAAATACCTATATATGACCCACTTCTAATAAACGAGCCAATACTGCGACAGTAATGTATTTTTGATTAGAATAAGCAGCTAATATTTTCCGGGTTACTTTATCCCATTATACCTCGCCTACCCTGTTACACTGCATAAAATATTCATAGAGGTCGGAATATTGAGAGTTTCAATACTCATATAGTATGCAAACTTCTCAATTTACGGATACTTTGCTTCAGGGCGGGGGCTAATTTTGAAATCGGGCCTCGATTACTGCTAGTCTTCAGTAGAGTTTTAAGTACCATCGTATCTGATGACGGACGTGGACGATCCCTACATGTCCGTAGGTCATATCGGTTACAAAGTCCGAATGCCGTTCGAAGAGTCTAAAAATTGTAATAAGTTTGAATTTTTATTACCGGTCTGGGCTGTGTCTTTGTGTGTTGTCCATGGCACCCACGACACAGGGCATCATAGTGTGAGGCTATGAGGTTATCACAATCTATACCTGTTTCATCGCTGGTCTCGGGGTTCTACTCACAATATCACGCTTTCTGTACTCGTACTGTTGACCGTTGAGGAGTTGCAGAGATTTTAAGTCCGTAGAACAAGAGTGACTAGTTCTAATTCAGCTGGCAAGATATGATCCGAACATACACATTCCTAGTTAAATAAAAGCTTGTAAAAATAAGTTAAATGTTATATTATTCTCTCCACCAATAATCCACCAATAGGCTGTTGTTTACATCCAAAACAGTAAACAACGTCGTACTCGTAAGTCGTGTATTTTGGGTATTGATTATGTCGACCTCGTCTCGTAGTTTATACTTAGTGGTAAACCCGTCTGAAAAGCCAGTGGTCCCGAGTTTGATTCCCGGCTGCGGCAGACATTTCTGTGACAGATATGTAAATGTTAGTTCTAAGGTCGTGGGTGTTAGTGATGTATTATGTATTGTTCATGCCAACCGCGACACAGGCGAATCCTACTGCGGGGTAAACGTTTTAAAGCGTTTATTTGTAATATAAAATTAGAGTGAAATAATAGTTTTGTAGACTCGAGTATACACTGGTCTATGACCATGTATGCAGACATAATTTTTCGCTTAATATTCGCTTATGATTTTCCACAATAATATTCTAACAATAAAATATACCTACCATCGTATCTTAATCAATCAATCAATCAAAACTTATATGTAGGTATACATTTATTACTTTCTTATATTTTACTTTCTTTAATTTTAAACCATAACTTACTTTGTAGTCGGTCTTATAACTACTTTACTTCCCTCTGACTCTATAAACAACTTCAATCTTCATTCTAATAATAGTCTGTTAATTTATGAGTCTTAACAAAGGTTTATTGCGAAAGTTTTTTCATTACTCTCTTCTCGAGCGGTACTTTTCTGCCATTTAAGCATCTACTTCAGAATTTTTTCATAGAATATTCTGACAAAATTTCTTCATTCACATCGCAAAATAAGGTTCCCAGGTGTCATTTATTACGTTTATTATTATTCTGCTTTCAAGCAACTATTTTTCAGTGTTTATGCAGTATGTTTTAGGGCGTAAAGGGCACCATCCATCTGTTAGTCCAAGCCGCCATCCTCGGTCTCTCTTTTCAGAGACCACTGGACTCTGTCCTAGCCAGTTAAATCGCCAATGTAGTCGAAAAAGATGTGTTTTATCCCTAAAAGGTGATTAAATTTTTACAGATAAGTTTTACCGATAGCCTATTATTTCACGTGTTACCCGGAAAACAATACCAGGTCTCTTATCATTCTAAGTTTAGACGCCCCAATTACTCCAGGACATAATAAATTCACTTTCAGATCACTGATAAAAGAGGAAACAGTATGGTCCTCTAAGAACCATCATTTAAAAGTTATCACGTTATCAAATTTAGCCGTAAATTTCTCGTTGGTCCTTGAACGCTTCGCTACCTATCTAAGACTGACGTTTATCCGTAAATTCCTTTTCAGTCCTTGAACGCGTCGCAACCTATCTACAACTGATGTTTATCCGTAAATTCTTCGTTGGTTCTTAAATGGTTCGCTATCTAAGACTGACCTTTATCATCAGCGCGGAACTCGGCCTCTAGTTCCGCCTTGGTCGGCTCCGGCTCCGGTGCCGCCTGCTTGCTTGTCTTCATGGTGACCGATTTCCTGGTCTGGTGCCCTCGGAATACCGCCTGGATCTTCGTCGCCGCCTGCTCCTCTGAGACCTGGCTCGAATCCCCTGGCTCTTCTTTTTGTTTCTCCTCTGCAATAAAAAAATGACTTTAATTTGGTTTGTGTAATTTGTCTAAAAACCTTGCGGCTTATTCGGTAATAACCCTGCCTGCAATGCTGGGAATTATGGGAATGGTTGTCAGCTGGGAAACATATTAGTGATCGTGGGTCTTAGTGATGTCTTCTTTGTGTCGTACATGCCAACAGCGACACAGGGAATCCCAGTCCAGGGATATGAGAGTTTAAGCATTAATTATATTTTAATATTTATCACTAGTAGCTTTGGAAGTCAAGCTAATTTGACGTTGTAAACTGTTGGCAATTGTCAACCGTCAAAAAAACCAAACCGAAAAATCTTTATTTGTGACTGGTAGAATACCTAATGGTGATGGTTATGAGGTGAGGATTATGCCAACGAGACGGTCCACGTGACATCAAGTGGACACTGCCGCCACGGAACTTTCCATATTTTTTTATCAAATTGAAGTGGAACGCGTTTCAGAAAAATGTTCGCTGTTAAGCACACACACATTACATTTAATACACCAAACCAACACCAAACCGGTATTCATCACAATTTGTATTTTACGTTTCAATACATCATAGCGTGGTCTGTGAATCGTAAATGTTTGTTGATGGCAATTCATGCCAACATATTCAAAATTCAATAACCATTACAGTAACCACAACGTTCGTGCATGTTTGATCGCGATACTGAACCTAATCAAGTGTAATTTGAATATTATTAATGAAATAATAATGGAGAAATATGTATTCACGGATTCAAATGTGGATCATGAGAATGGATCCTTGCGAACGGAGCTAAAAATATTTTTTCCATAATTCTGTATAACCCCAGATTCCAAGTTTCATCGAAACCCTTACAGCGTTTTCAAGACATTCATAACGTAAAATATAGGTAGGTATATAAGACAAAGTCGAATAAAGCGGTATGGACTTTCGTTGAAAGGGAAGTGTGTTTTTATGCTAATAGTCGACCAACGAACAATCCTGATGGTATTATCCATTGTTTTCGGTGAATACGTGTAACGGCTAGTATTTTCTTTGGGCGGTGTTTTTAAAATGGCAGCGCATCCCCCTCCACCTAGCGATCACGATGAGGTCAGTAACACTGTTACTGTTACTGACCTCATAACACATTAGTGTTACTGACCTCATAAAACCTAAAAAAATATTTTTTTAAATTTGGAGTTGGTATAGGTTAGTGATATATGTATATGGAGCTATAACACCAAACTGTATCCCCCAATTTAGATATCATTGGTTGTTTTTAATTGCTTTCTATTATAGGAAGCTATATAGTCGTATCACGTCATAAGTTATTACAATATTATATCCAAGGCTTATCTAACCACCAATACATCATATTCAATACATTTTTGGCGAAGCAGTATTAAACATTTTATTATAATAGCAATGAAACAACTTTTTGGTGTCTAAGCGCGTGCAGAGTCCCTCAAAGAGTCAGTTCAAAGCTACATTTTCAGGTCACGAGACTAACTGTGCGTGAATGAATCTGTCAGCAAGTGACGCGTGGCGAAACGTTTTGAAGTTACTTATACTGCGCATGACATTCACTCGCAGAAATACTTGATTAGAAGTTAGTGCCTTTGGGGGATTTTTGATATTCCACTCCTAAGGGAGTTAAATTAGGCTTGATTTGTTTGAAATTCGGCCATTTAATGCAGTAACTATGATGTTATTTGGTTTTGATTAACTGCTGAATCTTATTTAACTTTACGATATGTCTTTAACAAAACAAAAAACCGACTTTAACATCGACAATTAGGTACTTAATAAAATGAGAATACCATCGACGTAGTCGTAGTCGAAGTCAATTAAATACGCATTATTAAGTATAACTCAAAACTACTTGTCAGATCTCGCTCAATATTAAATGGGACCACATGACAAGCACCAGCTTTCATAAAAAAAATTAATTGGTTCACAAATGACGGAGAACCCACTGGACTTACAAAAAAAACCCCTTCCTTTTCGTCCCTTTTTCCTCCGTTTAAAAATTACGTAATTTATAGTCATTTCACTTCATACGTGCAAGTTTGATAGCTTTATTTTCCTTCAGCGGAACGTGCGATAATTAAATTATAACACGCATATAATCCTTGAGAACTAAAAAAGCGTACCGGATTCAAACCCAGGCCTTTGTGCCCGGGAGTTCAACGTTTAAACCACTTGCTAGTACTGTACATAGCTATAAACATGTTGATTTAACAACTTCATAACCACAATATTCACGCGGTCTGTTTGATGGTGATACAACACATCTACAAGCCAATATTTAATTTAAAACACTTGATTCAGAATAATTTATTACTTCGTTGAACAATGAAACATTTCCAGTCCATTGGCCGAGCTAAATGGCAAAAGGGGTTATTGTGTACTATACTAAATGTGGCAAATAAATTCAGTTAAACATAAATCAATTTTTTTTAATTAGTGATTCCATGGTTAAAATTGTAAGAATTTGTTAAGCAGTTGGTCCCAGTGTCCATTGCAGGCTGGAGACGACGAATATAATCAGATTATTGGCACTGGTAAGTACAGGAACAACTTCAATGCCTTCTTAGTTACTCTTTAGTTTTGAGGGATACCCGCGCATAATGAGCTGATGGGATTTTTAACGAACTACGACGATGCCGAAAAGGAGGATGAGCATTGCAATCCGTATGTTCCTGTGGATCCGAAGAAACCTTAAACTACGCATCGTAATTCAACAAATTAGGAATCGTTACAAGTGTCGCGATTATCAATACGGCGAACTTTAGAGCAGATTAAGACACAAATAACGCAGTAAGCCGGGCAGTAATAGTTGAACGTTGGACTCCCAAATCAGGTGGCCTGGGTTCATATACTGCACATACCTCTCATTTTCAAAAATGATGTGCTTATTAAAAACACGCAGCAAATAATACCTTTTTCTGCTCGTTGGAAAAACGTAAATAAAAAAAACCAGCGCAGCGAGTAAATTCCGTACCTCCCTCCACCGAGCCAGCAACTTTTTGCCACTACTTTTCTCTGTCTCCTCTTTGAACATTCCCTACTAAAAGCTAGTTAACAAGCTGATGCCATGCCAATAACACTCATATAAACATCAATCAGTGTTCTTACCTAATACTACACTCCACCTAATTAGATAGTTCGAAGTGCTCTTTCATCTAGTGCCAACAGTTCGCTTTGAGGGATGACATTCCATTTTTCTTCTATCTGTATAGTCTTTGTGACGTAAGACAATGGCTTTGTAAGAACTGGTTATAAGGCTAATAGTTGGTATTTTTTACAGTAACGAATTTAAAACAGTTAAGGTGAATTGTGCGCATTTTGCTATGATACCCCGGTGCTCACGATATGTTTTACATACTCTGATATCAAGATGTTTGACAAACTAAATATCAAGATGCAGCAGGAATTAATTCACAAACCTTAACCTCAAATCTTAATTTACGTTAGCTGTTGAAATTGTCAGAAAAATCTTTGTGCCCCTTTTTATTAATACGCTTTTTACGAAAACTACGCGGACGTAGGAGTACGATGCATGAACGTACAAAGAAATTTAATTGATGAATAAAAATTACACACACTAATATAAGTTACTATGTACACTACAATGCATTTGACACGAAGTAACATATAGTTTGAAATATGTATGTTCATAGTGAAGTAAACCTTTGAAGAATGAATTAAGGTCGCATTTCGAGCGCAGAGCGGGTCTACTAATATTATAAGCGATGTAAAATAACAGGCACGGCTAAAGCCTAGCTCACAGCACTGCCACTATTTACATATTTAATTCCGCACTACGGAACTGCAGCAAGTAGTTCTTATTACGTTGAATAAAGCAGTTAACAACGTCCAATGGAAATGTTTATTCTAGAAACTTCTCATTTGGAGCAAGTTTGAAAGATGGATAGCAAACTTGATACAAGACTTCTATGTAATATCTAACTTGCTACAAGTTGCTTAGTAACAAGTTTGCTATCTAGAATAGATCACTTTACACCTCAAACAGTGGCATAATTGTATCAAACGGAAATAAGTCGTCTGTCCGAAACATTTCAAAGACCCAATTGTCTTGTTGGATAAGATAATTCTAACGAACACTAAATGTAACTTAAGCCAGTTGCCCCACCGCCGGCAACTAACGAGTAGCGAGTAGAGCTAAAAACTGAAATCGAGTTGGCGATTGGCGAGCAGCGAATGTGTGGTTCTGATAGTTTTGTCGCTTGGCTATCAGCGAGTGACAAATTGCGACAGGCAGTTACTCGCACTAATCGCTCAGAGCGGTTAATCCTGCGCAACAATCCACGCGCTGAGTTCTGACCGCCAAGCAAGTGCGTTGGGCGAGTATTCTGTTTAATAGCTCTTGTTGCTCAGCGACAAACTAGAAGAGCGAGCTCTCGCCGGCAGTGTAAACAGACAACGATCAACTATTCATATTAATATATGCATCTCTTTTACTTACACGGAATGTATATCTATTGCACGTTTCTTGAGCGAGAAAATAGCCGAAAGTAAGTCGTTTCCTGGCCGGCGGTGAAACAACTGCCTCAGTTCAGATAATAAAACATGCCTGCCTCTTAAGAACTGAATGGCCACTTTCCCGATAAGCCCTCTTTTGTATTATACCTTGTCTGAGCTATATCTCTAAATGGAGTTTTATTGTTAAATGGTATTATTAAATTGTAGCTAGATTTGTGTGGTGATGTACAAAGAAAATACGTCCCTTTGAGCTATTCGGTATATGTGTAAATTTTGTCATCTTTCTTTTAAGTACATAAAAAAAATATTTATTTGGGCTCGCAATAGTACTAGAGAAGTCTCTTAGTATTTACGGTTGTTAAATATAAACGGACGAGTGATCAGAGTGTGCACTGCTAGGCTTAGGTGACTTCCACACTAGGTTGGAGTTAAATATAAAATACACTACTTTGATATTTTACTTAAATCAATCACTTAATTTGATTAGATCAATATACAGGGTGTTAGGGGCTCAAACATAAACCTTGTAACCACGCTTTCAGACCGTGACTTTAAGTAATAGTACATCGAAAAAAAAAAACGGTGCATTTTTTTGTACCATACAATATTTTTTAACAATTTTTTTTTCTTAAATTTTACAATATGTCTTAATTATTCCAGCCCTTCCTAGCTACAGTGAATGAATTTACTAGGACTAGGTTGATTAGTCCAGTTAGCAGACAGTGTTTAAACGTTAGTAGGTATGAGGACTGGGGCAGGGGCTGTTAGTGATAGTTAATACTGTTAGTTGTTGTTAGTTATATTGTTGTTAGTGTTATATTTTTTATAACCATGTATATAATCTTTATTAAATAGACGTGCGTGCATTGTTCCATTGTTGATGACGATTTTTCCCCATTTCATTCCCTGGCAGAGCTGTGGTAATACTGATGAGACTTCGCCTCAAAATTCCATATTCTATATAAGTTTTCTACTTAGCATTTTGAAAATTATCTCTGTCAAATAAAATCTTTACACGAAAATGCTGAGCAACTTTGTGTTTACCAAAATATGATCTTTTCTACCTGTATTACATCTACGGCGTTAAGTGTGAGGAATACCTTATTAAAATTCAACGAACTAAAATCTTACGAAAGGTCTAGAGATTCTACGAAATCTTTCTTAGAAATTCCGTATTTCTGTTGAGAAAAATGTTGATCTTATTAAAAACTCTCTTCAGACTTGTTTTGCTTGACTTGCGTTTCTTACAAATAGTTTAATTGCGTCAGTGAGGTTTTTTTACTCCATAAAGCAATCTTTCATCTCGGAATTTTTTGTACAGACTGCATAAAAACCCGATAACCTGAATCAGAACACCAACAGCAATTAATGAACTGCTTAGCAAATCTAACTATTATTTTAAACCATTAATTAAGTTATGTTAAGTTTTCCAAACTATTCATTTTGATTAGTAATTTTTGTTGCTGACTGTACCAAAACATTTTATATAAGTTTTTTAAAGGTTTCTAACTCAATGAAATGTTTTGTGGGAGTCCAGCGACCTCCGACGGTTGACCGCCGCCAGGACCCCAACCATTGATCAGCTAAGTACACCACGAGCAGGAAAGAATGACTTGACTTCAAGGTGAATAGAACCCCTTACAGTCGTATAGAATAAAAATAATAAATAAATAACGATACAATCTCATAGCCCCAGGATTCCCTGTGCCATGGGTGCCATAGACAGCACTTCGAGACAACAAATTATTATATCCAGACCAAGAACAGTAATTTAAACTTATAAAATTTTCCCGTCCCTGGGAATTTAACCTAGGACACTTCGAACGGGGGTCCTGCATAATAACCATTGCACCATAGAGGCGACTTAAAAATAAGAGGCTTAGGGATGATATTCGTATAAAGCAAAATCTTTTAAACAGTATTTTGTTCTAAGAAATTTAAAAGCAATCGGTTTAATGCCCGCCTGTCGGGGTATTTTCTAGTCTATTTCCTACAAACTCTAACGTGTGTGTAATGGTTTGGGAAAATACCGGGATTTCAACGGAAACACGTACTTGAATTAATAGCTTTTGTCTGCATTTCTGCTCACATACAGCTGTTTAGAATTCCCCGTGCCTGATGCACACATAACTTTAGAAAAAAATACTGGCCCATTGTGGATATAAATAAAACATCGCTACTACCTAACCTACCTACCTACCTAACTAACCTTTAAAAAGTAAATCCTTATTTTATAACTAAATCCTGGCCTTTTTAGCAATGTCCGGATTTTTAAAACATCAGCTAATTGTCCTGACTTTTTCAATTTTGAGATGGTAATCGATCCGAATACAATTTAAATAATTGTCAAAGTTATTAGGGTAACTTTTCCTTTTCGTGCGCAAGACGCATCGATGATGCATTTGGTTTAGTAATGTCAGGGTAATTACTATTACCGTGGTAATGTCTATGGACGACGGCACGGTAATAATATCTTACAGTATTGTGACTCGGCCCTATCCTTGAAATAAATGCCTACAGCCCGCGTGCTAAGGCTGCCTATTTCTAGTTGTGGTTAATGTAAATAGTTAGGTAAATCGCACGCTTCCTGATTACAAACGTTCGTTCGTCCCTATGGCGCTTCTGCGGCTTGATTCGCGTTGCGACTGTTTATATGAAGATGGAATACTGTATCATACTATTACCGTGACGACGGTGACTACTTACCATTGGGTGGTTATCTGCTCTTTTATCCGCTATCAACATAAGAAACAGCATAAATACCTTATACGAGAATTTAACCAGTGATGTTTTTATCGGACACGATAAAAATTGCATTAGAGCTTGTGATATTTTTCAGACCTGATAATAATTACAGCTACAATAAACAGGCCATAATGTGAGGTATTATTAGCTTGGCTAGCTACCAGCTCTTCTGAGCTCAACCCCAAAATGTTTAAACGGAATTTAGTGTTAAAGGTCCAGTTAATTAACTAAATCCTCCATTTAATTCTTGCTACTAACGCCCCTTGCTGCAGTTGTGATACCGTTAAGTAGGTCACAGAATACACTTTGAGATAAAGAAGAAGTATTCAACATTATTTTGACTTTTTCCAAAAATGGTGCTATCCATGTATTAAAAATATTTTTTACAAGTTGGTTGCCTTCAAACAAAGGTACCAACATGATTTTTATATTATTTGTTAATCTTCTTAGATTTTGAAGCAATAATGTACGTTAATTATACACTAACTAAATAAAACCTCCGAAGTTGCTCCGCCTTCAAAATCACGTTTTGTTTGACTCAAACTTCAACCCGTAAGTCACTTTAACTAGCTTAAACTACATTAGCAAAGCCACATTCGTGGTGTAATTCACCGTTCCACTCTAAATCACGCCAAGTCCAGTCATGCAATTGCAACTTCATATATTTTCCAAGCCCCGCCAGTATACCCTGAGCTTAAATTATTCAACCGTTTAAATATTTATATGTATTTCGTAGCTTAGACTGCGGGACACTAATACTAGATTAGCGGACGAAAATACGTTTCCGTTGAAATTATCGTTAACATTTTATGATACGAGTCGGTTTGCTACAATATGTTCAAATCCCCTCTCTTTGTAATTGACGAAGCCCCCACAATGCTTCTCCAGTGCACATTGGAAAGGTTAAAACTTATCCGATGTCCACTACCGCTGTGGGTAGTGAAAATTATCGTGCGGTATATCGGGCAGATGTACCGCGGCTATTGCGAAACACACCATACCGTGAACGTAAAGGCGATATCTTTTCGCTTGCTTTGTGAAACAGGAGGCCTACTACGAAAAACGAAAGTCTACGTTTCGGATCGTACTTTTTCCTACCAATCACGGTCGCCAAATTATGTTTCGTGTGAACATATGGAATTTTCTTAAGAAAACTCAATGCGATTTTCGTATACAAATTTATTTTAATACGAAAAGGAACACGTAACAGTAAGAAAAATGTACGATCCGTCGACCGAAACGTTGACTTTCGTTTTTCGTAGGTCTTCAGATTGCGGCGAAAGGCGCGGAACATAGTTAAGCGTTTTCATTGTACTGGTAAAGGTATCATTGGTGCGTTGACGGCCAAGGACGAAATGGAAAGAAAATAAAAACTGACTCTTCAGCCGACTACTTTTTCATTGTATTTAAAGTAATAAAGTCATAATTTTCGTAACTATAACGCTTCAATTCAAGATTTTAAAGCCAAGTTCCCCTAGGTATAAATACAATTTAATCAATCACACCCCGAGGTAATCCTCAGGTCTGTCCATTACAATATTAAATCCCAGTAGGCGTTTCCCTCCTCAATAAAACCTTACGGTCACCATTAGTCTTCTCAAGGCCTGATTTGATAGCTTCAATACTATCTACGACACGGTATATTTAGACCGTCTAGGCGACTACTATCTTACTTTGTAATATTTATGCTGGGTTTAATCTTGAGACAATGATTCTTCTATACATATTAAAACTGTAAATGTAAGATGTCTAACGAAGATATTTCAGTAAAACTAACTATCGAGGGTTTAATAAATAGACCCTAATAACAACGATTTTAACTGATTTCCAAAAAAGTGGTTATTATAGTATCCTTGCCTGCGAAGCGTGCGGTCTCGGGTTTGATACCCGGCCGGGGCACATAATTGAATATGACAATGTTTGTTCTCGCGTCTTGGGTGTGAGTTGTAATGCGGGAATACGAGTGTTTTAGCGTTTATTTATTAAATTGTATTTTAGTGTTAAAAAAACAAAAAAATGTGGATTCGATGTATATTTATGCCGTGATTTTACGACTCTCCAAATTTATACGAGGCACTCGTAGTCGAATAAAATTTCAATATTTTATTCAGCTCACATTTTAGCGACAGATAACAACGGGAACCACAGACATGGCGATATTAGAATGACGTTCTGTTTTTGTAATATCTCTGTGAAATGTAAAATTTTGCAGTCATTTTCAGAGTTCCGTACCCAAAGGGTGACAAACGGAACTAGGTTAATATAGAAAGAAAGAAGAAAGAAAGAAGAAAGAAAGAAGAAAGAAAGGAGAAAGAAGAAAGAAAGAAGAAAGTAACGTTTATCGGAAAAAAGTTTATAAGAAAAACTAAACGTTTTCTAAATTATTCGACTTAATTGTGTTGCTATGGACATAAAAAAAAAATTCTTTGACTTTTCAAGTGTTTTATAGTTATTACTTTACCTTTCCGGACGAAGACAAATCCAAAAACACAAAAATCATAAAAACTGGTTCAGCCATTCTTATCTTATAAATAGTGTAACTAACACGAGTTTGTTTTATACATATTATAAATATTATATATGTCGCCGCGATTACTTTTGCACATACCTTCATTCCTACGTACTAGTGTAAAACCTAAATTATAATAATTATTATAACACACTGATAATTCCTACGAATTATTATGACATGTAGATGTCATAATATTTGTACAAACTTCTATTTCACTTCAATGTTATTATTAACGTGGTTTAAATTCAGTTATTTATAGAAAAATAACATTGGTAATTTACAGTAAACGATTTATAATAATTAAGCAATTTACAAAACCGTTTAATGATCTTAACGCCATCTGTTAGAGTTTTCTGGAAGCATTGCACTCGACCGGTAGAACGAATGACGTGGACTCGGGCCTTTATAAAGGAGATCGTTCCCTTGCGGCGCTCACTTTGCATCGAGCGCTCGAGCGGTGAGGTCGTCCCAATTCTACTTGGATAACTCTTATTCTAAATTATTTTTATTGTTATCCTTTTTAGATGTTGTTATTCTTGTTTAAATTATTTTTATTTGAATTGTCTTATTATTCGATTATTGAATTGAGTATTCGATTATTGAATCGAGTATTCGATTATTGAATCGAGTATTCGATTATTGAATCGAGCATTCGATTATTGAATCGAGTATTCGATTATTGAATCGAGTATTCGATATTCGATTAAAGATGAATTTGATTACAATAGCTTTTCAGCACTATTTTTAAAAGATGTGCCTAGGAGTTTTCTTTCGCCGTTTCTTTTTCTCCTCTTAGAATTAAAATTTAAAGGCACCTTTACGAAACGGTGGTAAATGCAAAAAAATGAGCGTATTGAATTTTGAATAAACGAATATTAATTATCTTGTCATTTTATTTATGATCATGACATCTGACAACATGGCCGATGGCTCTCAAGGAGTCAACGGTCATGTTTTAAAAATTCTAATAATAATGAGAATCCGACATCAGAAGTGGGATTGCTCTCGCGATCCCTTTCTGCCGGTCATAATGTTACAGACCCTGACTTCATCCCAGGACCTTCTAGTGCAGAGGTTTCTGCAGCAACTACGCCTCAACAAAGTCGTCGAACTTCACCTACGGACCCCGTAGCATTGTCATCAACTGGTATACCTCCCCAGTTCTTGCTGCAGATGTCTATGATGCAGAGTATGAGTAATCGTCTTCTACAGAAGTCAAGTGAGGGGGTAAGGATTACCCACCTATTTTTACCTTCTTTAGACTCAGATGGCAGCATTGGTGTCCGTGAATGGTGTAAACACGTCTCCACGGCTGTAAGTACCTACAATTGTCTTACTAAAAGGACGTGCCCAAGGAAGGGTTAGATTCACTGGTTTCAGGAGTTAAGGATATGGATCGTCCCCAAGGAAGGGCTAGATCGACTGGTTTCAGGAGTAAAAGATGGATCATGTCAGCATAAGAATTTTCAAATAAGACAGCAAGCATCGGTATGGATTTTTTTTTTTTTTACAATTTCATTACATTTATTGTAATAGAAAAATAAATAATTTTATCGTGTGTAAATTAGGTTTTATGGTTACCATCATAATTGAGTAAGCCAATCTGCACCTGGCCAGTGGCCTGGTGGACTGTGGTCTGTATTCTTCACATTGTGACGAGGGTCCGTGCCCAACAGTGTGGATTGCGATGATAATGAAGTAATCAATAACAAAGGTATCAAGTAGGAAATTAGAAGTTTCGGTAGTAATTAAATTTAATATCTTATTTTCTTTTTCTGAAAAGAGAAATCATTAACTTGCGTTTACACGTTTGTTCGAGCCAATGAGGGTAGATTTGACTTTCCAGTCGTAAAGAAAAAGTAAATCACTTTATTTAGGATATTTTGTTGTTCGTTTCGATTTGGTTAATTTTCAGTGTCTGACCTAAGTATAACGGGAAATTTCGACCAATTTGTACCATCGGAAGTAATAGGAAGTAGAGTGAGGATGTCACATGAGGCCAGAGAGAGCTGCATCACTGAGAGTTACATTGGTTTGCAACTGCTACATCCAAGATCCAGGAGTATCTATCCACAAGTCTATGATGAAAGATTTGTCAGCTGTTGAATGTCAGGTGAATTCTGATCATTTTTATTTTATTGATGGGCCTAAAAAGAGGTTTTATTGTTAATACTTGGTTGCTATAATTTTTGACTGGTAGACATAACTCAACCCAATGTCTACGTGATAAAAGCTTAATGCTTTATAATAACTAAAAAGTGCTTCATTATGTAGTAACTTGTGTCACCTTAGGAGTATTAAAGTTATTAATTAATGGCACATTAATCAGTTCGCTGTTATTTGGATTATTGATTATAATCGAACGAGTACTTTTAAGTTTCATTTGTTAATTGGATACCTCATTCGTTACGAAATAGAATAACATCAAAATAATTAAATGAGAATCATGACAGAATGAAACCAAATTATCAATAATGAGTTTCTATAACTTTTTGATAAATTTGTAGTGTACCCATCTTTGGTTTTATCAGTGTTTACTGGTGGTATAAGTAGCAGATTAATGTGATGGTTGGGAGAACATGGTTGTAACATAATATTGATTCGCCGTAACATGGGCTACCGACTCATACAACCTATATTTAATACTAAAAATAAGCAATAGATGGCACTACCATTATCATTTGTAAATTATAAAATGTGAATAAGTTGAATTTACTAGATTTTTATAAGAGCAACTTCAAATTTTTCAATTTCAACACCTTAATTTGAAGATAAGAAAAACCATAATTTATAATCAATTGAGAATAGGAAAGTATAGGCTACATGTAGCCACATTTTAGCTATGAGGCTTACATATTTTTGCAATTATGACGCTAGATTTCGTTTGCACACATTCGTCAGGTTTACTCAGAAAATAAATTACCAAAATTAAATAATAAGCAAAATTAATTCACACGTATTTCAGTTTTTCACTTAAATGATTAAATTTCATTATTTTTATGGGACAACAAACGACAACCGTATCTTTAGTGTCTCACTAGATGGCAATACGTGTCGTGTGATTTGTGTTCTCACTGGTGCTCTCTATTGGAAAATCGAACGAAAGCAAAATAGCCAGTTGAATAGTTTTATCTACTTTGTGGCTGTAATGACATTTCTTTTGTTTTGGAAGATTTAATAAAATTTCTGTTATTAGAGGGTGCCAATGGACAGTTGTATCGGGGTGGACGATACTTATGAGAGCTGTGTATACAGGTTACATGTTATTACTTTTTGGTCTTATTTTAAGAGACGTTTAATTGCGTAACATTCGATGAGCCTACTTGTTTTTGAAAGGTTTACTCATTTTGAGAAAATTGAGAAAAATTAAGTTGTTTTGGAAAGGGTTAATTTATTTTAGTTACAACAGTTAGTGACATGTGAGTTGTTTAGGAGATAATCTATAGTGACCAGTTCATTTAATGTGAGTACAAGAACTATTACGTTAAGTATGGCATAGAAATACATTCAATTGCACCCGGCACCAGTCGGCATAACGGACAGGTGAAACGTATGATGTCCACATTGAAAAATGGTCTTAGCGATCAAAATAAACATCAAAACTAAATGTAGCAGTGTTGTGCATTGTTGTATTAAAAAGCTTCTCTTCGTTAATATCATTTATTATTAAGCCAGTAAGGTTATACACAGGAGTCCGGAGATTACAGACTATACGACACAGAGTGGCATACTGCTCTGGAAAGTCTACAGTTAGCATTTAATTGTACGGTACACCAAAACAACTGATATCGCCCCACTCGCACTGCTTACCCGACGCCAAAACTGCTTACTGCCAGAATTACTGAACCTGGTAGATTTTGACAACCAGATAATTAATTTTGAAGCAATTCACAGGCATATTCTACAAAGGATGGTCGAAGCGGCTGGTAAAGATAAAGAAAGCTTTAAAACTTCATTTAATCCCAAGTTCAGCATGCCTTACGAAATCCATAGAGTCCTTGAAAATGACCGCTACCTTGTCAAAAAGGTAGTAGGACATAATGGCAGACCTCGTAAGGTCGCATAATTATGATCAATTACGGCGCACCCCACAACCTGAAAGTGGTTTTACTTCAGCGGCCGTGTCGCCTTCAGTTGACCAACAAGCTGGACCTTCCAACGTATCATCTCTAGATCAACGGGCCGGTCCTGCCAACGTCGCAACCTGACTCAGGATCTTCTACCAACTGATAATAAACCAATTGTAAGTTTCAGAAACACAACGGCAACATTGACAACGACGGCCTTACATTGACACGTGGAGTGTTCAATAAGCCGCAAATATTAGTGTTATTGACACGTGGAGTGTTCAATAAACCACAAATACTAAATAGGCTATTGACACGTGGAGTGTTCAATAAGCCACAAATATCAAGATGTTATTGACACGTGGAGTGTACAATAAGTACTTGAAGATCCTATCCTGAAAGAATAATAGTCCTCTGTGTACCACGGCGTAAAAGACCGCCCAGAGCACAGCATCGACCTACCCATTAATCCTTAGGACCTCTGTTTTTACAGCATCAACCTTTCACTCACCCATCCTGCCCTTAATAACAATAACTAATGCTGTAGTCACGCGAAGTGAACAGTTAAATTACCACTACTATTGTGTTTCACATTGTGTGCACTGCAGAATTACATTGTGGATTTGCTTGCAGAGAAGCGATGCTGAGCACGCATCGCATGTCAGTATGGCCGTGTCGCCGCGATTACTTTTGCACATACCTTCATTCCTACGTACTAGTGTAAAACCTAAATTATAATAATTATTATAACACACTGATAATTCCTACGAATTATTATGACATGTAGATGTCATAATATTTGTACAAACTTCTATTTCACTTCAATGTTATTATTAACGTGGTTTAAATTCAGTTATTTATAGAAAAATAACATTGGTAATTTACAGTAAACGATTTATAATAATTAAGCAATTTACAAAACCGTTTAATGATCTTAACGCCATCTGTTAGAGTTTTCTGGAAGCATTGCACTCGACCGGTAGAACGAATGACGTGGACTCGGGCCTTTATAAAGGAGATCGTTCCCTTGCGGCGCTCACTTTGCATCGAGCGCTCGAGCGGTGAGGTCGTCCCAATTCTACTTGGATAACTCTTATTCTAAATTATTTTTATTGTTATCCTTTTTAGATGTTGTTATTCTTGTTTAAATTATTTTTATTTGAATTGTCTTATTATTCGATTATTGAATTGAGTATTCGATTATTGAATCGAGTATTCGATTATTGAATCGAGTATTCGATTATTGAATCGAGCATTCGATTATTGAATCGAGTATTCGATTATTGAATCGAGTATTCGATATTCGATTAAAGATGAATTTGATTACAATAGCTTTTCAGCACTATTTTTAAAAGATGTGCCTAGGAGTTTTCTTTCGCCGTTTCTTTTTCTCCTCTTAGAATTAAAATTTAAAGGCACCTTTACGAAACGGTGGTAAATGCAAAAAAATGAGCGTATTGAATTTTGAATAAACGAATATTAATTATCTTGTCATTTTATTTATGATCATGACATCTGACAACATGGCCGATGGCTCTCAAGGAGTCAACGGTCATGTTTTAAAAATTCTAATAATAATGAGAATCCGACATATAGTATATAGTTTTACTTTATGCCATGTAATCCCTTTTTATGTTTAATTTCTTGACACGGACAACACTGAAATTTAATTGAAAGGGTTCATTGGCACACAAGCAGTGCGGGGGTTGTGCCAGTTACATTGTAGCAGCGCTGTTTGTTTTAATATTTCGGTTGAAGGGAGGGGGTAGGGGTAGGTGTGTTTTGTGACGTAACTGTAACTGAATTAATAAACCGCCCTTGCTTTGGTATTGGTAAACCTGTGCCTATAAGTACCCAAAATATTGCTACTTATTTGTTTTAGGCACTATGTTACATAAATTTCATGTTTACCGGATTTTAATTCAGGGGATATTTTTTATTATTTAAAATTAGAGAGATATTTATTCGTTTTGGCGCAATGTCCGAACAGACAAACAATAATAAAAAATGTCAAACATTCCCGCCACTAAAATCGGGTTCAGTTTATTATCATTCTTAAGTTGATCGTTCATTCGTTCACTTTTAATGTATCTCCCGGTCACGCAATCTAGTTCAGTTGTAAAAGATGTTATATTCGTGTATAAAAAAGTTTTTAGTACGATTGTTACTATACAGTTTTATGTCAGGGTGACACTTCGTCTGAGGAAATTACTTTCTTCTTGGTCTTTCTTAATTCTTGGTCAGATGTACTTGATAATATCCTGTATAAGACAAATTTACAGAAAGACGGACAGACGAACATATGGACATACGAACCGACGGACAGACGGAAAGACGGAAAGACGAAAAGACGGAAAGACGGAAAGACGAAAAGACGGAAAGACGAAAAGACGGAAAGACGGAAAGACGGAAAGACTGAAAGACGGAAAGACGAAAAGACGAAAAGACGAAAAGACGAAAAGACGGAAAGACGAAAAGACGGAAAGATGGAAAGACGGAAAGACGGAAAGACTGAAAGACGGAAAGACGAAAAGATGAAAAGACGAAAAGACGGAAAGACGAAAAGACGGAAAGACGGAAAGACTGAAAGACGGAAAGACGAAAAGACGGAAACACGGAAATACCTAAACACCGAGCCGCGGAAACTGTGATAAACAGTCCACTATGTACATATGTATGTGTTAAATTATAGAGTAATATGTTATTATGTGTTTGGAAGCCCTAAAAGATAATCATTGTGAGTATTTTGCAAAACCAATAACATGACATACGAGTACATTACATGTACCTATCAAACTGAAAACCACCTCTTCCTGAAGTCATTTCAAATATTATGAATTTAAAAAGAATACAGCTAAAACTCTTCAATACGAAATGCAGCTTAAACAAACCCTGAAGGATTCTGAGAAACGATTGTGATGAATAAATAAAACGATACGCCAGGTACATTCTGGTATTCTGGACAATATAGCGCTGCGTTCAGTATTGATCCGCCTTCAAGAGCTTCCTGCCTTACAGCTTCCTACAGGGAAATTTGTTAGGATAAATTGTACAAAAGAAGATCTTTTAAGGATTCTCAGGCTATGATATTTTGTATAAATATACTTACTACATATTAGCGTTTCCCGCGACTTTGTTACCGTGGATGTCGGTTAATAAGATTGTTGTTGTTTAAAATGTAATAAATGTTGATAGTATAAATAGATTGGGTGTAATGAAGTAAAAACTAAATTTTACGTCAAGACATGGACTGAATATAATTATTTTTAATCCCTTGAATTTACTTAGTGGAAGAAGTAGCGGTTTGATGAGATTTTCAACACAGACAAGTGTAAACAAAGTTAGTCACTTGCCAACTACCTTGCTGACTTGCGGTCTCGGGTTCGATTCTAAGTCGAGACAAACAAACAGACACTTCTATAACCTATTTTATTAATAAAAAAATTGATAATAAACAATATTCGCAAATGAATAGTGTTGTTATTAAACAAAAGTAATTCCGAGTTGTGGGTAATATCGTTTACTCGCAAGACTTAATCAAGACGTATAGCGAAGTTACGGAAGGTGTTTGTAAAAATGGCGGCTCTGCTAATTGGTTTTCCTTGTTAACATCGGAGTGGCTTCGTAAGGGATCAGGGAAATAAGGTGATAAGTATTATTACTACCCGCGCGGGTGAACTTTTAACTCGTCTTCATACTTTTACCTCCATATGGGTAAAAATATCACAAAATCTGTTCTCACCTGACGTCTGTTGTCTTAAACTATTTCCCTGACAAAAATTTAAATTTTCATCTGTTTGTCTTTGCGTTTGTTCCCTTTTATCTCAGAAACTGCTTAATCTATATGAATGCGGTTTTCACTAACACTATGGGTCATCAAATGCAAGGGTTTTCCGAAGTCAAGCGATGCCAGTTACGAGATATACATAATCTAAATCAAATCATTCATTAATAGAACAATTTCAAATAGTAATTTATGTGTTTAACCAAAATACAGCAAACAGTATTTGACATGAGCTCGTATATTTGATTCGACATTAGCTGAAATATAATGAAATCAAAACATAAGATCGTTTTATTAAAATCATCGCAGCCCTATCTCCGATCGCACGAGCCGCGTGGTATCAAGTTAATTTTCCTCGCCGTTCTCGTTGCCGCGTCGTTTATGACTAATCAGTCAGTGATATGCTGAAATTTAATTTCGAGCTCCAGTTAGGTGATCGATCAAGACAATTGGCCTACTGCTCCTTAAGTCTCTTTTTACACGTCTACTGCGAAGTCAAACGGAGAGTTACGTTTGAATGTGTATGTATGGTACGGTTTAGCCGTTCCACGATCCATGCAACTGGCACGAAATATCGGCGTACCCGTAACGTACCGTAAGTATCGTAAAACCAGCCGTATTGATGTGTGTGTGAGTGTATGTATTTGAAAGACAAAACTGCTTAGACATGAGTTTGATATTTAGCCGTGAATAATGCAATAATTATGAGTATGAGTGTGAACCACCATCGCATCAAATAATAATAAACAGCAGAGCATATTACAGTGATGTTCTCGGGGCGTCCTTACAGTAACTATTTCCGTCGTTTCCAGCCGACGAGGCACGTGCTACGATTGCTCAATCGTGCGAGAATATTCTAGATAAAGTGCAGAATTACTGTCGATAGATACCTAGCTAGCGGTTGCTTTGAAGTTATGTTAACATGTTTCATGTTAGCTCTACTAGCAGCTAACTTTAAATGAAAAATTTCAAGTATTTTGTTTAAAAGTTTGCACTAGGATTTCCTGAGTCACGGGTAGCATGAACAACACAAATAAGACTTGACTACGCGAAAACAAACATTTATTTGTCACATTACTCCGGCAGGGAGTCGAATCGTTACTCCTCGCTTTTTAAGCAGGGTCACTACCAGCTGGGCTACGGGGTCGTCAGTCATCATTGGTTTTGCTTCAGCTGGGAATTAAACTCTCACGGGACAAATGAACAGGTTCAATAGCAATAGTACAATTAATAGCAATTCTATTCAACTTACATAAAGTGTACCTGATACACAATTAGGCGTTTTGAAACACGCGTTAGTAAAGCGCACGTTTCAAAACACCTTATGTGCACCAAGTGTAAATTGTAAATTGTAATTCTCTTCAATTAATAGTTAACTTTTCCGTAATTCTCTGCAAAGCCGGGTATCTGTTATAGTATTATACCAGACGAAGTCAAAGTTAAAGTCAACTTAGCCAAACTTTATACCAGGTCGCTAGAACAATCTGCCTTTTGATATTAACTTACTTTGGTTTGAGGCAAATCTAGAACAGGATAGAATAAATACATTAATTGTAAAATTATTGCAATTACAAGATATCTTTGATATTTATAGAAGTACAAAAAAGACCCCAAAATCCCTATAACGATAAAATTACAAAAAAATGTTTCGGGTGCCTGTACTTATAGCCTCAGGTTACGGTTATATTTCCCACCATAACCTGACCCTCATCCCTTAAAGTATGAATGACCTACGTTAAACTCAGCATTTAGCCCTTAGTTCCATTAATTAAAGCCATTAACCAGTTCTCTGAATCCCTATGTAACGAAGAACAAAAATTGGAAAATAGGTTATTCGCAAATTCTGCTAACAGTTCGTTTGGGAACACGCCAGTCATCCACCATTTTAGTGAAATATCGAGCTCATACAAAATGGCGTTAATGACCCAAGAACAAACATCTGTCTAAAGCGGCCGGGATTCGAGTTCGGGAAGTTCGGGATTCACAGGCATGGTCACCAAAGGTTTTTCTGTTCTGATATAACCCTAAACAAATCTTCTGTCTGTACGTTTCGAAAAAAATTTATGTGGTATTTGAATAGCGTTCAGTAAATACCTTTTACAGAGGATTTACCATATGACAGCAACTCATGTATTTACTTTTTTTATGTACACGCTTCTATTTAACTTGCAATGTTTGTTTGTATTTTCGGGGTAAATTTTGCAAGCTGAATTACTTAGACCTAGATTCCAGACAAGGGTACTCCTCAACGGTTAACTGCACAGTGACTATTAGTGCTTAGCGTTTATAATTAACTAATCATAGGGAAGTTCAGCCAAGCTAGGAAATAATCCAGGGAAATTACTAGTAGTAACCTACTTGGTAAACTAGCTTTTCTTTTACTTACTTTACTTGTATTATTAGTAAGTTTACTCATATTCATTTCGTCACATCGTCGCATTGGCATTTCATAAAGGTTAATTTTTCCCCCTTATTCACTTTACTGATGTAAGATGCATGAAGTTTAAATAAATAAATAAGTTTCAAGTTAATAGTAATGTTTGTTAGTCAACAGTATACTTTATTTAGTAGAAACAAGGTCCTGAATCACAAAGAATGAAACAAGCTGCACCGCACAAGAACGCCCATGAATAGTAAATACAAATGAAAATTAACCTTATGTGCGCAAAAGGTGAGATGAAAGTACATTGTTCTGTAACAAAAAGGTCTAAGGCATACCTACTCGTAACTTTTGTACAAACAGGAGAAAGAGAGACTTGCAACTTGTTGGTACAAAAAATATAGTTTCCTACAGATGCACTACTTTATAAAAGGTTTTTGTTAAGCTTTGCAAGTTTTACTGGGAAAAGTACGAGTATTTTAGAAGTACAATTGCGCTTAGTATGCGGTATATTTAATATCGGCACAACTATTAATAGAACCATCCTAGTCGCTATTTGTCTAATTCTGTGTCGGTCACAGTCGTCATCGGCGTCGCCGTCGGCGCAAAATGGTGCTGCATGCTCGTTTGATATCTAAATTTCCAAAAAAATACCAATTATGTCCAATAGTGGACTTCGTGGCTGTTAAATAGTACTGCAGTACCCAAATTGGGAACAGTATTTTTTAAGATATCTGTGCTCGTTGTGGGCATGGATCCTTGTCTTTACGGTTGTCGATGGCAGCAACGACACACACCACATCGAATAAATAATCGGATATGGCTTAAATGCTACCATCGATACGATAAAAACCAAGCCCCTAGGCTCGAGCACGAAGCAAGGAAAAGCTCAAAAATTGTTATCACAACAGAGTAGGGTAAAATGGGGAAACGACCTTTCGATTGCAAATGACTGTGTTTACCCAAGATATCAGTAAAATCTAAGCATATTAAATCGCAATTTGATACACGTTTACGGCCATTTGTAGGGTTATGTCACTTTAATCGCAAATAAAGTCGATCGTTATCTTAATTTTATTGCTTGTCGACTGATACATAAATTGTAAAAGACAGTATTCCGTAATGATGTAACCATCTTGATGTACTCAATTAGATTTATATTGGCACATTTTTTACTGTTAAATAACTATCTTATTACTTTAATCTTATCTTATCTAATACCTTTAAACGAGCAATTCTTGTATATATATGTCGGAGATTATCGGTAGATTGTTACTAACGCATTACGGACCTATTTTCAATGAGTCAGTAGCTTCGGGTGATCTGATTTGTCAACGTTGAATACTGGCCGCAATATCGCAAGTCTTACTGAAAACCAAAGAGTGACGTTGGCAGTCAGTTATGATCCCGGACCGTGTGACCTACGGGATCTACACACTGATTCTATACAGAATGATATGAAAGATACCAATAAAGGGAAACATTAAGTAATCCATCTGGATTCTCCGATATATATATATAATTATATAATTGGATTCTCGGAATCGGCTCCAACGATTTTCATGAAATTTAGTATATAGGGGGTTTCGGGGGCGATAAATCGATCTAGCTTGGAATCATTTTTAGAAAATGTCATTTTATTCGTGTTTTTGTAGTCCCAATTTAAACTGAAAAATATGACTCTTCCTGACATCTATTGGCGATTGGCGAATAATAATACTACTATACTAATACTAATTGCTTTAACGACACAACAGCAGAATAGATGGCGTTGTTAAGTAACACGAAGTCAATGAGTGTTTTCTTAATATTATTATTCGTACTTAAATATAATTTCCAAAAAACACAATTTATAAAAAAAATACCGAGCAAAGCTCGGTCATCCATCTAGTAAGCAATTAAGAAAACACAATTATTTTGAAATCACAGAACGACACTTGTATTAAATGTATCGATTAATCACACAAACTACAAGTTACGATCAAAATAATGTTTCCACTTCGTTTCCGACGTAAATCTAAAATCTGAAGCTGTTTATCCCAGAGTGGTGTCGTGATCGCAAGAAACATGTTCCATTATGGAAATTGTAAGCAATCGTATCTATTACCATTTATCAATGTTTACCAATTCTCTGGCTGTATCGAATTGACTGTAGCGGTTTTGGGAATAAATGCACAAATATTTTAAAGTTTATTATTGTCTACAAACAGACGAGCTTTATATTGTAAGTTGTCTGACGACAATCAGCAATATAACAGGCATTTTTTCAGATTCTTGATATGACAACAATTATTTAAAAAAATAAACGAGTGTGATTTAGACCACACGATTGAAGTAAAACTTCTTAGCTCCATCTGTATGTAGGTATGTTCTTATTTTGTGAATTTTCAGGTGAATAATAACAAATATTGTTATTACCTATGTAAATACCATTATTTATCCGCAAATGTCCGGACTTTTGGCTCTGACAGGTATCTGGATTTGTCAGACTTTACGATTGGTCCGAATTAAAAAGTAAAAATGGAATAAGGATTCGATACCCTTCATGTTAAACTATAAAAATGTAATCGGTCAGTGTCTCTCGAAACCTTTGCAATTAACTTGTTACTTGTGATTCAGATACGAGTACCTATGCGTAATTTAAAACAGAATATTTCAAAATTTAATGCGTGCAGCAAAATTTTGTTCTATAAATTTCATCCAGACTTTTTTAGTAGATATGTCCGGAGTTTTTAATCATAGCCAACTAATTGTCTGGACTTTGATATGGTCCCCCTAGTCCAATTCGGTGCTTTCAACAGTCCGCATGATTGCTGCCCAACAAGGTTGTCACATTACTTATTGATTTTTCTTTGACATTAATTTGGAAACTATTTTGAGAATACGATGTTATGTGAATGGGACGTCTTTCTACCTTAGTATCATTCGTGAATAAGACGTTTTGCACGTAAAATCCCACAAGGGGCTACTTGACTGAAAAGCTTTAATTTCTAAAAATCATTAGCACTTTGCTGTGCTTTTCCCCTTACCCAAGTTGATAGTGAGCCTATTTGTCAAGGTGTCTGGTATTTGATTCCTGGCAGACATTTATGCCACCCACAGTTTAATTTTTAAGGTTTTATGGTGGCAAACGAGCATGCAGCACCACCTTCCGCTGCCGCCCATGACAACTGCGACCGACTGCAACAAGACTCAAATGGGAACTAGGATGGTTAGTCTTGTTAGCGGACGGTGTTAGAACATTAGTTGGTTAGTTTTTTATTAATTATGAGGACTGGGATATGTACTGTTAGTGATAGTTAGTACTGTTAGTAATTGTTAGTAAGAGCCTTGTTCTAATTCGGCCACAGATATGCTACCCTTGAGGACTGAGATGCTCGCCTCTAAAGTGTAACCGCCTCCACGCAGATAAATTCATACCCCCATCATACGAGTATTACACGCATACTAAAACCTCCAATAAAAATAAACTTCATAAATAGAAAGAAATATTTTTTTATTTCACCTCATTACAGCGCTATAAAACCTTAAAAATGCAGCATGGCTACAACCCATTAATGGCCCACTACTGAGCACGGGTCTCTCCTCGTACCTGAGGAGGCCTAGAGCATACTCCACCACGCTGCTCCAGTGCGGATTGTTGGAGGGGTTAGTGGCCAACCCAAGTGTCGGAAATTTTAAGCCGCCCGAAGGTATCCGACATGGCTTAACGACTGCTACCAAATGATAACAACCGGGACCGACGGCTTTACGTGCCCTCCGAAGCACGGAAGCGCTCAAGAAATTTTTGCCACTAGCGGTCACCCATCCAACTACCGACCGCGCCCGCTGTTGCTTAACTTTGTCGATCACTTGAGATCGACGCAAGCCGCCGGGCTATGAGCGCTTCGAAAAATGTAGCATAATTTTATGTAAATACGTAAATAGCATTGTTAACAAAAACTGGCAGCCCTATCCATGATCAAGATAGTTTCAATACATCAATAGGCATTGTTTGATGAGTTATTACGTCCCCGTGTCGTGCTCGTATCGTGGCTATCGATCCCCGTCGCTACAAACCGTATTCCGACTGCCGCTCGCCTATTGTTTGCGTTAATCATGGGCTCGGATTTTGTACGATTTCGAGAAAATCTCCGCCGCTGAATACACCGATTGTTTGATAAGTTTGAAAGGAATGTTTGTTTGTTGAAATATGTATTGTTTGAGATATTTTTTTTACGTTTTATAAGGTAATGCTTGACATGATCCCACCTAATGGTAACTGAAGGTGTATTTTTGGGTGGTACAATCTCAAACGCGCACTAGCTCAAAGTAATAACTACTAAGCCCGCCCTCGCTTCACTCGCGAAATAAGGCCTTATATTAGTATAACACGGGAATCTAAAAATTCATATAGTTATCTGTAATTTTAAATAGTTATCCGTGGGATATAGTCATAATTATGCTGGAAATTTCTAAGGATATTGTTGATATACATAATTTATATAATACCTACATCATTTTGATGTATCTTGTAAAGTTTGGTCAGCGTTAGCAATGAGAGAAATATTATATTATTCTAATGTTGAAAACACGGATAAATCGACGTTTTCCCGACGACAACACCCCGACATACTAAATTTAATGAAAATCGTTGGAGCCGTTTCCGAGATTCAGATTATTTAAATATACATACATACTTATGTATATAATAATTGCTCGTTCAAAGGTATTGTAGATATTGTACAACTAGTTCATTGCTATAACGTAGGCTGGAGGCTATTGTTGATGTTTTGAATGACAGACCATTCCACGCGATATAAAAATTGTTCTGAAACTCACACATCGTCGGTCAAAGCCGACAGGGGGGGCTATTGTGTACACTAACGAACATTACTATGACACGGGTGTTTGAAATTGTTTTTATATTAACAATACAGCGAGCCTGGCCCAGATGGTAGTGACCAGTGAAGTGAAGGGAAGGGTCTCGGGTTTTATTCTCGGCAAGTTTTCGGGGCATTTATGTCACAGGTATAGGCCATAGTCCACCACGCTGGCCAAGTGCGGATTGGTGGACTTCACACACCTTTGAGAACATTATGGAGAACTCTCAGGTGTGCAGGTTTACTCACGATGTTTTCCTTCACCGAAGCAAGTGATAATTAAATATTAATACGATATAATTTTTTCAAATTAGTGGTGCGTGCGGGGTTTGAACCCGGACCCTCCGGTTCGGCAGTCCAACGTTCAACGACACGGCTATCACTGCTTATTACCCATTGTCATTGCCCATTGCCATTATGATTATTAGCCATTGTCATTTGAGTTTTACAAGTGGGCGTGTGAAAACATCCGAACGGAATTTTCCTTGTGACGTTGAGAATTCACACCTGCTGTCAGTATTGTTTATTCGGATCCTGAGCGATCGATGCCCTACATCGCTAATTAAGTGAACTCTGCTTTGTGGCAAGATTTACAGTAACCTTTGCGTGTTTCATGTTACCCTAGTACCTGTCAAAGCTATCATGTATGTTTGTGGGAATAATTAATGTTACGAGACAAAAGACGATAAATATTACTGAATTTATTTGTAATAGCATTAACAAAAAATCTGTCAGTACGTATAATAAAGTCTAATTGGTCGAAAATATTTTTAGGGGTAAAATTTAAATGCAATAGATACTATAATAATCATTATTATTAGATTTTTTCTGTTTATTTAATTGCAATAAATTGCTGAAAACTGTATCCAAATCGGATAAGTCGTTTCTGAGAAAAACGGAAATATGAACACTGACATAATTACAAACAATTAAATAAACAGAAAACGTTAAAAGTCGGCAAACGAGCAGACGAGCCACTTGATGGTAAGTTATCACCGCTGTCCATGGACATCAGCAATACCAAAGACATCACCGATGCGTTGTCGGCTAAGAAATAAAGAAGAGGAAAGAAAGAAAATAAAAAAGGTTTATTTCTTCATTTGATTACGCCAAAGGTTCTTATGTTATTGCACCTCGTAATAAACATAAAATATCAAAAGGAATTTTATTCCATACGGATGTTCCATATTCTTTTTCTAAATTTAAATCTAACTTTTTAATTCAAAACAGCAAAACACGTCATTAATCAAGGATTAAATACATGAAACGTGTTAACACCGCCACTAAACCCTTTGAATCCGATCGTTGTCTTGTAAGCCGATCGATCAGAGCCCCAAAGCAACACATAGTCATTATTTATGTACACAGGTAATGAGTAACCTATCAATCACCGTTAAATACATCTGGATTAATAGAATGACTAATTACAAATCAATTAATTAATCGACACTTCAATTAATCCTATGATTTTTGAAAATAATTGGTTATGTGACTTTTTTAATTTTTTTTAATGATATGATTCAGCCGAATTTGTGATGTCATCACACATTTCTTAGATGTATTTAACTTTATATATAAAAGAAGCTGACTGACTGACTGACTGACTGACTGACATATCTCAACGCAGGGCCTAAACTATAAGGGTTAGAAACTTGAAATTTTGCACGGGGGTTCCTTTTATAACGGAGGGGAGCACTAAGAAAGGATTTTTGAAAATTCACCCCCTAAGGGGGTAAAACGAGGGTGCAAAGTTTGTATGAAACTTTGCCGTTTTTGAGGGTATTTGTATGAAATTCAGTATGAAGGTATTTCGTTGAAAGTTATGAAACATGTTTAAAATTGTTTTTCGAAAATCATCCCTTATGGAGGTAAAAGGGGGGCGCAAACTTAGTACGAAAGTTCTCTGATTTTATCAACTGTTATATATTTAGGGATTTTTAGCGGGCGAAGCCGCGGTTATAGGCTTGTTTTTCTATAATAATAAATAATGCAAAGATACATAATATACCTAAACACCTCATATCTAAACTCATAATTGCAAAAACGCGCAAAAATGTTATTCAAAAGCTCTTACTTGTTTTATATTTAGTTACTATTTCAAAGGCTATTTTCAACGGTTTTTAAATATTTAACTCGTACATTTTAACTACAGTCGGAAGTTCAACTTTTTGTTTCGCAAACTGTATTTATCGCGTGCTCGAGAGCTTGCTACATCGTGAAAGATTAACGAACAGATGTTTTTTTACATGAAAATAAGTCAATATTCATAAGCCCGTGTGTTTATGCGTGTGTTATCTATTAGTGTTATGGATATAATAAATTAGTGTGAGTGTGAATATGAATGTGTGTGAGAAAGAAAGGGGGTGCGTAATGAGAGTGTAGAACGAAAGTGCACACACATAAAATAAATTAACTCTTGACAACAATCCCGCCTGACGTTAAAAATGATGACGATATCTGAGATAGCGAGCTCACTTACTTTGTATGATTTACACTTTGTGATGACTTGATGACTCAAAAATGAATAATAATGCCAATGTAAATGAGAAAATGTCCGACAACGTCGCCTTGGCTGGCACTGCATTGGTGATACGTGGCTCGTCTTCTCGTTTATTGACTATTTATGTATATTAAATATATCAGTTGTGAACTGTAATGATAACTTAGTTAAATCCACAGTCCATACAAAAGGTTTGTGAGAATCCAAAAAAAACAGCGCTAATTTTTCGCTTATCATTTACCGTCTTACAATATGACAATACATACGGTCAAGTTGAGATTATTAAGATGTGAAATTTTAAATACTGGTTTTTTGTTAATGCGATCATGAAAAGTTATTGTTCCTTTGTAAAATATGTATTAAAACGATTTAATTTTAAAACATGAAATTGTACGATGGTTGAAAACGTTATAATCTAAAAAGAAATAACATACAAATCAAGAATTTTTTTATCAATCAATCTTTAAATCAATCAAACCTTTTTAAGAAAATGAGAATATTAGTTTCTACTTGGTATCTTCACACACTTACCAGTAACAGTTTAACAAAAACGCAAACAATCGCGTATAAATCACAAACTCTGTACAGAAAACCGTATCTAAATCGGTCAAACCAGTTTAGGGTTTAGGTTTTAACTGGTTTTAACCATGAGAATATTCGTGCACCAACACACATCCTCAACAACAACAAGGGTAAAAAGCTACATCTTTTTACCCTTGTTCAGTTTAATGTAGTATGAAGAAGAAGAAACGTTAATTGCGTCATACCGTAATGTGTAAGAAGGTCTTCATTATTAATTAATCCGAAGCCCGCTTTTTATAATATTAGATACTTGTTTATTTATTTATTGAATATTTTTATAGCGAGAATCATGTTTCCGACTTGGTAACGGGCTCTCCGGTATTGCAATATATTAATATTATAATGGTAGGGGAGCCCAAGAGGGGATTTCGGGATTTACAGAAGCGCGGCAGATTAATATACAGGGCGATACCCTGTACCCGGTTAAGTAACTCCACCAAAAATGAGCCTCATATATAAGGCCGCCCGTGAAGGATACAGGATCAGATTAGTAAAAAAAAATTGATCATCAGACATTCTCGAGCGCGTCAGATTAAGGTAGGGTGAGTTAATTACCTCCTGAAAAGTGTATATTCCACTAATCTGACAATTTGAGAGTGACGTAAAGAAAGGGGAGGGCAGCAAAGTTGTAAAAAAAAAACGTCATCTTGACATTCTCGAGCGTAGTTAATTTTTTTTTTATTTTGAAGGAAATAATTCAAGAATAACGAAAAATATATAATCTGACGATTTCCGCAAGCCGAAATAACAAAAAAATCGTCGATAAAGTTAAATGCGTGCAGCTGCGTGATGCCTATATTTCCTTCTCCGCGTTTCTATTCCTCTCTCACTCTTTCTCTATCTATTACTCTCTCACTCCGTCCCCACTCCAGTTTCTGCTGTCATGACGCCATCACCATATTCCAGCAAAAATTTTTTTGAAAGTGGTTTTTTTGGAATAACTTTTAAACGGCTTTATCGATCAACTTCAAAAACTAATCCGCCCTTGAGCTTGAAAAACCACGTCGATCGCCACCAAGTTGGTCAAAATCGGTTGATTCATTCGAGAGATATCGTGAACGAAAGAAACCCGAAAAAGTGTTTTTTCGGGATTACTCCGAAATTTTTGGTTCGATCAATTAAAACTTTTAAATTACTTATGAGGATGATAAAACTGCGTCGAATGCCGCCAACCGCGTGAAAATTGGTTGATCCATTCAAAAGTTATTGCGGTTTGAAAATTCCAAAAATAGTGTTATATGAAACTTCTATCAGACTTTTGAGCTGGGAGAGCTCAAATGCATAGAAATATTATTTCTTTGAACTCCGCGAACTCAAAATAAATGTCATAAGTACAATTTTAAGCGCCCAGGAATGGAATTAGCGGGAAGTTGCAGGGATGGCCTTTAGGGTGAACCGTTTTTTTGTCAGATTAGGCGAATCCCTCTAGATAATCGTCAGATTATGAGACAGTACGTTTAGAACATAAAGATGAACCATATATATCTTAATCTGACGCGCTTGAGTATGTCAAAATGGCGAATTTTTTTTGCATATTATGAGAATGGCCACGAGTTTGCGTCCCATCGAAATCGTCAGATTAGTGAATGAGAGCTTATTTTTGGTGCACTTAACACTCCCTTAGAAAATCTGACGCGCTCGATTAAATTTTTTTTTTTTTCATTTTCAACCCTTACATACAACCACCCCCACCATGCAAACGGTCAGATTAACATACGTACATTATTAAAAATACGTAGGGCATTGATGCTATCAATATCTGACGCGCTCGAGGATGTCCATGCATCAGTTTTTTTTTACATATTTAAAAATCTATAGCCGCTTCCCCCACCGATGAAAAGGTATATATCATATAACATTTTTTTCTTCTTATCATCTAAGCTTTGCAACCCAATAGGTCTCTGTGACGCTCGAGTAAATCCCCATTTAGCACCACGGGCTCCCCTACCATAATTATAATTTATAGTTCTATTTTTAAACTCGAAGAAGACCCTATTACCATACATGAATTCCATCGCGAGTAGACCAGACACGACCATCAAAAAAGACCTGGCAAAGCTTCCATTGTACAGCAATACACGACAAGCACGAGAGGATCACTTCAACTGAACAAGCTCTCCACTTTCAATCGATACCCGTTCGCTGACGAAAAAATATCAAATCGCTGAAATTGATTTCAAGAACAGACATCTCAAGTTCGGGGACTCATAAGTATTATGTACAGTTCTCAGGCACAAATTCGCTTCAGCCTTGAGAGGCCTAAGAATCGATTGCCTACAAGGTTCTTTTGAACCCACGCCACGCCTCAAGGTTGTTCAGGTAACCGCACAGTTTACAAATTGCTGAATAAATCTACTTCAGCTTGAAGAAGCGTAACAAGTTTTGTTTGTTGTAGAATTTAAACATGTATTTTCACAGGTACGGGGTCTTTAGGTAGAGGTCAGACATACTATTAGGTTCAGTAATCGATCAATACCAATATTATAAATACGACAGTAGCTGTCTGTCTGCCTGCTACCTTTTCTCGCTCAATCGGCTGCACCAATTTAGATGAAACATTGTATGGAGATAACTTGAAACTCTGGAAGGACGTAGGATGTTTTATTTCCCGAAAAACTTAACCCTAGGGATAATTTAACTGTTTTTTTTTCGTTTTCTGACTCCAAAGCGGACAAGACCGCAGGAGAAATCGAGTAGGGCTGAAGATTGTTTGTTTTTTGAACGCGCTTATCTCTGGAACGGTTTTAAAAAATATTTTTGTGTATGATAGTCACATTCATGAGGAAGGCTAGTCTGGTCCCAGGTCACCTTGCCTGTTTACCTACACGTCATGGACTCTTTTCAAGACATTGAAAATTCATTCTACATTACGACGATTTATATAGGTGAATTATAACGAGACTATTACTAACAACAACTAACAGTCCCAGTCCTCATACTTACAAACTAACCAGCTAATATTCTAACACCGTCACCTAACCGGACTAACTATCCTAGTCCCCATTTGAGTCTTGTTCTAAGTCGGTCGCAGTTGTCATGGGAGGCCGCGGAAGGTGGTGCTGCATGCTCGTTGGCTACCTTATTTCCCTAAAAAAGGCTGCGCGCAAAGCGGACAGAAAGCAAGTTCACATGGTGTTTCGAATGGAGACCGCAGCACAGCAGTAATAAGACAGTTGTGGGTTGCAAATGAAGAGCAAAACAATTGTACTATTATATTATTATTATTTATTATATTCTATTATATTATGGTATAAAAAAGTAGATACTTAAATTTATAAAAAAAATATAATTCAGCTTTGGTGCTACAGCCGCTTTTCAGTGCAAACTTACGACTTTAAATAAATAAAGTAAGTTGCAGTAACGAAAATTTTAAACATTAAACGAAAAATCTGAACTCATTAAAACTTTTAAGGACTTCGCAAATTTCGTCGCGTTCTTAATGAGTCATACTGCCCAGGCAGTTAACATTATTTTTATAAGCGTTTTACACTGGAAGATAAGAATTTTAGTGGAAAATTTTGCTTTGATGGAAACATTGCATACGGTCCATGCGACAAACCAGGTGACTTGGTTAGTTGTCGAGGAGACGCTGCTGTTCATCGGATGCGAGCAGTGAGGTGTAGTGTGAGATGATGCTTCACCCGCTACGGTGCTCAGAAGGGACGTGTTCTTGTCCAAGGGTCACCAACCAGTTTGGATAGGGAGATCTCCCGCCAGATGTCGGAGTTTGTATTTATGCGAGCGGTGTAGAAAACTTCGATAGCGTGATTCAGGCTTGTTATGACGTCACAATTTGTTGTCATTAAATTATGTGTCTAAAGGTTCATACAAGTTTTTTTTATATTAATAGCCGGCAAAGGAGTAGACCAGCCACCATGGTAACAGTACCGTCAGTAACAGTACACCAAAGACGTCACTCATGCGATGTCAGCCAAGAAAGAAAAAAGAGGAATGAAATGAATATTTAGATAGCAACTAAACTTGTAATGCAGCGAAATCCTATGTGAAGACGTGTGTGTGTGAGCGTAGATGGTGTAAAACAGAGAACTAGTACACACTCAAATGTCTTTCTACTAAGGAGAACCGGTCAGATATTCCCTACACTACTTACTCTACGCAGCTCGACGCTACGTCATAAAGGACATAATTAAATCACAGAAATATGTAACACAGGGCTGGCGCAGCAAATGGCATATTCCGAGGTCAGGCGGTTTATAAGAAAAAAAACTCAACTTGCAAACTCAGCTACGTTCATGAGCCGGCATATAATTTTATGCATAGTACACACTGCCGGTGCATTTTGCACCGCGCAGTGCGCTTAGAGGGTGCTTCGTTAGCACTTCTGAGATTATTTTTACACTATCCGTATATAATGAAGGAGTTCTATGTTCTCCCTGTTTTGGAGAAATACTACGATTTATGTTCGATTTTAAGCCAATTTTCTGGTTGCGGTGCAAAGCACATATTATTATATCAATGGTGCAAAGAGGAAGAATTTGTAGGGATGGCGCTGTGATCAATGTCGGATCCTACAGGGTTGCCTCGTTTTTCATTTGGGTGAATAACGGAACCATATTAATATGCATCCGCTCTTTGTCTTTGGCGTTTGACTGTTCCAAGGCTCTATTTCTTAAACGGAAATAGACACCTGAATTTCACAATGCGTGTTTCTGCGGCCACTGCCAAAACATAAAAAATAAATTCAAAAGGGATCCCCATACAAGTAATCTAGTAACCAAAAATATTGCTTTTCATGTTGTTATTGACTCAATAATTAGAGTTCGGTAGCTTACTACCCCTACGAGTGACATCCGACTCACACTTGACTAAATTGGCTTACTTGGCTACAACCCATTAATGGCCCACTACTGAGCACGGGTCTCTCCTCATTCCTGAGGAGGCCTAGAGCATACTCCACCACGCTGCTCCAGTGCGGATTGGTGGAGCGGTTAGTGGCCAACCCAAGTGTCGGAAATTTTAAGCCGCCCGAAGGTATCCGACATGGCTTAACGACTGCTACCAAATGATAACAACCGGGACCGACGGCTTTACGTGCCCTCCGAAGCACGGAAGCGCTCAAGAAATTTTTGCCACTAGCGGTCACCCATCCAACTACCGACCGCGCCCGCTGTTGCTTAACTTTGTCGATCACTTGAGACGCAGATCAACGCAAGCCCCCGGGCTATGGGCGCTGACTAAATTAAAATTGGACAAATAGCGCTTACACCTCCACAAAATGAACGGTTATAGAATTACAAAATAAACCACAGATAATCTAACAAAACATTTTTCAATGAATTAGCTCAACGATCTCATCTGCATAATTATGGAACGCGACTTATAGAAGAGTCTCGCCTCACGTAGCGCTGACAAAGCTCCAGCCACACCGACTCGGCGTAGTCTCAGCTCTCGACAGCTCTCGAGAATGAACCCGTTGGCTCAAGAAGCCCGACGACTTCCGTCTAAGTCTAAGTGCCTGTTATAACTAACGATTGTCAATAAGCTCGTTTTTGTACGACGTTGGGTTATTTTTAGAAAATGGTTTTATAGTGGAACTTGTTTTGTGTTACGTTCATGGCACCCACGACACAGGAAATACTTAGTGTGAGGCTATGAGTGTGTAGGATTAACAAGACAAATGACAAACTACAAATTAACCCAAAATTATTCTTTCACGAAAAGAAGTCTCATAACGTCTGAGCACCCTAAGTTCATCCTATAATCCTATAATAAAACAAACGTCTTAACTTCGACTTTGACTAATCATGACTAATAACGCCATTTTGTTGTCTACATTGCCTTATCTTCCCTTTAACATTAACATTCCAACAAACATAACAACATACCATTTACTTAATGATACAAAAAAGTTATCGAACATTCGGAAACCTCCGTAGGCAGTTAAGAAGTTTTTCCTTTTGAGTGCCTCTTAATGGTTCAGCGAGGAAAAGAATTCCTGGAAAACTTGAATCTTTTCCGCTGAATAGTGGTTCAACGCTTGTACATAGTTTCAAATTCTATACGAAAAAGTATTAAGAATTTTTCAACATCATTGAGCTTTTAACGTAAAACTATGTATTTTAAAACAAAAATACCTTTCTAAATCTTATAACTGAAAATGGTTTTAACATTCATTATGAAAGAATTCAAACTAAAGTTATTTAAATAAATTGAATTCAATTTAAAAAAAAAAGTTCTTTAATTCAAAGATACAAGCAATATTGTTTTTAAACCTTAAAAATATTCGCGGCCCACTGCATAAATATTCGACAATTCTGGGACCCAAGTCTGCTATTTATAATTTCATAATATAACGAAATGTGTCACAAAATTCCGATACATTTCATATACTCTTACTCAATATGTCAAACTATTCCGACAAAACGTAGTTTACGTCTTTAGAAATTAGCAGAGCCCCTGCCCTAGTGCACAGTGGAGAGCAGGCAATCAAATATTTTTAAATATTTGTGTCAACCACAATTCACCAACATTGTGTAATTAACAGATTTTACTTTCGTTTTCTTTAAAAATGTAGGAAATCAATTGGCAGTCAGACAGACCAAAAATCTTAATAAATAACTACCAAACATCAAATTAAGTTAAATAAAAGTAGGACAAACATCAAGTTGTTCCAAAACCACAGAGAGGTTAACGAGTAGACTCTTGATACGAGAGGGCACTTCAGCCTAAAAAAACCACGGAGCCGCGTCAGACCTTGACATGTTCACATCTTGTATACAAATGAAAGTTTGGACAGACAACAAGCCTGTTCCTTTATTTCTGCAATAGGCAGTGTTGTTTTACACTTGTTGAAAACTATTTTTTGTTGATGGAGAAGATGTAGTTTGTGTGATAATAAAATATTACTATTTTGAAGACGATAAAACTTATAAGAAAAGCTAAAAAATTAACAATCTGATCCTTGCGCTAGAATTCCAATGGACAACACAAATAACACATCAGTAACAAACACTTGTCACGTAAATATCTGTCCCGACTAGGAATGAAACCCAAGATCTTTCGCTTTCGCTACTACCAACAAACCTACCACGAACCACGAAGATTTGAATAGTTGACCACCTTTCAAAATTTCGCTTCACGAAATCATAACGCTTGAAATGAAATTTGGACAATACACAATTATATATAACTTTGATCTAAGTTGTATCTTGCACCCGGCTTACTGAACAATACTGTTGAAACAAGGGTAATATTACACAATGCGCCCGCAATAGTCCATTGTTTCTCCCAGGATAATACTCCTCATATCAGAAGATATGGAAACATTTATGTATTGTTCTAGATACATGTATAGCATTAAATGCAATATAATATTCCAATTAAGTTTATATAACTTCACAACCTATTTTTAAACTCCATTTTTATAATAATTTTATAATTGATAATGGTAATCTCCCCGAACTTGGGCCACATCGACCAGCGCGGGGCCTTCAGAATCCAGGAGATGTCTGAAGTCTTCTTCAGGTCGTCAGTTCACCAATTCGGATAGGCACTACCCGGTTCACCAATTCGGACGGTAGTCGGACAGTCCTATGCTCCCTAAGACCAGATGGACTGATGATCTGGAAATGGACTTCTTCCTGACCTCCCTTTTCATGCTCATTATTATTAAGGTGCCAATATCCTTCCAGAAGATAATTATGCTTAACTTAAGCTGGCTTTTTAGGAGGAAACAAATAAATAATTTTAATTTGAATTGAGTCCTACTTCTAAGTAAAGCAGGATATTTTTGTTAATTTATTAAGTGTACAATCAATGCCTATAATGGTTATGCGTCAACGGCTAGTTATTTCGTATATTATACATATACCTATGTATAAATAAAAAACAACTTAAATTACGAATCAGAAATACTGAAATGTTCAATACAAATCTAGAGCACCATTATTATTATAAATGTGCTACGAGTCGGAACAATGGATCTCCAAAGCTTATAATTCACATAATATTACTGCTCCATATTCCATTAAACTACTTCATATTTCATTAACTCTTTCATATTTCATTAAACTCACCCCTGTGGGCGACAAAATATATCAATTTTGTATTCAGGTAAGTTTAATTTAATACAGTTTATAATGAAAATTAATTATATTTACCTCTTATTATCCTGCTTAATTACTTCAGGTTGAATGACGTAATCATTGTAATTTTAATTAATCGTAATGTTTATTAATATCCCACGCTCAAAGGATTAACAATAACATTTAAATCATTATGCTTATTTGTTACCACCATGCCATAATATTATAATTATTTAGTAATTATTTGTAAAGGTAACCTTGATCTTAATTACTATATGTAACCGGCAATCTGTATAATTTGCCATTCTATAAAATAACTAGGCGTTCATCAAATGTTTTTTTTGTTATAAAATCTTTCTTTTTCGCTGTTTCTTTTTTGTCAAATTTACTACTTATATTTATGTACTTTTGTCCAAATATCACATAAGTAAATGTTATAATAACAGGCATCATATAAAAATTAAGGGCTATAGATTTTGTGAATAAATAAAATAAAATATGAATTACTACGGTTAATATTCTAAACGTGAATACGTCCTTGTTTTGCCTTTTGATGTTGAGTTTCTTACAGGACAATATATTTTATTTCATATGCGAGTAGATGTCTACAGAAACGTTTTTTGAAGTTGCATCGAAAGGAAGAAATTCCTCAGCACATCTTGAAATCAATATTCTATACTTACTATAAGTTCTACTAGAACATGTCTTATAACAATGTATGTATGTATGTATATCATGTTATTATAATCTACCGACGAACCTGTACTCAAGATCAGTGCAACGCTACACTGAGCTGAAACTAATGCACTAATAGGCTTACCTACCTGACTAAACTTCGAATTTACTCTAAAACTAGTTCACGCAAATTCAGCACCGTAATACGGAATTATTCCTAATGGTATTGAGCAGGATTAATTGACGAAGCTTTTAGTTGGCTATCAAAGGATTAATCTGGAAGCTCATTTGGTTATAACTCATTACTGGTGCACTGCAGGGCACTCTCATTCAATGAATAAAGATGCATTATAAAATTCCATTTTCGAAAATAGCCTGTTTAATTTTATTACCAGATTTCGCATAGCATTAAGTATTCGAAATTCAAACATAGTTATCTTTTTTTAATTTGCACAGAAGGAATCCCAATGATAAGTAAAAAGAATAAGTAAAAAAGAAGTAGACATGTTAAAACTGGGACAGTCAAATTTTGCTAATTGTCCAACTTTCCTTGTAGCTATCTCATTTTGTCTCATACGTTCCGTAATTATCTTTCACATCCATAGTTACAGTAATGTCATCGGAGCGGTTCACCGCGTATACGTAACTTATCTCTATAGTTTTAATATTTTTGAGGAATCCTAGTTCTTTGAGTGTGAAGCATTATTTATCTATAATAGTACCTACTTCTAGAATAGAATATGTACAATTGTCATTAAGCTAAAGGCCTTTTAACGTGTTAGAACTCTCTGTATCTCACAAACCGACACTTTTACGATCAGGTCTATTATAAAGGAAATGTTATTAGCCATAACTCTCACTGTAACGGCTATGACAGATTGAAGTTTGATTTATCTCATAAAACATCTGCGATGCGTTTAATATTGTGTGCTGTTAGTGATGTTATTACCTTGCTGTTATTGTTATTGGTATGGACGAGTTAACTGGTCTATCTATCTTGGTTTTAAAGATAGGTTTTCCAAAGCAAAGCGAATTCAGTTACTAGTTAAATTAATATTTTGTTCCCTATAAATACGAAATAAATGGGTTCACGTGAAAAATATCTATTGTAACCATACATACGTAATCCATTGAAGAAATAAAATGTTTCAGTTTATCCCCTTTTTTCCCCTTAGAGAGGGAATTTTCAAAAATCTTCTGTTAGTGCTCCCCTACACTCCCCAAGGATACATGCCTTTCAGCCTCTTGCGTTCAGTAGTTTCGGCTGTGCGTTGTCTGTCAGTCACTCAGTAACGATAGAGTTTTATAAATAGAATAAATAAATTGAATGTAACATAAGAAAAATATATGGATATATAAATATTACCATTAATGAAAACAAAAAGATATTAGATAAATTAACGAGCGGAGGAAATTACTGAAAACTCGCGAAAACATAAAACAATGAGTATAATAACTGATGAAATTCTAAATTGTACCTATTCAATAAACTTGGTAAATAATTATCCGATCTGGAGATTCACCCGGATGGGTGATCCATTTATCAAATGTCTGAATATAGGTTAAATATTACCATTATTTTTTTGTAGAATAATTTACTAGTGAAATTTTGCTAATTATTCTTCACTAATTGGCCTTGAACCATTTGCGTGACTAGTATTTTGAGTAAAATAGTGAAAGTAAAGGAATACCTACCTCCTTTAAATAATGTTTAGGTATTAAACATTAATTACCTACCTATTATTACCTATACGTTTGATTTGATTTGAATTATTATTTCTTATCTGTTCTTACTTTAATATTTTCCCTAATTAATTTATATTTGTTTCTACTCAAATGCTTCAATAGTACATGTTAAAACAATTGGCTACCCAGCATGTCTCAGGATCGATTCCCGTTTTGTATTGTCCATGCAGTCTGTGATAAAGGGAATAGTAGACCGAATGTATGAGTGCGTAAGGATTCCTTGTGTCGCGGGACAAATAACACATCACTATCGACATCTCGAAAACAAACTATTTTCTGTCACATAATTATATACCTCGGCCGGGAACCCAACCCGGGATCCGAAATAAATTCCCACCAGATCGGGATTAACGCAGAAAAAACTCCCACGCGAACAAAGTCACGGGCACAACTAGTATATCATACGTAACAATTTCAACCTGGTATTCCGCCCTAACGCAACGTTCGTTGGCGTAACCACTAACGCGAGTTAGTGAGGATTTATAGCGCCAACGTCGGCATTCCCCTGCACGAGGCTACGAGGCTGGCAATATTACAGCGTAAACATGTCACTATACAATCCTTTAGGCACACCAGGTTCTCGCCTATACCTAGAGGCGGGCAAAATCTAATCATGATTACAGGTCACGATTACGTCTGGGGCCCGCAAATGCTTCTGCCAAGACCGCACTTTGCACAAAACCTTTCGTCATATTTTCAAACTCTCCTAGCTTAGGCCTGAATAATGCCAGATGGATAGGCCCTAGGGATTTTGAAGGTAAATGAGTCAGCAACAAATTTCGACATATTTTAGGTGTTAATAAAATCTAAACAAGACAAATGAAACTCACCTATTAGTCTGCTATTCGGCTAAGTACATCTAATTCTGAAAAAACGTAAAGTTTCCAGGAAAGGTAGTTAGAGCGTTCTTGGCATTTGTAATCATGATTATATTTTGCCTATTTGTGCCTATCTATACCTTACGCGGCAAGGATTTAGCCTCAACTCAGTCTACCCTCGACCACTAATAGCCTATGCTCGTAAATAAACTTGGCTTGTAGCTGATGCTCAAGTGAAATTTTGTAAGCTGCAAACATCTATGGACAAAAAACGTAATGTACGTAAAATGTACTAGAGTTTTCCCTAATGTTCTTAAAGTTGTGTGTAATCTGGCAAGCACTTAGCCAAGGTGGTATGGCCTGCACACTGCCTGCACTGACAGTTCGGATTGCAATGATAATTAGAATGCAGTGAAATAGAACCCCACATGTCTCTTTAAATTCCGAAGTACTTCATGGATGGTCAAATGACTTCACATTTACAAACCTAAAAAAGGACAATTGCCTATCAGAAATTTATCAAACCGAAATTGGATCGCGCTCCGCAAACACGTTTACTGACAAAGGGTCCGAATTTACAGCCTTCAAGAGGATCTAATAAGTAAATAAATAAACAAAAACTTTCCAATGCCCATAAACCAAGACAATAAATTCCTTCCACCGCATCGTACGGACGTTGACCTGCACGGGTTAATGGTGCGACGGTACCGTTGGATCGGTTCCAATAGTTTTACAATGGCCTGTTTCTATTTCTGCCTTTATACCCTCATCCAGACTGATAAATTGTCACATAGATAATATTGTGAGGGTCCATTAAACTTGTGTACGATTTCAAGAGTTTTTATGTATATTTAAAAATGAGACATCGCGAGATTCGTTCCAAAGGTTAGTCCTAAAACATATTCTATACCTACATGTGTACTGACGTGTAATTTGTTACAATTAAATATTCATAAATAATAATTCATTGTTCATAATTAATAATAATTCATCATCATTAATTATATAATGTTTTTAATTAGGATTTTGAAGTATTTCGGGCCAGTGGAAATAGATATTGTAATACTAAACTTAGCTGATACGTTAGTGCAACAATGTGGCAGGTATTATATCTGAACAAACTATAATCATCCCGGTTACCAATTAAATGTTTTAGTCGTTTCAACTTAATTGGAATGACAAATCATCCTTTGAGAGGTCATCTATGTAGAACACGTAGTAATTTTCAATTATTTCCTGTAAAATTAGTAGAACAAAGTTCGCTCTATCATAAAGCTTTGTAGTACTACCGCGCTATTCCTGAAATGCATTTAATTTTAGTAAGGGTGCAGCCGAGTTTTCAACTAATTGAATTTTCGTTCTAATCACTTTGTGGTCGACATAAACCAGTTACTACGAAGTATAGTACATGATTTAATTTTAGTAAATTAATTTATAATGCTCTTCATACAGTAGGCCGGCCACAGGCCGCTATTAGGGACATTTTAAATTAAGTTTCATTATTTAAGTCCAAAAAATAAATTCAGTACTTTGTGTTTACGTGATTGTTTAATTTGATATTAACCACTCTCCAATTTAAAAAAGAACCTTTGTTTGATTAGTGATTGGCCAATATTTCTTCAACTTGCTCCTTGGATCAGCATAGTGGAGTAAGTAATATAACATCGACGATCGGTTTTTTTTATAGAATTAGGGTATTAAATGAGCATGCAAGACCACCCTTCCACTACCGTTCATGACAACTGTGACCGATCTAAGTAGAACAAGACTCAAATGGTTAGTCCAGTCAGCAGACGATGTCAGAGGATGTAAGGATGTTACAGTTGGTTAGTTTGTTAGTGAGTATGAGGACTGGTTTAGAAGAGATATGAAGATAATTTGGGACCCTGTAAATACGAGTATAAAGGATAGTTTTTATCTCAGAAGTCATCCCTTAAGGGGTTGAAAATTTATCAGATAGCGATAAATGGCGGCACATGGGTAGAGCATGGCCTCAACTTTGACATAGGATATTTCATTCACGGTAAAATTGTACTTGGGATAATTGTAACGATATTTCGTCACTATCCGGACAAATCTGCGACCAAATCCTACTAACTAATAATGCTTCATTAAATCAGCCGCACGTTTCTGTTATTAAGACAAATTAGTCCGCAACGAAATACGAGCGCTATTTTAGTCCTTAGCCAATTTTCTGCATTATGTATTCCGTAGCGTGTGTTTGGTGAATACAAAAGGCTAATTAGGTGCAGCGATGGCCGACTAGGGTGTTTTAATTGCCCCGACTAGAAGAATTTCACGCATTGTAGGACATTTTCATTAGACCTTTAGAGAATTTTTGAAAAGATATTGCTCAGAACATTGTTACCAGCGTACATGTTTAGTATGATGTAACTATGTAGTTACAAAAGTTTTTTTTCCATTTAATTTGTGGACAATCTCAACTGTTTTTTGTTCAGGTAACATTTTAATGTGTACCTAGCTACCTAGGTTCAATTCTCGGTTGATATTTAGTGGTGACAAATAAAATGTTTAATGTATGATTTTAAACTTAACTCATCGCGGGTTGTACACATTTGATTATGATACGGGTAGGGTATTGTGAGTACCTAACAAAATATATTTTATACACCGATATTTCGACCCAGTTCACGTGTGTTCACGATCCACACAACTGGATCGAGAACACAATACTCACGATATGTATTTTAAACGCCGATGCGTTTAAAATACATATCGTGAGTACTGCAATAAAAAAGTTTATTCTCGGCTAGTGATTGTGACGTTTTAATGCTGTTCGAGAATGTCCATACTACTTGTAAAGGGAAATAAATCAAAGGAAAAAGGAAATAACAAAGATAAAGAAATGGAATACAAATTTGGCAAAAGAATTCCCATTTTATTTATGTTTGTTCACGTAATGTAAAGAGCTACTGATTGAACAACGAAGGCATTGGCAAAAGGTCCCTTTTCGAGATCCCTGGATTTGTATGGTTCACATAAATACACTCATACCCCCGCCCTAGGATTTCTGTGTCGTGGGTGGCATCAACAACATAATATCACATCACTGGCACCTATGACACAAGAACAAAAATTTATCGGTCCCATAAATATCGGTCCCGGCCGGGAATCGAACTCGGGGCCTCTCGCTTCGCAGTCAGATCTTAAGTGACCGACATAGTTAAACAACAGGGGGTGCGGTCAGTAGCTGGATGGGTGACCGCTAGTGGCAAAATAATTCTTGGGCGCTTCCGTGCTTCGGAGGGCACGTAAAGCCGTCGGTCCCAGTTGTTACCATTTGGTAACAGTCGTTAAGCCATGTCGGATGCCTCGGGCGGCTAAAAAAATCCGACACTTGGGTTGGCCACTTACCCCTCCACCAATACTGGAGTATGCTGTAGGCCTCCTCAGGCATGAGGAGAAACCCGTGCTCAGTAGTGGGCCATTAATGGGTGGAAGCCACATAAATAAAAGTTTTCACCAGCCTAGCGAGCTCTCACCCCAATTTCGGTTGGTGGTCTTTTCTACCGCGTTAGTTTTACCTTTGGTGGTGATGGTATGGACCACATACTATCAAAGACCGCTTTTGTAAAAAATAAAATAACATCAATATTGGACACATAAATTATAGTAGCTACGTTTATACAGTTGTTTCTTTTACTTTAACTCTATTCAAATAAAAGTTTGGCGAAAATAACCACAAAATATGACTAAACTTAACTGATCTATATATTTAGTGAGTTAAAAGTAGAAAAGTTGTGTTTCATAACAACTTAACTCTGGAAACTCTGGAGCTTTTGAAACAAAAGTTTGGATATCATTTACGGGTTGGGTTTCAGTACTTTAAACAACTCTACTAAAGTTACCGAAATGATACTTAAACGTATTGTACAGTTCATAAAATATCGATGTTAACAAGAACATTTAAAATTATGTTTATACATATTATTTTCTTAATATAATGTATTACATATACATATGGAAGATGTAAGTAACCTTTGGTGGTATCAACGCAATTGATCCTTTAACAAAATTTCAATTTTTTTATTGTTTTTACTTCGGTTTGTTTGTGTGTTTGTTTCGCCTGATAAAAAAAATACCCATTTGGTTACGGTTTCCACTGATGTATTGCAGCGTGCTCTGTACAGTTCCAAACCTTCAGATTTGAAGATTTTAAAATGGATTAAACAAAATTGTGCAGCTGTCTCAACCTCTAGTAGCGCCATCTATCTATGCTTCGCACTACCTTTCGCGTGATTATGTAAATAACCCACAAACGAGCAGACGAGCCACCTAAAGGCAAGGTCACCGTTGACCATCGTCAGTAAAACCAAAGGCATCAGCTATACGTTGCCAAGAAGGAAGAAGAAAAGCAGTTCTGGCTCTCGAGCTATACTTTGTCGCATTTTCACACGAACGCATCGCATCGAGACGTAAAGACATTCCCATTTTCCCAACTTCGCTAAAAGAGGCCTATTTAAAAAGAAGGCTCATCGGATTATGAACGTTTTGTGGAAGTTTTAATAAGATTGGTTATATATAATAATATTAGCTAATATAATATATATTATAATAATATATATAATATATATTAATGTATATTAGCGTCCATATGAGACACAGATTACCCCATTTTGTGTTATGATTTCTGGAGAATGAAAGATGATTAGATATTTAATCTCTATTTCTCATATCTGCACTGTAAATACTAAAATACTATATTTGAGAACAAAATATAAATAAAATAATGAATTAATATTTTTTTTTGTATAAGTTAGACTTGTGCTTGACTACGATCCCAACTGCTGGTAAGTGGAGACGTAGCCCTTAACACATTCGCTGCGGCGTATTTTTCTATGAAAAAAAACACGACGTATACGTGGACCGCAGCGAAAGTGTTGAATGGTAAAGCGCTCTAGTAAAAAACGATTCACTCTTTACCTAAAACTCCTTAAGATATTACATCGACCCATTATAACATCGACACAGTTAAATTAATTTAGTCCTTCGCCGTCGTCAAGTCGTCGTGTGGAGAGATGTTCACTACCAAAGGATATCGATGTACCAGGGAACCAGAAGCGAGAGCTAAACTGATGAATTTAATAAACACGAAGCAACATACGATGTAACATAATATTGCTTCGTGTATATCAAAATTATGTTACATTGTGTGTAACATAATTTACATGCATTACAGAGTGAATATGGGATTAAGGTTTGTTGGGAATTCAGTTAAAATTTGGAACTTTCGCGGGCTGAACCGCAGAACATAGCTAGTACCTACTAACATTATAACAATAACAGTTTGAAATACTAAAAACACGCTTTTATAATGCTTAGTAAATTATAATGCAAACCAATAAAACGTAGTTCTCTTTTGCGGAGCCAATCCTAAGCGTATCCGGTCATGCGTCACAAAGTTGCATTGTCATCGCAACTAAAGCAATATGCAATTTCCAAGACACCGTAAGAGAGAGTTCTAATTCAGCTTGCAAGATTTTACCCGAAAATACAAACATTGCACGATAAATAAAAGCGTGTAAAAACATTCATAAACCGCTATAAAAGCCCTTTGCGTGTCAGCCAGTCCCACTTGGTGTTATATAAACATAATAATAATAATAAAAATCATAAGACTCCTTTATAGCAGGTGTTATCTGATTACTGTACGGGACGCGAACGAGACGATATCTCATTTATGTTCACGTCACGTTTGTTGTAAATAAGTTTATTAGCTTCGTGCGCTGCCATACAATTTATGAATTACATTTCGAATGATTTTGGGAATAATGTGATATTTTATGATGACCTTGTAGTTCAATTGGTAACGAGATGTTCTCCTAAATATACTGTAGTAGTCTCCAAAACTATAGTTTTGTAGTCTATAGTCACTTGTTTATGAAATATATATTCTGAGATATTGCAGAACATATTGCAGATATACAAGTACCTATCGGTCCAGTTATGGAAAAAAACTAAACCAGTCAATGAAAGCTGGTAAGATTTAGATAGTCGGTGATGTAAAAGTATATCTATCACTCAAATAAAACCTAACTAACGATCCCCACCAGAATAACATACGTGTGGGCGATGAAAAGAGAAATGTGACCGGCTTGAAAATAAAATTATTAGATTTATACGCCTTATCACACTATCACACACTAAAATGCAAGCATTAGTTTCTTAGTACATATATCCCATGTAAACAGACAAAGACTTTTATACTGCGTAATGTGTAACCGTTCCGACATAAAATATTTTACGGAGGGGCAACTAAATAGGCGTACAACAATTGCTCGAGTCTCCGCTGATGTCGAGTGGGTGCTAATTTGAACGTTCGAGGGTTGCGGGATTAACAGAGTTAGTATCTGTTCACACTGCGACAGCGAAACAACGAAGACGCGACAATAACGCGACATAACTAATTCATACTAAAACCCGACTTAAAAATTGTTAATTTTACATCGCCAAGTAATAATATGAACATTATCAAGTTAGTCAAAGTAAATTAAATACGCATTATCAGGGATTAGGTACTCAAAAACTCGTCAGAGGTCGATCAAATTGTAACCCGTCTGCCCCGGTCCCGGTAGTTATCGCTAGGTATCAGCCGTAAAGACATGTCAGACGCTTTTAACCCGCTTTACAGCTTCCGATTAATAATTCGTTCCATAAGCAATGAGGTGGAGTATGTTCTAGGTCTGCTCATTAATGAGGAGAAACCCGTGCTCAGTAGGAGGTCATTAATGAGTTGAAGGCAGAATATAGTTGCGTATAGTATCATTTGCAGTGTCATTTGCTAGAAGTAGCGCCGTCTCTGCGACGGACGAAATCATCAGTGATGTTGCGATGTCGCGCTTTTGGACCGCAAAATGTCGCAAGTATGAATAAAGCTAAGCATTTTCATACTTTATGTTACCGTCGCGTCATTGTGCGACATTTAGTCGCCGCACTGTCGCAAGTTTGAATAGACACAGAACGGCAGCTGGTGTTGACTCGACAGAACGTAGACGGATAATACGCCTTGATTACATTATATATGGGACTGTAGGTGGCGATATACTGAAACATTCACAGACTAAATCACTTTAACACAGTGAAGTTCAGCGATCAATTTCGCTTTGGAGTAATATTACGACAGTAATAACATTTATTTTTAACTTGTTTTTGACGTTAACGGAAAACGACAAATCACCTTTAAAATGATTCCAAGGGAACGTATTATCGGGAAAAACTATTTTATATCCTTTCTATATAGTCTACGACCCCGTAGCATAGTTCGTAAGGACCCTTCCTGCGAAGCGAGCGAGGGGGTTCGATTCCCGGCCGAGGCAGAGGTTTCTGTGACAGATAAATGTTTGTTCTCGGGTCGTGGGCGTTAGTGATGTGTAATTTGTGCTGTCCAAACATACTTTATCTGTCACATAAATGTCTGTCCCGGGAATCGAACCCCCTCGCTCGCAGGGCCACTACCAACCATGCTACAGGGTCGTCTGCAAATACAAAATTCATCATTGTGTCCTTGACGCGATGAGAGAGAGATAATTTCCGAACTTGTCAGACACGCTACCGCATCTAGATTGGGGTATTTATTTCCTGCTACTTATTACAGTGGGTACCATTGATGTACAAAAGTGGGTACCTATACACCGGCACAGAATACCAACCCCAACCATTTCCCTCCCTCTTCTTTCCTGGTCAGCAAGGACTCTATGATGAATTTTGTATTTACGGCCATGAGAAACCAGTAACACGAAAAATTTATAGACGCGTTTCTCGCCACAGGCGGACCGAAACGCGGGACCATATAAATAAAGTAAAGCATATTCAAATACTAGACTATACTACTTCAAATATTCAACGACATAATAAACGATATGCGCTCTAAGTATTATATTAAATTGTACCTACTGTTAATTTCCAACGAGCACTGAACATTATCCTGGATAATTAGAATATCATGTAGCCGCAAATGTGCTGAGCTGACGTACAGAGGCTTTGTAAGGATTATTCGAAACATCTAACTATAACGAGCGAGAATGGAAAAACCGCCCTCCGTTTTTCCGTTACCTAATTAAAAGAAGAATTCACATTTCCTTAAATGTAATAAGGCATTTTTATTTATCATTATTGAAAACCTCACTCTCCTCTTGAAGACTCCCACATTAAACGTAGGTGGGTACACCGACGCGGACAAGCTATTCTAGTCCTTCGCATAGATAGATATATACCACAAAAAATCACTAACTAGTTGTCAAGCATAATGATTTCAAAAACTTCTTTACTTATTAATATTTCAGTGTAGATATGTTGTGTATTATGTGATAAGGCTTAGAAGTATGAAGTAGTCACTACCGAAAAATAAAATAAAAACATTGCAACAAAAATAACCAATATCCGATATCAAAATATTAAGTCCCTACACTGTCAGAGATATCCGCGTCTTATTTTTAATGAAAAATGTGATAATATTTTCTTGCCTTCTTAAGATTTTTATCTCCAACCGCGTTGACAGTAATGCCTACCGTTCTGTTGCCAACGCTATTAACCAGAAAGTAATTTGATCTTTATTGAATTCGCATCTGGAATTTTCGAAAATGTACGTTGAAATTCGACCGCTTTGTGAACGGGAATTTCCGACCTGAGGCGAATTGGACTCGGGATACGGACTGAATAAACGATAACCTATGGATTTTGTGAAGCTGCTTTTAGTTCCCTGTTAACTTTAAAAACCGGAATCATGTTAGCTTTTCTTGGTGGTACGGCTTCGTTAGGATTATATCAATATTATGATGAGTTAGTCAATCCTAACTTGGCCAGCGTGGTGGACTACAGCCTGTACCCGTCACATTGTGAGAAGAGACCCGTGCCCAGCAGTGGGACAGTTATGGGTTGCGACGATAATGATTAAGTGAAAACCTGACTAACTATCACCTTCTTTCTGGCGTCAATCGTCAAACGAATCGTGTTCGTCGACGTGAATGACACCATAACGATGGATATCGCCATGTTTTTTGCAATATTATTTTCTTATACTTGTTAATGCATATAGCCAAACCAGCAGACGAGCCGCAGTTTTTAAGCGGGCCCCGTCGCCCATGGACACCAGCAACACCAAACACATCACCGATGCTTTGCCGCCCGAGGAAGAAGACGAAAGAAAATACTGGCTCTCAAGCCCCCAGCCGAAACACTACAAGTCATTCGGTGACTAACTCAAGCGAGAGGATGGCATGGTAGCTGAGTAGCTACCATGCCATCCTCTCGCTGCTCACTCAGCTGATCATCAGCATCAGCTCTACCAAGCAAGAGTCGACAGCTGTCGCGTCTCACGATTTGTCTGCCAACATGGAAATTGGTGATCGAAAATATAAAATCCACCGGATTCAGAAGGATCAGAACCGGTCAGTGCGGCGGAAGTTAGGGGAGGCCTATGTACGGCGGTGGACGCTTAAAGGCATATTGATGGATGTATTGTAGGCCGCCTCAAAATGGCCACTACTTTTAATATTAGTATATCTATCGATATTTTTGTCACAATTTTGGCAGCTTCGAAGCGCTCATAGCCCGGCGGCTTTCGTCGATCCTAAGTGACTGGCCGAGTTGAGCAACAGCGGGCGCGGTCGGTAGGTGGATGGGTGACCGCTATTAGCAAATGTTCTTGAAGTCTTCCGTAGGTAAGCAGTCGTTAGGCCATGTTGGAGGAATTCAGGCGGCATGAAAAACTTCCGATAGTTAGGTTGGCTATGCTCTAGGCCTTCTTAATGATGTGGAGAGACCCGTGCTCAGTAGTGGGCCATTTATGAGTTGCTTCATAAGATTCTTCCCCATTTTTTAATTCGGTAGCAGTTTCTCCACCGAAGTACATTTAGAAGGGAGTTATTAGGTCAGAATTAATGAGATGTTTCTCAGCACGTGTTTATATTTAACTCAGGGGCACATGTAGGGTGTACTGTGCTTACTGAGCCGTGGGGAGGCGTAACTTAATGATTACAGTTATGTGTAGTGAATACTGAAGAATAATTTTATTGCATCGTTTTTTTTTACGTGTGTTACTTGTTAATACTCTTGCTTTGCTACGGGAAGCCTGTCTCTTAGTACTCACACTAGAAAACTGTTATATTTGATTCTTTGAACTGACATTCTTTTTTTCGACATTTTTTTTGACGACATTCTTTTGACAATCGTTTTTTAAACTTTTTTATTAATTTTAAGTAAAGTTTACAGTAAATTAGTGAAAAGCGCACCCAAATCGGTTTAGCATTTGTTTTTGTTTCTATTGCGTTAATAAATGCCAAACAAAAAGCGATCAGTTACATTAATTTTATTATATATTATTGTACGTAATGTATGTATGATACACTCGTGTAAAGTGTTTAATATCGGAGAGTGGAAACCGGGACTAATTTGGCTGTGGAGAAAACGCCGTTCCCCGTGTCAAACCGCGACTAATGACTACTAATGAGTTAGTGGCAATTGGGGAGGCGGCTGCCAAACTTTGCTATAAGGTGGCGCTACTAGGCTTTGTGACGTCATATAGTTACATCCTTAAAAGTTTATTTTTGACTTAATTTTCCGATCAGTTCTTATAGATTTCAGATAGCAAACGAGCATGCATCCTTCCGCTGCCGACAACTGTGACCGACTTAAATCGGACTAGGATGGTTAGTCCAGTAGCAGAGGGTGAAATTAAGAACGTCAGTTGGTTGGTTCGTTAGAAGGTAACTAGGTTAATTCTTAATTTTATTTATTTAGATATCAACGATATCATTAGTATGTAACAGATAGATAGAATCTCGCTTATTTCCTCAAAACCTAAAACTGTAAAAGCAGTTACAATCTGCTTTCAAAATGATAAATAATTGCTCAAAACATACAAGATTCCGTTCTGAAAAGTATTTATATCATAAATTCATACGTCTATACACCACATCAATCTCAATCAAGTACAGACATCAGTTACGGTCTCTTTATGTGTAGAGATTATCAGGCTTTAGTTTAACCAACTCAAGCTTCTTATCCATGATTATGTTAACATCTATACATATAATAAATCTGTAATTGATCGCTGTCTGTACATGGAAGATATATGAGAAAAACTTTTACTGGGGGTCTTTATTAACGCAATACTAACCAAAACCATGATTTTTAGAACTTTTTTTGTTTTGTTTGTCCGTGGTTTTGTACGCGCTAATTTTAGAAACTGTTTAACCGGGTGCGGTTTTCACTAACATGGTGTGGTAAGCTTTACTTAACATAGAGTTTTTATTTATTTCAATCGATTAATAAATAAAAATGTTATGTTTGTTTAAAAAATGGCTACACGACGGCAGGGGCTTCGTACGGCTGTAAACTTGTAATGATTCTGAATATTCAAAAACCCCTCAAATGAGAATCTATAAAGTGACAATATATCTCAGGTAAGAATATGTTAAATAAAAATATAATTATTATCAATAAGTTATTATACTATCGATAAATATTTAGTAAAATAACTTAAATGGAATAAAAAACCATGAAAGGCGATATTTCACTACATAGGAGGTACACAGTGCAACACGGTAGGTCTAATTAGACCTAAAATATTTTTTAGACAAATTAGAAAAATATTTTATAAAGCACATTTAATTAAAACTTTTTTAAATAACTAAATTTAAGAGCAGTAAACTATTTCAATAACATTAATTGACAATAAAATAATAGCTAATATTTTAAGAAAAAAATATAATTATAATGAGTAATAAATTATGAGCACGCTCTTTATTACACGAAAAATTGGTTGAATATTACAAATTGTGCAACAATAAGAAGTTAAATGAAGTATATTTTCAATATTTTGTCAAAAAATTAATTTTTTTATTAAGTTTAATTTATAATTTTTAACAATAAGTGTCTTATAAATAGATCTTACTAAAATATAACTTAAAATAACACTTACCTGGGAAAAACCGCTCCTCGACAAGCTTAATGTATTTTCTTAATAAATCCACTGTAACTTTTTAAAGGGAATGGGGGTGTATTTTCCACCGATTCGGTGGAGGGGAGCGATGGGGTGCGATGGAGCCTCTCGACACGTGTGACTCGTTCGGCTCTCGCGCGGACTGTGAGGGTGCGAGGGAAAAGGGTAAGTTCGACCATGACGCGCTATTGTTACCTTCCTCAATTCTTACCTTACACGACAACAATAAGGACCTTTTTCGAATGCGCAACACACTGTATTATTACCTGAGCGTTACAACTCACAAAGTGCGATATACGGACTTTGTTATGGTAATGTTCGAGACCGCATCCCCGTATTTAGGTCACATTTTAGAAATTGTTTAAAATGCTCGTCGGTTGGTTGCGGTCAAGGATTAAAATGTTCAAAGATTGTCTTTTTGTTTGAATTAAATAAATAAATCCTTTGTAATCTTGTCTATGTAAACCGTGAGTTTGTTAAGTTCTGATATAAGTATGTATATATTGTATATACATACATATTTACATATAGAAATCAATAAATAAGGCAGGACATAGCGATCAATTTGTTTTTTTGTAACATCTGTATATTACCCTGTACCTATTGTCCACAATAAAGAGTGATTTGATTTGATTTGATTTGATTTGAAAATAATAAAAATAAACAATAAAAACAGTTCATTTACGCGCGAAAAGGATTTTTTAATAGAAACATATCCAATTACTAAATCGGAGGCTAATTGACAGAATGCACAGCTAGAAACCATGGACTTAGGCTGAGATCTATAGACGATACTTAGCCTTAGCTCAGACTTTACTAACGAAAAACTTTGCTTTGCAAAGACTGCGATTTGGTATTTATAGACATGTCACGCTGAGATTGTGTTCAGCACAAGCTAAGACCGCTTATGTGATAATACCACTATTGGTTTCATTACATGCAATACACCTGCAAAGTTTTTCCTAAGTAAAGTCTGAGCTAAGGCTAAGTATCGTCTATAGATCTCAGCCTTAGAAGCATTAAACTTTGTATTGGGATTCCTTACTTCCTTGGAGGAGCACTAAGACAATTTCTGCGGCTTATCAGCGACCGTCCACACGAAAGTGGAATATGGAATATGGATGGCATAAGATACCATCAGGCCCACAAACCATGTTAATCCTGTAAAATATAGGTCTGACTATAAAAATTGCTACGCCATTCGTAGACCTTCTACGGCGTAGACACATGCTACATGTTACAAATCATGAATTAAATTGGTTAGTTCGTTAGGTTACGTAAGCAGAGTATGGCGTAGGTCAAATATTGTGTCCATGCTTGACACTGGGTGGCACAAATCAAGTTTACCAAGTATCAATACCAGTAATCAAGTACCCTGCTTGCTAAGCGAAGGGCCCCAGGTTCAATTCCCGGTCGTGTCAGAGTAAACGTGATAAATAAGTAATTGTTCTCTGGTTAGTGATATCCTTTTTGCGAGCGTTTCATTTATAAATGTATAATGTCAAAATTTATAATATATAGCTAAGAAGAATGTACAATAATACCTAGTTTTTTTTTGTACAGAATATTCTCCAGGCACGTTGAATGGATCTCCTTTTCAGTGATGTATAAAAACGTTAACCTTTACAATGTATATTGTAATCAATTCCTTATTCCGGTGTCAGAGGGTCTTGAGGAAAATAGGAGGGCTCGGTGAATCATCTAATTGACTGTGTGAGTACCACATAAACCCGCCGAACGGATCTTCATACAAAAACTTGCCTTGTTATAACTTACTAGTGACTCCCGCTCAGTGGTCGAAGTTTGACCGCAATCCATTTCACCGTTCAATCGTTTGACCGCAATTCATCACATAGGGTGGACTCGTGGACAACAGTGAATGTTTAGTTTTTTGTGATAAATGTGTGTGAATCATATATCATATTTGAGTGAAATTGAGCTTTCTGTACTTCTTATTTGTATCAAAGTTATTTGTGTGTGCATTATTCTTATAAGGCGGTAAAATTAAGTACACACATATTGCCATGCATTCAAAATTGCTGGCACTACTATTTCGGCAATAAAAATCATCATATATCTATATATACTAGCTGACCAGACGTTTTAAACTAAATATCCTACAAACGGATTACCATTCAGGGAAGCCGATTACTATCGCCTCTTACATCCTGTTTTGCCGAATGGGATTAAGGTCAATACTCTAAGCTTTGACCAATGCGGGCAAAATTTGAAATGCTCGGAAAGTCAGAAAAAATTAAGGGTATTACGTTTGAAAAGCCAATAAAATTTGGTTTAATTCGCGTAACACGTTGAAGCACCAAATGTACACAGACCCTTACGGGCCCGAAGCACGCAACACGCAAAACTGCTGTATCCGTGAATATAGAGCACGTGCTTACTATTATTGCAAAAGTAAATCACTTTGACAGTGGGGCAAAGTGGTTCCTCTACACAAAAGGTTTGAATAATTATGGATGTTTAATGAGTTGCTTTCAACTGATAACTCCGACGCCTTATTTAGAAACTCGGGCGAATATTTGAGTTACTTTTACGGATATTCGTGCACGAGAACAACCACGAATACACTCTTTTACACTCTTTTACGTACTGTTATTACGGTGGTCTCGTTTGTGATTATCATTCTACTATACTTCTCGACAAAACTATAACCCAATCTACATTTTTCGTTATAACTCTTAAAAATGAAATGAATTATAAATGCGTATAGTACTAATACAATAAAAAAACACGCCTTAAAAAAATAATCTCCTAGAACAGTACACAACCACGCACTATACATGTTATTGTTATTTAACGTATTGCTAAAGAAAGCGATGACAAACCATAACAATATCGTATCGTATCGTATCGTATCGGCTTACGATTCGTAGCCTAAATGTTCCGTCAAGGCCGTCAGCTAGTCGTAACAGTGAAATAGCTTAGCAAAGCCTAAGTTAACTAAATATTGATCAACCAATCTATTGTCTCACGGTCAAAGTATTTAGGTTCACGTAATAGTTTGTGCAATTCGAAACGTATTGGACAATGGTGTAATTTATTGACTGATGTTAGTTGTTTGTTTTAACTGTAACAGATATTAACGACTTTTGAGGGAATCAGTAGGTTCCTACTAAATTTGGTGTAGTAAAAATGATACTTTTTCTTTCTGTGTCGTTGATAATATTTTAGGTCGTTTAGGTGAGTTGCACGCCTGAATCACGCTATCTATGTTTTCTATACCGCTCGCATATATACTCGTACAAATTCCGAATGTAAACAGTTAGAGCTCGGCCGCTCCCCAGGCATGGAGCTTACCTTGCCTGGCGGGAGATATCCCTTTACAATATTAATATTTTATCATCAATATTTGCCCGGGCAGGGAATCCGAGACCTCTCGTTTCGCAGGCAGGGCCACTGCTAACTAGGCTACGGGGTCGTCAAACATTTTTTTTAACGTTCATATTAGTGTAAATTAGTTTACCCAAAGCCGTGACATTAAACGGGTAACCCTACTGATATTGCTCATACCGTGTCAGTACCGGATCACATAATACGGCGAACCGCCCTTTACCGTCCAAGCTGACTGCCCATTACTAGGGTTGCCACTGTTACAAAACATATATATTATAAAAATATAATATTTTTGCTATATTTGTGTTTATAGTAAATAACAGTGTAAAGTTTCAGTGTACCTTATTAGCCTAGCATGTCAATACCTACCTACGTTCGGTCACAGTTAATATAAGAAAATCGCGATTACGATTAAGCTATGAAAATATAGTATTTTTGTACTTCTTATATTGATTATCTATAACATATAGAACAATTGACTCATATGTAGTACGATATTATAATAAAGTACAGAAGTTCAAACTGTTCTAACACGATAAAATTGATACGCAATTACCAATTCAGCATTTATAAATAAGCAGACTAGAGCCGCTGTTGTCAAGTGGCAACCCTACCCATCACCCATAGACGTCATTAGTTCCGGATAACACGCGATAAACCACTAAAAGTAGCCATCGACGGCTGTAGGCCAGCCGTAAATGGTGATTGCTGATAGCCCACGGATGAAGATGGCGCTGACTTACTACTATACTGTGGGTATACGATACAATAATGCCCGGTCCTATATTTAACCAATCGTTAAACCGATCGTTTTTGAATTACGAGTAACGCGTCGTTAAAATCGTTTCTTATACATTTTTAAATTTCGCCTCGTAGATAGTTCTGCTACCGTAAACAAAACGAATCGCGTATTGAATATAGAAACAGGACTTAAGTAAGTAATCGATAGTAAGCAGTGATGCTCAAGTGCATTGAATGTTGGACACCCGAAGGAGGCCCGAGTTCGACTCCTGCACGCACCTTTAATGTTCAAAAAATATTTGCGTATATAAATGAAAACATCGTTAGGAAACCTGCACACCTGAGTCCTACATGATGTTCTCAAAGGTGTGTCAACCGTGGTGGACTGTGGCCTTTACCCTTCACACTGTGGAAGAAGACCTGAACCGAGCAGTGGGACAGTTATGGGTTGCGATGATGATGATGAAGTAATCGAATTAATGGACACCGATCCATTGCTACAGCCCAGGGTGTCGTAAGAGGCGGCAGCAGAACTGGCCACCATTATACATGACAAATTACTTTGTATACATTAAAAATCATACACAATATACTTAAGTAGAGTTTACTGCAGTAATTAATTAAAATTTCATTAATTAATGGTAATTGCGACTAATAGGCTCGGCTTGATAGGAAACTCGCAGCAATGTATTACATTGATAACAATTAACCAATTAAATTAAGTTTTAGTAAAAAACATAATCGTGCCAATCTTCCACCGTGTCTTGTACTCTTTAAACCTATTTAAGTACACCAAAATTTATTTTCCATGTTTTTCAACGAGTTTCTTAACGCGGCTTGGCGTATGAGTTAGAGAAAGCGAAGGCGTAATATAGGGGGAAGGCGTAATAGCAGGGGTTTTATCCTTTGGGTACGGAACCGAAAGACAACTTTCGTTTATTGGAACGAAGTTCCTTACGGCAGGCTTGGAGGGGATAGGTTTTGCTGCGGCGACCGAACTGAAAAATATGTGATAGTAAAACCGTAAGAAAAATTGCGTGGAATAAAAGCGTTAATGAGACGTGCGCAGGCGCGACAGTCGCATACACAAGCGAGTAGTGTATAATACCTTTCTCTGTCTCCCTCTTTCTTTTCGTTCGCCGTTGCCTTCATTAGCCGAAGGAACTTCGTTCCTACCTGGTGTCCCACGACACCACATCATTTTTTAATTGGTTACTTGCTTGTTAACTTTGTTAATTAATACAATTGAATAGGTATCTGAAAATCACTTATAAATGTCTCTTATCATTTTTTATTTCAGACCTATCACAATTTAAAGTTGACACTAAAATCAATGCTTATTACGGACTGGGTTAAAGTTTTTAACTTATCATAATTATATAGCTAATCGCGATTAAGCTTATACTTACTCGTAACTTACAACGGGTACTTAACAAATAATTCCTTTATTATTTACCTTTTAGTTTTCATAATAAACAGAGTGTTTACGCGTCATCCCAGAACAGCTCGGCCACTGTTTTGACGGGCGACTCTATTGATTTTCAGTCCTCAATGTGACCTGCTTGACCCAATAACAATGGCTACAAGAGCACTTCTTCATATTTACAATGGTTGATCTCATTATTTTAATGCGTTAAAGCTGTAGTTTTGTTTGAACAAAGGCTTTATAATACTGCTATCAAAACAATGGTTGAAATAAACTTAAGTATTTGAACGCCCGCTGTTTTGGATTTCTCCAGTTTCTATCCTGATGTACCACAAGCATACGAAGCGACGTCGCAACGACAAGATGTCGTAACCAGAGGTTACATTGGAAACTGAGCAGTTTCTTTCACTGTTTCTGCTCCTGCGTGTTAAAGCACCTTTTCTATACGATGGTAAAACTAAAAATGACGCTGATACTTGCAGTAATTAATGTTATTTTTTTTTTGCACAGTGTTCCTTTTCATACGCCACAATCGCTGCACCATAACAATATTCGCACTGTTAATTTGGACGGCAAAATGTGGTCCGTTCCTGTAATGCCCAGTTCATATAATCATTAAACCGACCGTTTTCGAGTCAGAACAGTTGTTAAAGTCGTTCCTTATAAGTCATTTTTTCTTATAGGAACAATTTTGAGTTACGCCTCGTAGATAGTAGAACTACTATCCGTAAACAAAACGAATCGTTTTTCGAATATAGAAACCCAACTTCACTTGCCCGTGATGCCCTCTGCTGAACAATGGAGGAGGCTATGGCGATCGATCCCCGTGGTTGGAGGTCGCCGGGATCTGTACCATCATTTTAATCCTGACGATTTAGGTATGTAAGGTGGTACTGGTGGTAGGGTTTACCAGCCAAGCGAGCTACTCTCCTCTTAAAATTGACCTTATAATGTTTTAGACCTTTCTTTTCGGTCGTTAACTTGTCGGTAATGCTCAAACTCTGATATAGTAATTTAGGGTAAATCAACGTTTATTAATTCAATCAACACCTATCAGGTAGGTACTATGTGTTAGGTAATGTAAGAGAAAATATGAAGTACTTATCTTCCTACAATTTCTGAAATATTTTTCAATGTAGGCATACGGGTACTCACGATTTTGAATGGTTTTACCGATATTTCGCCGTCGATGATATCAGTTTAAAATTTCTAAAATATTTACATTTATGAACATTATACAAAAAAAACATTTATTCGAGACATTTATTGTAAACAAGTGGTCTGTGTTCTAAACTTAACCGACCTACATCGAACGCCACCTAGGTATCTTGAACAAAGACAATAGTACAAGTTAAGTAACTGAAAATAATTGAATGTACCTGAAACTTAGTTCTAAAACGGACTCATAGATGGCGGGGCGGTATCGAACGAAACATAGAGATTGAAAAATAAACACCATCTAGCGATTGAAACTGGAACTATTTGGAAACTTTATTACGTTACAAGTTCTCGGCATCGCCGCTTTGTAATTTGGTGTTATTTGTCGCTTTTCAACTACGATCCTTTATAATAAATTGTCTGTGGACGTAATTAATTTTTCACTAGCAAGATAAAAAACAGTACTTACTTATTAAGTTTAGAACCCTAATTTATTATTTAATATTTTTGACTTAAACTAACGGCGCTAGTAGTACCTATTAGAACGACATTACTTTTCATGTATAATTAATGTAGAAGAAAACCCTGTAAGTATAACATAGTATGTACAGTCCTGTAATTTCCCCATAAAAGGTAAAATATATTTAAGTACCTACAGCATAAAATCATAGGTACTCAAAGCGAGTCCAATTTGGACTTACGAGGTCTTTTTATTGTTATATACAGGCTGAAAACCAATCAAAAGGGCAATATGGAGTATTCGAGGACCATTGACTCTATTCAGCTAAGCGGAACACTCACTCACGGACCGGCACAGTTCAATGGGGCCAAAAACTCATAAACTTGAACCGGAGTACAGTCTAAAAGCTTTTCAACAAATTCGACTGTTATCGAAGTATAGAATTATATACACTTATATAAATACTAACTAGTTACCCGCTCTGCGCTCCAAATTTGACCGTAATTTACTCTGTCAAACGGATACTTTACATTGACACTACACGTACATTAAGCGTACAGATTTCAAACGTCATGTCGTGTCAAAGGCATATCAGGGTGCATAGAGAAACTAACATTATAAATTTATCAATTTGATTTGTTTATAATGAATTTATTCAAAAAATATTAGCATTCTGTACTTCTTCTCGAGCGCGTTCCCGCTGTCTTCTACATGTCGTCTGTCCACCGAGGGATGTCCTATGATCCTTTTTCCGATACGTCGTTCGTCGTTCCACTCGAGGAAATATCTTGCCTAACGGTTATCGGTCCTTCGAGCTTTGTGGCTAGCCAATTGGCACTTAAGCCGACTTATTCTTTGATCTCACCATTAGTAGACCATAATTGCTTAATTTGCGAGGGAATAAGGTATTATTTTCTTATTTTTATCATTCTACTGAACTGATTCCCACCTGCTTTACACTTACTCGTATAACGGTTATCTAAGCCAGAGGCGTCATAATTCGGCGCTGGTATCTTGGGTTTCGCTGAATACGCCTAATAATCGGATCTAATATGGAACAAAGAATTTCCAGTAGATGCGACGGTTACTGGAAATGACAGCTTAAATAAAGAAAGCCCCGTTGGAGAACCAGAGACAATAACTCGGAATCGGCTCGCGACCGTGGATTCCTTCGTCAATAATTACGCAGCACTCCTATTCAAATGGAATCACAATGGTCCAGTCAATTAATGGTATAAGAGGATGGAAACGGATAATGATTTGGATGTAAGAGCGATGGCGGATTTTTAATAATATCTTCCTAAATCAAATAACTTATATTTTTTAAACAACAAGCGATAATGTATTTTTTATTACCTATGTGATAAACTTAACGTCACAGACCAAGTTAACAGACTTAGGTGTCAAGATTTTAGTTGTCAGTGTCAACTGTCAAACGATTCTGCCCGCTACTGCAGTGACCATGACTCATGTAGTACAAATGGGCGAAATATCGGTATGGTTCCCACCGAACATGGCTCTCCTCATAACTGATTAAACCTAGGCCTCCACCACGCTGTTCCAATGCGGATTGGTGGAGGGGTTGGTGGTTAACCTAAGTTTTTATACCACCCGAAGGTCCCTGACTGAGGCGCATGACTTTACATGACCTCCAAAGCATGGGAGTAATTGTATAAATTACTAGCGACCCGCCCTCGCTTCGCTTCGGGAAATTATTATCAAGTGCTTAAATATAAAGTTTCATGGTTCTTTGAGAGATGGCGCTAGGCGTTCTTATTCTTTAAGTTAGGAAGGTTCACCCCTAGATGGCGCTGTGCTTAAAACCCGAAGAAATCCCATACAAACTTTCAACCTCTATTTCAACCTCTTCATCCCTTTTTGTCGCAATAAAAGGTAGCCTATGTCCTTTCTCAGGGTCTAAAGATTGTCTGTGTCAAATTTCATCAAAATCGGTTGAGAGGTTTAAGCGGGAAAGCCACGCAGACAGACAGACAGACAGAGTTACAATATTAGTAGGGATAACGTTTGAAGAAAAAGATACATAATTAAAACAATAGAAGTTATATTCAAACAATGTGTAGTAAAAAATGGTATTCATAATAAAATGTCCTTGATTTAACGACCCACGTCACCGAAATTTATACCTCGAAATTTTATAAAAAGTTGTAGCTAATATTTTTTTATTTGTCGCCAGCGGCGCTCGTTGGGGTCCCATCTCGATTTCTATCTGATAAAAACGGTAACATTATTTTGTTGGACAGAGTGATATATCTAAAGAGACTATCATAATATAACCTTCTTTACATTGTATAAAACGAAGTTAGTTTTTGCGTCTGTACGCTTAGATCTTAGAAACTACACAACGTATTTTTTATCTAGATTTGATGATCATGAAGAACTGCGGAAACTTCTCTTTTAATAGGCATACAAATAGTGATTATTTTCAGCAATACATCAAGCATTTGCATTCCCAAATATTGAGAGGATCTGACAAATAATGAGGTCTGGAGTTGAAGACTGGAAATCCTTAACGGATAGATATTTGTTGTTGGTAACTTTAAAATTGCAAAACCAGTCAATATTCATTTTCAATTTTTAACCAACTTCAAAAAAGGAGATTGACTCTGACTGTATGGACTTGGTGTGCAATCGCCCGAAACACAGCTGTCTGCGGTACGGCGGGACCGTACGTCCGGGGTTAATGACCTTAGTTGAGTAGTTTAAACCGCGTGCGCTCAGTTTGTCCACACTATGGGTTTGTACTAGTAATGGATAATTACGTCAAATTTTAATAACCCTTTTTAGGGTGGTTTTACCAACCGCGCTGGCGAAAGCGTCAGGGTGGTTTTACAGTCACGCTTACGCCAGCGCGGTTGGTAAGCGTCGCGGGCCACGAGCTTTGCGTCTCTTGGATCGTTACATAGTCGCGCCGTTTGCCCGCGCTGACGGCAATTCGGCTTAACAACCGCGCTGGCGTAAGCGTGACTGTAAAACCACCCTCACTGTAAAACCACCCTTAATTAGATGTTTGGAATTAGAATCGTATACTGAGTACCCCTATTAATATGTCAAGTGACTAAAAATGACCTTTTATAAATATCCAATCTGTATACCTTATATTTTGCGCTGTTGGTATAAATAACTTAAGCATAATCTACGTCACGCCTGCCCTCAGGCTAACTTTATTGTCCAATTCGCTCTACATAGATTTTACGGAGATAGGATTTGTAACTCAATTTCTAACTTGACACAGTCTAGAAAATTATATTTTTGCAAAACTTCACGACAGTTTTATATGTAGTTTAAGTATTATTACGATCGTTTTTATATTTTAAGTTCTATACATATAGGCAGTAAGTACTTTTATAACATTCATATATTCATATCTTTATTAATAATAACGATCATTTCTTTTTGAACTTAATGTTCACTTATAAGTGAAGTCATCATCATCATCACAACTCATAACTTTCCCACTGCTGTGCACGGGTCTCCTCTTACAATGTGAGGGATAAGTGAAGTAATATTATCTATTATTATCTACCGATGTTATTATCTTTCCGTCTAGCCTTCCTAGCTGTCTCTCTTACTCTTGCAACACTCTTACTCGAGTCAACTGCCAAATCTCTCATTACGATTTAAGTTCAAACCTGATAGGAGAACAGGTATTCCGAGAGATTCACATACCGGCCCCCCAAAGTGGGTTGTATGTAGCTGCAGCGAAAAATAATACCTAGAAGTGTAACTACCGATCAAAAATAGCGTAATGAATACTAGGCTGCAGCCTAGTAGCCGTAGGTAACGTCAGCCCATTCGTCGTTCCGTTTTTGTTTTTTACTGACATTGAAATTAGCCAATCACGGCTGGCCTTGTGTAAGGCGGCATGAAATAAGAACCAATTGTGAACTTTTAGTGGTTTAAGTCACGTGAGTGATTTGGTACCATTTTCGAATGACTGTTTGTATGGAATGGCGTATACTTTATAGCTCGTTGTGTAGCTGTAAATGTACGCTTTAGCCTTATTTAGCTGTAAATCTAATCAAAAATCTCATGCTAAGTTTACTCTTGCATTGTAATTGATTCCATCTGCCGCCGACAGCTTCTGTTGTTTAGACGACAGCCGTTTTCCGTAATTGCCTCAGGGAGACAAACGAATAGGCATCGTATACAAATTTTCTTATTACTTTGAGCCCACTGCATTTTCGATTAAAATTTTAAATTTCGAATATTTGTCACCGAAATTATTGTAAAAGGTTGTTCGGAATCGGATTGTTCTATGAATTGTTCATTTTGTTTGTAACAAAAGTTTGGTATAAGTAGGTACTTTGTGTTAATTAATTTTTTCATGCTTTGGCAGTTAGTGCTCATGTAGTGTAAGGTAATCTTCTTAAGATTACCTTACCATAAACCTGACCTAATCATGGGGTCAGAAGAGGAATAGTGAAGCCCTATAAAATAGATTACACTTATATACACTGTAAAGTTTGACTAGAAATGTAACTTAATATTAAAACAAGTAAAGGTTTTGATAGTTCTGTCACAAAATGTTTAAACTAAATGAATTGGTGCATTCTTCAATAGTCGACCATTTAACAACTAATGTGCCCTACACTTGCACTTATTACGTTAGCAAATTTTATAAAACCACTTAAGTATAAGTTTTAAGGGTCACTAAAACATAAGATCATTATAAAATTATACACCGCTCCTTTAAGTACTCAAAGCACAATCCACACTACATTTTATTTGTTTCAAAATATTCGTTTCACGCGGCAGCCCTATCCATGTCTAGACGACATAGACTATCTTCCGATATGAAAGGCGATAGAGCGCTATATGAGCTTATTATATGCTGTGTAGAGTAGGGCTGGCAGGCTGCCTACATAATATCGGTTCAACGTTCGACGTGTCCCTATATCATTCAGATTAAACAATTATGGACAACGTCTGGGTTAGTTTGTCCATTTTATTTCAAACTTGATGAGATGCATACTTTATTTTACGATACGTTCAAGCAAATAAGTTTTTCAATTTAATTAAAGTTTTATTATTTTAAAGTTTTATCTATCTGCCCTCGGGAAACTTGTTCTAATGCACATGTGTTGCTGGTGAGGACTATGCCTTTAAATATTGTAGCCGGATTAACATCTTTCCTACCAGAACACAATTCGTTTTAAAACTATTATCATCATCAACCACAATGAACCACTGCACGAACTGTCAGTAACAATCCGTTCCGTGTCCCAGTCCTGATATTTACAAACTAACCATTTGTGCTAACACCGTTTGCTAACCGGACTAATTATCCTAGTCCCCATTTGAGTCTTGTTCTAGGTCGGGCACGATTTTCATGGGCGACAGCGGAAGGTGGTGCTGCATGCTCGTTTGCTACCTAATTTACATAAAAAAGTAACTATCATCATCTTTGTATACACCACTCACCTGTAACTGCATTTGAATGATTCTCTTGTGTTTGCCCCGTCTGATCTTTCTCCTCCTTCACTGATTTGGCATCGGAGCTAGTGTTGCATCCCATTTTAACGCTTAACGACTAAATCACTAGTGTATAAATATAAAAAACTCGTCTGCACTTCACTTCTGTTAAAAGTTGCGAACTATAACATAGTTGATAGTAAACTTCACTTGAGGTATAACCTGAAACAAACAAAAATATAATTTATTATTGTGTATGTGCAAGAGAAGAGTAACAATATTCGAAGTTTTTTATAAACACTTTTCTAACGTCAAACTACGCCATCCCTTCAACAAATCCCTACCTTGAGAAGTATTCGACGAAGAAGCGGCAAGAAACTCCCAAGGAGCTACTTTTACTACTGACAGTTACAGATTGTACTTACTACTATTTATGCCTAGAATATTAAACTCATGTCCAAGCAATTTTATCATTAAAATAGTTGTCAACGCTTGTCTACAATACCACCTGATGGTAAGCGGTAATATAGTCTTGGATGGAAAAACGCTCTAATTTAGAAGCCACCCTTGACTTAAAGACAGCATTGTAATCGTACGGGCGAATGGCGCAGGCAATTTGTTCCAGTCCTTAGCGGCACGTACAACAAATGACGAAGCAATGCGTACCATCCGTACTCAAGGATTTGACATTTACTTTGTTGTTATTGTGGAAATTATAGTACACACACACAACCGTGATGGTAAAACATTGCAAGAAAACGTTAAAGACACCTGCCGTGGCAACGTCACTTCCGTTTCAAGAACACGTTGCAATTTCACGCTTTTACCCCGTAATATCGCTACTATGTTAATATACAAAATTCACTTCTAAATTAATTTGCGTATGGCAAAGCGTACAAATTTTCAGTAATTCATTGTCTTTGATGTTTTAAGACAATCGTCAGAAGATACCGCATAAATATACGCAAATATAAGCGCTTCACCGAACAATCCGTTTTAAGGGATAAAAAATTTCATAATACCTACCTTATGAAACGCTAAACTCAGGACTAATCCCTTCAAAATGGGATCCCTGATAGGATGCAGTGCTTTGAATATGTTTCGAAGGGGTTCGGACAAGGGGTATTAACGAAACCCTTATTTGAACAAGGGGCGCATATTATTCGTCACACCCCATTTGCAATTTGCTTTTAATACCCACACACCAATCGTAATTTAAATACTTTTGTTTAAAACCGAGGCGTATTTGAAAAGGAAATCATGATGAATATACACAATACTAAAAAAGGTTTTAATTAATAAAAAACCAGCCAAGTGCAGTCGGACTCACACGTAGGGTTCCTTATCATGGAGCAATGTTAACTGTAATTATTTCAAAGTTACTTGTTTAAAGACTCCTTTCAGATCTAACTTTTTTAGTATTTGGTGCGATAGCGGCCACGGTAACACAAAATCTGTGAAAATACAAATAACGAGATAGACCCCTGTGACAGACAGACAGACGAACGGACAGACAGGCAGACATTGGAGGCATATTAAAACTGTTTCCGTTTGTCAAAGGTTTCCCTTCGGTCTTTGGCCAAGGGTTTCCCTATGGTCTTCCCTTTGGTCAAGGGTTCCCCTTTGGGTACGGAACCTTAATGACAGAATCACATACATACATACACTATGTAAACACATAACATTTGCCGCTTCACATTCCTACACTTTCTGTGGCGAAAGCATCCTTTGACTTACAAGTAAAAATTTATAATTTAAGAAACCCTACTAAGAAAAAACCTCTGAAAAGTTAACTGATTCATTGAGACCATTCCAATGAGAACAAATACCTCTACTGTAAGTTAGTGGGGAGTTGGATAGGTATATCTTATCTTTCTTATCTTTCTTATTACTTTAAACGAGCAATTCTTGTATAAATATATAATTGGAATCTCGGAATCGGCTCCAACGATTTTCATGAAATTTAGTATACCTATAGGGGGTTTCGGGGGCGATAAATCGATCTAGCTAGGAATCATTTTTAGAAAATGTCATTTTATTCGTGTTTTTGTAGTCCCAATTTAAACTGAAAAATATGACTCTTCCTGACATCTATTGGCGAATAATAATACTACTATACTAATACTAATTGCTTTAACGACACAACAGCAGAATAGATGGCGTTGTTAAGTAACACGAAGTCAATGAGTGTTTGCTTTGAGGTTAGACTAAGAAAATCAATTGTTTATTTATATTATTTGTGTCTTCTTAATATTATTATTCGTACTTAAATATAATTTCCAAAAAACACAATTTATTCAAAAACAAAACCGGGCAAAGCTCGGTCATCCATCTAGTGTATAATTATGTTGGTAAATCACCTACGATACCACAGACATAGTCTAAATACTGCTACACAATACACAGCTACGCTACAGCCACGCGTTAAATTCATAACACTGCTCTATTTGCGTCGGGGGTTGAAAAGAGTTTGTAAAAATATATTTCGTCATAATAACTTTATTTCCAACTAGTAAAAACGCCCTTGCTACTCGTGTAGTAACTACCCTAAACTACAAACACTACACAGAAGTATTATTTTCAGTGCCAGGACAATTATACATAACAATAATTAATTTACACGTTTTTGTGTGGACATAAATAAGAAGCAGTTTCAAAATTTCAAGGTGTCTTTTGTAAACACGCCACGTAGCCCAGACCAACTATAGGGATAAAAATTCAATCATTGTGTCCATTTATCAAACACCGTTCCGCATACAGTGTTGTCGCTCCGTGAAAATGCTGAAAATAGTTTCTGAAAGGATCTGTAAATCTTATATATCCTGAGTCCCAGTTGAAAGGAAAAATAATTTCTTTCCTTTTATTTACCTTGGCTTCCTTATATCCTTAGCGGGAGTATGGGTCTCATCATATTTAGGGGTCCTCCTTCAATTCATCATTCCATCCTTTCATCTTAAATTCAAGTTAACCCCTGCTCGATACACACCTTACTGGACAACGGTCATGCCATAGCTTGACCGTTGGTCCTACGTTGTACCACAGAGTAAGGGGTTGTACCTAGTGCATAGCCTAAGTTCCTCCTATTTTAGTTCACTGGACTATGTACCACCCAGATTAATCCTTATAATTGTCATGGTCTTAGAGCTTCTTATCCACCAGGCTTGCTACCACCCTCATTCTTAGGTGTACCGATGCTGTTTGATGATGATGATGATATGACATTTTGCTCAAGGCACGTTTTCACTAGCGTTCACCCTTATAACTAACGTACACATCCTTAGTTGCTTATCTAGTTGATTATTTAAGATCATAAGCCGTTGAGGTTTATGTGCTTAAACTCACTTATTTATTTAACATTTATTAGGATACCGCTTACGCTAATTAAAGACAAACTAACCAGGCAAATACAAACCGAAATACTTAGCTTAATCTTTATATTATGTTCACGCTACACACAACAGGGAATCCTAGAGTGCGAGTGTTTGTGAGCGTTTTTAACCAATATTATAAGCAATTTCATTAAGTGCTCATTGCTGATGGCATAGTGGCTTGCGCTGATCTTAAATAATCGGCATAGTTAAGCTACAGCGGACATGATGGATAGGTGATTTGGTGACTGCTGCTGACAAACACCTCAACAGCTCCGTTTCTCTCGATAGATAGCAGTCGATAAGCCAGGTTGGGGACTTCCGACTTGGATTAACCACTAACACCTCCACCAATTTGAGCTACAGCATCGTGGTCAAGCGTGCTCTAGACCTCTACAGTTATGTAATGGGCTTAAACCATAAGTAGCCTAGCCAACGGCTTTTTTGTCTTCCTTAACTAAAGTACCTTCTCAGTGGATAAAATACAGAATGTTATGCTCTGGCGTGATCAAAAACTTCTAACGTCTTTCGCAATAAAAAGTTATTTTATTTAACGTTGTTGTAACAAAAAGCTGTAACTTTTCGTAACAAAATTAATTGTCGTAAAGACAGCAGATTTAATGGGTCTTTTAATCTACAGGGGTCACCGTATCGCACACGAAAAATAGAATATTTAATCATTTAGAATAAGTTAAGAAGAAGTTCTAAGGAATCATAACTGTCAATTATTTATTTTTTATTGGATTAAAGTATTGAGCTGTAGTCAAAGAGTCTGCGTTAAAATAAGATTATTAATTCTTGCACGCGTTCTTGATATTTTATGATTCTCGATAATCGCCTTCTGTTGTTGGTTTATTGTTTAAGTGTAGAAAGCTAAACTTTGTACTTAATGTGTCATAAAAAGCATTTTAATATAATTATTATATACTAGAATTACTCGCTCTGATCTTGAAATTAGACCGTAATTTACTCTGTCAAACGGATACTTTACATTGACACTACACGTACAATGAATGTACACATTTTAAACGTAATGTCGTGTCAAAGACATGTTAGTGTGCATAGAATAAGCAAGCAAAAAGGTGAAACCAGTAATAATATTTATTTATTAGGTAAACAAAATTAAAAACTCGTCAGTGTCAATGCTAAGCTCTTATCAAAATGAATTACGGTCGCATTTTGACCGGAGAGCGCGAGTCTATTATTGCGCAAAATAAATGTTACCACAAGCGAAAATGAGATAAAGCCATCTAATTGATAAAAATTTAAAACATAGTTGCCCCTCGACTCCCCGATACATCCCCAGGGCATAGACATTTTTTATTTGGCAGCGACGCGCCAATATCGATCGACGCTTCCTTTAAATTCACGCAACTTGCCAAAATTAAGCCACAACTTTGTACTATCATGAAGAATTTAACTTGATAATATGGTTGTCTTCATTAATGACGACGTGAATGATGAAATGACGACCCGTAGGAGTAATGGTTACCTACTACTAGTATGTTGGGCTGCCGTTTCAAGCCAGAGACCCAGGACCCCGTTATTAAGATCGGGAAATTCAATGTGAGGGCTGCAAGCGATAGCTACAGGCGATGGTGGAATCATACATCTTTGAGAGTTACACGTTATTGCGACTTTCATGTGTGCAAATTTCCTCACGATTTTTTCCTTCACCGAAACAATCGGTAATCAATTTCAAAAACAAAAAAATTTAAGTTGTTTGAAGTATTTCTTCCCAGTCCCCCTGTTCAGGAATGCAACGTTCTGACCATTTCGGTATTTGTTCACTCATTAACAGTAAAACGCTTATATACATTTTCTAGGCAAGTAGGTACTTAAGTATTCCTTGGATTTTAGGTAGCATAGACGAAAGAGTTCCAAGACACTAGACCAAATATTTCCTTGCGGGTAGAGCCGGAGACGCCGCAACTGCATACAGCAAGGCATTTATTTCACGGACGGTGACTTGAAAGTGTTTAAAAATCAGTTAAAAGTACCTATATCCGCACGGGCCGAATCATAGGTAAAAGCTAGCTGTAAATAAAAAGTTTATATCCTAACTTCACCATGCTATAACACTGTAAATTAATAAATAACACGAAACCCCAGGAGTAGGTAATCGCGTTAATGGTTCATGACCTTTAATAAACTACTTACATTCGTATATTTTTCCAAGATAATAATCTGTATAAAAATAAATTGTTATAAAGAGTTTAACTACAGTTAGTTAAAGTTCAATAGTTTGTCGGAACATCGACCTCACTTGGAAGTTCTGTCGTGAAATACCGCGTACAATATTTCAAGTTATTTAATATTTCGATAACAGATTTTAAAGTCCTCGGTCCTTATAATAAGGCCTTTTAACAGCCGTAGTCAACCTGTGTCCCGGCCGAGAATCGATTCCAGGACTATTTGCTCAGAACGCATGCTATCTACGTAGCATCAACAGCAATAGACCCATCATCTCTGCCCTATATTTCTATTAATCTCTTCGGACTGCAAGTTACGATGGCACTGCGAAAATGATAAATGACAATTCTTTTCTTCACAAAAACAACATTATTTTCGTAACAAAAAATAACATTGTTCTGTTCACAAAAAGCAACTCCATTTGCGTCATCCTCAAATCGAAAAGATTACGCTTCGCCACGTTTTTTCACAATTTACCCTAAATTTTGGTTTACATTGGATTTTCCTGTCTCTGTCTGTCTGGACTCCTAAGACTGGATGGACTCTCTAAGTCTCTCTCTCTAAGTCTGGACACTAAGTTTTCAGACAGTCATAACTCACCCCGAACACAATACGCCATCGCTGGCTATGCAACCAAATATTGTTGATAATTATGATGTTGAACCAAATATTGAACATAATATTGAACATATAATATTGATATTAAATAGATAATATTGCAAACATAAAATGATCAAAATAATATTTAAGGCCCAGATCCAGCAAGCTTGCCATGCAACTTATATCTTTGTTTAAAGCCGTTCCCAATCCATCTCTGGATAAGAAGGTAAAGTAGTATATTTATGACGTTTTGACAGTTCCTAGGTAAGTTATTGAGGATTATGGATAGCCAGGACAGGATATTGGGAACGGCCGGTCTTTTTTATATCTTAATTCTCGGACGACAATGCATTAGAGATACCTTTGGTTAATTTACCTGTTCATATAAAAACCTATCAAAAGATTTAATTCTAAAGATGTCTAAGAAAATTGAAGGCACATTTCCAGTTCATAATAAAAATGAACCCGTATTAATTCACCTGATCCAGCCACTGAAATATATTTTATCTCTGAATCTAACCTTCAATGTTCCCAAGATTGATAGGCGTGTTTTTGTGCGAAAGTTCCAAACTTTTTCTAAATTACCCTGTAGGTACCTACTTATCTAAATGTTCGAATATCTGTAAACATGGAATAATGTAGAAAGGTTTTGTGAAATATCTGACGGCAGAGCCTCATCCGTAATTCAGCAGAGTGCAATAGGAGCAGGGAAGGTTGTCTGGGACTCGAGGATGAATTCCTCCTACTTGGGGACGGGAAGCCCTTAAAGTGGCATTGCCCAACAATTGCTTTCATATTTTTCTTATGCAATTAAGACAGCAAACAAGCGCCCATGACTACTGTGACCACAACATAACACTAAAATCGGGACTAGCATGGGCTGGGGCAGTGATTTTTAGTGATTTAGTCCTGTTTATTGCTGTAAGTAATAGTCAATCCCGACGACTTTACGTGCCCTCTGAAGAACCGAAATTAAAAACGCATATAGCATATCAACGTACTGAAAACCCTATAACTTTTTTGGTAATATTTACATAATAAAACAACTTCTTAATGAATAGAATAATAATTAAACTATTTTTTTAAATATTGGTTGTTGGTAATGTTAGCATAGCAAATACAGTCCATCATTGTAAAGTACTAAGAGTTTCTGCTAGTTTTTAGGAATTATAATGTTTTATCTACAATTTACGCAAGCGAAGCTGCAAGCTGTAATAAATAAATATACAAAAAGCTACTATAAATATACAAAAAACTCTTTGCCAGCAAATTCCCCTAACAAGCAGGACCAATAAACTATTTTCAAAGGTTGGCAACTTCAAAGAACGTTTCATATGCATGAATATGCATGAAATGCATTTTCCCTACCAAATGGATTTACGAAGATCGCACGACGCGCTAAACTCCTTGTTAAAAGTTGTCCCATAAAGTCGGAGATTCCATCATGTGTTGGAAGATAACTATGCATAATTTAAAGACATGCTTTTCTTTGCAACTTTCATCAAACGAATGACAAAATTGAGATTATTTTTTTGCTGTTAAAACCAACGGAAAGAAATAATTACAAGTTTTAATTAGCTTTATTTGACGTGACCGAATATTATATTTTAGTAAGCTTGAAGTAACATTTAATGTTAGCATTATTTCCCTGAAACGATAAAAATAATATGCTAGACTTATCCGAGCAAAAGTTGGGTTAATTAATAGATTGAACTACAGAGTTTAGACAAAATTACTGTAAGATAAATTAAATTATACATTTGCTACAAGTTCGGACGAGTTCGAAAAGGGTTGGTACAGGAAGTACCTTCATATTTGAACAGGACGGAACTCGGAAAGTTAACTTCACTGAACCTATTCAATCATTAAACATCAACATCCCTTGCCTCTTTATATCTAATATTATACAATGTGAAGCGCTCTTAGCTCTTGAGGCTTGTAATACATCCTTAAGTGATCGAACGTGGAGGAGTGTCTCCAATCCGCACTGGTGCAGCATGATATCTCTCTATATCTATACTCTAGACTAGAGGACTCCAATGTTGAGTAGAGAGAGTAGAGATGTAGAGTGGGCTTTTAACGGTTTGAAGGCATCTAATATTACTTACACAAATATTGTTAGCATTCACCGGATATTTACGATATTACGACAAGAAAAGTTTATACTCTTCATATGCAAAGAGATCACATAATATTGGGTTAGCGAAGATGTAATACGACTCGATCCTACTTTGTTTAACTTAGGTTGATATAAGAGAAAGTTTATCGTGTATCTATCGTTAAGTTCGGTAAAAATGTTATAAAACTACTTTTCTAACATTTGTACTGTACATTTGTAGCTGGTGGGCATTTGGTTTTAGGATCTTTAGTCCAAGCCAACCTCCTCTGGTCAGGTTCCTTCATATGGAGGTCGCTGGGTACGTCCCAGGAGAATCCCGACTTCATATGCATGGTAAGGGGTTTTCATCCACCTGGTCGAGTACATCCTTTGCTCTTGAATCTACCGTGAAACGTTCTTACGGGATTCAGGTTTCGGAGAGCCAGAAATAATACGGGTTCTTTTACTAGCCGGCAGCACATTAATCGTAGACAGAGAACGATATAGACGTCTGATGAGCGTGACCAACATGAGACAGAACGATAAAGAAGTATTTTATGTCTCACAAGAAAATTTCGACGGTCAGTTTTTCTTGAGTGAGTGCAAGATGGCATCCATTAGTCTACATTCTTCGTTTAAGATCTTAATTGATAACTTCTTACACTATAGATAATGAGTCTACCACGGAGTCCACAGACGTCATAAATAAAGGAAATTATTATCAATTAGTGAAATCGGGTGTTGCGTGATCGACGTCCGTTTGGCCGAGGGTACGGCACGGTAATGGCACGGAGATTTATTTTGTTTTTCTTATAAGTCACGGAGACGGCGTTTGCTTCAACATCGTCTTACTTAATGTGAATAATTTTGGTGTTTTGCTTGTTTTCTACCACCCATAAAATATCGCATACCACGATCAAAACTAAGACACACCAAGTACCCTAATTTTTTTTACACTTTCAACGATTTTTTTTTATTCTTCTGTAACGCTCCTACGTGGTTTTTTTTTACTTAATTATTTTTTGTATTGGCTATTTTGTATATTTGGCGTGTCACTATAGAGTAGGATTTTTTTTTGTAGGAGTTCCCTTTTTTAATGCAATTTTTGCAAGTGACGTCAGACCCACAATTATGAGCCGAGAATAGAGACACAGTCGGCTCGCGCGTTTATTGTATACTTGTGCGCGAGATGTGATCGTATCTCCGGATTTATCACAAGAAATACGACTCAAAGCACATCGCAACCATTCAAAGCACATTACCAAGTCTTCAATACAGTTGTGACAAGTTCAGCCTATTTCTCAAACCGACGCGTCCATTATCGGTCAGGCCCTGGCTCCTTGTGGTTTTGTGGGCGCTTTGTAACTTTTGTAAAAGGGATAACTTCTGCCCTTTATCTTTCAAGCCGTCAGCCATCCCCTTCTCGTAACATGAACATTTTTCTGTTGTCCTTAATATAATGTAAATATATTGTACTTGTATTTGTGCGAAAAATCCGCTGAATTATAATAAAAACGTTGTACAGATAACAAACAGAGCCACATAATGTCTATTTTTTATCTGTGACAGATGTAATTGATCTATGGTTTTGTTATTATTAAGTTGTCTTATGGCTGTAATATTTTCAAACTCCTTTGTTAATTGCACATCTTAATAAGACATCTTTATGAAGATGAACTAGTTTATGAAGATAAATTAAACGATGGAGTAAGTATAACACAATTTTATTATAACTTTCTTTGACAAATCAGTATAAGTCATGATTATTATTAATAATAACAAGGATATTAAAACTGTGGATGCGTGGATACGATCATACGACGCGAGTTGTACTTTTGGATCCACTCCGATAACATTGTATGTCACTATGGATGAAATAGATAATTATGCAACATATGAGACTGAAAGAGATAGCTACATACGTGAAAAGTAAGCCAATTGGCCAAAAGACTGTACCCTTAGAATAATAACACTATAGAAAGACAGTCTTCATACAAGCGCTGTGTCTAAAGTGAAGCACTAAACCGAAACTTTCCCGAAAGCGGGGAATGATTCGGCTGCGGATAACCATATGTTTTTAGCAATAATACATAAATAGCTTTTCAGATATTTTGTGACACAATTTAACTGGACAAATCGTCATAATTCTTTTTTTTTTCGCGCGCTGATGACTATCCACTTTTTTTACATAAGCGTAATATTATTGAATAACAAAACCTCAATCATACATAAAGTCTACAAGATCTTATACAACATAATAATTTAGAATAAAGTTTTTGCTTAACATTCACTCAATAAAATTTACTTTTGAACCAACGAAATACTTATTTCAATTTGTCCAGCTAAGTATATTTCGATCCATTCTTTACATTAAAATACTATTTAATTTCCTCTAACTTTATTCCCGGAATTCATTAAAATTCGTTGTACGGGTATACCTACGAATACTTCCAGAGAGTTGTTACAAAAGAGGCAATTTAAATACCTTTAGTACGAGACCTCCAGGACCAAAGTGAAACAATGACATTAATTACTCTACAATGTTCTAACATTTTTAATATTTTTGGAGATTACGTCAGTATTCTGATGTTTCCCCTGAATCTGTGGAATATAATATATAATATAATTATAAAAAACTAACCAAGTACGCACAGGAGAGTAATGTGTTAAACGGACTATGTGAGTATATTTGACGTTGGTTAAACACGTGGGTACATTTTGATGATGCTTACGTCAATCGTTTGGTCTTATCCTGCGATTGTCATTAAAGACAAAGTCAATAATAAAAATTGATAGAAAGAAAGAAATATATTTATTTCACCTTATTACAACGCTGTAAAACCTTTGAGGCAACATACAGACGCCATATTGTGTAAAAAAAAAATTAAAGTCAATGAACTGTTCGGTGGGCAATGACGATAGTAAAACTTTTTACTTATTGTGGGTGGGATATCATTGAATAGGTTTTTGAAAGCATCTTTACGTTTCGTTTACTGGCCTCAGGATCTACGATTGTATCGATATAAGTTGGTGGCCAACCATTCTCTTCACTACGCGGTCGGGTTTTAAGTTAAACTTATATTTATTTCTGCCGAACCTTTTTCAGTTTCGATGTAAATTACCCAGTTATCGATTTACATTACAATTTACACTACGTACAACAGGATTCGGGAATATCGAATTGCATTTAAATTAACACAGAATAAAATGCCAGGAATACGATATCAAAGGTATAATTCCGCGGAATAAACATTTGGTTAATTGAAAGGATTTGAGTTGGAGCCGAATAACTGATTCAATTGGCTTTCCGGATCGGGTAAAGCTATATTCACGTTTAAATAGAGTAGAGTTAACCTTTTCGGGTAATGCTCTTCAGATATGTATCGGACGGGACAATAAATAGTTTTTAGGAAGCGCAGAGGCTTACGAGTGTTCAAGTCGAGACACCTGATGGCAAGTGATCTCCGCTGTGCAATAAATGTATTCTAAATAAACAAATAAATTTGAAAAACAATACCTAGATTATAGATATCACTTCAACACACGTGAATTTAATGGGCACGAATTTACATGAGGAAGATGAGGACCTTATATTTGCTTAATGTATTTTATATGTACCGTACGGTTGAGTACGATTAGGGTACGATAAAGGACCGCACAGAACGGTACCGGACTGCTGAAAACTGCTTAAAATACTTTGTCTAAAAACGTACGATATTTTGTAAAAACCTATGTAGAATTGAAAAAAAAAATTAAGCGACATATAAAACCGCAAGATGCCTTAAGGAGTGCGCACATTACACCAACTCGACGTCAACTCCACTCCGACTCCACTCCGTTTCAACTCCGACGTTCCGTTCCGCGATCAACGCTTCATCGACGTCAACTCGACTCCGTCTCCACTCCGTTTCAACTCCGACGTTCCGTTCTAGGTACATTACGTCATTGTGTCGGTCGACGCGTGGACTACTCGTCTACGGTGAGTCGTCGACGCGTTGGTCTCGAAACGGAACGGCTATGGGTGTAGGGCGAGCCGTATAGGTATATTAAGTATAAGTTCGAAATTCAACCTTACCTTCAAAGATATAAGGCTCATAATTGAATGTTAGCTTTGTCAAGGTTTTAGTCGCGTTCTCGTCTGTCGGTCGTGGAGTCGTTGTACTGTGCGCAGTCCTTTAAACGACAAATATAAACGTTTCTAAATATATTTTCTGATTTCTATTTCTGGAAGAGCTCTCGCAGTCTATTTCGAGACCCAATTCGCATCCTACCGTAGATGTGACCTTATTGAAACGATAACTAACTAATCTAGACTGCTTATTTATAGCTCAGTATCTAAAACGCGCACGCAAACAGGACTGAGGTCTGGAACCATGATACTAACAATGAAATACGTATCTTGACAGAACGACAAACGTTTGAATATTGAATAGCTAAACTATTATTAGTTGACTAGTAACTATCCTATGCTAAAAACAAATAAACCTATGCCTTAGTACTCGCACTCGAAAATAAGGTTAGGTACTCAGAATATTTTGAATAGTCAAATTTTGAAACTTTGACTTTTATAAAATATTTGACAACAATAAAACGCAAGCAATGTTACGTTAAGTTTACTACAATATTACAGTGAAAACTGCATCTAAATCGATTAAGCCGTTTCTGAGATAGTCGGGAACAAACGCACAGACGAAACATACAAAATAAATCCAAAAATCACTTCAAGGGAATCTATTGCGTTTAGTTCGATTAGGTAACTGAAACCACACTGTTCATCATAAAAAATCATAATAACAAAATGTACATATTATTATGTACGTGGTACTTACTTTTTAGTAATGGCGCTAAGTGCAACGTGTTCAACGTGTAACTTTAAAAATTCTATATAAATACATCAAGCGCTAATTATAACTCAACGAATTTTCTAAAATTATGGAATAAAAGCATAAAATACGAGACAAAAATCGTAAATACGTGAATATAGGTAATTTATAAAAAAGTAAAGTAACTTTTGTAGGTCAATTAATATTCATTTTTATACGTTATTACCGTAACGAACATAAACTACCATTTAGATAATCAGAACGAAACGTTGACAGTGCTGACAGGTGTCAAATTAGAAGGTTAATGGAGCCCTGCGCCCTATAATTAAACGTCCGCCCTTCATTGGAGTCAATTATATAATTCGCTCTATGCTAATTCATAGGTGTGTTATAATTAGAACGGAAATTTGAATGTCGTTACGTAAATATAAATATTATGTAGGTATATACCTTCACTCATAGCTACACACTACACACAAAAACAGCTAACCGACAAAAAAGAGTAAAGGATGTTTACTGTTACAACAACTTACATGAAGTTGTAGTAACTACGTATTTTACGTTATTCACCTCTTTTCTTTTTTACACTTTCGTGGTTATATATTTAATGTTATCAGAATTTTAAAAAGTAAAAAACTGTATTCTCAAGTGTTTGTGGTAAGCTTGGGGCAACATCTTATTTTATTTCAATACTAGCGACCCGCCCTCGCTTCGCTTCGGGAAACTTATTCCTTCGGTTTGAAAAGATTTAGTTTTATATTTCGGATAATTCACACTATATCATTATAATTTTTAGCCTATGTGTTATTCTGATGTGTAAGCTATATTATTATAAAGTTTTAGCAAAATCCATTCGGTAGTTTTTGCGTGAAAGAGTAACCAACATTCATTCATCCATACAAACTTTCACATTTATAATATTATTAGGATTAGGATGTTCGCAGACAAAAAATATAAAAATTAGAAAAATTCCGCCTAAAAAAATTTATTTGGAAATGAAAAAAAGCCCAAAATAAAGTGAGCTCCATAAATATTCAAACACAGCATTGAAGTACATTATAAAGAATCAGCTCATCTATGGAGTCCATGCCACAAGTCAACGCCCCATCTTCATGTCTTCCTGAAATAATATAAAAAAATGTTTACGATTCCCTTGATAAATTGTTTATTTTTCCCTTACGAGCCATAAGGCAAGACATTAGGAACCAAAGCGGGGTGGCTCGTCTTAAATAATAAATTTCCTTGGCTTTTCCTCGACTGTTCTTGAGCGTGAACAGAAATGATGTTCACGCATTGCGTAACTTCAATTATCATGTCCGTACTATGAAAGGTAAGGTTAAACTTAAGCAAAGTCAGAGGCAATAAAAGCGCTTTATGCTGAAAAGTCGTTTTCAGCAAATTGTTCATTATCGTGGTAACGAAATAAAGCGAAATACGAAATTTAATTAAACAATATGATAATGTATAATACGCACCTACTTAATGACGCGTTCACGGAATTTGATTACATTTATATTTGAATTTGTAGTAAAGACGGAAGCGAATAAAAAATATATATACAGTGGCCGACTTCACTACGCTTCAAGAAACCTGTATAACCTTAAAGTGTTTGATTTATTTTAATGGGTAATAAGATACGTCAATTTAAATAATGTCACCTAAGTAAACATGTACAAATCGGACGATAAAAATATCATGACCTTTACAATCTTCGTAGAATATTAGCAAAGATCCAATTTGTCTAATAAAAGTTTTAGCTGTACCTATCACTTCTCTTATAAACTTTAACGCCAAATCTCACACTCCGTGCGAAAAGGGAGGAAATCTTCTCTCAGCATATTTTTATAGAGTATGTCAGCTAGTTTTTGGATAATTTAGAAAAGGGTAAGAACTTTATACATTGAAAAAGCCGCTGGTAAAAGCTAGTTTTGTTAAATTATTAATTAAGCCCAACCAAAGCCTTTGAATGCGGTTGTTGTCAAACTTCTTTATTCAAATGAGCTGGTCTTTTGTTGAACCTTAAAACCGCAGTACCTACAGAGTTGCGCATTCTATATGGACTTGGTACAATATTTAAACATCTGAAGCAGTGTATGGCTATGGCATTAACAAGGTCGTGTTTTACATGAATGCGCGTAGAAAACTATAGCTGTTACGTAATGGCTAGTATTTTCAAAATGGTGGCGCTTCCCCCGCGACCACACGAGATAATAGTAACGCATTGAAGACGTAATTTGTTCTGTGTGGTTCACGATCCAACCAATTCTTTAATCTTTTAGTTAGCGATTCATATAATTCAACTTCGAAAATAATAATAGATGTCGAACTACCATACCAAACCGTAGGTATCCCCAGTTTTTTGCCATTGGTTTTTTGAATCGCCTTCGACTATGGAAACAGACAATAAAGTTTAAATCCGCGCATAACCCGGCAGTTTGTGATCGACCGAGAAAACGAGAAGGGGAAGGGTCCCCAGAAGCCCTGTAAACTTGAAAAATGAGCACCGATTATTACGGGTACCAGACACTTTCTGAAGCGAAGTGAGGGCAGTTAGTAGTAACGAATGAAATCGTAATTAGTAACCTTTTATTCGGTTTTATTTCTGGCTTTTGTAAATTCTTACTTGAACAAGTTTTGGTTACGAAAATAGTCGAAAATCAAGCAAACGCACCGCTAAAGTCAAGTCATCACCGATGATTACACCGGTGATTATATCGGTGACGACTGTACACACTGACATCACCGATGATTACATCGGTGAAGACTTTAACGTTATTAATGTCCGTGGGCGACGGTCACCACTTACGATTATTTGCACGTTTGCTTGTACGACTAAATTTCATTGAATGCCGACATTAGTCGGTCACGGAAAAAGAAAAAAAATGTTTGCGAACACAACGATATAGCGGCATGAGTATGATAATAGAATAATTACAAAAACTATTATAAAATACCAAAATGTAAACTGATGATTACCTATATATCATCATATACGTGATGAGTGATATCATCAAAACGAGAAATTACGTGCCGTGTAGCAAGCTGAATGATATTGTTGATTAATAAATCATAGTCGTCTAACTCCGGAATCCTGTTTGCTAATCCTAATGCTCTTTCCCTCCTGTAAACTAATGGGTTCTCTGCAAATCTCGGTGTAATCCGTCATTATACTATACTATAGCTATGGCCCGTATAGGGATAGATTTAATTAAGGAGTTTGTTACAGGGTCAATACCAACTAGGCGTTTTTTTTTATAATGGAATTAAGGTGGCAAACGGGCATGCAGCACCATCTTCCGCTGCCGCCCTTGAAAACTGTTACCGACAGAATAAGACTCAAATGGGGACTGGGATAGTTAGTCCGTTTAGGTGACGGTGTTAGAACATTAGCTGGTTAGTGTGTAAGTATGAGGACTGGGACAGGGACTTTTAGTGAAAGTTAGTTCTGTTAGTAATAGTCCAGTTAGTAATTGTTAGTAAGAGTCTCTTTACTTTAGAGTTCTCTTGCCACAAGAGCAAAAAGTGGCAGCGTTTTAAATTAAACAGATCCCATGTATGTGCACAATTTATTTGATGAGCTACCTGCCCGTTTATTTGATTTCATTAACCATTTAGGCTTTTCCTTTATTTACATAGTACCGGCCACGGCACCACAATGGTATAATTTTTTCAGTGTTTTTACGTACGGTTACAATGGACGGCCAGAAATAATGTGAATCCTCTTCCTTTACGGTCACGTTAACGTCGTTCATGAAAAATCGTCTATAATGGATAGTAATATTGTGTGGTGGCATTAACTTCTAATGTACTTTGTACTCGACCAACGTAACTCGACCAAATAAGTTTCCCGAAGCAAAAAGCCCTCGATTAATGTCCTAAGTTTGATTTTATCAACGCCAGTGAAGCAGTCTCGCTAACTACCAACCTAACAACTAACATTATTCATATCATGCACAAGTTTAGCGTCTTAGCTTACGGAGTCTTGTCGCAAAGTCTTGATTAGTTACTTAGTTAGTTAAGTCAGCTGAGATGTTAAATGCAGGTGGCACATTGGTACTATTTCTAGTGCAATCCCCTTGAATATTGTTATGTAGGTTATCGCAAACGTGTTCCCGAACCTAGTGAGGTACATTAATTAGACACCTTAATTAGTTCGTCTGCGTGGAAGTGTGTATATGTTACTTGGTGAAGCATAATGCATTTAATAATCTGAGAGTTGGCTACGATAATAGTTTCTATAGATAAAAAGCAATAAAAAGTCAAATTTTATGTAATATTTGAATAAATAAATGCGTGAAATGAGACATTAGTTAGTGCCAATCTGAATTAACTTTTGATAACATGAAACGGCCGTATTTCCACTGCAGAGCAAGAGTCAACTGAACTAAAACGAAATGATAAGAAAATAAGCTCTAAAGATTAAATAGGTAAATTCCCATCCATTAAAGTATTATTACTTAACAACTGGCTGTAATTTAGCGCTTAATTACCGAGTGTATGACAGAAATAGGTGTGGTGTTAATTGCAACTTTAACCTACTTTTTCAAATTAAAAGATATCCATTCGAATAGTTAAATATTAGTAGGTAATAGATCCTCGTTTTTCTTCGGAAATCATGAACCTTACTAATAGTCATCATCATCGCAACCCATAACTGTCCCACTGCTGGGCACGGGTCTCCTCTCACAATGTAAGGGGTAGTGGCCATAGTCCACCACGCTGGCCAAGTAAGGATTGGCGGAATCCACCATTGGCAACATTATGGACTCTCAGGTGTGCAGGTTTCCTCACGATGTTTTATTTTACAAATTGTACTTTATTGTTAATTTTTTTTAAAACCACCGCCCATAAGTTGTGATGGTCGGTGGTTCCCGTAGGCAAGAAAGAAATAAAGAAGAGAAAAGAAAAAAGAAACAGTTCTTATCAAGCCTTTATAAATCATACTTTTACGACACAATGTCAAAATTAGTTTCTACTTCTATGACTCTTTTGAAAACTAACTTAAGTATTTTCTGGTGATAAGTTTCTAAGCCTTTATCTCCTTTACCACGAGAAAGGGGTAATTTCTAAGAATAATGAGAATAAAATAAAAAGACACGAATAATGACTCAAAATGTAAGTTAGGGACACTTAATAGTTTTCATTAGGTATAGGTATATAAAGTCAGAGAAGTAAAGGTCTCTTAGGAGATATTTGCGTTTTGGCTTCTTCCCTTGTCTAGTTGGGGACTTGATAATTTTCTGCCTCAATGAAAACTCTTTGGGATAAAGATAGAAGTTAAAACAGAAATTTTTAAACGTATTCTGAAAATTAATGGCCAATATTTCCGCTTAAGATATGATTTGAATTTACACTTTTGCACGATATTTTTTGACTTTTCCATCGTTTTGATAAGGTGCTTTAACATCAAGAAACGGCGAAAGACTATTTTCAAATCAGTTTTTCATGAAACGGGAACTTCATGAAAGGGTTGATATGTTCATGGTATTGTTAACCGTACGATCGGACTACGACATATGTGCCTACACATATGATATCGTTTGTCGTCTGTCTGCGAGCGCTGTAGCGTGTCGTCGCTTCCGTTCCGATTGTGATTTTAGAAATAGCCCCCGGCGATTCATTGCCTGGAATTGGGGATCCTTTTTATTGTACCCGTATTGAATATCGTGATATGGAATGAATGGTTATTCACAAGTTTTGAATATTGCAAAAAACTGTTACAATTCGTAATATTTTTAATAGGGCAAAATTGGATTGTAGCCTCAATGACTCGACGTTTCAATTTTAAATGGCTTCAACCCAATAATGGCCCACTACAGGGCTCGGGTCTCTTCTCATAAATAAGGTCTAAGCATACTCCACCACGTTGCTCCAGTACGGATTTGTGGAGTGGTTAATGGCCAACCTACGCGTCTGAAAGACTCCGACATGGCTTGCAATTTACGATAACAACCGGGACCGACGGCTTCTCATGCCCTCCGAAGCACGGAAACCTTCAAGAAGTTTTTGCCACTAGCGGTCACCCATTCAACTACAGACCACGCCCGCTGTTGTGATCACTTAGGATCGACACAAGGCTGTGAGCGCTTCTTTGATTTCATGTTAAATATTTTTCTAGGGTTCACGAGCCCACAAGCCTTAATGCTACGCAAACCTTAAGTAATTCGCAATTAAATTCAAATAACGCTTTTTAAAAGGACTACTCTGTCTCTTATAACACCCTGGTTTGTGGGCAAGGGATTGGAGTCAGTCTAGGCTAATTCCCATATTTTATGCTCCCCGATACGGAGCAATATTGGCTATGCTGATGTCCATCGGCGACGGTAACCAAGTACAGTGCGCACAATCGTATTCGTTGGAGCTGAAAACAAGTTTATTATAAAGCAGTGTACAATATATCGGCCGTCGCCGCCGCTTCATTGAATTCGCAGTTCCAAACGCCGGACGCGCCGCGTCACCGTCAGTCGGGCGCTGTGACAGCGGACTGTTTCAATTTCACACTTTTTGTTTTACATTTCAATGCTGTGTTGGTTCTGTTATTTGTTATGGTAGTAACAAACAAAAGCATGGATAGCTAAGTTAGACGTTACTCCCGAACCTGAGTTCAAAGCAACTAAAATTTCCAAAAAAATATGTCCGCATTACAAAATTTATTGACTTGATTCGGTAAAAGAAATTCTACAGAGTTCTACATTTATATAATGTTATCAAAGGTGTAAAGTCTGCCAATACGTACTTGGCTAACGCGTTGGTCTATGACCTGTGAGTATACCCGAGCTCAGGAGTGGGACAGTTATACTAAGTTGCGATTATGATTTTGATGAGTTATAAACTAGACGTGAAACTTTATCATAAGACGAGTCAATTAATACTAGTTGCTTCTACTCTTGATAAAGGACCTCGGATTGGTGTGAAAGTAGTTGGGTGAATCCGACGTAATGTTACGTGAGGTAAGCCGATATATACGTAAAATAAAAATTACGTACCTTAAAATTGGTGCCACATCTTTTCACTGCTTTATTACTGCTCTAAGTCATGTCCTGTTAAATTATAATTTGTCTATCTAAGATACTGATTTTAGAAACTTTGAAGATACCAACCCGAAAGCAAACGCTTAAGAAAATAACCTATGGATTTTTTTATAAAATGGTCACACGCGCCTACGCCCTCAATCGGATTCTCTGTATCACTGGTGGCATGGTCAACATACAAAGGACGCCAGTAACACGTACACATCCACTAACATTTTTATGTGTCATGTCTGCCCCGGTCGGAAATCGAAGACAGGATCATTCAATCTACAGGCAGGGTCACGCCCATCTAGGTTTAGGGGTCGTCTCAATCATACCTAGGACCTTAGCGTGACAAATATGGCAAGTAACAATGCTATAGGGTTACTCAGCACAGAACCTTACAAACGCCCCACGGATCCGAAATCCAACAACAAAATGGCAATTTCAAACAAATCAGAACTCGTTATCAATCAGTACATCACCCGCAGGCTTAGGCCCGGGCAAGGACGAAAGATCGAGAGGGCGAACTCCCAGACGTCCAATCTAGTTACAAGAGCTCGATATAATAGGGATCTTTGAGGTCGGAAAGAATAAAAAGGTTATTGGTATGATACGAATACTTTTCTCGTAAAACAAAATTGGCCAGTCAGTATTTGGAAAAAATTGGAAAGGTATCACTTTTCTGGATAATGAGGTGTTTTAGTTTGATGGATACTGTCCTGTCTCCATCTAGGGTCAGGTCTTATGTGACGTAAAAGGGGTACTGGCCGTAGTCCACCACGCTGGCCAAGTGCGAATTGGTAGACTGCACATATCCTTGAGAACACTATGGGGAACTTGTAGGTGTGCAAGTTTCTTCAGGATGTTTCTCTTCGTCGAAGCACATGATAATTTCAAATACACATCATTTCGGAAAATTGGAGTTGTGTGTAGGATACGGTCCAGGCCCACTTGTTCGAAAGTCCAACGTTCCAAGCACTTGGCTATTACTGCTTAGATAAATAAGATAGATGTAAATAATTATTTATGGGCAAGATAATCGAGGTTACTGTTGGCTTCTAAATTTCATCTTAGGTCGTCTTTATCGATACTTATTTACTTAACACTTACCGTCAGGCGGGATCGTAGTCAAGCGGTAACTTATATTCAGTAAAAAAACTTGCTGGATGGACACAAATCCATTGACGTCTGCGTTGAAACCGGCATACGCATTTCGGTTCCGCGTGGTCTCTACAGCGCCACAAACATACATACACAATAACATATCCCCCCATAAAAACACAATAATATTTCGTCTACGAAACGTTGGCAACCCTAAGTGTCACTGATTTTTCTGTTTATAACTTGTTAATAAAGACATTTTAATACGAGACACGAGCGCGCAAAGTTTTCCAATCGCCGAGTTCAGAACTTTGTAATGCATAATGGGTGTAGGTACAGCGCCTACATACTTATAGGGAATAGTAAACTTTTAATTTTAAATTAGTATCATTACAATGTACAACATCGTACAAATGTAAACATCTTTACGCACATTTGTTAATATACTAGCTGTTACCCGACTTGCCCGGGTGGAAGTATTTTGAACTGATTTAAAAAAAACATCCCATAGTTAGAGGCGCAATTTGACAAAACGACCAGTACGATTCGTTGTCCGAAACCTCGACTTTTGTTTTTCGTAGTAAGCCTCCTGTACCGTACCGTACCTTCCCGTACCGTGCCGTACCGTACCGTACCGTATCGTGTCGTGTCGTGTCGTACCGTCGTACTATATCCTGCTTCACTTTGTTTGTTGTTGTAGTAAATTATTCAGTCATGATGGATTGGATTTCCTGTTTACGAAAACGTCTTACGCAATTTCCGTTTTAAAAAAACTGATTTTTGTTTGTTTTACCCCTACAAAATTAACACAGAAGTTACACAGAAGTTTCACTGCAAAACATAAGTTTCCGATGCGAGTATGGGTCATAGCTTACAAAAAAATTAACATTAAATTCAGAAAACAATCACATTATAGAAACAGGAAAACGTGAATACTTATTATTTTTTTTTTGATTTCCTTTCGCCCTTCCGCTGCCGCCCATCATAACTGTGACCTACCCAGAACAAGACTCAATTCGGGACTAGGATGGTTAGTTCAGTTAGCAGGCGGTGTTATTATGAACATAAATTGATCAAGCACCGTTAGAAATAGTTAGTCCTGTTATTTGTTGTTAGTAAAAGTCCAGTTAAGAGTCTCGTTCTAATTATGACACAGACTAAGTTACCCTTTGATTATTAAGATGGTCGCCTCTAAAAAGTGTAACCGGATCCACAAATATAATTCCTTCATCCAATAAACGGGACAATAAAATAATAGCGGATTTCTAAACATAGTAACACTAAGCGGACTTCCTTCGATCGGCAACATGATATAAAATTAAAAGTCGATTATGTACTTATTTATTGCCTCATAAAGAACACGAGTACAGATAAGCTTTGAAACTTTCGCAATAACCAAGTTCCAAGCTCGAGCGTGTTCGAAGCGTGGCACAACGTGAAGTAAAGGTATAATGAATTTATTAAAGACTATAGTAAACCCGCCTTCGCTTCGCTTCAGGAAACATGTCCCTTAGTACTTGTCATTCATTTTTAAACTGACATAACTTTTTGATTTGTTAACTGATTGTAATGAAACGTACACAAAGTTTTCAATTTACCACAATAGATAAGTGAAAACGTTACTCAAATCGGTAAAGATGTTTCTGAGATTAACGCGTACAAAGTCACAAACAGATATTTCATGTTATTCGTCAGTCAACGTACTACTAAATTAGCTCTCAGATTAAGAGAACTTTAGATAAATAAATCAAGTTATTAACCGACTTCTAAAAGGAGGAGGTTCTCAATTCGATTGGTATTTTTAAAGTCTAATTGTTCGATCTAGACACAAAAATAAAAATAAAAATTTATTATTATTTGACTTGGAACTCAGAACTATTCATTCCATAAACGAATTCACTAACTGGCTGAATAGACTGCAACGTCATTTTCATGTTTTATGCTATAGAAATTATTTGTCATGTCGAAGAACGAATACAAAATTATTGGATATAAACAATTTTTTTATGTTAATGGTCGTCAAACTAACAGACGACCCACCTGATGGCAAGTGGTAACAGTCGCCCATGGTCATTAGTAATACCGATACGTTATCGGCTAAGAACGAAGGTTTGAGGAAACAAAGAAAGAGAAAATTAATATTAGCGACAAATACAATTAATGAAACCATTTGGATTTTTAAACATTTTGATCTTTGACAATCTTTAATTGGAGCTGTTTTTATGACGCGCCTAATGACGAGGGCCTTTGTAAGGGGAGTTTGCAAATGAGTAGACTGTTGAGGTGGCCATTATTCAATTACTTCCTTTTATTCTACGGTTCAGATTCAATGGTTTTTCAGAGACTTCGGGTTCGGTAGATCCGATGAAAAATGAAATCTTTGAATCGTCTTTTACGTGATTTTTGTAATGCTTATTTCTCTTTTTTTTTTGAAATATCAAAATTCGTAACGTCCGACCAGTTAGCTGGGATATTATAGAAAAAATCCAGATACTAAGGTACTTTTAAAAAAGACTGGATGTTTAAGTTGCAAAATTTAAGTTGCAAAATTAAATATGGAATTATATGGAATGGAAGTATTAATTTGAAGTTACGAGTTAATAGTTAATGTTTCCATATGACACAGATTGGTTATATTTTTATAGTTTAGTAAAAAAATGAAAGCTTATCAAATGCTTCTTTAGTTATAACCTTGTAGGGTGGCGAAATTTACCTTCGTATTCTAATAATCGTGCTAAGCTTGGAATTCTTGACTTTACTTAAATATTTATAAAGACACAAATGTATAAAAGTTTCATCCTTTCATCCGATGTACCGAACCTCACATACAGTCCCAAATCTATCAGCAAACCAAATCCAACTTTAGAATTTCACTTAGCTAAAGTTTTAGTAAGGTATCTGAAACTTTTGCGCTGAAACGAAAAAGATTTTTGCGATATAACTTAATAAATGGCTATGTTATACGTACGTCTGCGTCTATCTACACAAATGTTACGTATCTGGGATGATGGTCTTTTTAGGATTATCATAAACGTCTTTTTAGAATTCCGTAGGATGCCGATGAAATAGCAAAAGGCTTCCTTCGGGTGTATTACAAGCTACCATAAGTATTTTGAAACGCCGATATTTCGACCCAATTGCATGGATCGTGGTCACGGCTGAACTCAGTTCACGACCACTCAGTTCACTGGGTCGAAATATCGGCGTTTCAAAATACATATCGTGAGTACCCGTATCGTAATAAAATGAGCACAATCCGCGATGAGTTAAGTTTAAAATCATAAGCTACCATAGCTATTTTTGACTAAAAAACAAAAACGAACATAAATATAAAATAAATAGCTCTGTATTTCAAGTTACCACCTCCTTGCTGGAGCCGGCCACCAGATGACTTGTCGTATTCCTGAGACCTTAAAAGCCAATACTTTATTTTTTCGCATCAGTGCCGTTGTTGTCTCGCAATTCTTGGACTCATGTCCAATTCTCGCAATTGGATGAACTTTAACTTAGTCGGATATTTACATAAAATAAATGCGAGACGAATGTATTAAACCCTCCTCTTTCTGAACCTGAGACAGTAAAGAAGAGCTTCCATCGTGTTTAACAACCGCAATTATTTGACGTCACAAAAGTACACTTCTTGAAAGCAAATTGTAATTAAAGAGGAGGCGTACTTGAAAGCGAATTATTTTCTATTTGCGTAAGTAAAAGTAAGATAAACAACAGCATCTTGGGGAAATCGCCTCTCGTTCCTTTTCCTTCATTAGGATAAAAGACTTGGATCTATTACGTTGAAAGCGAAGTTACCGTATAACTATTCTATAGCCAATTTGGTATGGATAGGTTTTAGTTAGGTAGTTATATGTAAAGTACTGCTGCCCGGGCTTTGCCCCGCGCGGATGAACTTTGAACTGATAACTTTCATTCCCCATTTTACCCACTTGGGTGTGAAATATAACATAATCTGACGGCTTCTACTGATAAACCAACTCCCTGAAACTCATTGCATCTTCATGGGTTTTTTTGTTACTATGTATAAATTACCGCTTGACTACGATCTCACCCGATGGTAAGTGGCGACGCCGTAGGCCTTAGATGGTAGAGCGCGTTAACTTAGAAAAAACCTATTTACTCTTGACTTAAAGTCGCCCACATTATAATCGAACAGGAACAAAAATGAATGGGAATCGATATTAACTTAAAACATAATGCTTGGCTCCAACCTATTAATGACAAACTACAATACTGAGGAGGCCTATTCCACCACATTACATGATGCCTGATAGCTTTTAAAGAGCTTCCAGCAAGGCGCATACTTCGTGGCCAGGCTATAAGGCACATAGCACGCAGACCTTAAATTTTATAACCCATTATTTCAAAAGTTAGCCAACAACGAAATGTCCTAAAATGAAGTAAATTAACTGACTGATTCGATAAACTACTGAAACGGAGTTATATGTTGTTAACACGCACTATTGGGATGATAAAATGAAATCTGAAAACTTAGCCAGTAATTTCATTTTTTCTCTTCCTTTCCTGCCTAACAATTATTGTACAACAACAATTGTAATGGTGGTTCGTATTATACATCAATTTGTAAATTTCGTTTTCCTGTGGATATAATCTATCAAGCATCTTTAGCTCCCCCAGTTTGACAATGAAGATAAAGCCATTGCATTGCATGCATTGCCAATTGTCAAAATGTGAATCAATGCACCTGTAAATAAATATCAAGGCTGCGCGTTATTTGCTGTAAACACGCGAGCTTCACTTACATTTCCTTCCGCAACCATTGTTCTAATAAGGTATTAACTGCACCACTTTTATCCATTTACTGTGCATTGTGCACGTTACTACTAAGTAACAACTACGTAATAGGAATAGTGAAAATTAAGTAAGGATTGTTGCTAACCAACTTCAATTCGTGATAGATACTACATGATCGTTCGAAATTAAAAATGATAACAGAAATCTAAAGTAGATTTTCAAATCAAATCATAATTAATGATATCCCACATAGGTTTAACATAAATAAATAACGCTACACACTCATAGCCCCACACTAGCATTCCCTGTGTTGTGTGCCATGGACAACACACAAGACAAGAACACACACACCCAGACCAAGTACGGAAATTCAAATTCATCATTCAAATTTCAGCCTCGCTGGGAATCGAACCCAGGACCCTCGGAACGGCGATCCGGCGTGTTAACCATTGCGCCATACGAGTTTGATCTCTAGATAGCCACAAAGGAACAAACATAATATACATCGATTGTAAAACACATTATTCTCCTTTACGTCGCGGCGTCGTGTAAAAAAATTATTCTGTGCATCCAACACTATTTAAACAACAGATTTAAGGGGGCTTCCTCCATCCTTGAGTTCAAATTAACCTTTGCTACACTCTGCAGAACAACGGACAAGGAGACGTCTATATCATTTGAAGATAACTTGACTATAGAGTGTATCTATATGTCTGTAGTCGTACATGAATCTGGCTGGCTAATCATGGTCGGTTTTAAAGAATAAAACGGCCATCGTGAGGTTAAAGTTTGAGCAGCCTTAATTTTGATACTTTATCAACCCTAATAACTGAAGACTACGAAAATTCACACTGTGTTAAATCTACATTTGCAAACTTCAGGTTTCATTAGTCATAATTAAATGCTTCCTAATATTTAGCTCAATCTGTTATAAGTGCAAATGCTTGTCGGGCATGCGAGCATCCCCTTGACTAAGTGTGTTTGTTCACGCTAGAGCTATTATACGAGTATAACTGACAATTCATCTTAGATTAAACAGGTTTATATGTATCGTCACATGCATATATTATTAATGAAGTGCTCATATTCTGACGGTGCATAAATTGTGAATGATTTCCCGAGTTAATCAACTACAGGCGCGGTCAGGTTGCGTGGTTTTTTGTATTAATAGCCGGCAAACGAGCAGATAAATAAATAAATAACGATACGATAATAACGAGACGATAATGTACCCCCCGATGGTAAGTGGTCACGTCGCCCATGGACGTCAGCAACGCCATAATTCATCATCAGCACGCTGCCGGTCAAGAAAGAAAGAAAGAAAGAAAGAAAGAAAGAAAGAAAGAAAGAAAGAAAGAAAGAAAGAAAGAAAGAAAGAAAGAAAGAAAGAAAACTGTCTCCAAGCCCCCAGCCGGAACGCGACAAGTCGTTTGACGGCCAAGTGTAGCAAGCGGTTGGCGGCTACCACCAAGCGCTACCACAAAATGACTGTACAAGACCGTTTTCTAATTTAAAAATCAGTTACCGATGTTCTAATCTCTCAATTCTGAGTTTTGTTTTGTTTTTTCTCATAAATCATCCATGCATAGACTGATTTATTGTGTATAGATAGATATACACTCATATAGTGTTGTTTGGCACACAAAAATCCTATAATATTTATTATGGCATAAATAAATATAATAAATATACAAGGCAACGCCAAAACATTAATTGATTTATTTTTACAATTTCACTAATACTTAGCACATAGACTCATACCTCATACTCATACGTACAAATCTACGTAGACATAAGGTCACCGCACGTATAATTATGTACCTTAACAACATTAGAAAAATAAACAAATAATGCAGCCCCACCGAACCACCTTACCCCATAAATCTCGTATAATCCATAGCTCGCGTAATCGGCCATTGATCGCTTCCGACACATTGGATCAATGTTCTGATATCTCTTTTGAACGGAATCGTAGAAAATGTCCTTCGGTTTTATAGATGTTCTGGCTTTGTCATTAAAACGGTGACTGGCTGTGGATGTTCAGCGTTATAGTTATTCCAATCTTATGACTACACATAGCAGACTGGCAGCTATTCAAAGTAGGGCAAAGGTGTCGGATACAACCACTATAAGTTGAAGTCACTCTATATAAGGCAATTATGATTTTCTTCCTTCTTTATTGGCCGGCTACGCAACAGTAAGAGTGCCTCTCCATTTAGCTACGTTACTATGGATGCGTGTGCTATCCACCAATCACATTCATTGGCTCACATAGCATAGCACTGGTGGAAATGGGTTCGCTAAGCTATGCTACGTGAGCCAATAAATGTGATTGGTGGATGGCTAACGCATCCATAGCAACGTAGCGTAGAACATCTCTGGTGGAAAGGCACCCTCATGCCTTTGATGTTACTGATGTCCATGGAGAACGGTGACCACTTACTATTAGATAGCTCGTCTGTTCGTTTGTCCGTTGTTTACTTGAAAAACATATTACTGCCTATAATTATCAGTAACTTCAAAGCCTTCTTCGCGTGTCCAGTTAAGAAAGAATCTTGGAACTCGATTACTAACTCTCAAAATAAAACTCTTAAATATTTCAAATTGGTTTGGTCCATAATTTAGGCAGGCATGATTCAGGCAAGCTATATCCCCATTGTAGTACCATCAAGATTTAGCCGCGGTATAAAGGCCGGTAAAAAGGCCAGGGACCTCTAGGATGTGATATGGGGTAAGGTGAAGTGAGGTGCGGAGAAGAGAGGAGATGAGAGGAGAGGCGACGGAGATGAGATGAGATAAGAAATACTAAGGAGAAATTGAACGAAATAGAAGACATAATTATAAAAACAGTTGAATAGGAATCTATCATTCCCATAAAATAAATTAGTTTCGAAGAATGTACCTGATATTTAAATTACCCAATTTACAGCATTCTCCACCTCCTATTTGAACTTAAGTTGAGTAAAACGATGTTTAAATTTAAATTTATAATATCATAAAACCCTTACGAAAGTTAAATTATGAACCAACAGGTATAACACACCTTTATACAAATAAGGCTAAGAAGTATTTATTGCATATAATAAACGGAAATTTAGTTCGTCGGCATGCATCAGTTCTTACGCCATGTGGTAAAATAATGAGTATTTTATCTTATCGAGTATCTTATCGAGTTCGAATAATTATACTTAGACACTAAAATAAAACTTAAAGTATTGTCAGTATTAAACCTTATTCTAGTGAAAATATATATTTTCTTTTTGTTTAAAAAAATATTAAAAGTTATCACTACAACACCGAACCCTTTAACTACAGAAAACTCACGTGTAATTTAATATTAAATCAAAAAATAAAATAAACTCACCAAGTTTAGCAAACTCAATAAAAATCCAGTTCAAAAAACCACAAATGTTTCGTTCACAAAGACAAAATATTTTCTGAAAATTCAATCGCGCGAAGGACACGACCCTCGTTGCCGGGCGGTTGGATGCGACTGAGGAATGTCTGGATGGGAGACGTGAATCACCCCATGCCATCCCATTAATGATATTCCAGTCCACACCCGTGGATCCTGAAGCCCTTTAGAAAATTTGCAGGAAAACGAAAGTGCCGTTGAATTTCGGGACAGGAAAATGTTATTTATGACTATAGTATCATTACGTGACAAAGGACAAAATATGTTACTTGCGCCGAGTTTCGTGTGAATGCACGTAAAACGAAAAATCTTTGATTATATCGAACAATATTTAGGGATGGTTGTATCTGTCAATATTAAAATAATATTTAATATTAATAATGTATAAAGTGTAACAGTTAATGTGGTATATCGATTTTTAAAGTATAAGTTATAACATAGTTTGACTATTCTGTAATAGAACTGTAATATATTTCTTTTTATTTGTCTTCCGTCTTCTTACTTTCTTTTTTCTCCTTTTTTGGTTGCCAACGCATCGTCGATACCCTTGTGCTAATGTCAAAGCGAAGTTTAATGTCCATGGTAACAGTAATTACCCACCAGGTAGTTCGTCTGCTTGTTTGTAGACAATAAAAAATATATAAAATACATCTCCCGGACGCAAAAACACAACTCGATCGATCATTTACAAATGACACAAGTGAGTTATTTCAATTTAAAACTGTGTGACATACATACAGTTATAAAATTCCAGTCCCACCCCTACCCGGGGGATGTTACAAAAACATAATGTGATCAGAAAGACATCTACGGGTATAAATGTACGCATAAAAATTAATCCATTTGCGACTTTCATTTCACTCGGATGACATAAGTGGATAATCCTCATGAATCAGACATTGCTACGTAGGACACAATACCTACCGTACGCGGAACGTATCTATCTATTCTATTATCTATTTACATATTTGGATGCAGTTATCGTTGATTCACATAAGATTGGGGTAACACATTTTACAGTTTTGTAGTTGGTTGAAGCTTGGGTAACATAATTACGTGTTTTATTGTTAGTTTTATTTCAATCGGTACACAAAAAATAATTATTACATATGTACTTACATGTAAATTTTAAAAAATCTCATCTAAATATTCTTCAATTGTATAAAAGCTTCGCATCTAACATATCTCAATATTTATGTCTAGTGGACATCCAAATGATAAATGGATGACACTTTTATTTGTTGAACAGCTGATGCCAGCGATTACGACCGCGTCAATTCCCATCAGATACAAGAGGTTTAAGATTTTTAAATCTCCCTGACATAACTCTAGCGGATGATTAATCGATCATCATTATTGACATTCGATTTCTCATTTTTTTAATCTGATGTTATTCTGTTTCGTTACATATCCGCAATCACACGCATGTAGAGTAGAACATTCGTAGAGGGTCTACGGAGCTACGAATCGTAGCTAAACGTAGCAGTTTCGTAGCCTGTATACGTACTATTGCGCGCGCTTGTCATCACAACTTGGGTATACTACCTACTAGTTCAGATAAGGGACTTCTTATTCTCTTGACTCAACCTTCCGTGCTTGGTTAATTGCATACCAATGGAGGAAGCAGTGAATACTACCCAATGGCCACTTGGTGGTCGCCTTTAAGACACCGCCGCGCCGTCCAATTTAGACACGACATTAATCGTATTGGTAGACAGTACTGTTAGCATGCTCTTTACATGCCTAGCTAATTCCCACCATTACTTAAGTGTTGGCACAATCGGAGAAAATTAGCAAAAGAGAAGTAAATAACCTGGGGTCACCAAATAAGGGTCACCAGAGTATACGTTATCTGATATAATTTGGGATATAGTCACGGTGTTCAGGTAATGTAAAGATGGATTCATCTTTATCTTCTTATATACATATCTATCTTACATCCATACAAATGTTATAATGCGAAAATAACTCTGTCTGACTGTCTGTCGGTTTTTACGCTTAATCCGCTGATCTAATTTAGGCGACATTTGTAAATGGATATAATTTAAGTCCCTGGAAAGGACACAGAATAGTTATTATCCCTTAAATACGTTCCCTTGGAACAATTTCACAATTTATGCATTCTCCGACTCGAACGCGGATGCAGCCGGTAGAAAAATATAGTAGTACTACATAATTTAATTTGTAAAAAAAACTGTGTGTCATTACGATCGAGCGTCACGCAAACGCACATTACAATATGCTTGCACAGATTTACAACCGCTACACCGCCTTCGTTTTTCAATCTCGATGAAAATTCGTCTAGCATAGACAAAGAATCCAACCAGTATTATGTAAATAGGCCGAACAACTTTCATCAAAGCTGCGCACAAAATTATAATTCATTAAGCTACTGATATATTCGGCCTTGAAACTGAAATATAACATTGTCTAAAAATAAACTGAACTCAGGGGAAAATTATGGTACTGGTAAGTAGCCTAGTAACTAGTTTCGCGGTTATAACATGAAAATTGAACGTAGGATTCCCGAACCGGGGGCCCTGGTTCAAACCCCGCACGCATCTCTAGTTTTCAAAAATTATGTGCGTGTTAGAATTCTGTAAATGTATTCCGTTTTAATTGGCTCGCAAATTCAATGATATGTCACTTACAAAATTCCGTCCAAACATTTTTTTCGAGTGTCGATACTAAGGTTTTACTAGAGCTAAGCACAGACAGTATAAAAATAAAGATACAATACCAAATACCTTTCTCTATTTGAAATAAGTGAAGAACTTCATCAACCGCATGTTCACCCTCAAGTATGAATATGTATAATCTCTTTCAACGGCGGAGAACGTGAGCATTTAAATGTTTCAGGATAAAAGTATTAAATATTCCACAAGCGTTTGCCCCTACTGAATAATAGGAAGGCGACACATCCTTTGAATACGTTTATTTATTTTGTACTCCCAATGTTATTTTTATATTTCGTATTTAATATTTATTCACGGTTTGGTGCTTAGTAAGAAGGGTCTTGGGTCTGTAAAGGGATTGTGTAAAGTATTTGTATTGTAGACACAATAAGTTTGAAATTCTAAAAAAAATCACATTAACAAATTTGAATAATTCAAATGTGTAAATGTAGTGGCGTTCCGTGGCGATCGCCTGCAGGCTGCAAAGTTCAATCCAGTGGTTAGAGCCCGAATCAAGTAGACACTCCGCTACAGCTGATTTCTTCCCTTCATTCACCACGATCCACGCAAATGGGTCGAAGTATCGTCGTACAAGAAAAATACATCACTCACAATATGTATCATAACAATGTGTACAATCCGGGATCACTACAACCGTCTAAAATATTTAATGTATTATTTTACGTACATAGCCGACAAAAGAGCAAAAAACTAACATGGTGAGTGGTGTGTGGTGACCGCCGCCCATGGACTGTAACACCAAAGTCATCACCAATACTTTACACTACTCATACTTACAAACTAACCAGCTAATGTTCTATCACCGTCACCTAACCGGACTAACTATCCCAGTTCCCATTTGAGCAATCTAAGTCGGTCGCAGTTGTCATGGGCGGCAGCGGAAGGTGGTGCTGCATGCTCGTTTGCTACCTTATTCCAAAAGTAGTAAAAGTAGTACTTAAATCGTGTTTTTTTGGAAATTATACTTAGATATGAATTACATACTGATGAAAGATGAATAATATTTTTCGATCATACTGACATAATAATAAAAAATTCTATCATTATATTTTATTCTAATGATAGCCGTTTTTCATGGCCCGATAACATGGATAAAACAACGTTTTGTGGAGTCAGTATTCTATACGGCAGAACTTTGGGTTGTAACATTGTACTACTTTTTATGGAAAAATTGTTCAATTGAATTCTGAAATATTCACAAATCACCTGGAATCACCTGGAACATTCAATTTGTTCGAGCGAATTTATTCGTTCCAAAGGCCCTTACCCTCCGTAATTGTTTCTTAGTAAATAAAATCTTCAGTAAGGTCAGTGTCTTAATGTCGGCGACAAACTTGTGTGAAAACAGGTGATGAAAACAGTTCTAATGTTATATATGTAAAAGCATCTATTTTCCGGAAGGTATGAACATTCTTTTTTTGTTGGAAAGGAGATATCCTACCAGATCTTAGGATAGTCTAGTTAGCAAACGGTGTTAGAACGTTAGTTCGTTAGTAGGTATGAGGACAGAGACAGGGACTGTTAGTGAAAGTTAGTGCTGTTAGTTGTCAGTAATAGTCTAGTTAGTAATTGTTAGTAAGGGTCTCGTTCTAATCCGGTCACAGGTGTGCCACCCCTGAGGAATATGATGCCTGCCTCAAAAAGTGTAACCGGTGGAGTGTACTAATTAATTTCAGGCATCATTTATTTCAATTCGTCAGCTATAAGAAGGTACAGTTTTACCAAAACGAAGCAAGATGCGGTTGTGGTTGTGGTTAAAAAAACAATAGCAATTTATTAGAGTGCAAATAAGATAAGGTAGAAAGGGTGTCCCGAAGCGAAGCGCAGGTTACCTAATATAGTAATAATGTGAGGCTTGTCCCATTTGTGCCTGGGCTTGGCCACCCTTGGGTATTACTCGCAACAATACAAATACATGGAACACGCATTACGGAGCTTATATTCATAAAAAATCAGCGGGGAACTTGCTTAACTTGAACATTTGAGGTTCCGTAGTTATCTTTATTTAATTCATTCTTCATTGTTTTGTATTCTGTATTGTATAATTATTATAAAAATTAGCTAACACAAAACAAAAAAATAACTATACCGAATCATATTGACTGATAGGAAGTACCTATCATTAATAGTTCTATGATTAAACAATAGGTAATTATAGTTTATTTTAATTGTATCAGTAATTGACATCAAGTGCAACTTTGGTCACCAGATACCTACATTTACGGATTTATGCACCCATTAATTTTTCCAAGCTGATTCATACGCACATACAAAATTAATCTATCATCATCGAATTTATCATGAATTTATCATCATCTCCTGTTTGGATACTATTTTTTTTAAACAAATAGAAAAGCGCATAGACATCACTATTCGAGTCTTGTTCTTGGTTACAATTTTCATGGGAAGGTAAGGGATGGGTGTGCTGCGTGGCCGGTGGATACTTCCATAAAAATAAAATCATAAGGATATTCGTATACGGAACCCTAGAAGGCAAATAATATAACATGAGAATAGGGTTCATTGTATTGTATACTGCATCGGGTACTTAGCCCCATCGTATAAGGACGTCAATTTATTTTACTACTGACACAGATTCAGCTGAATTCGCGAGCGCTGGAATTTTTATAGCCTGGAATCTTTTTTGTTGGCAGTCGCTAGTATAATCTTGGTTATGAAGAATTCTTTAAATAAAAAAGAAAAATCTTGTGATCCAATTAAAGATTACTTTGCATGAATACTGATGAGGAAAGGTTGTTGATTTGCGTGTCTTTGGGTGACCGCTAGTGGCTAAATTTTTTTGAGTGCTTCCATGCTTCCGAGAGAGCGTAAAGCCGACGGTGTCAGTTGTTAATGTAAGAGAGTGCGCGCACGGGGGACTTTTGTCTGCGTGACATAAAAGTTTTTGTCTTCGTCGCGTCGCGTTTCTAAAGTGGGGTGCGCTCACGAGGGCGAAATTGGTCCAATGCTTCCCTTAATCGGTAAAGCGTCATAAGGTGTAATTTCCGATTCAGTAGCAGACGCCTCGAGACGTGATTCACGAATCGCCATTAAGTTTTCCAAAAATGTCGTGTAATGAAAATGGATAAAGGAAAACATATTTACAAAACATGTCCTCTGAGCAAAACTAAATACTGAGTTTTCCTTCTGTGGTATCTAAACCACTTTAAAACTTTATAAAAGTTTGAAAAGTCATCCTTTTTAGTTGAGGGAACCGTCGCAATCTTGACAGATATTCGGCTTTTCGGAGAAGAGTTTTAACTTACTAAATTCTATTAGTTACGCAAGTTGTGAAATTCTTCAACATAATTAGCCATGATAATTTAATCTTAATATTAGATGGAATTTCTTTATCTTCCATTAGAAAACCCTGCAGTGACCTCTTAATGATTTTTTTATAATAACAGCCTAAAGAAGGAACAAGAAAAATTAAAGTACCTACACTTATTCTTAACGATTTATCCGGCACAAATACGTCCAATGCTGTGTGAACGTACTCCTACTGTTATTACTAGTTAATTAACCAGCAGTAGTTTCGTAAATGTAAATTTAATTAAGTACATCGCAATATACATAAGTTCCACTATTACCGCGATGGGCCGAACATCAACAGTTTGTTTAATCCCTAAACCAACAGAAGTAGGAAGTCTGTCTATACAGATCTATGCGCAGATCTATAGTCATCCGGGAATTCTGTTGCTTGGATACAAACAACGATCGAACCCTCCGTTGTCTAGCAACGGCCCCTGGGATCTATGTAGAGTTGATAATGTATAGAATGATACGATGTTTTTTCTTAATTTAGTTTATTCGAATTTAACAAGAAACACAAATAAATTAAAGAGAATTATTTAATACAAAGAAGAAAAATGTTTATGACGTTTATGACATCTTGTAATAATATAATTATGCAGTATATTAATGGTTATGTATTCTGCTAAAACCAAAAGGTGACCGAAGTCAATATTTAATACTTAAAACCCGACTAATTTAATGGTTGTAAACCAACTTCAAATCGTTTAGTTCGTCGTTTTAGTTTTTTTCATTATTCACTACATGGCAACTGGTTTTTGCCATATAATTTTGATAATTTTAATGTATTTAATTCTACTCGCAATTCAATTAACTTAAGTATCATTAAAATAGATCCACGAGTTACGTTTTAAAACGCAACAAACAAACAAACATACATACATTCATGATTGTACAGATAAGCACGCGTTGCGCAGTCGGGTAAACATTAAATGCCTATAAGCGTAACCCTCCTTTATCCTTCTTACTGAAGTACAAGCTGGAACAAACCCTTTCTAATCTTTCATCGATCTGCATTATGAAGTTCCCGAACAGACATCCCGTCGCCTACGCGAGTCTATTGAGTTTCAGACCCTTTCCATAAGCTTTTCATAGTTACCTCGTCACAATGGCTTCTTTAAATATCGTGACAGAGTTATTTGACGTGACAAGACGACGTTATTTCGCGTGGCAAAAGCCAATGTGAGAGATCTTTACGCTTTTCGGAAAAAAGACATTTAAGTAATATTTTTTTCTGAGACAAATTCGAGATAAGATTCCTTCAATTAGGTAGATAAATATCCTTGATTGCTGCTAGTAACAGCTTGACGATCTGTTTGTGTTTAGGCACTAACTCCTCCACAAATCTCATAGGAAACTCTAGGCAACCATCACGGCAGACTGCAGTAACCCCAACGCGTTAAGTTGATCCGTCATTAGCCACTTCCAATGTTCACTTGCCTGAATTAATTTGACTTTGAAATGCAAAGTAGGCCATGAGTCATGCTGGCGTCATTCATGCTTCAGTCGTTATTATAAACGACGGCGGTAGTCAACTCTAGAAATATCTAATTGTTCGGAGTCACGAGACCACATTTTTAGGTTTACATTTAACACTGAGGAAACTTGTGAACTTCCCGTTATCTGGTAATGAAGAGTACCTAGACCTACTACTCAATGATATTATAGTCAGTAGCGCGCGAAAAGTGGGGCAGTCAAATTGGGCCAATTGGTGTATTTTTCATGTATCTCTTTTTGCCTCATACGGTAGATAATTATCTTTCTCATCCTTACTTACAATAATGTCATCGGAGCGGATCCAAAAGTGCAATTCGCGTTATTTCAACGTAACGCATCTATAGTTTTAATAATTTATACTACTACGATACTGAGTACTGAGATACGATACTGATACGATGTTACTTAGTACCGTAGTATTTAATTGCGGTGGTTGTTGTTACTTGTTAAGTTTAAATAAATAAACAGATTACTATACTACGATAGTGTTTGCGTGAACTAAAAATTTTAAAAACTTCTGCAAAGATGTTACCGTTAACCCTTACAGTTTCGACATGTCATATCCATCCATCCCATATTTATATTTAATTTTATTAATTCTCATGAAAAATACACAAAATTAAATAGCTTTTTATGCTAATCATTATATTTATGCTAATCAATATTAATTGTTATTTTAAAAATTAGTAGCAATTTACTTACTAACTTTAAAAATAAGTTAACGGCTTAACGATCGTGAGTACCCTTAAATCCAAATTTTGTGCCTAGAAACAAAAACGTTGCATAACAACAAATTATTTGACTTTAGATAAGAAAATCAATTTACACGTTTCAATAATTAAACACGCAGAATTAATTGAAAGAATATCCAATTACTGCGGGGATGTTAATTTCACAGCGCTGTAAGGTAATTGATTATTCACAGCGAGGTTTATAATGTGGGATAAGTGGTGATGGTGTATTTAAGGCGGCAAGAGTCGATGTCGTTCGCGGGATTACGACATGAAGCGGATTTTGGTTTTCGGTGTTTGCCTCGCTTTGGCTGTAGCTGTTCCCTATGTAAGTTTTTTATACTAATATAAAAAGTCACGGGTCATGGGTGATAGTGGTGTGAAACTTGTGTTGTCCATGCTACCTGCGACACAGGTAATCCTTGTATGAGTGTGATAACGTTTGCATTTACGAAGACCGTTTATCAGAAACGTTTCTTCGTACATGCATATATGCAACGACGTAATACGCATATGCACGACTCATGAATTTCGCGAGCGCCCGGCTGTGTAATCTAATATGCTCTCCATTTAGGACTAGACTGTTTAATTAGGGCTTAGTCTAGACCAGGGATCGGCAACCTTTGGCTCGGAAGCCGAAAATAAAGTTGGGGTAGCGCAACAGTTTTGTGGTGTGATTTGAAAATATTAAAGTGATATTTATATCATATAAATAATTAATTTATACTACTATACAACTGCTATATATATCGACGACCCCGTAGCCTAGTTGGTAGTGGCCCTGCCTGTGAAGCGAGGGCTCCCGGGTTCGATTCCCGGGCGTGGCAATGTTTATGTGACATACAAATATTTGTTCTCGGGTCATGGGTGTTAGTAATGAGCAATTAGTGTTGACATTAGAGTGGCATAGTAACCCAAAACTGAGCATGATTAGCATTGACATATTACTAAGAGACAGATCTTACTAACGACACACACACACACACATAAAGTCACTACACACGCAACACGCATGATATTTGTTGATCGTTTTGGTCGATTGGTCCGTAACAATTAACAGTAAACCTTTCAATAAACTCAGCAAGTATGACTTAGATAACTTGAGCCGTTGACCCTATTTTTAACATGAAATGAACATATTTCAAACTGACTTCTATAAAGCCACGCGGTCATATGAAATGCATTACACGTTTTCAGAGTGCTTTATCTTGCATGCATTTCATTGAGATATGATTGAGATCTAGAATATTTCATTAAAGCTAAGGGGACTTACAAACTCCTGTTTTGACGTGAATACGTCTTTAAATTTGCTTCCATACTGGAAGACAATTCAAAAAACCAATGTTAACAATATCCAAAATCCGTGGACACAGTTTGGTGTGACATCTTAGCAAATTTAATTACTTACATGAATCGATAACTCAAAGATCAAAGAATTTGTTAGGTTTTGTGCGGACTAAAACATTTACGCACGGCGGATCGGGATTCGCCGCCATTTTGAATACGCCGTCCAGAAAATACTAGCCGTTACATACAAGATTTCACGTAAAACACACGGCGGTATGTACGACACAGCCGCAGCCCGCTTTTTTAACTATTGCTTCAATTAACCCCTCAATTAAGGTCCCCTCAACTGTTTGTCTCGAATATCTTTAACTCGAAACTATAATCAATTTATTCTGAAACTCGATAGGGTGCGGTCACCAATGATTGACACCTATTACATTAATTTTAAGGCCGGCTCGGCACCGGTGTGTGTGACACGGTCCCATTTATCACGATGTCGTGGTGAATGACCACCATTTATATTTACGTGATTTGGAAATGACAGAAGTCTCGCTAAGCAATGATATAGAGTCCACTGAAAAAGAAGGCCAATGCTTTTATGAATAGAGTCTTAATTATGATTTTATGAAATTCCGTTTGATTTGGCGAATCAGTAGGCTCACTTACAATAGTTATTTTAGTAATTAAACCAAGAGCCGTTGAGAAATTTAGTTTTTTAGTGTGTACAGTATTCGAAACCAAGAATCCAACGTCCCAACTCTAACCAAATACCTATTTATTTTGTAACGATTGCTGATCAACTGAATAGACGACTTATATTTTAGCATCCTAGTGAAGCATCACTCTAAACTTGAACATATACACAACACACACATATACAAATAACACAGGCAAGGCTGTTTTCCCGGTTTTGATTCTACATTTTAAAATACCTTCCAACTCAACAACTAAAACACACTCTGTGTTGTTCTCAGAGGGATCAAGACCAAGATCGGTATGAGCAGCAACAACGCTACGACCAACAGCAGCGCTATGACCAGCGAGATCGCTATGACCAACGAGATCGCAATGACCAGCGAGATCGCAATGACCAGCGAGATCGCAATGACCAGCGAGACCGGTATGACCAACAACGTCAGCAGTTAGAACAAGACCAAGAGCAATATGACCGCAACGATGACGAATCATTGAGAGTGAGTAAATTGTTATATCAAACATTGAAATCATTTGTGACATGAATGGATGTGTATTTGGCGATATAGCACACACGTCGTACAGTGACGTCATGACAAGCCTTAATCACGCTATCGAAGTTTTCTACACCGCTCGCATATAAACAAGTTCTGAACACGATCAGTCGGAGCTCGGCCACTCCCCGGGCATGTCGCCTCGCCTGGCGATCTGCGCTTTGTCAAATATGTATTTTTTTATAACTCTTTAATGTAGACCAAGAACAGGACATTAACAATATATGAATAGACATTTATGCAGTAGGTACAAAATTATCTGATTATTATTTGTCGCGACTGAATGATGTGCACTTCTTTAAGGTGCATGGTTGACATTGCACTTATATGATAACGTGTTTTATTTCAGTATACTTCGTATGGCGTAAGTATTAAGTTAATTAATGTAATGATGACTGTTTTAATACCCTAACCTTCGTAACATTAAGGCATTTTAATCTTTATTATTTAGCCGTTAAGCTCCAGCGTGGACCTGCTGGCGAAAGAGCTAAATTACTTATCATCGGTAAGTTGTCTTCTTTCTTCAGTTCTAATCCTGAATAATGTTACCTGCCATGACCAGCAGCGGCACAAGCACGGGTCTCTCCTCATAACTGAGTAGGCCTAGAGCATACTCCACCACGCTGCTCCAGTGCGGAATGGCGGAGAGGTTAGTGGAAAACCCAAGCGTCAAGTTTTTCTGCCGCCCGGAGGCCTCCGACGTGGCTTAACGATTGTTATCTTTCGATAACAAACGGGACCGACGGCTTTATGTGCCCTCCGAAGCACGGTACTAAGTTCTGTTTAATTTTAACGATAAATAAATATACATCTGATTCGTTTATGTGAGATCACAATAAATAACGGCCTAATTAATGTCTATACTATGTATATTTTACTTTACAGAAATATGGAGGTCAAGGCGTAAGTTTTATTTTTAAAGGATATTTTTAATTCTTACGACAATTATGACACAAAACAAATAACCGAAATGTTATTTTTAGGTTTTGAAAGTGTCATATGTAAGTTTTGTTGAACACATAATAATAAAATGAAATCTTATTACTTTTTTATTCATGTTATCGTAGCTTTTTTAAAATCACTATAACTACTTATTTGTTTTATTATTTTCTAGAGTCCACCAAGTCACCATGGAGTAAGTTTCTTTTTAAAGTTCTGAATCATTCACTCATCACTTACTCGTACACGAAGCTTTAACAAAAAAGTGTGAGAGTTGTAAAAGTTAGCGCTTCACCATCCAAGACTACATCACCACTTACCAACAGTTGGGAAGCACAGATTAATTATCTTAACTAAAAATAAGAATTTTAAAAATCTCACGTGTGATTAAGGGCGGGGGAGAGAGTTGAACCAAATCTCACGATGTCTCAGTATGGGGATGGAGGGTGTAAAATTACCAAAATCTCCTGACGTAATTAATGGACGCCGGCTTGTTCTCAAAAGGGAGAAACAAAGGTTTCGTCTTCACGTATTGATAATTATATCTTTTTCTATATTTCCGGTCTCTATAAGTTAAGAAATGCGTTTGAAGCACATACCTACTACATAACTGAACTAAACAATGGATGCAGGTAAATCAAATTACACCTTTTAAGATTTTTCTTTGTTTTAGGATAATTCTCCCGTCCATGACTTAGGGGTGAGTAAATTCCTTATACCTAAGGTTGTTTTCATTCTCTATTGCTAAACAGTTTCACATTATGATTATTATTACAACCTTTACTTAATTTTCACAGCACCTAAACCTAAAATACGTAAGTTAATGAACACAGTAATATGTAGGTATTTTAGTTAATACTTTATCAGCCATGAAATTAGGTAGGTAAATTTATTAACAAGTAGGTAGTGCGTCCTTGGGCACATTCACTAATTGTAACAGAAGCCGAAACAATTGCTACACATTTTGAAGTATTTCATTTTTGGGTAACATTTGATTATTTTATAAGTAAAATATTTTCATTTATTGCAATTGTTGGGCCGGATTGAGGCGGCCTCGACTGACTTTAACCCCATGCTAACATTCCAGGGTTAACAGGGTGTTCTAAGGGGCGACAGAAACCAACTCCTGCTAGGTGCATCCTTTTAATTTTTCATTCATTTGCGTAAAAAAATAATATTATTAATTTTGGCCCCCAGTTTTCACCCTATGCCTATAGAGCCATAAATGATCAGGTAAGATAAAAACAAAATAAAACTACAATATATTTTATTTCAATATTAAATACTTCACTGATTTCATATTGCAGGCATCTTTGCTTCACGCCAAAAATAAAAAGGTAAGCTATATTTTATTTTAAAAAGTTATACACCTACAGTTTTTTATTAATGCCTAATAGTCATGATTATTCGGGTGAAATTTCGCAACTCAATTTTGAAGCAGATATCTTCAACCGATTGAGCTAAAATTTTGTATACCTACACGTTTAGTTTGGATGACAATGTATGATTTACTACATATGTGACGTCATTCATCATCTACTCAATTCGTTTAATTTATTGTTTTCAGAACCATAATAGGTTACATCATTTAGATGTAAGTAAACGATTTTATCTTAACATAAATAGGTATAAGGTAGACTAGATTTCCGCTCGCGTGCTAGCTAATCTAAGTTGAACTATTTATTATTGGATTTAGGTACTTAACTTGAGAAAAATTATTTAATAAAAAAAAATTAATTAATTACATTAGCGTGAGAGAGGAGGAGCCTGCCTACCGCTGCCGTATGCGTGAGAAAGGGACGCCTGACAGACTGGCGCCGTAACGCGTTACGTAACGAAGCGGTTTAACCTCCCATAAGAAGTAATCACTTCAAAAAGAACGCAGCTTCGTAAGATACTTCTTACTCTTTAGGCTTGTTTCTTGGCCGGCAACGCTTTATTAATGAATTTGATGTTACTGATATTTACGGGCGAAGGTGAAAACTTGCCATCAGGTGATTCGTCTGTGTATCGGCTATTCACATTAGGTATATATTCAACATAGGTACTAATTATAATGGTGTTAATTATTTTAGGGACAACATGTTCTTCATGATTTAGTAAGTAAAGTACATAATAAAAGTATTTTTGATGTCGATCTTGTGGTCGACTAAATAACAGCGGGCGCGGTCAGATAGGTGGGTGAGTGACCGTTGAATTTGCTCGCTTCCGTGAGCGCGCAATACGACGTCGGCTGAAGCACGTGCTCAGTAGTGGGCCAGTGGTTCACCACTGGCCCACTACTGAGCACGTGTCACCACTGGCCCACTACTGAGCACGTGTCTCCTCATACTTGAGGAAGCCTAGAGCATACTCCACCACGCTGCTCCAGTGCCGATTGATGGATGGGTTAGTGGCCAACCCAAGTGTCGGAATTTTTTATATCGCCTTAAAGCATGCTATCTAGTCTAATCAAAACAGAGCTAAATTGCGTGTCCAGACACAATTATCATTCTCATTCCTGACCATTCTAACTCCGAAGTATTTTAATGATATTAGACATGTCTGTAACGACCTCATAATTACAACTAGTGTCAGAATTTATGTTTTTTTTTTCATTGGATAATTATATTAGACTCAATTACCGAAATCGCTCTTCACTCTTTACTCGCGCTTTACTCAAAAATTACATGGTTCTCATGTGATTCGACCACAACACGTTGTCGCCGTAAATTCAAAGTAGTAAGTAAGTACTAAAACTAAAAACACAGGTACAGCTACTTGTGGTAAATTAAGTGTATACAAGTACCTACAAGTACTATAGTAACTTCATAATGTGACATAATCACGGATATCGACAGCTTTTTTTGCATGTAAAAATACAGCGTACCCTAAACCTAACCCAAATGTCCTTTAAATTACGTTATATCGATTTTTGTCAGGACGCGGGTGCTTCGCCCCCCTACCCCTCCCCAGTGAGCCTGTGCTCTCACCCCTTCCCTCTCGCTTTTTTACCTTAATATTGTAATAAAACCACAATTTTTTTCATTGCGATAACAAGTGGTGAATGTGGTGATCGAATCGCAAAAAAGCCACAACACAAATTGTGTTTCAGAGAAGCCGTTGTGTCCATTTTTTCGATCAATGACCGATTTCGGCAATGAGACTACGATGCATTTCAGCCTGCACACTTACAATTTTTCTTTAATTATGAAATTCAACTAACTAACAACTAGCACCTAAGTAACTATGACTTTTTAATATTTTTTAAAGCAATATCACCGAGAATATCACCCTTCAAATGTAAGTTTTTCACCTATTATTCATTTGTATGTCCCCATTATTTGTAGTCATATTACTCATAAATAATTTACTGACATACCTACATGATTACTAAATTACTTATTTACAATTTTTTGAAAGACTACTAAGAAAGACTAAACTAGTAATAACCAATTTAATAAAGTTATTGAGAAATTAAAGTCTATACCTACATTTTAGTTTGAAAGTTTTCAATTAACATCGATGTTCTCAGAATATTTTAAATTTAATGAATATAGACTAATCTCAGTAGGTACTAACTTACGAAACTTTATTAGTAGCAAGTACGTACTTCATAAAAGGTAATATCGAATATGGGGAGGGTGGTCTGAAAATAAGTTATTTGCGATTTCTATTTTAATTATTTTTTGCCTTTCATCTCACAGTAGTTTTACTCTGGTTATGATTAGGACTATTTGAGATAAAAACCCAGCCTCCATACAAAAAGTGGACATCTCCTTTAGATACGCATCTAGGTACTTTTAATTTAATTTTATGACCCGTCATTTGTCATATATTTTTCAGGGTTACGAACTATCCAGACTATTGGATTTGGTAAGGCTCAGTTTCAAAATAATTTCTTTAGTTTTATTTTTGATGATAAGAAGAGATTTCTACCTATTTCTTTTCAAGTGACAGAACCCTGTGACAGACAGACAGAGACCGAAGGCATATTAGTAGAGTTCCTTCACCTTTGGGTACGAAATTCTCAAAGAACACAACCTTTTCAATTTTTTTAATCGCCATATCCTAATGGTGATTCTGAGGAAGAAAAGTACGAGATTTGTTTTATTGTTAATTGCATGATCTAAAATTTTTGGAACGAAGTTCCTTACGGCAGGCTTGGAGGGGATAAGGATTTTGCTGCGCGACCGAACTGAAAAATATGTGATAGTAAAACCGTAAGCGTGGAATGAGACGCGTGGAAAAAAGTGCGTGGAATAAAACCGTTAAATGAGACGTGCGCAGGCGCGACAGTAGCCGAAGGAACTTCGTTCCTACCTGGTGTCCCACGACACAATTGTAGTTTTTATCGATCTTTTTTATGATTGAAATAAATTTACCGACCATATTTAAGATCATTTGCTGTATGTTAATTAAAAACGCAGTAATATCCGAATGGTTTAAACATTAAACTGCCGGCTTCAAATCCTGCACGCACCTCGGATTGTCAAAAATTATGTGCGTATTAGAATTTAATTATCACTTGCTTCGACAAAGGAAAACATCGTGAGGAAACCTGCACACCTGCGAGTCCTACATGTTTTCAAAGGTCTATATAGTCCGCCAATCGGCACATGAACTGGTGGTGTGGTGGACTATGGCCTGTACCCCAACATTGTGAGAGGAGACCTGTTCCCAGCACTGGGGCCGTTATGGGTTGCGATGATGATGAATTTAACCTAACCTCTATTTAACAGAGACAAGACGACGATGATGATGATGATGACGAGGATGCTGAGAAGAAACGCTAAGGACCGCGCTTACGTCCTATAAGTCTCATCTCGAACGACGCTATACCCCACGGACACCGATGATTACTAATTTTTTTACTTTTGTTTAAGTAAAATCCAGGGCAATAAAGAAGGCTTGAAATGCTATATTTAATTTTTGGACAGTAATTAGTTCCCTAAGGCATGACAGGTTTTTAGTAGTATGGTTTTTTATAAACACATTGAGCACAGTATCGAAAATTAGGTACCTAGCTACTTATCTTGCCCTTAGTTCCTACATGACAGTTACGTAGACACTTACCGTAAACTTATCACGTTTTCATGTCGGAATTAATACGGGCAGTACGACATCACCACACCATCTCGTGGCGCGTTGGTACCGAATCGTTTCTGATCTGATAAGTGTAGTGTACGCCAACCCTAGACATCATTTATAATGAGATTTGAAGAGAGGTCGGAAGTATCAAGTAATATTGGTCAGACCGTAGACAGAGAAATTTTAGACATCCGGTGAGTGTGGCCAACATGAGATATCACGAGAAACTACAATTGTATGTGGCACAAGAAAAATATATATAAATGTATATGATCTTAAAACAAACTAAATTATTATTTATTATTTAAATTATTTTTTTATGTAAAATAATTTTATTGAAACTAGGTAGAGGTACAACAATATTTTTACGGCTCCCGATACAATTTCTCACAGGTCTGCCAACACTGCTAGTCTCAGTCTGTGACCTGTGACTGACACATACTGACTGATTAGTGATTACTGATCTATCTATCTATCAGCCTTTTGAAGTCCACTTTGATTACTGATACTGACACTAAAATGTTGACAATTTGACATTTTATTTTGGTTTGGATTTGTCACTTGAATAAGGACATATGGACATTTGTTTGTTGGTTTCTTGCACAGATTTCTTCATTTTAGAAACATAAACCATTTTCCGAGGAGGATGGCATCAAAAATAGATCAAAAAGCTTATTTGCAGAAGTATTTAAGTGGATCGTCTGGTGACAAAAAGAAAAAGAAGAAAAAAGTCTCTAAAGGGAGCGGGTTAGTAAACTTTCCAAAGTAAATTGCTGTAACATTTAAATTATGGTAAATAAAATAATTGTAATTCTTATACTTTCAAAATTAAAGTTGCCATTCAATAGCGACTACCAACGTAGTCTCATGCAGTCATCCTTTACCCTTACTCTTTATCTATAATAAAGAATGTCTGTTGTGGTAAGTGGCATAGACATAAGTTTAAAGGATTATGAAAATCCTTGCCACCTTCAATTTGCAAACAGGAACACAAACAACTTTAGGGCTATATTTCACCGGGACACCATGGCGGCGCAACCAGTCGCCGCTACCAATAAAATGTATGGTTGGTTGCGCAACCAAACGGACACCAGGTGAGTAACTCTCTATAGAGCTGTATACATTTTATTGGTAGCGGCGACTGGGTTGCGCCGCCATGGTGTCCCGGTGAAATATAGCCCTTAGTGTAGCTGTGAGCGTGTAACCATTTATTTTGCAATTTTGTCTGTCATATGCTCAATTGTGCTTTTTTGTATTGTCTCAAGGATAAAAGCTTTTGTTAAAGATGAATTATCCCTAATCGTTTATGTTTTAGGTTCAAAATAATTGATGATGATTTAGATCTGTCGAAGCTTAGACCTCTGGATGGTGATGAGCTAGACATTCTGGGTGAAGGTGAAGATGCTCCTCAGATAGCTGGTATTATTGATGAGAGGCCAGAAGAGGTTAAAAAATTGGAACAGTTTAAAACTACTTCTAAATGGAGAGTTATTAATCAGGTAAAGCAAACCATCATTAATATACTATTATTAAATTGATGTACACAATTTAAATCATAGTAGATTCATTCTTTCACCCTCGAGTCCAAGCTATCATCCCTGGATCATATCTGCTGAAAAATGTCATGTTCTCTTTGTTAGATACCCATTTAATTTATTTGTAATTTATTTATTTGTATTTGTAATTATTATTTGTAATTTGTAAATAACCATAACATTATTCATGCATGGTGGTAAAATATTTTACTTAACCAGCTGGCAGCCACCCTCCTAAAATCAAATGTGAAAATATTTTATTTATGTTTTGGTTGATTGTTTCTATGCTGACATTATTATTTGCTCTCTGACATTTCAAGCAAAACGGATTTTTTTTACTGTAGCAACCTATGGTGTTACCATGGCTTGTATTTCCATTAAAAAAGATTTTCGACATTTTAAAATGATGGAGTTTTTAAATTTGAATATGTAGTTGGCATTAATAACCATTAAAATTAATTTCAGGATGATGGCTTCAACAGCAAGTTGCAAATTGAAGAAATTAAGAAGGATGTTAAAGAAGCTGAAAAGGAAAATGAGCTTATATTCGGAAAGATGTATAGTGACTCTGAAGATGAACAAATACAAAACACAAATTTGTCACCGCCCAGGAAACAGAAGTTAAGTGAAAAACAATTGAGGAATGAAACAACAAAGAAGCCGCTAAACAACAGTGATAGTGACTTTAGTCCCCCGAGAAAGAGGAATGAGAACAAAAACATTGGACCAAAATCACACAGTAAAAATAATGATTCAGACACATCGCCACCTAGAAAGAAACAATCTAAACCAAAAAGAAGACAACAAGGTTCTGATTCTGACCTGTCACCTCCAAGAAAGGATGATAAACATAATAGAAAAGAATCTAAATCTCAAAATACTTCACAGGATAATGATTCTGATCTTTCGCCTCCAAGAAAAAATTCTAAATCAAATGACAGAGTTAGGAAACCTAGCCGCTGGGGTGATTTTAAAGAAGAACAGGAAAGGTATAAAAGAGACTCAAAAAAATCTCCACCCTTATACCAAAGAAGTTCAAGATCTCCAGATGGAAAAAAAAATAAAAATAAAAGAAGCAAATCGTCAGATTCTGATATGTCACCGCCTAGAAAAACACAAAGAAATAATAAAGCTTATGATTCAGATTTATCTCCACCCAGGAAGTCAAGTAAAAATTATGATTCAGATCTGTCACCGCCACGAAAAAGAAAACAATCACCACAGAGACGAAACGACAGGGTGAACAGATATGACAACCAATATAGCAGTAACAAAAGAGACAATCAGGTTGACAGTGTCAGACATTCAGATAATCGGAATAACACTTTCCGAGGTCCCAGAAGGCACTCAAGAGAAAGAGACTATAATAGAAGGGACAACTCTGACCAATCGCCTTCTAGAAATGATCGAAACAGGGTAAATGATAAGAGAAGATATAATAGACAGAATAGTGATAGTCCTCCACCTACTAGTAAAAAAATGGAAAAAACATTGGAAGGAAAGAAAGCTGGTTTGCAAGATGCATTAGAATTGAGACAAGAGAATCAAGCATTCAGAAGAAGAGAGGAAGAGGCATTTAGTAAGATGACAGATGAAGTTTCAGGAAGAAATGCTCAAGCTGTTTCAAGGAAAGGTAACAATTTATTATTATTAATGGACTTTTATTAGCATGTTGTAACCAAGTAAATATTTTAAAAAATCACCTATAAATAAATTATTTACAGGCAAAAGAGAAACCTCGGAAGAAAGAAGAAAGCTGAAAGATAAAGCAGATAGACAAAAAGAGCTTGATGAGAAATACAAAAAGTGGGGCAAAGGGTAAGTAATAACACAAAAACGACAATAAGTAATAACACAAATAAGTACAAATACTAATGTAAAAAGCAAAGGTGATATTTACTTTTTGAAGTGTAAACTTCTATAGTATCATTGTGATTTGGAATTCGATGAAACAGAAATGACGCGCAATTGAAATGAAACGGAAACGAAAGAGACAGACACATTTTAACGTGTGAGAAAATGACGAGAACTTCTAGTACTTTTGAATTGCACACAATTTAATTTTTTTACTTTTGATTTTAATTTTCAATTAATTTACCTTTACAGACTTAAACAAATTGAAGAGCAGCAACAACGTGTTCAGGAGTTTATGCATGAGGCGTCAAAACCTCTCGCGCGGCACAAAGGGGACAGAGATCTAGAAGACAGGCTTAAAGATGTGGAGAGGGAGGGAGATCCCATGCTTCAATATATAAGGGAAAAGAAACGGGACAGAGGGGAGTTGGGACCAGGTAAATTTTATTTTTAATAATATCTAATATAATCAATGAAAGACAGTTACAATATCATTAGAATAAGAAGGTATACTTTGCCACTGTCTACAAGGTTATAATAGCTCCGGTTGTAAATCGGGCGGTCCCAAAACCAGTTACACTCGGGGTCTTCTGGTTTGTAAAAAGCCAACTTCGAATTGACTTTTCATAAAGCCAGTCCTCTAATCTCAGTATGTTATTGCACTATAATTATACTCTCACTCTCACAAGTAATATGTGGTCAACGGTGTTGGTTTCAATTATTTATTCTGTACTTTGGTTAATGTCTTTTATTTAAGATACATTGTGTTACTGTTTGTTGATCCTTGAAAATAAATAAATAAAATAATTATTTTGCTTTTATTTTACAGAGAAGCCATTATACAAGGGCAGTTTCCCTCCAAATCGATTCAACATACGTCCCGGCTACCGCTGGGATGGTGTGGACCGCTCCAATGGGTATGAGAAGAAGTTCTTTGACCAACAGAGCAAGAGGAAAGCTCAGGCCGAGGAAGCCTATAAGTGGAGCACCGAAGATTTGTGAACATCAGTTAACCTGTACAAAATAATATTGAATTTATCAGGGTATCTACAGCTGTTTATGCATTGAAATAAATGAAACAAATATGAATATAATATGGACATTAAATTAAGTGCTTTATATGGTTGTGGTTTCTTTTATTATTATTTTGCTGAATAACAGCAATGTAATAAACTTAAACATCCCTCCAGTACGGACCACACTGCGTCATTCGTAATGCGTACCGCGAAGAACTTGATTAATACCTTCATATAGTTCATATTAATTGGAATTATATACGTAGAATGATCCCACTTCTGATGATAGAAGGGGTCAGTTAGGTCTAGATATTTAGTATCAATTAAACCACGTCTGTACTCACACGGTATATTGAGACTAACTTATAATAAGACGTTCTCTCTTAGCTACGGTTATGTTTACATTCTACCACTTAACGCTATAAAAATAAGGGTTCTGCTGTCAAATTTTGTCGCTGAAATATGCACCATATTATAAATTAATTAATTGATTTTCATTGAGAATTAGACCTCAATTGGTGATTTTTTTTATCGATAAGTTTGCTTTTTCTCTGTTTAATCCCTTGATAATGTAGTGTTGCCATGTTCTTATTCAGGTTCTAGAAACTATGTAATCTGCTACTACCAGATCATGACTAAGTACTTTTTGAAATCTGTCGAAAATGTTACATGTGAAAAATAAAATACCCACTTATTAAAACTTATTTTATTTTCTTCACAATCACATGTTATGTTTACAATTTGATGTTGCAGATACATGATATTTATATAGAGGAAATCTAATCAAACAAATAACCTAATTAACCTGTTACAAAATATATAATCTATATAACAATTTCGTTAGGTGTACAGTCTAGCATTCTAGAAGGCAATATAACATTCCTATATTGCTTGGTTAAGGCAGTGGGTTAATACATATTATCGCTCTCATTTTGTTTATTTACTTAAGTATTATCAATTTATTGGATATAAATCTCACTTTATGATAAGTCATTCCTTAGAAGATAAATAAACATGCGCATACTACACCAACTTATTTCCGACCCGGCAACAACTCAATGGAAAGCATTCCATATGATCTTTATTTCTTATTCCTACGGTTGAATTTTCTTATTAAAACGACTTGGTCTTGGATGTACGACGTCGACCGTGCGTACTACTTTCAGGCATACTTTCGAAAATCAACCGTAATAAACACGATATAAAGCTCATAATTGAATGGTTTTCTTCACGTACATTTCCAAATAAAATGAAAATTGTATTCAAATACTTTACAATACAGCAGTCACTTATCAGTCTCGATGTTATGTATTACAAGATACTAATTTAATAGGTATTTGGGAAACCTGTTCCTTATTACCCAACACTCGAAAAATTCACACTAAATTATAAGTGAAACTTACAACACGTTAAAGAAAACCGCAACCAAATCGGTTAAGCCGTTTATGAGACAAACGTGCAAACAAACACACAAAAATGCTAACAACCACCGTTTTGGGTTCAATTGAGGCCCCCAATAAATTTGAATAATAAAAAGAACAGGCAATTCATATTATAGGTCAAAACATTAATTCATACAATTTAATTTCATACTTCGTTTACTAAATAACGAAATGGTTAAATTACATAATAGGTTTATTTAGATATCAGTTAGCACTTCACAATAATGAACCTAGTTTATGTAGTGGTAGGGTACCTAAACTACCACTCTGAATCGTTAAATATATTTTTGACGTGATAACGTCTTATAGATCGATGAACGCCGGCTGCACGCACGAAAAAGTATGACGTCAGTGTCACGTTCCGCCTGAGCTGAGCAAGCGAGAGCGCGGAACACACGATAAAGAGGCACGACCGGCCTAAGCGTTCGGTTTTCTCCAATGTTTGCTTATGACGTTATCACGTAAAATTTTTATTTACTTGTTTTATTTTCGTCACAACCCGATAACATTTCGATGCCAATAGGACATTGGGATGCTGTTAGTACTACAAACATTTGGTGGTAGCGACCACTGACCATTTACCATCAAGCGGCCCCTCCCCTCGGCTTCTCGGCTGTTGATATAAAATAACAACACGCATGTAGATACTATTAAATTTTTATTTAAAATGAAAGCTTCAAGCTTCAAAGAGAAACAGAGTTGAGCTATGTGAATATCATAGGAAATCTTAGAAAAACTCGGTATGAATTATTTATCACAAAGATGCATTGCAACCTGTTTGAATAACTGATATCTTTAGTCAGTAAACAGGTAGTAATAATGATAAAAATATATGAAATCATTATTTTGTATTATATAAAATTTAACACTGGTATATTTTTTAACAATTAATATGTATTAAATTTAAGTTATCACCTATATATCGCTGTTTAATTTAAATTAAAGAACGTTCGGTATATTATACTAATATACTAATTATTCTAATTTTTAGGTGTTCTTAAATTTGTAGGTATTGCATTCAGAACAATCCTTTGGACATCACAACTAAGCGTTTGTATCAAGAAATATTGCTTTCACACACAAAGTACAATTATATTTTGACAAAAGCACAGATCTATACATTTCCTAATAGTTATTTGAAATCATGATAAAAACCTAAAAAAATCATGCATCCCATATTAATGTAGTTTTTACTTATAAAAAGTGAAGTGAAGTATCTTTTGGGCAAAATCAGATACAGCTTCTATTATTAACAAATAAAAAATTAAGAAATTTGCGGACTAACGTAACCTTCGACCACACATGACAATATTTCAATAATTTTAAAGATTGATTAAATTATTACATTTAAAATAATAAACACTGATCATAATTATAAATCAATATTGTTTTATTTCTTGTCTTAAATACATACGTACATATATCTTTATAAAATTAGTAAAAACCTACAATTGCTTGTCTTGCTGCATCACAATCACCACAACCCCACAAATGGTGCACTCACATTGCTATGTTGAGTAAAGGTAGATTTCTAGTACAATTTTATTATTGAATGGAGTTTTGTTTTATATTTCAGATGTTATGGTTTTTTGTTATTGATAATTTTATTACTAATTGATTTTAATCCGAATTTGATATAATTTTGCAATGCCCAAATGAGGCACGTGTAAGTTTAGTTGGGCGCATCCCATACCGATAACGATACCGATATTAGGCTATATCGTTTAACTATTATTTATTTGATTTTTCTTTATTTTCTATTTAAAAATGTCGTTAGTTGGTGTTAATATTCACAACAACTATTTATATGCATATAATGTCGCCTGTTTCTATATTAAGTATCCCTAAATGCTTTAACGCGTCTTAACCGCTATCGGCATCGTCGATGTTTTTTTTAATATCGGTATCGTTATTTGAATAGTATCAAAAGTGCGAAACGAAACACTACTTCAGCGACTATACTGTACATACCACCCATACAGATGACTATATGAAACAAAATAAAATAAATGTTCATTCGATAGTGTATTAGGAACGGCCGCGTACATCAGGACCGTCGGCGACGCGTGTCAACGGCGTCCCCGGTACCCGCCCCGGCCGCCCCGGTGGTCCCGGTGGTCTCGGCGGTCCCGGTCGTCGTGCTCGTTCTGGTAGCGGCCCTGGCCCTGCTGCTGGTAGCCCGCCGTCTGATAGCCTTGCGCTGACTGGTAACCTTTGTGGTAACCGCCGCCACCTGTAATAATTTAATACGTAAAGCAGGGTTTCCCAACCTTTATCGCCCCCCCGAACCAAAAATATTATTTCCAGGCCCCTTACAATGTACATACAAGCTTCGGGGTCATGTTGTGACTTGTTAATTCACATGCGGACATTTACATTATTTTTCGGAAATGGTAACGTACCTAGTAACGTAGTAGTAGTAGTACTTGAAATTTATCTACGCCCCCCAGGGGGGGCGTGCCCCACCGGTTGGGAAACAGGGACGTAGAGTATTAATACGTAAAGCATTAATACGTAAAGCGTAACGTATTGCTATGTAAAGCGAAAACTTTGTACCCCTATAAAATTTGGCGCAGTTAAAATTTAGGTACTTGGAGAAAATTAATCTATACAAATAAATAAAATTGGTGTTTTTTTTTAATATTAAAATACCCGCTTTTTACTAAATGCATATTATGAATGTATACACGGTGCATAGGTATACCAAAATGACATTTTTTACAATTTTTGTCTGTCTGTTTGTTCGAGCTAATCTCTGGAACGACTGGACCGATTTTGACGGGACTTTCACTGGCAGATTGCTGATGTCATAAGGAGTAACTTAGGCTACTTTTATTTTACATTTTTTTTGTTAAATCCCACGCGAAGTCGCGGGCACAGCTAGTATGTCATAAAATGTTTACATACCTTGGGTACTGTATCCTTGGTTGTAACTGCCGCTGCTATCGTATCCACCCTGACCGTAGTTTTGGTTGTAACCCCCTCCCCCCTGATTATCCTTATAATTATCATACCCCTGGCCACTCTGGTTGTTATACCCTCCCTGGTTATTATAACCTGTTGGATGGTTGTTGTAGTTATTTTGGTTATTATAACCACCGGGGGGCACTTCATAGGTTTGGTAGCTACGTTGAGTCTGTTGGCTGAACACTGACGGGCTGGTTTGAGGTCTGAAATTAAATGCAGTCATATTATTTCATGAGGTGTTTATAACTCAGTGGCTTGACTTGATCATAATGTTCACCTGAGTTAAATAATAGGTCAAGTTTTCAACGAATGACCTATAGTGATAAACAAATAAATGCATACACACTCGTACAATAAAAAACTCTTTATTGTTTGGACACCTGCACACTACATAAATTACCCCTTTAGAATGCTTCATGACGAGGGATTGTCAGTCAAGAAAGAAATAATAACTTTAAATCAAAATGTGTGCAATTCACACAAGCTAGAAGTGAAACTTTCACAAAATAGTTTGGTTACATGTCATAACTATTGTTTTAGCGCTGCAGCAAACTTTAGTTCTCACCTCGCTAATGTTCCTATCTCATTTTCTCCCACGTTAAAATGTGTCTCTCTTTTTCGTTTCCGTTTCATCGAATTCCAAATCACAACGATACTATAGAAGTTTTCACTTCAACGCTACCATAAGACAGACGCTCACCTTCCCTGGTCGTTGGACTGGTTGTACCCTCCCTGAACCCTGCCGCCACCACCGCGCCCCCTGTCCCCGCCGCCCCGGCCGCCGCCCCTGTCTCCGCCGCCCCGGCCGCCGCCCCTGCCACCTCGACCACCGCCCTGAAAGAACATTTCACCATGTTTACAACAACATACATTGACACTTAACTGCTGAAGCTGTGATTATAACATTATAGCTGGAAATGCTTACTGCCTTACCGTCAAGTGACAGTGTAGTCAAGCATTAATTTATTAGTGTAGTCACTTGTTGAGAATGATGATGAATGATGATGAAATCATGTCACTTGTTGAGAATGAATGAAAAACGGAGACCATTCTAGCATTTTTTTAAATATTATTCCACAGGCATATAAAGGTAGTTTACTATCTACATAAATAATTAAATTTGGTAATTATACGGAACAGTCTTTCAGTCAGTGTTTTTATGCAAAAATCCTAATAATAATAATGTTATTCAATTTACCTTGCAAGTTAAGACAAATAAAATTATACACGAAAAAGCAAATCAATTTTTACATTCTTATGCAGAAATCGAAACGAAGTGAGTACTAGACTATTTGGCGAAACTAAAAATACAGCGATATTATTAGGCCAGAATATGATTGGAGCAGAATTAACCTAAACAGATATAACCTGAGCAAAACAAGATACATTATGCAACAAAACAACTGCATATTGGCCATTTGAAACTGCATTTACAAACTTACTTGTCCATAATTATCTCGATTGTCATTACCCTAAAATATTTATTAATTTGTTAAAATAAACCAACACACTTTTGCATAGTTATTAAATATGAATCGTACTCAAAAACAATTCTTTTTAAATTGTGTGATGTCATTGATAGTCAACATTGCCCGTTTACTAACAGCTGACTCGTCTGTAATTTGTGAGCAGTGTACATTAAAAGGATGTGCCAATGCACATTCGAGGTCAGCAGTGGGATAGTTACAGGTGGGAATGATAACCGAGTAGTGACATACCTGAGTGGCAGACCGCTGCTGCCAGGACGGCATCTCCGGCGGCGGGGGCTGCTGTTCGTGCGGTCTCCCTCCCCGGTCGGGCACCTGGAGGATAAAAAAAAATTGAAAATTAAAATACTGCAACTTTGGCTCAAATCAGTCTTGATGACCTTTTGAAACAGACATAAAAAATAACGAATTTATAAACTAATATAACAATACTATATAAGTACTTAGTCATTAAAATTAAATAAATAAATAATAAAATAAAAATAATAAACAAAAATAAATAAAATAAAAAATATTGTAGACAAGCATGTAAAAATAAAAATCTAACCATCATTGTTTGGAGCAATCTGACATCATTAATTTATTCTATCCTATAATAATAATAATAAATCTTTATTTCAGGCAATATACAAACAAATACACTGTATATGTACAGAGGTCCTCATATCGTTTTCCAAATCGGCTGATTAACGATCCCACCCAAAAGTGTCGGTCGAACGACTAGATATTATTTCCTGTGACCGATTTTACTACCCCAAAATTATTAACAATCCTTCCGTTCACTCACCTTTCCAATCATAACTTTATTCACTTCACTTTGGGTGTTTTTCCTAACGCTCGCACTGGACGTTTTCTCGACTTGCAATAGCGATGTCCTCGCTGCCAAGAAGTCACATAACTTTACATCAGGCTTTACTTTCAGATGTTCCCGCTTCGGTCTGTAGGTTGACTGGATAAGATCCTTTTTGGATTTGAGCCGGTCTGACCACTGTAACATAACATGTATCAAAATTAAATAACAAAACATCAAAACAATTAACGCTTACACACTCATAACCCCGCAATAGGATTCCCTGTCGGGGGTGGCGAGGACAACACAAATAATACAACACACACACTGTCAACTGGAAAACAAACTTTATTCTGTCTTATAGTGCTCAGAGCTCTTTAACACTCACTAATCACAAGAGAACAACATTGAATCACAAATAGAATCAAGCTAATAAATAAAATAAGCTAAGAATCTGTATTGTTACCTCAAAACTCTGTATGGTACACTCCAGTCTAGTGATGAGCGTCTCTCGTCTCAACCTGTACTCTTCATACATTTCAGTAAAAGTAGCTTCCAACTGTTTCCAATCCTTCTCCGTCATTGCCTTATTGTACAGTGGCTTCCCTACTAGTTTGTCGCCTTGAATAGAATATATTGATATATCAGATACATAATAAATGTTCAGATATTTGTCTAGATATAATTATGATAAACATTTAATAGAAAACAGAAATGTGAACTGCCGACAAACTGGCTTACAGTTTGGCAGAAATTAGAATAAGAATAAATGTAAAAAAAATTCTTGGATAAATAAATAAAAAAAATTTATAAGGTTAAGTCTTAGTAATCAGCCAATTGGGATCCATATTATGCAACTGTTATTATTGACATAAGCAATATAAATATTTTAAGTTATCTGCTTTTCCGACATCCTACGCACAGTGATAAGTATAATACATATATTAGCAGTGATAGCTGAGTGATTTAAAAGTTGGACTTCCGATAAGGGGAGTTTGTGTTTGAGTTGTGCTCTCAAATTTTTCTAAAATTTGTAAATTAGAAATTAATTCTTACTTTGGTGACGAAACACATCGTGACATCGTGTCAGCCCAGCTATGGAACAGTTATGGGTTGCAATTCGTAGACAGAGAAGGAAATACACAGATGAGAAACTACAATTGTATGTGCCACAAGAAACGTTCGGCATCAGCTGTCAAATAAAAAAAAATACTAACTTCTATGTAAAAATAAGACTGTTTAGAATTTATTACCTTCCTTTTGTATAGTTTCTTTCAGTTTCGTCTCCAGTTTAGCAAACAATATTTCCGGAGTAATGTTGGGCGGCGGCTTGTTGAACTTCAAAGTTATTAGAATGTCTTTCAAATCTTTTGCCGTGGGACTTTCTTGCTGCAAGTAAAATGTTATCAACACAGTAAAATAGAAATGAAAATGCCGCAATTATATTTATTCAATTCAATTAAGTCTTCAAGAGGAGAGTGAATAGCATTTTATAAGTTAGTGTGCGTAACATCTTAAGACTTCATCACCACTTACCATCAGGTGTTATTATTGTCAAGCATTAACTTAATAAAATTATAAAAAAAAAATCAAAATGTCTGCAATTCACACATGCCAGAAGTGAAACCTAACTTTGGTTCTAAATCTTGCTAATGTTCCTATCTCATTTTCTCCCACTTTAAAATGTGTCTGTGTCTTTTTGGTTCCGGTTCATCCTATTTGCGCGTCATTTCCGTTTCATCTAATTCCAAATCACAATGATACTATAGAAGTTTTCACTTAAAAAAATAAGACCAAAGAATCTTATAAAGAATTGTGCATTTTGACCATTTAATTAAAACCAATACTTAGACACAATGTTTCTATGTTACAATCATAAAGTTTCAATGAAGTCATGCTTCATGTGACTTCATGCTGTAATCCATATCACAAAACTGTAGTATAAAACAGCAATTACCATAATAATTTCCATGCTAGACCCTTGTTTATCCTTGGGACAGTCAACATTGACCATCCTTGCAGCCATCAGCTCCGATATTAAATAGTCTAAGAGTAGTAGCCGATCCTCTTTGGTTTGCAATCGAGATGACATATGACCTTGGGAATTAGTAGTAAAACTGTTAACATTGGTGTCATACGAAAATCTATTTTGTAAATTAAAGCAAAAAATACTAATTACTCATCTCACTGTGTAATACATCCTAGTATGTATTACACAGTGGATTTAATGCTCATTGGACCACGATCTGTGCAATACATAATACTGAGTAACCATATTGTGATAAAAATGTCCGCAATCCACTTTGAGTTTAAAATCATGTCATAAAGTTTCTGCCTATTAGAATTATCATGAATCTCATTAGAATGTTAACTATTATTCAACATAAATTCATCTAATATACAACCCACAGATTAAGTGATTTGTTGCGGATGACAGGTCAGAAATGTTATAAACTTTTTCCTCATTTATTTAGACATTTTTATATTTACATTATTTCATAGATATTCTTACAATTAGGTAAATTACTGCTTAAACTAGGTATTATTGTATCTATTTATCAAATGGTTGTGCACTTCTAAATTTTTTTACTTATTTATACTTTATTTCATCAATCTTAAAAGTAAGCAATACAATTTGCAGACTTAATGCCAGATGGAATTCTCGACCATGTCTCGTCTGATTGTCACCCTGGTAGCTGGCAAGGGGATATAGCAGATGCTATGATGCATAAAAAACCAATAAAACATGATAATAATTAAAATTAGAGCTCTTAACTTCCAATAATTACACAACACAACAAACTAATTGATATTGAACTAATTGATTATAGATTATCAAAATAAAGATAAGATAAACAAAAGATAGAAATACCTATAATTAATTTCTTGTATGGACACCCAAGCTCTTTCAAGAAGGAACTCAGCTCAAGTAAGAAGGCACTGGACTCATCTGGATCATTCATCATGGTGATGGCCTCTTCCAGATTACATAGCTTCTTCAGTTCCTCAGCCAGGATGTGAACTAGCTTGGTGAAGTCTAGCGACTTTGGCCCGCCCTCCAGGGCCTTCGCAAAGACCGCTTCATCCGTGATAGGGCCTTCATAGCTGAAATAGAGAAACAATAAGATATTTTTGTATGCCTGTGTGTGATGGGAATATGGTTATATCATCATCATCATCATCACAACCCATAACTGTCCCACTGCTGGGCACAGGTCTCCTCTCCCAGTGTGAGGAGTATAGGCCATAGTCCACCATGCTGGCCAAGTGCAGATTGGTGGACTTCACACACCTTTGAGAACATTATGGAGAACTCCCAGGTGTGCAGGTTTCCTCACGATGTTTGCCTTCACCAAAGCAAGTGATAAATATTAATACGCACATCATTTTTGAAAGTTAGTGGTGCGTGCGGGGTTTGAACCCGAACCCTCCGGTTCGGCAGTCCAACGTTCAACCACACGGCTGTCACTGCTTATTATTTATATGGTTATATAATATATTATATTTCATTTGACATTTTGTAACATCTGACAATAAAATTGTATACGTTTTTCAGAATAAAGATTTTGATTGATTTAACATTTCTGTTGCAGCTTACAACAGACCCAGTTAAAAGGTTGTTTAACTTAATCTTTATAAGCGTGCAACGCGTCGATGATCCCTTGATGATGGTGACCCAGTGGTGGGACCGTGGGATATACTCGGTAGGAGGTGGCTATTTAATA